>CM030358.1:288549226-289149226 GCA_017893485.1 Hemerocallis citrina
GAAAAATAAGATAGGGCTCATATCAAGTGTATTTTTAGGGAACTGTCATCGTGGAAGGAAACCAAATATAGAAGCCAGAAATGGAAACAGAAAGAAGAATGGTAGGGACTTTGGATACACCAGGCTAACATAGCGGCATTTTCCTCATCTCTCTCTCATCCCTTGTTTCCCTTCAGGACACGAACACAAAGAGACATCAGCAACAACAGCAAGAGCGACAAGAACAACAATAATAATAAATTATTATGAACAAGATGTCTCTATATGAGTTTCCAGATCTCCACTCGAGCCCTCTCTTTCTAATCACAGCCCAATTAAGAACATAGACAACAACCACTGAACAATCCAATCACAGCCCAATCAAAATTTCCCAAAGATGGCAATCAGCTTCATTAATAGTATCTGAAAATGAAAATTTCCATTATCTGAGCAAATATGTTGCTCTATTAATTCGACTGCCCAACTAAATCTAAAACCCAATTGTTGTCCATATCCGGAGGATTTTGGCATACAGCTATACCATCCTCAGTTCACAGTGAACCCATTTTGGTTAAAAAGACATGCCAAGCTGACAATCAGATGCATGAAATAAGCTTCACTAACAGTAAAAGAAGAAGAGGATGCTAGCAGCATACTTAGTTTGGAAGTGAACCCATTTTATGTTAAAAAATCATGCCTAAGATGGCAATCAGCTTCTCTAACAGTATCTGAAAATGAAAATATCCATTATCTGAGCATATATGTTGCTCTACTACTTCTTTAGCCCAACTAAATCTAAAACCCAATTGTTGTACATATCCGAAGGATTTTGTCATACGTACCTATAGCATCCTCAGTTCACAGTGAACCCATTTTTGTCAAAAAAACATGCTAAGATGACAATCAGATGCATGAGATAAGCTTCACTAACAATAAAAGAAGATGAGGATGCTAGCAGCATACTTAGTTTGGAAGTGAACCCATTTTATGTTAAAAAATCATGCCTAAGATGGCAATCAGCTTCTCTAACAGTATCTGAAAATGAAAACATCCATTATCTGAGCATATATGTTGCTCTACTAATTCTTTAGCCCAACTAAATCTAAAACCCAATTGTTGTACATATCCGGAGGATTTTGGCATACGTACCTATAGCATCCTCAGTTCACAGTGAACCCATTTTGGTCAAAAAAACATGCCAAGATGACAATGAGATGCATGAAATAAGCTTCACTAACAGTAAAAGAAGATGAGGATGCTAGCTGCATACTTAGTTTGGAAGTGAACCCATTTTATGTTAAAAAATCATGCCAAAGATGGCAATCAGGTTCTCTAACAGTATCTGAAAATGAAAATATCCATTATCTGAGCATATATGTTGCTCTACTAATTCTTTAGCCCAACTAATTCTAAAACCCAATTGTTGTACATATCCGGAGGATTTTGGCATACGTACCTATAGCATCCTCAGTTCACAGTGAATCCATTTTGGTCAAAAAACATGCCAAGATGATAATCAGATGCATGAAATAAGCTTCACTAACAGTAAAAGAAGATGAGGATGCTAGCAGCATACTTAGTTTGGAAGTGAACCCATTTTATGTTAAAAAATCATGCCTAAGATGGCAATCAGCTTCTCTAACAGTATCTGAAAATGAAAACATCCATTATCTGAGCATATATGTTGCTCTACTAATTCTTTAGCCCAACTAAATCTAAAACCCAATTGTTGTACATATCCGGAGGATTTTGGCATACGTACCTATAGCATCCTCAGTTCACAGTGAACCCATTTTGGTCAAAAAAACATGCCAAGATGACAATCAGATGCATGAAATAAGCTTCACTAACAGTAAAAGAAGATGAGGATGCTAGCAGCATACTTAGTTTGGAAGTGAACCCATTTTATGTTAAAAAATCATGCCAAAGATGGCAATCAGGTTCTCTAACAGTATCTGAAAATGAAAATATCCATTATCTGAGCATATATGTTGCTCTACTAATTCTTTAGCCCAACTAATTCTAAAACCCAATTGTTGTACATATCCGGAGGATTTAGGCATACGTACCTATAGCATCCTCAGTTCACAGTGAATCCATTTTGGTCAAAAAAACATGCCAAGATGATAATCAGATGCATGAAATAAGCTTCACTAACAGTAAAAGAAGATGAGGATGCTAGCAGCATACTTAGTTTGGAAGTGAACCCATTTTATGTTAAAAAATCATGCCAAGGATGGCAATCAGGTTCTCTAACAGTATCTGAAAATGAAAACATCTATTATCTGAGCATATATGTTGCTCTACTAATTCTTTTGCCCAACTAAATCTAAAACCCAATTGTTGTACATATCCGGAGGATTTTGGCATACGTACCTATAGCATCCTCAGTTCACAGTGAACCCATTTTGGTCAAAAAAACATGCCAAGATGACAATCAGATGCATGAAATAAGCTTCATTAATCGTAAAAGAAGATGAGGATGCTAGCAGCATACTTAGTTTGGAAGTGAACCCATTTTTTGTTAAAAAATCATGCCAAGGGTGGAAATCAGGTTCTCTAACAATATCTAAAAATGAAAATATCCATTATCTGAGCATATATGTTGCCCTACTAATTCTTTAGCCCAACTAAATCTAAAACCCAATTGTTGTACATATGCGAAGGATTTTGGCATACAGCTATACCATCCTCAGTTCACAGTGAACCCATTTTGGTCAAAAAAACATGCCAAGATGTCAATCAAATGCATGAAATAAGCTTCACTAACAGTAAAAGAAGATGAGGATGATAGCAGCATACTTAGTTTGGAAGTGAACCCATTTTATGTTAAAAAATCATGCCTAAGATGGCAATCAGCTTCTCTAACAGTATCTGAAAATGAAAACATCCATTATCTGAGCATATATGTTGCTCTACTAATTCTTTAGCCCAACTAAATCTAAAACCCAATTGTTGTACATATCCGGAGGATTTTGGCATACGTACCTATAGCATCCTCAGTTCACAGTGAACCCATTTTGGTCAAAAAAACATGCCAAGATGACAATGAGATGCATGAAATAAGCTTCACTAACAGTAAAAGAAGATGAGGATGCTAGCTGCATACTTAGTTTGGAAGTGAACCCATTTTATGTTAAAAAATCATGCCAAAGATGGCAATCAGGTTCTCTAACAGTATCTGAAAATGAAAATATCCATTATCTGAGCATATATGTTGCTCTACTAATTCTTTAGCCCAACTAATTCTAAAACCCAATTGTTGTACATATCCGGAGGATTTTGGCATACGTACCTATAGCATCCTCAGTTCACAGTGAATCCATTTTGGTCAAAAAAACATGCCAAGATGATAATCAGATGCATGAAATAAGCTTCACTAACAGTAAAAGAAGATGAGGATGCTAGCAGCATACTTAGTTTGGAAGTGAACCCATTTTATGTTAAAAAATCATGCCTAAGATGGCAATCAGCTTCTCTAACAGTATCTGAAAATGAAAACATCCATTATCTGAGCATATATGTTGCTCTACTAATTCTTTAGCCCAACTAAATCTAAAACCCAATTGTTGTACATATCCGGAGGATTTTGGGATACGTACCTATAGCATCCTCAGTTCACAGTGAACCCATTTTGGTCAAAAAAACATGCCAAGATGATAATCAGATGCATGAAATAAGCTTCACTAACAGTAAAAGAAGATGAGGATGCTAGCAGCATACTTAGTTTGGATGTGAACCCATTTTATGTTAAAAAATCATGCCAAGGATGGCAATCAGGTTCTCTAACAGTATCTGAAAATGAAAACATCTATTATCTGAGCATATATGTCGCTCTACTAATTCTTTAGCCCAACTAAATCTAAAACCCAATTGTTGTACATATCCGGAGGATTTTGGCATACGTACCTATAGCATCCTCAGTTCACAGTGAACCTATTTTGGTCAAAAAAACATGCCAAGATGACAATCAGATGCATGAAATAAGCTTCATTAACAGTAAAAGAAGATGAGGATGCTAGCAGCATACTTAGTTTGGAAGTGAACCCATTTTATGTTAAAAAATCATGCCAAGGATGGCAATCAGGTTCTCTAACAGTATCTGAAAATGAAAACATCTATTATCTGAGCATATATGTTGCTCTACTAATTCTTAAGCCCAACTAAATCTAAAACCCAATTGTTGTACATATCCGGAGGATTTTGGCATACGTACCTATAGCATCCTCAGTTCACAGTGAACCCATTTTGGTAAAAAAAACATGCCAAGATGACAATCAGATGCATGAAATAAGCTTCACTAACAGTAAAAGAAGATGAGGATGCTAGCAGCATACTTAGTTTGGAAGTGAACCCATTTTATGTTAAAAAATCATGCCAAAGATGGCAATCAGGTTCTCTAATAGTATCTGAAAATGAAAACATCCATTATCTGAGCATATATGTTGCTCTACTAATTCTTTAGCCCAACTAAATCTAAAACCCAATTGTTGTACATATCCGGAGGATTTTGGCATACAACTATACCATCCTCAGTTCACAGTGAACCCATTTTGGTCAAAAAAACATGCCAAGATGACAATCAGATGCATGGGATAAGCTTCACTAACAGTAAAAGAAAATAAGGATGCTAGCAGCATACTTAGTTTGGAAGTGTACCCATTTTTTGTTAAAAAATCATGCCTAGGATGGCAATCAGGTTCTCTAACAGTATCTGAAAATGAAAACATCCATTATCTGAGCATATATGTTGCTCTACTAATTCTTTAGCCCAACTAAATCTAAAACCCAATTGTTGTACATATCCGGAGGATTTTGGCATACGTACCTATAGCATCCTCAGTTCACAGTGAACCCATTTTGGTCAAAAAAACATGCCAAGATGACAATCAGATGCATGAAATAAGCTTCACTAACAGTAAAAGAAGATGAGGATGCTAGCTGCATACTTAGTTTGGAAGTGAACCCATTTTATTTTAAAAAATCATGCCAAAGATGGTAATCAGGTTCTCTAACAGTATCTGAAAATGAAAACATCCATTATCTGAGCATATATGTTGCTCTACTAATTCTTTAGCCCAACTAAATCTAAAACCCAATTGTTGTACATATCCGGAGGATTTTGGCATACAGCTATACCATCCTCAGTTCACAGTGAACCCATTTTGGTCAAAAAAACATGCCAAGATGACAATCCGATGCATGGGATAAGCTTCATTAACAGTAAAAGAAATTGAGGATGCTAGCAGCATACTTAGTTTGGAAGTGTACCCATTTTTTGTTAACAAATCATGCCTAGGATGGCAATCAGGTTCTCTAACAGTATCTGAAAATGAAAACATCCATTATCTGAGCATATATGTTGCTCTACTAATTCTTTAGCCCAACTAAATCTAAAACTCAGTTGTTGTACATATCCTGAGGATTTTGGCATACAGCTATACCATCCTCAGTTCACAGTGAACCCATTTTGGTCAAAAAAACATGCCAAGCTGACAATCAGATGCATGAAATAAGCTTCATTAACAGTAAAAGAAGATAAGGATGCTAGCAGCATACTTAGTTTGGAAGTGAACCCATTTTATGTTAAAAAATCATGCCAAAGATGGTAATCAGGTTCTCTAACAGTATCTGAAAATGAAAATATCTATTATCTGAGCATATATGCTACTCTACTAATTCAGTTAACCCATTTTGGTCAAAAAAAATGTGCCAAGAAGACAATCAGATGCATGAAATAAGCTTCTTTAACAGTAAAAGAAAATGAATATTTCCAGCATATAATCATTTATGTTTCTGTATTAATTCTTCATTGATGTTTGTGGCTCCAAAACAAATTTTGAATGGGCTTTGAATGGTGATTGTAGTCATAGATCAATTCTTCATTGAAGAAAAATACGAATAGGGCTCATATCAAGTGTAGTTTTAAGGAATTGTCATCGTGGAAGGAAACCAAATATAGAAGCCAGAAAGAGGAATGGTAGAGAATGAGGATACACCAGGCTAACATAGCGGCATTTTCCTCATCTCTCTCTCATCCCTTCTTTCCCTTCAGCACCCGAACACATAGAGACATCAGCAACAACAGCAAGAGCGACAAGAACAACAATAATAATAAATTATTATGAACAAGATGTCTTTATATGGGTTTCCAGATCTCCACTCCAACTCGTCTCTTTCTAATCACAGCCCAATTAAGAACAATTGTTCACAGTCACTGTTAAAGAAACATATATGCTCAGATAATGGAAATTTTCATTTTCAGATACTGTTAAAGAAGCTGACTTCATGCATCTGATTGCCATCTTTGGCATGATTTTTTAACCAAAATGGGTTCACTTCCAAACTAAGTATGCTGCTAGCATACCAAAATCCTCCAAATCAGTACAACAACACGGCTGAACAAACCTTGTTTGCAGGTCATACAATGTCATCTATACCATGTTATGTGCCAAAGTGGGATTGGTCATACAATGCATGAACGACACGTATTAGTTGTTTGTGAGTATGCAATAGGGTGCAGCTATGAACAGGGCTCATATCAAGTGTAGTATTACGGACTGTCATCGTGGAAGGAAACCAATTTAATATAGAAGCCATATATGGAGCCAGAAAGAGGGATGGTAGAGAATGAGGATACACCAGGCTAACATAGCGGCATTTTCCCCAACTCTCTCTCATCCCTTCATTCTCTTCAACACACGCACACAAAGAGACATCAGCAACAACAGCAAGAGGGGGTTGGTCCAACAATAAGTATAGATTATAATAAACGAGATGTCTCTATTTGGGTTTCCAGATCTCCACTCCAGCCCTTTCTTTCTAATCACAGCCCACTTAAGAAACATAGACGAAATGCTTATAGAAGACAGCCACAATGCAGACTCACAAATACTAGTACGTGTCTTTCATGCATTCAAGACCATAATCTCTTTAAAAATAAAAATACCAATTTAAAGACTTACCAATGTTTTTTGACAGTGGGCGGCGTGCTACCCTCACTCTCATCTGTTTGACTGCCACTATTATGTAGCGGCTGCTCATCCCCATAGGCTCTCGTTGCCATCATTTATATTTACCCTCTTTCCACGCCTCGGCATGTTAAACCTGTCAAGGATTCAATAACTTCCTTAGAGATGCAAATTTAATTAATAACATGTTTATAATAACTATCATAAAATTTGTACTTTAGTAGGATTAACAAACCAACATAATTATCAAAAAATTAATTAAATGAGATTTGTAACAAATTAAATTACAATGATAGTTTAGTTCAAATGACACTAAGCATAGTTTAATGAAAATAACACCAAGCAGTAGAAAATAGAAAGATAATTAAACCGGTGTATTAAATTCACAATGAACATGTTCGGAATTACAGACATAATATTACAACAAGATTTAAGACACGAAAATTACAGACATATAATATTGAGATTGAAAATTAAGTAAACTACAATACGACATCTTCCAATACATCGCCCTCTTCTCCATCCCTGCGGAGCCTATAAATAACACCAATCAGATGCATGAAATAAGCTTCATTAACAGTAAAAGAAGAAGAGGATGCTAGCAGCATACTTAGTTTGGAAGTGAACCCATTTTATGTTAAAAAATCATGCCTAAGATGGCAATCAGCTTCTCTAATAGTATCTGAAAATAAAAATATCCATTATCTGAGCATATATGTTGCTCTACTAATTCTTTAGCCTAACTAAATCTAAAACCCAATTGTTGTACATATCCAGAGGATTTTGGCATACGTACCTATAGCATCCTCAGTTCACAGTGAACCCATTTTGGTCAAAAAAACATGCCAAGATGACAATCAGATGCATGAGATAAGCTTCATTAACAGTAAAAGAAAATGAGGATGCTAGCAGCATACTTAGTTTGGAAGTGTACCCATTTTATGTTAAAAAATCATGCCAAAGATGGCAATCAGCTTCTCTAACAGTATCTGAAAATGAAAACATTCATTATCTGAGCATATATGTTGCTCTACTAATTCTTTAGCCCAACTAAATCTAAAACCCAATTGTTGTACATATCCGGAGGATTTTGGCATACAGCTATACCATCCTCAGTTCACAGTGAACCCATGTTGGTCAAAAAAACATGCCAAGATGACAATCAGATGCATGAAATAAGCTTCATTAACAGTAAAAGAAGATGAAAATTTCTAGTATCTAAGCATATATTTTTCTATTCATTCTTCATCCCAACTAAACCATTCATGTTAAGGAAATCAAGATGCATAATCTGAAAAAACATGCTTTTTTTGAAAAATAAGGGAAATTAAGAGATGATACCAAGAGAGAGAGAGAGAGAGAGAGCGGGGCGACGAGCGCGGGGGCGTAGGAGATAGAGAGAGAGCGGGGCGACACGGTGGTTTCCGATCGCCGATTCACCTCGAAATAGAGAGAGGGAGGACGGAAATCGAAAATGACGAAGGGAAGAAGGGACGATAACGAAAGGTCGAAGGCTGTCGAAGAGGACGAAGCGGCGGAGGCAAACGCGCGGGAAATAGAGCGAGGAAGGAGGGAAAACGAAGCGCACCCCCCCCCCCTCTTTTTTGGGGTTTGGGAAAATGGCGAGCGAAAGATAGGGTTGGCAGGATTTATCGCAGCTTATTCACCGGTGTTTCAATTAGACACGCCGGTGAATGTGTCAGTATATTCACCGGCGTTTATTATTAAAACGCCGGTGAATAATACACTTCACTGGCATTTTAAAATAAAACGCCGGTGAATACGAAGATTGCCCGGCGGTTTAAAGCGACCGCCGGTGTATAACCTCCCCATCTGGCGCCCCATTCCTATTCGCTCCCTACCCCGGCGCTACTAGTAAAATGCCGGGGAATATTCGCCGGTAAATCGAGTATCTTTTGTAGTGAAAACACAAAGAAAGCTCAAATTCGAACCTCCCAAAACAACTCCTTTATTTATTTATTTATTTATTTATTTACTAGGTTTGCCCGTTGACACGTGCCTACAGCACGTCTTCGGAACAGTGCACCTGGTTTGATTATATAAAATAGTTTTGGACGTCCAGCAAATTAATTGAAGTAGCAAACATATTATATGAAAAAACAGTATATCTACCTTTAAGCTCAACCATCACCTTCTTAATCATTAACTTGAACTTACCTGGAATGCATATAGTTTGTTAGAAACACTGCATAGAGTTTTTTTTAACTTCAACATCACTTTTAGATGCTTATAATAGTTATGCAAGGACATTACTCTATAAAATACTGCATAGAGTTTTATAGAGCTTACTCTAATCTCATAACCACTATGAGTATGTCTAAATACAAAATAAAATAATCATACATCTCTGAACTTAAATCTCATGCACACATAAAATTTGAGTCAGCAAAAAACTGAGTAATCCCCTGCAAAAAAAAATTTAAAAATTAAAATGAGAACTCGGTTAATGAGATGAAATTAGAGTCGTCGCATCGCATATAGAGGCTCTCGATTCGGTGAAGGCGAGTCGCCGATACGGAGTTGCTTGATATTTGCGCTCGATTTGGTGGAGGGAAGTCACCGATACGGAATTAGCAACGGATTATATATCGGCGACGACCTCTTGATTGGGGTTCGACATTGGATTTGGATTTGGATTTGCTTTGAGATTTTCAAATTTTCAAAATTTTCAAATTTCCAAAATTTTAAAATTTTTGATTTTTTTTGTTGATTTTTATGATTTTGATTTTTTCTTTTTATTTTTTTTTCAAAATTTTCAAAATTTCTAAAATTTATAAAATTTTAAAAAAATAAACTTTTTTAAATTTTACAAATTTTAAATATTTAAAAAATAAATATTTTTATTTTTAAAAATTTTTTTATAATTTTCTGATTTTTTTGAATTTTTTTAAAGTTTTCAAAATTTTAATTTTTTAGTTTTTTTATTTTTTGAAATTTTGAAGTTTTTTATTTTCTTAATTTTTTGAATAGAAGAAAGAGAGAGAGAGAGAGATAATTAAATAAATAAAGGAGTTGTTTTGACTGGGGGATTTGAATTTGAGTTTTGGAGGGAAACTTTGGGAGGGGGGGGGGGGGGAATATGTTTTGTGAGGTTTGATCTGGGCCATTGATTTTGGAAGAGATTGAAGGAGAGCCACTTGATAGCTTTCTTTGTGTTTTATTATATAGATTTCTCTCTCCCTCTCTCTCTCTCTCATTCTCTCTCTATTTACTCAAAAATTCATATTTTCATATTTCAAGTTTGTAAATTTTTAGATTTGTTATGCATTTTTTATTGCTCATGTTACATTGAAAATAACAAATATCTCATCAATAGTTAAATTTCATCATTTTCCACACTCAAAGTTCTAAGAAGTTGGATTTTACACCCCCATTTATAATTAATTTTCAACATATACTAATGGAAATATGGACTTTTATTTACAACTAATTATTGTTTTATTATTCAAACTTGAGCTATATAATTGTTGTTTTCCTATTTACAAGACTTTCATATGCTGTATCGTTCCAAAGACGTGCCGTAGGCACGTGCCCATGGGCAAATCTAGAAATATAATAATATATATATATTATTATATTATAATAATAGCATATATAAAATAGTATATATGAAATAATAATATATTATAATAAAGCATATAATAATAATAATATATATCATTATATAAATAATAATTATATATATAATAAGATATATAATAATAATAATAATAATAATAATAATAATAATAATAATAATAATAATTATTATTATTATTATTATTATTATTATTATAATAATAATAATAATAATTATAATAATTATAATAATAATAATAATAATAATAATAATAATAATAATAATAATAATAATAATAATAATAATATATACTGCTATTATACATACATACTGTATACATACATAATGTATACATATATACATATACATATACATATATAAATACAGTATGTTGGTTGGGAAATGAAAAAACTTATCTTAGAAAACTAGTTTTTTCTGTTTTCAAAAAAACTCCTTTTAAATATAGGTTTTGAGTGTGAAATTTTTTAATGATTTTTTGAAAAATTTGTATCCAAAAAAAATTACCCTATGTTTTGATTTTAAAATCTGAAAACTGTTTTTTAAACCCTATCCAAACGCACCCTTAATATCATAAGGTCCTTTCTGTAAGAACCTTGATGTATATATACTAGAAATTTTTTCAAAATGACCCACTTTTTCAAAGTACTTATCTAACCAATCCACTTTCAAAACTAATTACCAAAACGACCCACTCGCTATATTAGATAGCGAGTTTAGTGAAAACATCATCGCTATCTGAGATAGCGAGTATATGGTGAGGTGTTTCTCCATCACTTGGAGAAAAATTGAATAAAATACCAAGTTTAGACTCCCTATCTCAGGTAGCGCGTGTATTTGTACTATATTCACTAACTAAGATAGCGAGTGAATGGTCTTGAAGAAAAAATACCAAGTTTATGCTCGCTATCACAGATAGCGAGTGTATTTGTACCACAATCGTTAACTGTGTAATGCCTCGAATCTCAAACACAGGTAATTCGTAGCATAAACAAGATCTTTTACTTCAACTTCGTACAAAAATATAAGGAATTTAAAACTTTTTCATTTACAACATCGTTCTTTATAGGAGCACATCGAAAATAAATAAGTACAATACACATATGATAATGAAATCTCTTCAATCTTGTAACATCTCTCACTGTGACATCAAATGCATGCCAAATCCAATTCTACAACAAGGAAATTGTGGGCATGTCAGTTGAATGCAACTGACGTAAGGCTATAATACAGCGATCCTCAAACTTTAACAATCACAAACTTGATGCTCAAAACAAAAGCAATAATGACAAAGGTGAATAAAAACAGATAGTGA
This sequence comes from Hemerocallis citrina, assembly GCA_017893485.1. Classification (NCBI taxonomy): domain Eukaryota; kingdom Viridiplantae; phylum Streptophyta; class Magnoliopsida; order Asparagales; family Asphodelaceae; genus Hemerocallis; species Hemerocallis citrina. The sequence continues at coordinate 288,561,090 of CM030358.1, forward strand.
ATCTAATCTAAGTGTATAAGTGTATGTTATGAAACAGAAATCAAAATGCATAAAACAATGACATAAAACAAGTATCCAATAAAGCAACAAATGCATACAATGCACACTAATGCACACTTGTTCGGATTCTGTGCATCCCATATTACATAGGTCCGAGGGCAAGACCTTAACGCTCTCCTTATTATAGGGTTAAATTTCACGTCATGCAAGCTAACACGATGATTGTACTCCAATGCATAATTACGTGTGAGTTGCACTCCCAGGATATTGGACCTTACCGGCATACCCCTAGCCCACACATCGTGGATTTACCGGGTGTATCATCTTCCACGAACCTCAGCAAGTCGAACTCTCGCAACTACGAACTAGGCCTACCTTAGCCCACCTCTGTGGATTTATCGGGCGTATCCTGTTCGTCCCAAACATTCCTAGGAACCGCAAGTTCATCACCGGCCATTTCGCAAACAGAACAAACATACTCCTAGCCTACACATGTAGATTTACCGGCTGTATCCTCAGTCGTGAACATTCTAGAGACCACAGTCCTTTACCGGCCATTTCATCGACTTCACCTGCTTAACCCTAGGCCACACATGTAGATTTACCAGTCGTATCCTCGGTCGTGTCCCGAACCTCTAGGAACCGCAAGCTCTTTACCGGACATGTTCGTCATTGTTTTCAGCCATAAATCCACCTAGTGCCTGTGATTAAATTCAAACATAAATAATTGCCACCTAAAGCTAGCTTACCCTACTGGACTTAAATCAACACACGAGATCCTGGCCACTTCTCAAACTTCATAATCACAATTTTGCCGGTACCCTGGGTCTCGCTCAGCCTCTAGAATCCACTCATTCCAAAATTCATAAACTTTTTGGGTCATCCATAACCTCTTTTATAATCATTATAAATTTCATTCATTCATATGCTCAATTCATCTCTTGCCCATTCAATCTAATTAGTCATTCTCAAATAACTAGATAAAACTTTCTAAATTGTTACAATAGGACTTCAAACGCCTTAATTCAATCAACATCATCTCTGATCTAGTATTTCAATTCAAATATGGAGTTTAATCCAAAACATTTGTACCAATTTCCATTAAATCTTAATTCTCCAATATACTAACATCCTTTAAAATCATCTCTATTCAAATCCTTCAAATCATATCACCAAATATGTCTTCAAACATTTATCTAAGTAGAGAAATTAATCCAAAATGTTTGTACAAATTACCATCAAAATGTTTCCCCAAAAATCAATTTATATTTTCAATATGCTCAAAAACAATAAATACTACCAAATTTGAGCTCACCAAGACTCAAACCTACAATCTCAAAGATCTTAAGCCATATGCACTAACCAATAATCGAAGACTATTTCCTTATCAACTTCCATTCAAGGTAACAACATCTATATATAATCCACTATTTGAATGTTCAACTTGAGACATCAACCCAATAGTATTGAAAAAATCATATAGATTTCAGTACTACTCAAAAAATGGATTTCTCAGTTTCATAGGAAACATAAATAAGTCTACTACTACTTTTTAGTTAAGATTATCTAAATTCATTCTCAATTACTTCGTCTAAATTCAATTGCAAAACAGTAGGTTCAAATTCCGAAAACTGCACCTCATACTATTTGTAAAAATTACAGAAAATTCTATGCTTCATGAAACTTAGTGTTCTTTAGCTCGAATTAAAGGTATACAAGTCTACTATAACTTTGTAGTTATAAGTTTCTCCAAAATATTGTCTTTAACCCTGAATTCTTCGAAATCTATAGTCGGGTCGAAATGTTATACAGACCGCCACTTGTTTGATCTTGTAAAATTCATTATAAATTCTATTCTTCATGAAAAATTGATTTCTTAGACTCTAAAGAAAGTTTAATGAATCTACTCCAACTTCTTAGTTTTGACCTTCCTCAAAATACTTCATCTAAGATGCTGAAATTATCAATATCCGAAATGTGTACAAACTTCCAGCAACTAGCCAACTGCCAACTGCCAACTAGTCCTAAGTTTGAATTTTATTAAAATAGTAAAAAATATCCAAATATTATGAATTTTAATGAGATGTTCTTGACATATACAAGATGCTCCTATAAAAATTTTAGCTCTAGATTCCATCTAGTTTAATAGATATAATTTTCTGAAGTACAACTAAAACTTAAAACAAAAACTTATGAAAATGCCCTTAAATCATTCATATCATAATTTCACACCTTTAATCAACAACACATAATCTAAACATGAATACTCAATATATATGTAGCGCCCCGAATTTCCAATATGATATCGCAGAAATATGTGGCACAATTCCCAACATCTACCTCAATATAATATTAAACATAGCCAAGCACTGAAACTTTTTTAACTTTTATTACAACATTTCTTTACAAAGCATAGAGGAAAACAAACACTTTGAATTACAATTTCTTTTACAATACATTCTTTTATAATTTATATAAGCCATATTATCAATCTACCACATGTATCCTGTTGCCGCTAAATTCGATGTGGGGGCAAACAGATAGTATTTGTGGGTTCTTAGGAAAACTGAATAGTAAGCCTTGTTACCTGTTCCGTCAGAGTTTGACCGTTGATTCCCGCCGTTCACCTGCAAAAAGTGCGAGACACCGGGGTTGATCCCGGTGATGCACCCTCCGACGCTCAAGTCAGTAATCAGGAATGATTATGAAAGAGCGTAAATTGGGAAAAGATTGATTACTCCTTAATGGAGATGGATGGGGGGTATTTATAGTCGCCGTTGGGATCAGATTAGGAATGTAATCCCTGTGATCAGATTAGGAATGTAATCCCTATGATCAGATTAGGAATGTGATCCCTAATTCCCGGTGAAAGGATATATGTGAATCAGGGCCGTTGATTGGTATTAATCAGGGACCCTAATTCTATCCAGCTGGACTGGGTTCGTTGCGGGTTGAAACCCGCACCCAGTTAGACAGATCCGTTTATGGGTTATTGGGCTTTGAATAAAGACCCAGTTCCCACTTCAGACCCGTTAGTATGTGGAATTACCGCTTTACCCCTGAGCTTTAAGATTCGCGTCCTGATGTGTCGGATTTATATATATATATATATATTTGTACTCATTTACCTATTAAAATGACTTGTTTTCGCTGATATTGTCTATAATTCATCTTATTTCTATATGATTTCATTTAATTAATTATTTTTGAAGAAATAATATTTTTGATGCAAAAAGTAAAGATTTGTGGAAAAAATCAACAAACAAAGTAAAATAATGGATTTATCAATTTTTATTGTTTTGTTGACTTAAAAGTGCGACAAATAATTTGTAAAAGGATTTTTATACGCTAATATGATATAAAGTTCGTTTAATTAATTTTAAACTAATTTAATTTATTTTATTTAAAAAAATCCTCACTTCAGATATTATTTTGTGTATGCAGCAGCACGTGGTGGAAATAAAAGGAAGAAAAGAAAGAAAGGGAAGTAAATAAAATTCTGGGTTATAAAAGGAAGGAAATAAAGGGAAAATGTGGAATTTTATGCAAAAAGCGCAACCCTAATTCTCCTTCCCGTTCTCTATAAGAAGAAGCAAAGAAGAGAGAGATGACCAGGAGGTGACGGCTGTATAATAACTAAAAAAAAAAAAGAAAAAGTAAGAGAGAGAGAAGGTGTGTGCGAGTTCCAAGGCGAAACAGCAGCGTGTGGGCAGTAGGGCTGCTGTCTTCTTTGGCGCAGTATTCGAAGTGCACTCAGCGATTGCTCTTTGACTTGACAGACTCCTTCGTTCCTCTCTCTTTTGCGTGGCAGTACTCAGAAACAAAGAAAGAGAAGTCAAAGAGAGAGAGAAGATTCTCTTCTTCTCTCTGTTGACGCGCACAGAACAAAACGAAACGAACAGGAGCAGCTGACAGTGGGCCCCCCTCTGACGCGACCAGTCGACGTGACGTGGCGAAACAGACGACTGCTGCGCTGACAGGCGTGACAGGCCTGTCGGCTGACGTGGCGTTCGTTCTGACGCAGTTGACGTGGACATTCGCGCGGCTCCCAAGGCATCGCAGACTGCAGGTGGACGCTGACGGCGACATTTATTGGGGTTCGGTTTTTTTTGAGAAAGAAGAAAGAGAAAGGACTGGTTTGCATTATTTTTTAATCTTTTTGTATCTTTTCTTCTCCAATTTTTATTAGATGCAATCACAAACAAATATGAACTGAATTTAAATGTTCTAGAGGCTAAGATGTAGCCAAGTTTTGAACACAGATTTTAATTCCTTGTTATTACTCTATTTTTCCTGATTGTGTTTTAATTTTTATTATTTATGCGTACAACATGGTGGATAGACATTTGTATGATTTTTCAAATCATGAAGAGACCGAACAGGTTATTTGTGATTAATAAAAATTAACACCGTATATTGGAGGACGTGACCGTTAAGAAATCCAATTTCTCAATTAATAATTTGATGGATAGGCGAAGAATTAGTTGAAAATAATTTTTAGACTACGTGGATAGAGTGGTTAATATCTTTAGGATTTTGGTCGACAATTGGGAAAGATAATATTTTTATTTATAAGGAATTATAATTTGTGTGTGTGATAAACGAGGTGAACCAAGAGCCCTAGAACAAATTTTACCCTTAACAAATTACAAGAGCTTCAAAGTTTCACAGCCCTCTCCCTCTTCACCAATTTAGTTAGATTTAGTTAGATTAATTTAATTTAGTTATTTTCTCTTATAAAATTCGATCTTCCAAATAGTGATTCATCTAGCGATATCGGTACTCAGTAAAATATTTAGTCCCTGTGGGTTCGACACTCTACTTATCTATCTATATTACTTGTGCGATTTTGTACACTTGCAAATATTCAGCATCACGTCCGATGTGAACGGTCCTGATTTAATCCTATTTTTAGCCATATCACGAGCCCCCCACTCCTGGAGACTGAGTTTTACAGTCTTCGAGGAGTAGTTTTGTTGTTCTAATGGCGTACGGGATTTTATCGGTGTTCTTAAGGGAGTTTGGATCTTGCTCGGTGTGTAACGGTGTTATTCTGGGCTTGTAAAATTCCCAAAAATATTCTCAGAATTTTCTGGAATTTTGGTGGTTTTTCCAGATTTTTCTGTATTTTTTCTCATTTTTTTGAATTTTTTATTCATTTTCTGAATTAAATAATTAATTATCAAAAATATTAATTAATTATTCTAATTAAATAATTATTTTTTTCAGAATTTAAAATAATTTTTCTGAATTAATAATTATTTTTAGAATTTTTAATTAATTTTTTCCGATTTTTTAATTATTTTTTCGGATTTTTTAAATAATTAAAACAAATAAATAAATAAATAAATAAACTAAATATTACCTGGACACGTGGCGCGTTTCTGAGCGTCAATCGTGATCAGATGGCGCGCATCGCAAAGCAGATAATGCTTTGGACACGTGGCGCGTTTCTGAGCGTCGATCATGATTAGATGTGCGCGCATCGCAAAGCAGATCACGTTCTGGACACGTGGCGCGTTTCTATGCGTCGATCGTGTCGTGGCGCGCTTTTTGAGAAGATCGGACGACTAGTATAGGTCGATGGGATTTTTTCTCTAATTTCAGGTTCGGTGCCTCGTCCCTTCGGTTCGGCACCTCGGCGATCCGACCACTAGTCAAAGCCACGTGGCAATCACGTGGTGATTTTTCCTTTTTTTTTTTTTTTTTCTTTTCTCCGCAGCTTCTTTCTCCTCTTCTTCTTCTTCGCTTCTTCCTCTGTTCTTTTCATTCTTTCTTCTTCTCCTTCGAATCCTCTCTTCGGCTCTGTTTCCTCTCCTTTGTGCCGACTCAACCCTGCCTTTGCTTCAGCATCGCCTCCGCAGTGCTCAGCGATGGCAAGGAGGTGAACTCGGCAAGGAGTCGGAACTTGGCGAAGGGTTCGAGCTTCGACTGGAACGGAGCTTGGCGAAGGCGGTCGACATACTAGAGCTTGGAGCTTCGGCAAGGGAGCTCGGCACCGTGGAGAAATGGGGTTCGAGCTTAGAGAAGAAGCTCGACGGGAATGGAGCTCCGCCGAAGTGGGAGTTCGGAGTTCGATGCTTCGGCATATTCAAGAGCTTGATGCTTCGGAGCTTTGAGAGCTCGGCATTTGAGCTCGGAGGTGGAGTAGAGCTCGTGAAGGAGACGAGGGTGGAGCTTGGCATCGGAGCTCGGAGTGGAGGTGGTCGGCCATGGCTGAGCTTCGTTTGTTGGCTTCGGAGGATAGAGGAGATCGGCTCGGCGATGGGGTCGAGCTCAGTGATGGAGCTCGGTGAAGAAGGAGGCAAGCGGAAGTGAGCTTGACGACAGAGGGAGCTTGGCAAGAGTGGGAACTTGGTTTTGGAGGTTGAAGATGACGAGCTGTCGCTCGAGCTTGGGAATACGTCGAGCTTGGGACAATGCTAGAGGAAGAAGAGGCCTATGACGGTTTCGCTCGAGGCGGTTCGAGCTCGGAGCTCGGCGACTCAGTAGAGAGGAGCTCGGCTCGGTAGCGACGACGGAGAGGAGCTTCGCGACGGAGGGAAGCTCGGCGAAGCTGCGTTGTCGAGACAGGGGGAGCTCAGTGAGCTTACTCTTGAGGTCAAAAAAGCCAAGAAGGAGCTCGGTGGTGAGTCTTTAAGGCGAGTTCGAGGTCGGCGAGGCTATGAAGTAGCTCGGTGATGAGTTCTTGAGCTCGGCAAGGGCATGGTGTAGGGCTCGCCACTGGAGTTCGACAAAACCGAGCGGAGGAGCTCAGCTTCGAAACTCGGCGAAGCTCATGCTGATGGAGGGGGGACACCGATGCTTGATGGTGGTCGGAGCTTAGTGAGCTTGACGATGGGAGACGAGCTCATGGATGCGCAAGGGAGACGAGCGCATGGATGCGCGTGGGAGACGAGCTTGGCGAAGAAGAAGGGACCAGCTGTGTTGTTTTTTTTTTTTTTGATTGGGTTTTTGTTTTGGCGGGAGAGTGGAGAAGAAGAGAAGTGAAGTAGGAGGGGTTGGCTCGGTTTGGGTTTGGGTCCCCTTAATGGGTCCGAACCCGGCCTCTTTTTTTTTTTTTTTTTTTTCTCTTCCTTGCTGCTCGGCAGATGCGTCTTGTTCGGCAGATCCGAGCACGGATTTTGAGGTGCATTTTTGCCACTTTGTAGTTTGGTAGTTCGGTAGCTCGGATGTGAGATCCGAGCTACGTGGCTCAATCTGGACGGTTGATCACGATTGTGGTGCGAATCACGAGACAAGATGCTCAAATTTCGAGAAAACGCTATCTTGTCGTTTTGTGGAGACGTGGCGAGATCTGAGCCGTTCATCATGTTCTAGCATGAATTTTGAGACGATCCGACGGTGAGATAGGATCGGCAGAATTTTTCTCCATATGTGGAGGTCGGTACCTCGTCCCTTCGGCTCGGCAGCTCGGCCATGGCGGAGCTCGGCCCTGAGAAGACAGAAGAAGGGGAGGAGAGGCATTTGGGTTCTCTCCTCTGCCTTGTTCTTTCGCACAGTGAAGAAGAGGAGAAGTGTTGGGTACTTTTGGCAGGAAGATTGAAGAAGAAGGAGAAGAATGAAGGAGCTAAGAAGGGTATGGGTCGGACCGTGGGTATCGGATCCGACCCCGACTCGTTAGCCTCTTTTTCTTTCTTCCTCTTCATCTGCTTTGCTGCTCGGCAGATGCGTCTTGTTCGGCAGATCCGAGCACGGATTTTGAGGTGCATTTTTGCCACTTTGCAGTTCGGTTGATCGGATTTCAGATCCGAGCAACGTGGCTTCATCTGGACGGTTGATCACGATCGTGGCGCGAATCACAAGACAAGAGGCTCACATTTCGAGAAAACATTATCTTGTTGTTTTGTGGAGACGTGGCATGATCTGAGCCGTTCATCATGTTCTAGCACATTTTTTGAGACGATCCGACGGTGAGATAGGATCGGCAGAATTTTTCTCCATATGTGGAGGTCGGTACCTCGTCCCTTCGGCTCGGTGACTCGGTAGTTCACCCTCTACCCGTAGTAGCTCGGTGTAGTGGAGCTCGGAGTTCGGACGGCTCGAGCATGAGGAGAAGCTCGGCGAGTTGATGAAGGGGATGGGTCGGCATATGGAAGAGGTGATGCTCTGTTTGGTTTTGGAGATTTTTGAAGAGGAGCTCCACTTCTAGGGGTGGAGAAGACGTGCTAGGAAGATCCTCTTAAGAGCCATGGGAAGACCCATTCTTTAAAGAGAGTGTAAGGAGCAACTCTATAGGAGAGTTTTGAGCTCCGAACTCGCTTAGAAGAGGCCCGCTTTGGAAGCAAGCGGAGTGAAGAGCTCGACTCTAGGAGAGAGCCATCTGGAAGACGAGTTTTGAGGAGAAACTCTAGGAGAGAGTTGTGAGTTCCGAACTTGTTGAGAAGAGGTCCGCTTTGGAGGTGAGCGGAGCGAAGAGCTCGGCTCTAGGAGAAAGCCATCTGGAAGACGAGTTTGAGGAACAACTCTAGGAGAGAGTTGTGAGCTCCGAACTCGTTGAGAAGAGGTCCGCTTCGGAGGTGAGCGGAGTGAAGAGCTCGGCTCTGGGGAAGAGCCATTTGGAAGACGAGTTTGAGGAGCAACTCTAGGAGAGAGTTGTGAGCTCCGAACTCGTTGAGAAGAGGTCCGCTTCGGAGGCGAGCGGAGTGAAGAGCTCGGCTCTGGGGAAGAGCCATTTGGAAAACGAGTTTGAGGAGCAACTCTAGGAGAGAGTTGTGAGCTCCGAACTTGTTGAGAAGAGGTCCGCTTCGGAGGCGAGGGGAGTGAAGAGCTCGGCTCTAGGAGAGAGCTATCTGGAAGACGAGTTTGAGGAGCAACTCTAGGGGGAGTTGTGAGCTCCGAACTCGTTTAGAAGAAGTCTGCTTCGGAGGTGTGCGGGGTGAAGAGCTCGGCTCTGGGAGAGAGCCATTTGGAAGACGAGTGTGAGGAGGAACTCTAGGAGAGAGTTGCACACCGAACTTGTTGAGAAGAGGTCCGCTTTGGAGGCGAGCGAAGTGAAGAGCTCGGCTCTGGGAGAGAGCTATCTGGAAGACGAGTTTGAGGAGCAACTCTAGGGAGGAGTTCTGAGCTCCGAACTCGTTTAGAAGAAGTCCGCTTCGGAGGCGAGCGGAGTGAAGAGCTTGGCTTTCGGGAAGAGCCATTTGGAAGGCGAGTTTGAGGAGCAACTCTAGGAGAGAGTTTTGAGCTCCGAACTCATTGAGAAGAGGTCAGCTTCGGAGGTGAGCGGAGTGAAGAGCTCGGCTCTAGGAGAGAGCAATCTGGAAGACGAGTTTGAGAAGCAACTCTAGGGGGGAGTTGTGAGCTCCGAACTCGTTTAGAAGAAGTCCGCTTCGGAGGTGAGCAGGGGTGAAGAGCTCGGCTCTGGGAGAGAGCCATTTGGAAGACGAGTGTGAGGAGGAACTCTCGGAGAGAGTTGCGCCCCAAACTCGTTGAGAAGAGGTCCGCTTTGGAGGCGAGCGAAGTGAAGAGCTCGGCTCTGGAAGAGAGCCTATTTGTGAGACGAGTGTGAGGAGGAACTCTAAGAGAGAGTTGTGCTCCGAACTTGTCGTTTAAGAGAGTGTCAACGGTTGTGGGAGCAGTTCCGAATGGCGAACCACTTCTAACTCGCTGAAGAGCAAGTTATCCGAAGTAGAATCGAGCCAAGTGTTGAACTCCGAACTCGTTGTTAGAGGGATTCAACGGTTGTGGGAGCAATTCCGAATGGCGAACCACTTCTAACTCGCTGAAGAGCAAGTTATTTGAAGCGGAATCGAGCCAAGTGTTGGACTCCGAACTCGTTGTTAGAGGGATTCAATGGTTGTGGGAGCAGATCCGAATGGCGAACCACTTCTAACTCGCTGAAGAGCAAGTTATTTGAAGCGGAATCGAGCCAAGTGTTGGACTCCAAACTCGTTGTTAGAGGGATTCAACGGTTGTGGGAGCAATTCCGAATGGCGAACCACTTCTAACTTGCTGAAGAGCAAGTTATTTGAAGCAGAATCGAGCCAAGTGTTGGACTCCGAACTCGTTGTTAAAGGTTAGTAAGTTGCGGGAGCAGCCATGTAGAAAAAGCTGGACTCTGAACTCACCATTTAGCGAGTTGTGACTCAGAGAGATAGAGAAGCAAGAGCAATAATTTTCAATGAAAAGATGTGAAGTTTTATTGAAATAAACTAAGTGGCCGCTCCAATAAGGCGAGCCATTATTACATGCTGTTGGCCGAGTTACAAGCATCGGCCTTATTGAAAATCAAGATCCTACTTCTACAATAAGGTGAAGACCTCTTGGGAGGAGTTGGGAGATTCTGTGTCTTGAGGCTCGGCGGGCTTTTTTGTTCGCTTGTTTGCTCCTCAGGGGGGAAGCTCGGCCCCCTCTCATTGGACGAACATGGTCAGGTGCCCCCACTGTATGAGTTCTTCAATCTCCTCCTTCAGAGCACGACAATCATCTGTGTCGTGGCCGTGGTCCCTGTGAAAGCGGTACCACTTATCTTTGTTCCTCTTCTTGCCAGGGGTATTCATTCTAGGGGGAGCACGGAGTAGTCCTTCCCTGTCCACCTCCATAAGGACTTCTGATATATTAGCAATGAGGGGGGTGAACTTCTCAAAACGTGGAGTCGAGCGGCGCTGGCCATTACTGTCCTTCTGGGATTTTTGGGACCCCTCTTCACTTGTGTTCTTCCGTTTGTTCTCGGAAGATGTCTCCTTAAGAGCAAGGGGGTTAAGAGCCTCTTCTGCCCGTATGTACTTCTCCACCCTAAGTAGGAGCTCTGAGAAGTTCTGAGGAGGCTTCTTGGCAAGGGACACCCTGAGGTTGGCATTAGTGACGTTGCGCTCGAATGCGGCAGAGGCTACTGACTGGTTGAGGGAGGGAATGGACCGGGCTTCGGCGGTGAAGCGTCGAACATAATCTCTTAGGCGTTCACCCTTTTCTTGGTTGAGGGTCACCAGAGATACACTTGTTTTCTCAGCTCAGCGGCTACTCACGAAATGAGTAAGGAAGAGCCCTTCGAACTGATCGAATGAGAAGATGGAGGCCAGGGCGAGTCGAGAGTACCATTCTCGTGCAGACCCCTTTAGCGTGGCAGGGAAGATCTTGCAGAGGAGGGCGTCTGAAGCATGGTGGATCATCATGAGAGTTTTGAAACTCTCTATGTGATCTGCGGGGTCCGACTCCCCGGTATATGTCTCGAGGTGAGGCGGCTTGAAGTTTTCTGGGATGGGGGCCTCCATGATGGTGCAGGAGAATGGAGGTCTGCTCGGGCGGAGGTTTATCACCCGTTGCTCTTCTTCCTTGTCAATTCGGCCGAGGCGCCTCTCCATCTCGTGGAGACGGCGGTAGACTGAGTCTTCTCTTTGATCATATCTTGCCAAGCCCCGGGACTCATCTTCGTACGAGGATGGACTGGGGCTGCGGCGATGGTAGCTTGGAGAAGGATGAGGACTGAGAGTGTGAAGGCGGTGGCTCCTAGTTGGCTCATGAGTAGGTGTCCTCTGGTCGCTCTTTGGGGCGAAAGTGAGGGCCCGTAAGACTGTCGCTTGGAAGTCTTGAAGATCTGCCCTTGTGACTGGTGCCTCTCCAACTTGGCGGTCCCTATGTGTGGCTCGGCTTATTGGAGAATGAGTTCTCCGCCGATGACGCTGAGGGGACTCTCTTTGCCTCCTCGGGGGAGGGGATCTTCTAGTCCTCGGTCGGAGGGGGGTTCGGATTCTTGAAGCCCCTGAGTACTCGGGTTGATGGACTCCACCAAGGGCTCGCCATCCATTCAGGCGAGTTCTGAGGTCGACCCCCTTTTGACGGTTGACAATCACTTGACGAAGATCCCGCTCAGGAGGGCTTTGAGAGGCCACAGATTCAACTGAAGGATTGGGACCCGCGACTTGATCATGAGGAGGATGTTGCTTTGGACGACTCTGACGGGAGCGCCCCTGGGCAGCCCCCCGAGACCCTGGAGGGGCCTGTTGAGTAGGAGCACCTTGAACTGGAGGAGGGAGAGGAGGAAGAGAAGTGGTTCTTCGGTTGGAGACCACTGCCTTCCCCTTCTGTTTTGGATGCATGGCTGGAGAAGATCTGACCAACGGGAAGATGGGAGGCCGCTATTCGTTTGTTTCCCACAGATGGCGCCAATCTGTTGCCGCTAAATTCGGTGTGGGGGCAAACAGATAGTATTTGTGGGTTCTTAGGAAAATTGAATAGCAAGCCTGTTACCTGTTCCGCCGGAGTTTGATCGTTGACTATCGTCGTTCACCTGCAAAAGTGCGAGACACCGGGGTTGATCCCGGTGACGCACCCTCTGACGCTCAAGTCAGTAATCAGGAATGATTATGAAAGAGTGTAAATTAGGAAAAGATTGATTACCCTTTAATGGAGATGGATGGGGGGTATTTATAGTCACCGTTGGGATCAGATTAGGAATGTAATCCCTGTGATCAGATTAGGAATGTAATCCCTGTGATCAGATTAGGAATGTGATCCCTAATTCCCAGTGAAAGGATATATGTGAATCAGGGCCGTTGATTGGTATTAATCAGGGACCCTAATTCTATCCGACTGGACTGGGTTCATTGCGGTTTGAAACCCGCACCCAGTAAGACAGATCCGTTCATGGGTTATTGGGCTTTGAATAAAGACCCAGTTCCCACTTCAGACCCGTTAGTATGTGGAATTACCACTTTACCCCTGAGCTTTAAGATTCGCGTCCGATGTGAAAGGTCCCGATTTAATCCTATTTTTAGCCATATCATATCCAAATCCCAAGCTATAGGTACCTACCTGTAAAATATGAGGCTAGAGATAACCCTAACCCCCAAAACTACAGAGGTCAGCCATAACGTTGTGAGTGACATAAAAAAAAATACAATATAAATAAAACATAAAGAATAAAGTCATAATCAGCACACACCAACAGTAGTAATGAATGGAACATGAAATAACAATAAATAAGCATGAAAACATCAAGTGAAACTAGATTTAGTGTCAAGTGTAGGGAAACAGAAAACAAATATGCATAAAACCAAGTCAAGAAAACACAAATGTAGTATGATGACTCTCTAATGCAAACTCGTCGGATTCTATGCATTTCATAGTACATGGGTCCGGTGCAAGCCCTTATCGTTCTCCACTTTGTAGGGTTCGATCGCAGGTTATGCAACTATTCTACTACAATGACTACTACGAGATTTAGACATTTTGCAAGTATCGGTTCTCGCCCTTGGAATACTGAAGCCATTCCCACTCACGTGGATCATTCTGTGGCCTATTTCATCCATCGTCCCGGAATAATGGGGATTGTCTCACTCCGCAGGTCATCCTGGAACCCTCATTGCACAAACATCATATGAGAGTCGCTCTCATCCTTGGAATACTGGAGACCAATCCCACTCACGTGGATCATTCTGTGGCCTAATTCAGCCATCATTCCGGAATACTGGAGATTATTTCACTCCTTGGATCGTCCTGGAGTCCATAACTACGTTTGCTCTCATTTCATCATATCACCATCTAGTGCATGTCCTTATACTTATAAAGTTCATTTAATTAATTACAAATCTCCTAGAGTTGGTATACCCTACTGGAATTAACTCAACTGATAAACAATCAAGACCACAACTGGCCAAACTACAAAATCTCAACTGCCGGTGACTAGGGTCTCACTCACCCTCTAGAGACTCACAACTCAACCATCAACACCAAATCTTTCTGTCACACTCCGCTTTCCAAAATTACGGATTACGAGCACGTAACATTGGCCCAGCAAATGACTAACGTCATCCATAAGCTGTTTATTCGATTAACTCAACAATATAACCAATACAGAACAAATGCGCAGACAATAATAATAATCTCATGAACAATAGTACTTGGACTGAAGCAATAAATATATTCAAATACAATAATAATAATCTAACGTCTGGAAACAATAATAAAATCTTGGACATTAGCCCAAAACAATAATAATCCAATCCAAAATAATAACAAGTCTCAATACATTAAGTTTATTAAAGCAATAAGCAATTAGAAAGCCGTAGTTTTCAGAATGTTTGTTCTCCAATTCCAACAGGCAATTCTCCTTCATTACTTGTATATACTTCATCTAAAAAGAGGAAAAAAGTTGTCCTTAGAGCAAGTCATGGAAAGCAAGTAGAGAAAGCAGGGAACAATGGAATAACGGTATAATAATGAACTAATGGATCAATGGGAATCAATAACATGAAACGATAGTAATAATCAATAACATGGTAATCAATGAAGCGGTGTAACAATTATTCAATAACCGTTAACGGTAATCAACGGTTAATATCAATAACACCTAGACAATATTGGATACAAATAGGAACAATGATGAACAATATGCGATGTCGGTGATGTGTCAATCCTTATGTCTATTATTCATTTTAATCTTAACTAATGCGTACTACTGCATCCCAACTACAGATTTGATGCATACAATCAATTTCGATTAGACTCAAGTGGTGTACTCGATAGATCATGTACTTGGCAACAGTAACGGTAAACACTATTCACCTTCGGTGTAAGATACGGTCATTGGCAACGATACGGTACACGATAGATTGGGTTACTGCCATAACCACAATCACACGATAAAACGATAGTCGGAACGGTAATTAGGGAAACATGGGCCCCTCTGCCAAGTCCATTCACTACTTTGTTCACTACTCGAATCTCCCTTTAACCCCAACTTATTAATTATATCAATGCAACAATACAATATGCAATTAATGGACATTTCAGTGAACGATAGTATCAATAAGGAAACAATAGGTTGATAACATGGATAGGACTGTTAGAATAGTGACAATAACTCATTGGGAATATGCAATGAAACATACATTCATTAATTCATGCACTAGTACGATATAAGAATAATTAATCTATAAAGGCTACAATTCATATATAGAAAGTATTTCATTTTAAGACCGTTTACTGGTTCGAAAATAGAAGTTAACATTTAGGTCAGCAAGCATATACAGAATTTTGGGTAGTTTTCTTGAAAATAAATTAATTAAACTATATGGGTATTGATTCTTTAGTCAATAAATTGTGTAATCAACATGATGGGTGTCAAAACATGATAAATAAAACTAGAACACGCTCATACATCAATTTATCATCAATCTACCATCAAACAAGCAAACAACATACAACCTAGCAATTGTCTCTACAATAATCTATTTGTGTGTCAATTATATGAATAATCCTATTATCAATTCTACATACACTCATGAAAGATCCAAACTTTAGAGTCAAAAGTGGCACGATGTCAAGAATATTAGGGTTAGCTCGTGTAAACCCTCAATAGACCCAACGAAGAGATGAACAATAGATAATACGATAACAAAGAGATCTACTTGCAAGAGTTTTAACAAAATATGAATTTAATACAATTAACAATTCAAGAGGACGGTGAAAACGAATACCAAGAATAACGGGATAAGAATCCCGAAGCAACGAACCCACGAACTAGCAATCCACCAATAGCACGTGCAATATACGTGCAATAAAACCCAAATCAATAACAACAAGACAACTCAGCAACACACAATCAAGAGACAGCAGCAGCAGCAAAGTCACTAAGGGGCGATGGCGGTGTAGTCGCTGGCATAGGGCAGCGACAGGGTTGACGCGACGGCAGCATCGCGGTGGCGGCACGACGGGACAGGGAAGGGCGTCGGGATTGGAGTTGGGCGCCGTTAAAGTCGAGGACATGGAAGAGGAGCAGGGGGTTTGGAGGTGAGCGGCGGCCGATAGGAGGGCCGACGAGAGGTGGCGATGAAGTGGGGGGTGTCGCCGTAGGGTGGTCGGGGAAGACGGTCGGAAGTGGGTCTGGGGTGTTTTTGGCAGAAAAACCCACCGAGAGAGAGAGAACGGGGGGAAAGAGAGAGTAGTAGAGAGAGTAGATGGCTAGGGTTTCGATTTGTATGCAATTTTTAGGGTTTGCAATAGAGTTGTATTTATAGGGTACAAGTAGGGTACTGGGTTGGTGATTTAGGGTTGAATAATAGCGGATTTGGGTCAAGAACAAATCAAATTGGCTTTTAGGGTTCAATTAAGAGATAGATTAAAATTGATAGGGTTCAAATCAAAATATCCCCAAATAAATAAAAGAACAATCGGATCAACAAGAATAGCCCGATCAAAAGAACGAAGAATTTCATGAACAAGTCTTAATTAAAATAATAATCAAGAAAGAAATAGGGTTTTGATACAATTGCAAATAAAAATATTACAAAAGGGAAAAAACTGAAAAATACAAAAAAGGTAGTTACACTTCATTAAAAACTCTCAATTTCATTATCAATTCGCTCATATTAAGAAAACTTCATAAAAATCAACAAATCAAAATCCATCAGAATACTCACAATTTCCAGAACTGAAATGAGATTTTAAATCCATTAAATAACTGAGAATCATATTTTGAAGTCGTAGAAAATCACATTATATAAATTCCTTCGAAAACCGTATATATTTCTCCTTATAAAGTCGTAGAAATAAAATTTAAATTCTATTAAAATAAAAATGTAACTTTCTGTAAAATACTGTAATCTGTAGCAAGAACATAATCTAAAATAGTAGATCAATAATTAATAAGTTCGAAGAAATAATCGTTCAAGAAAAACTACGAAAAACTCAAGAAAACAATCAGCCAAACAACTGACAGTCGATGTCATAGACAGTTCAAAAGTGGGCGGTCGACTGTCAAGCCAAAATAAAAAACCCAAGAACTACCAGTCGACCGATATTTCATGTGCAATTTCGTGCGGTCGACTGTCAAGTTCAAAAATTGACAGCTTTAACATTCATGCACATTTTTACTGATACTTCGTTAAATCTTTGTAAAATCATAAATTTGCAAAACACAATTCCTGAGACGGTCAAATACAACTTATTTAACATACTGGAGTTCATAAAATATATCAAAACCACTTCAAATTCATAAAAGAGCAATTTTTATCAAATTCTTCAAAACAGTAAACATATGTATATATATATGTTTATATAAGTGTTCAAACATCAGTTAAAGCATCAAAATTCATCAAATATGAGTAGTAGAATGTTCAAATCAGTCTCAGTATCAAAAACAACTCAAGATCTAATCGAAAGCCTCATAAAACACAAAAATCAATTCTCACCCGAAATCAAGAAACACTCCAACCCTTCCAAAAATTGATCTTTTTTATTCAAACTCCTTCTACAACTTGTTATAAACATACCCGACTGATTACAAATGTTTACCCATGAATATATGCAATTACAATAAGTATTTAGTCAAGTTTTCTCCATAAAAAATGTCAAAACAGTACATACATTTGCACACACAGTAAAGAATAACTTTTTATTCACTTTTTGCAATAATCGTCATACAATCTCATTATAGACAATCAAATCAGCAATAGTACGAAAGAAAGTAACCTATCCATGATTTCTATTAGATTCTTAACAATCTTAAGTCATCTATATAGGATTTTAATCATTAATAGCATAGTTTTCATGAAAAGATTCAATCTTTATTCATTCATCCATCAATAATTCATTATATCATCACACAATCCCCTAACATGCTTTCTAATAGACAAATTATTACATACAACATGCACCTTACGATACAAAAACAAATATATGTCACTCACCTTATTGAAGATTCAACCGAAATAATAAAGAGAATAAGAAAAGTCCTTCCTTTCGCAAAAAAATCCAAGATCCTCGCTTCGAAACTCCAAGAAATCAATAATAAAGAAAACTCTTTGTTTAGTGCAGCAAAGAGATGGCTACACTCTCTTTATATTAGGCCAAAAATTAGATAATTTGGGTTTTGAGTATGTTTTGCAAAATATCCCTTTTGAATATATCTTTACATATATAAATCTTTATACTAGGAAATTAGAATAACCGATTCAATTTAGATTTAAAATCAAAATTAATTAACTGATTTGGTCGGCACTGTTTTCAAACCCAGAAAAACGAATTTTGTAATTTTTGCCTCTAAGTGGCAATTTTGCAAAAAGACCATTTTTTAACAAATTTGCGAAATAAACCAAATCTATTAGAATAAAAAGTAAACTCTTTATCTCTGAGTTGACTAGCCATCATGCTCAGCTCAGAAAACCGAAAATCTGGAGTTTTTACTCCAAGTGGTAATTCTGCACAAATGCCCCTCTTTTTGTAATATTTACAAATATGCCAAATAAATATCAGAAAAATCCAGAAAATTCATAAATAATACCTAATAATAAATATTAGGCTTCCCCATAATAACTTCTGACTTTGAACTTCCCAATAAAATATTTGCACGTGTAAAAAGACAATTTTCAGAAAAATATTTATTAAATCACCAAAAAATCACTTTAAATCATTTATTAATCTCAAAACATTATTTAAAAAAAAATACAGGGTGTTAAAATATATAAGTTATAATTAATCTAACAATTCACACATATATATTCTACGATCTAGCATTCTACTAATAAAATTATATTAGAAAGTTGGAGAAACACCCACATCTTTCTTGATACAAGAAGAGCTCCTAGAATCACCTCCTAGCTTCCCAAATTTCCAAGCTCCAAAACTCCTCAACAATGAGACCAAAGGCAATACTTGTAATTTATTTCTTGGTTTTTCTCTTTCTTTTCTTTTCTAGGCCGGGAATGGGAAAGAGAGGGATTATAAGAAGAGGGAGTGGTAGAGAGTTGTATTAACCAACCACTAACCTACTAACTACCCACTAATATAATTAAATTTCAAATATTTCTTTTCCCTCTCCTGTGCATTGGCCGGCCAAAATATGGCTAGAGTACGTGCATGTGCTTTGTGTGTGCACATGAAATACACAATAAAAATATTAGGAGTTTTAATTTAATATGAATGCATATGTTACACATTTTATTATAGATTTAATAAAAATTAGTTTAAATTAATTATAATAAAAATTTTCATGCACAAATAAAAATAAACATACACACTTTATAAATTTTATTTTGAAAAAGAATACAACCAACACGTGCACTGCAATCATGTAGATCGCACGTATCAATAAATATTCAAATACAAGAATGGATTTGAGGTTCGGAGAAATGTTTACAAATAATCGAAATACACCATACGTAAAAATATTTATATTAATAATGTTACGGATATTTTACGTAACGGTAAAATATACGTAACCGACACATGTATTGAAAGCACGTGCAATGCACGTAAAAACAGAAAGATTAAAATAAATGTTTAAGTTGGCTAAGAATAGGATAAAAATAAATCTTAAGAAGACAAAAAATGAATAAATAATTGAAATGCAGAAGTACGTAGGACATTTATATTAAAATACGTTACAGATATTACTCGAAACAGTATAAAATACATGTGCGTAACACCCGTGGAAAAAATTGTCATAACTTAATTTTGCGGGGTGTTGTACTGAGATAGCGAGTGTCGATTGTGAAGTTTTTTAAACACTCGTTGTTTCTCTATCTTTCTCACTTCTCTTTTTTCCATTCTCCTCTTCACTTATCTCTTTCTCCACTCTCTCTCCCAACCCCGAATCCCAACTCCGAAATCAGCTTCCAAATTCTTGCTCTCACCCACAAAGACTCTCTCTCAAGGGATCAGCTTCATCCCTTCACATTCCTTTCTCCCTCCACTCTCAAAACCTTAAACCCATCATCCAAGATCCTCAATTAAGTTGAATTTGACATAGTATAAAGAGGATTGTTTTGGAAGCAAGTTCTCTATGTCGTATTGTCCACGCTCATAATTGCTCAATCTTCCCGATCATTGATTTGATGGTATGATTTGTATAACTTTTTATCGTGTACAATTGGTTTGATAATGACTCTCATTTTTGTATAAATATGTATAGGTATGGATTACGATATTCCTATTTAGATTTATTTTGGTGGGGAAATTATTTGTGACGCAAAGGTAGGTTGTTGTTATAGTGTTGTTGATCCTAAAATAATTTGGACACCCCGTACAATTACAATGACAGAACTAGTCGAGAAAATTTATGAGGTTGCTAATTGGGCTAGAGAATAATGGAATGTTAAAATTTTAGCTCGATATGTAGCGGGAAAAGGTGAACGTCAATATTTTATGACTGTGCCCGTAGCAAATGACAACGTTCTAAAGTCCATGATTGTTAGGACAGTTGATCCAAATTATAGTTGGAGCGCATTGAAATTATATATTCAGCAAATCTAAATTATTAATGCCCAACCATGCTAATCCTAATTCAAGCTTCGTATGAGAAGTATCGATACATGGAATGAGTTCTAACCTAGTTCAAACATCACATGCAATTCCACCGTCCCCACAACAACAAATATTCATAAATACAACAAGCCCAACCTTACAGAATTTGAGTTGCCACGTCAACCTAGTTTGGTTCAAGATTATGTTCAAAATGTCAATGTCTTTGAAATATTTGAAAATGCTACCGTTAACAACGAATTATTAGATGATGATGAACAAGGAGAAGAAACTGACAATGAAGTTGATGAAAGGGTAGAAAATGATGACAAAGTGGAAGAAGATGAATCTGTAAATGTTAATATAAATGAGAGGAACGATAATGACGTGAACGTTAATGATACCTTAAATAATGTTAATGTTCATGTTATCGAGGAGATGTCACAAAGTGCGAGAGTAAATCAAGTTTCACAAGAGTCATCCGGTTCATCGAACGTAGACGAATTGTATATTGGGCAGGAGTTCCAAAGTAAAGAATCGGTCCAGCATGCGGTGAAGCTATATTCCACCAAGAAACATCTGGAATTTGTTACATTGAAAACTACACCGACCCTATATACCGTGAAATATAAATTGGCACCTAGGAAACATACCCGTGAGGTGATGGTGCAAATCCCACCAGTCATAAGTGACGGCGGTTGCCCATGGAGATTACGTGCAATCTTTCCAAAGGGTGGGACAAATTTCATACTGGAAAAAATTGTAGGGCCGCATACAAAATGTTGAATCAAGACCACTGTAAAGTTGATGCTAAACTTGTATGCAATTTGATTGTAAATGTTGTTAAGGCTGGGATAGACTCCCTATCTGAGATACCACTTTTGGCTTGAATAATTGTCCAGATACTTTTAATCGCTGGAAAATCTAAAGTCCTCACAGTTGGTATCTCAGATAGCGACCCTGGTACAACCAGGGTCGCTATCTGAGATAGAGACTGTAAGAACTTTACATTTTCTAGAGATTCAAAGTCTCTAGAAAATCTAAAGTCAACACAGTCGGTATCTCAGATAACGAGCTTGGTACAACCATGGTCGCTATCTGAGATGGCGACTCTGAGGACTTGACATTTTCCAGAGATTCAAAGTCTCTGGAAAATCTAATGTCGTCACAGTCGCTATCTCAGATAGCGAGCCTGGTTCAATCAGGGTCGCTATCTGAGATAGAGACTGTGAACCAGGCTTGCTATCTGAGATAGAGACTGTGAGGACTTTACATTTTCCAAAGATTCAAAGTCTCTGGAAAATCTAAAGTTCTCACAGTTGCTATCTCAGAAAGTGACACTGGTTGAACCAGGCTCACTATCTGAGATAGCGACTGTGCGGAATTTATATTTTTTAGAGACTTTGAAGTATCTGGAAATTGAAAATTCTCACAGTCGCTGTCTCAGATAGCGACCCTCTTTGAACTAGATATCTTAACAACGCAGTTTTTCAACATCCTAAAGTCTACCCTGTATACATATAATTTGATATTCTTCAAACACAACTCATATCCCACATCTCATAATCTTTAACACAACTCATTTGTTTAGGACGTCTTGGAGTTGCTTAAGTCCGAAAAGAGGAATGTCATCATCATCTTCTTCTTTTGGCTCATCAACGTGCTCCTCCTCTCCTCGTTCTTCTAATACTCTCTGACGATACGGAGGTCTTGTGGCGACTTTCTTTCGACGACCCGTTTGGTGCATCGGACTCGATAATATAGCATCCAGTCTATTTCCTTCGCTAAGAAAGTCCACTTGTGCCCGACACGAATTAACCATTTTCCGTGCAAACTCCTTTACTGGTTCTACAACATTGCTCTTTAACACCTTCATGCATTCTTTTGCCTGAATCAATATTTAGGTCATCTACACTCAAACAAATAACATGTATTAAAGGCATAATGTATAATGTACATGTATATGTGTAATGTAAAACAAAAAAAAATACAAAATAAAACTTACGAAATCCCGAGTCAATGTTCACTTCAGTCGAAACATTGGTAAATGAACGGAATAGTCATCAGCTGGATCAGCAGCTCGTCGTCAAGTCGGTACTTGCACACCCGCAGGCATTTAGGAGGTAGGAGATATATAAAAAGAGTCATTCTCCAATACCACGTGATATACGGTCCATGTAAATCTACATTGAATGGGAGAATATTAACAATCACATGATCAAAACGATGATTGTTCCATATATCGACGTGGGTGTGCAAACAAGCGGCCTAATCGTGACCGGGCTGTCGACCCACACCGGTAATACCATGCAAATTGGTATTAAATGGTTCTGCGACCGTAATATTTTGACGGAGGCCAAATTGTCGAAGTACTCTATCAACAAAATAGGACTCCACTGACCCAAAGTTGACAAGGGATGCTACTGTCAACCATAGCTCGCGAGTCGTCGTGCACACAAGTGGCAATCTCGCTAAACGCTCCTCTGTATAAGGCACCCACTTGACATAGTCATCCTTCAACGTATCAAACTCGTCCCTGTAGTATGTCAAGCAACGATTTGGGTGAAATCCAGTCTAGTATACACCATTTGGTGGTTTCATGTGAGGGTCATCGGGAACATGAAACCACTTTGATGATTGCCTACTAATTACGGGTCTACCAATATGTCTGCATTCCCAACTCCATACTTGTAGCAACAACATCGTTCCATTCATCTAACTCGCACCGAGAGCGCAGTTGCACAAACTCCGATAAAATGTAGCCAATGCTGCACTACCCCTGTTGTATGCCCTAACAGTTCCAAGAATCTGCGATTAGAGGTAAGTACATTAGGGGAATGGAAATACCGATGGAGTTCTGGAACATGACACCTCCGAACAATGACATAATGTACGCTCTGCAACACCAATGGACTTCGAAGTCGTTCGAACTCCATTCAACTTATTGTTGAAAGTATCCTTCAACAATTTCAACTGAAGTGACTTCTCGATAATAGCCCTAGGATCCAGCTCAACCCCAAGATATTCTATGATAAAAAACTATGGATCGAAGTCCATTGTTCTAGTTACGACCTGTCCATTGATGGGAAGATCTTTGATCACTGCAACATCTTGTAGTGTGATAAACATCTCCCATACCTGTCACGCCCCGCTTTCAAAATATGAAATACGAGCACGTAACATTAGCCCAGCGAATGACTAACGTCACCGTTAAGCTATTTATCCGATCAACTCAACAATATAACCAATACAGAACAATTGCACAGACAATAATAATAATCTCATGAACAATAATACTTGAAATAAGCAAAATGAAATATCCAAATACAATAAACCAATGTCTAGAAATAAATAATAAAATCCGAGACATAAGCCCAATACAATAATAAATCTCAATACAATAATAATAAGTCTCAATACATTAAGTTGAATAAAACAGTAAGCAACTAGAAAACATTAGATCTTCAAAAAATTTGTTCTCCAATTCCAGCTGGTAATTCTCCATGATCACCTGTGAACACTTCATCTAAAAAAAGGAGAAAAATTGTCCTTAGAGCAAGTCATGAACAGCAAGTAGAGAAAACAAAGAACAATGGAATAACGGTATAACAATGAATTCAATGGATCAATAAGATTCAATAACATGTGACAATAATCAATAATCGATATCATGATAATCAATGCAATGGTGTAACAATGATTCAATATTCGGTAACAATATTCAACGATCAATATCAATAACACTTAGCCAATATTCGATATCAATAGAAACAATGATGAACAATATGCAATATCGATGTGTAATCCTTAAGTCTATTAATCATTTTAAATCCTAACTAATGCACGTACTACTGTGTCTCATATGTTCCATACCACAGGTTCGATGCATACATACAATTTTGTTTAGACTTAAGTGGTGTACTATGTAGATCATGTACTTGGCAACGGTAAACACTATTCACCTTTTGGTGCACGGTACGATTTTCGGCATCGATACGGTACACGTTAGATTGGGTTACCGTCGTAAGCCACAATCACACGATAAAACACTAGCCGAAACATTATTTAGGAAAACAAGGGCCCTTCCTCCAAGTATAGTCTCAACTTTGTTCACTACTTAAATCACCCTTTAAACTCTGGCTTGTTAATTATTTTATCGATGGAACAATATAATATGCAATTAAAGGACATTTCGATGAACGATTGTAACAACAGAGAAACAATGAGATGATAACCTGAAGAGGACAATGAAAGGATAAAATTAGGATACTAGGATCATGCAATGCAATATACACACCCTAAATCATGCAAGCCTACAATATAGGAACAATTAATTCATGAAAACTTAAAAGTTAAATTATGGACAGCAAGAGTAGTTTGTACTAAAACGTAATTTTTCGCTGTTTCAGAATTCGAAAACTGAATCCGTCAGAAATTCTAGAAACTAAACTTACACACGGTTCCAACACATATTTAAAGTTCAAAATCCGACAATAGTAGCTAGGTCAAAGACATCGTTTTTACAGATTTCATATTCAGGCAGAAATTCGACATCAGGTTATTTTATTTTTAGAATTAGCAAAAACTCAATAATAAATTCAGTAAAAATATTTATTAGACTCCTAAACATGTTAAATAATGTTCTGAAAATTATCAGAGAATTTTTTTAACATTTGATCAGCCTTTTAACAGTTTAAACATCAAAGATATAAGAATCTGAAAATTTGGAAATAAAAACACAGCTGCAGTAAAATGAGCATAACTTTTTCTACACAACTCAGAATTTAGAAATTCAAGATGTTCTGGAAACTAGAAAGATAAGGCTACAACTCTTATTCTTAAAGTAATTTATTTTGAGATCATTTACTGAGTCGAAAATAGCAGACAATATACAACCAGCAAGCAACATACAGGTTTTTGGAAATTTTCATGAAATAAATTAATTAAATCTATTAGTCGATAAACTTCTTGATTCGCAAGATGGGTGCAATAACATAATGAATGAAAATAAAATCACATACATACACCAATTTAATATCAATCAAACAACAATCGATTAATCAAACATACAACCTAGTAATTATCTCTACAATAATTAATTGTGTTATGATTATATGTGTAACCCTATCATGAATACTATATGGATGCATGAAAGATTCGATATTTAGAGTCAATAGTGGTACGATGTCAAGAATATTGGGGTTAGCTCGTGTAAACCCTCAGTAGACCCAACGAAAGATAATCAATACAACGATATTATAACGAATATGATCTACTTGCAAGAATTTCAATAAAACTTGAAGTTGATACGATGTACAAATCAAGAGGAAAAGTGATTTGCCTCTTGGACGAAGAAATTGAATACTAAGAATAACGAGATAAGGATCCCAGAGCAACGAACCCACGAACTAACACGTGTACAATACGTGTAAAAGGGAACCCAACAATCAATATCAATCAATTGTAAGAGCAATAGACAACAACTGAAATGATAAAAGAGACAGCTGCAATAGTAACCACAGCAAGAGCAGAGGCAAGGGGGCTCGGGATCTGGCCGACGTGGCTCGACGTCGACGGTTGGACGACGGCATCACGGCGGCACTTGCGCGACGGGAATGAAGACAAGGGGGCGTCGGGGGGTGTGCTGGCGTCGCTCGGAAACAGAGAGAGGAGAGGTCGGGTTGGGGGTCTGCTGTGTGGGCTTCGACGGGAGGGCTCGACGACCAGGGGGTCGCTGGAGAAGAAGGGTCAAAAGGTTTGAGCGGGAACTTCAGGTTAGGGAGAGAGAAACACAGAGGAGAGGGAAAGAGGGGAGAGGAGAGAGATTAGACAGCTATTAGGGTTTGTATTGTGTAATTTTTAGGGTTTGCAATAGAATTGTATTTATAGATTGTAATTAGGATGTTGGGTTAGTGGTATAGGATCCAATTATAGCGGTTTTGGGTCAAGAACAATTGAAATTGGCTTTTAGGGTTCAATAAGAGCTAGATCTAAAAGAATAGGGTTCAAATAAAAATACACTCAATAAAAGAAAATAGGATCAACAAGAATAGCTCAATCAAGAAGAACGAAGAATTTCATGAAAAAATTTAATTAAAATAATCAAGAAAGAAAAAATAGGGTGTTTTGTTCAATTGCAATTAAAATATTACAAAAGATGAAAAAATAAAAATAGCGAAAACGGTAGTTACAATCCTTCCCACCTTACAATAAAATTTCATCCTCGAAATCTAAGCAAGTGGTAGTAGGGTAACCCCAAAGAAGAGAAAAGAACAAGAACTACTCGAAAAGATGGAGAAACTTCTTCTGAATCTCATCCTCGAGCTACCAAGTCGACTCACTAGGCGAGTGAGGATTGCAAGCAACACAAACCAACTTGATAACCTTATTCTTCAAAATCTTCTCTCGTCGGTCTACAATCGAAACTGGATGAATCTCAAATGACAAATTTGGTAGAACCGACAACTCCGAATAGTCAATAACATGACTATCATCATAACATGACTATCATCCCGAACATACTTCCTGAGTTAAGAAACATGGAAGACGTCATGCACCCCAGAAAGAGCTGGCGGCAACACGAGTCAATAGGCCACCTTGCTTATTCGCTCCACCACATCGAACGGACCAATGAATCTAGGGCTCAACTTGCCCCCACCACCAAACCGAAGCACACCTTTCCACGGAGACACCTTAAGGAACACATGATCACCCACTTCGAACTCTAACGGTCTCCTGTTCATGTCTGTCCATTTCCTCTACCTGTCCTATGTGGCCTGCAAATGCTTCATGATCTGGGCCACTACATCAACAGTCTTCGTGATCAATTCTGGCCCTAAAAGCTCCCTCCCACCAATGTCATCCCAACACACTAATGATCTACACTTCCGACCATACAAGACTTCATAAGGAGCTGCCTGAAGACTAGCTTGGTAGCTATTGTTGTATGAAAACTCCACCAAGTATAGATGAACTTCCCAAGATCCTCCAAACTGAAGCACACAGGACCTCAACATATCCTCTAAGGTCTGAATAGTCCTCTCTGATTGACCATCTGTCTGTGGATGGAATACAATACTAAATTTCAGCTTACCCCAAGACTATTCTGAAGAATCTCCCAAAATTGAAATCTGAATCTAGTATCTCTATCTGTTATAATACTGACAGGAACACCATGCAATCTCACAATCTTCTGCATATACCTCTCTACAAGGCTCTCTATAGACTGACCAACTCTGAAAGTAATGAAATGAGCACTCTTCGTCAAGCGATCCACAACCACCCAGATGACATCGTGACCCTTGGGACTTCTAGGCAAAGCAGTCACAAAATCCATACTGATATTCTTCCACTTCCACTACGGAATAGGAAGCAGTTGAAGAAGTCCAACAGTCCTCTTATGTTCTGATTTCACTTGCTGACAGATGAGACATTGAGAAACAAATCTTGCAACAGCCCTCTTCATACCATGCCACCAGAAATGCAACTTCAAATCCCGATACATCTTCGTACCATCAGGATGAATAGAGTATGACGAGCAATGAGCTTCTTCAAGTAACTTCTGCTTGACTTCTCCCTTCGGGACACATAGACGGGTCCCAAAGCGGAGAGATCCATCATCATGAATCACCATATCAGTTCTAGAACCAGCATCAACCTCAGCTCAAAATTGCTGCAATTGCACATCACCAGACCGTTCCTCCTTAATTTGATCCACCAAAGACGATTGCAACTGAAGCACCATACAACTCTATTCAGAACTAGGCAATACCACCTCCAATTCCAATCTTCTCATAGCTTCCAAAAGTTCCTTCTGCTCAGTAAGAACCATAGCAACAGGTCTTCTGCTCAAAGCATCAGTTACCGAATTAATCTTGCTAGGGTAATACTGCAAACTGATATCATAATCTGCCATCAATTCCAACCATCACCAAGTGACAAAGAGGGAGGAAACTAAAGAATGAGTAGCACCAGATTCAAAGAGAACATGAGCAGGGAAGGAATGAACAAGGATAATGACTAGAATGAAGTCAAAGTGAGAACACAAAAAGGCAAAAACAAAATGCAAGAAACAGATATGAACGGAAGGCTAACATGAATAAGGAAACATAATAGAATGGTAAGATAGCAAGGAAGAAGGAAGCAAACAATGTAAGCAAGAAGAAGCAACATGAGAATCCTGGGACTTGTAGGTTATAGGCCCACAACGCTTCCGCTGCACTACTCTAATGGTGAAGCTCCAAGCTATAGACATGTCGTTGTAGATCAAGCGATGCCGTTCAAAGGACCAAGTAGGAAGAAGAAGAACGGATGCCACCGGAATCAAAATAATATGGATATGAAAAGAATGAAATCATACCCAACAAGGAATCAATGAATGGAAGGGATCAAAGACGAATAAAATAAGACTAGTTTCCAGATCATAAGTTGGATATCAATTGCTCGTACGATTCCTATATTGCACATACTGTTGAGTCAAACCGATTAAAACCCAACTCTGATTAATATATCAATCAAAACTAAACTTCCTTTCGTTAGTCACATTTGACTAATATATTATCCAAACCGGGCTCTGATACTACTAAAAACCTTGTCACGCACCGCTTCCAAAAAATACGGAATACAAGCACGTAACATTGGCCCAGCGAATGACTAACGTTATCCTTAAGTTGTTTATCCGATCAACTCAACAATATAATCAATACAGAGCAACTGCGCAGGCAATAATAATAATCTCATGAATAATATTACTTGGAATAAGCAAAATGAAATATCCAAATACAATAAACCAATATCTGGAAACAAATAATAAAATCCGTGACATAAGCCCAATACAATAATAAATCCAAACACAATAATAACAAGTCTCAATACAATAAGTTCAATAAAACAATAAGAACCTTGAAAGCATTAGATCTTCAGAAAGTTTATTCTCCAATTCCAACAGGTAATTCTCCATGATTACCTGTGAACATTTCATCTAAAAAGAGGAGAAAAATTTTCCTTAGAGCAAGTCATGGACAGCAAGTAGAGAAAACAAAGAACAATGGAATAACGGTATAACAATGAATTCAATGGATCAATAAGATTCAATAACATGTGACAATAATCAATAATCGATATCATGATAATTGATGCAATGGTGTAACAATGATTCAATATTCAGTAACAATAATCAATGATCAATATCAATAACATTTAGCCAATATTCGATATCAATAGAAATAATGATGAACAATATGCAATGTCGATCTGTAATCCTTAAGTCTATTAATCATTTTAAATCCTAACTAATGCACGTACTACTGTGTCCTATATGTTCCGTACCACAGGTTCGATGCATACATACAATTTTGTTTAGACTTAAGTGGTGTACTATGTAGATCATGTACTTGGCAATCGTAAACACTGTTCACCTTTTGGTGCACGGTACGGTCTTCGGCAACGATACGGTACACGATAGATTGTGTTACCATCGTAAGCCACAATCACACGATAAAACACTAGCCGAAATATTATTTAGGGAAACAAGGGCCTCTCCTCCAAGTATAGTCTCTACTTTTTTCACTACTTAAATCACCTTTTCAACCCCGGCTTTTAATTATTTGATCGATGCAACAATACAATATGCAATTAAGGAACATTTCGATGAACGATTGTAACAATAGAGAAACAATGAGATGATAACTTGAATAGGAGAATGAAAAGGATGACATTAGGATACTAGGATCATGCAATGAAATATACACACTCTAAATCATGCAAGACTACAATATAGGAACAATTAATTCATGAAAACTGAAAAGTGAAATTCTGGACAACAAGAGTAGTCTGTACTAAAACGTAATTTTCCCGCTGTTTCATAACTCGAAAACTGAATCCGTCAGAAATTATAGAAACTAGACTTCCACACGGTAGACAATAGTTGCTTGGTCAAACACATCGTTCTTTAAAGATTTCATGTTTAGGCAGAATTCGACATCAGGTTATTTTATTTTAGAATCAGCAAAATCTCAATAATAATTCAGTAAAAATATTTATTAGACTCATAAAGATGTTAAATAATGTTCTCGAAATTATCAGAGCAAAATTTTAACATTTGATCAGCGTTTTAACAGTTTAAACATGAAAGATACAAGAATCTAAAAATCTGTAAATAAAAACACAGCTGTAGTAAAATGAGCATAACGTTTGCTACACAACTTAGAATTCAGAAATTCAAGATGTTCTGAAAACTAGAAAGATAAGGCTACAACCATTATTCAGAAAATAATTTATTTTGAGATCATTTACTGAGTCGAAAATAGCAAACAATATATAGCTAGCAAGCAACATAAAGGTTTTTGGAAAATTTTCATGAAATAAATTAATTAAACATGATGGGTATCAATTCTATTAGTCGATAAACTTCTTGATTCGCATGATGGGTACAATAACATGATGAATGAAAATAAAATCACATACATACACCAATTTAACATCAATCAAATAACAATCGATCAATCAAACATACAACGTAGTAATTATCTCTACAATAATTTATTGTGTTATGATTATATGTGTAACCCTATCATGAATACTATATGGATGCATGAAAGATTCAATCTTTAGAGTCAAAAGTGGCACGATGTCAAGAAAACTGGGGTTAGCTCATGTAAACTGTCAGCAGACGCAACAAAAGATAATCAATACAACGATATTCTAACGAATAAGATCTACTTGTAAGAATTTCAATAAAATTTAATTTGATACGATGTTAAATTCAAGAGAAAAAGTGACTTGCCTTTTGGACGACGAAATTTAATACCAAGAATAACGGGATAAGGATCCCAGAGCAACGAACCCACGAACTAACACATGCACAATACGTGTAAAATAGAACCCAACAATCAACAGCAAGCAATAGTAAGAGCAATAGACAGCAACTTCAATGGTAAAAGAGACAGCAGCAACAGTAACCACAGCAAGAGCAGAGGCAAGGGGGATTGGGATCTGGCGGATGTGGCTCGACGTCGATGGTCAGACGGCAGCATCGCGGCGGCAGCTGCGCGACGGGAACAGGGACAAGGGGGCATCGGGGGTGTGCTAGCGTCACTCGAAAATAGAGATAGGAGAGGTCGGGTTGGGGGTCTGCTATGTGGGCATCAACGGGAGGGCTCGACGACCAAGAGGTTGCCGGAGGTCGCCGGAGAAGAAGGATCAAAAGGTCGCCGGAGAGAGGAACGCATAGAAGAGAGGTTAGATGGCTATTAGGGTTTGTATTGTGCAATTTTTAGGGTTTGCAATAGGATTATATTTATAGATTGTAATTAGGATGTTGGGTTAGTGGTTTAGGGTCCTATAATAGCGGTTTTGGGTCAAAAACAATTGAAATTGGGTTTTAGGGTTCAATAAGAGATGGTTCTAAAATAATAGGTTTGAAGTAAAAATACCCACAATAAAAGAAAATAGGATCAACAAGAATAGCTCAATCAAGAAGAACGAAGAATTTTATGAACAAATTTAATTAAAATAATCAAGAAAGAAAATATAGGGTGTTTCATTCAATTGTAATTAAAATATTACAAAAGTGGGAAAAACGAAAATAGCGAAAAAGGTAGTTACAATACCTGCACATGAAAACTGTGCATTCCCAAACGCCAACGTTCGAGAAGGGCGCTTAGAAGAGGACGGTCGGCCTTAATTGAACTCATATGACTGATGCCTGTTGGATCTTGTATGCAAGGCAAAGAACACTAGAGGCAAATCTATCTATTAAGAGGTCGTCCGGACCCATATCGGGTAAAAGTGGTGGCCTGGTTGGCCTGGGGGGGTGAATAGTGTTGTATAAAAATTAAACAATAAATTAAAATTTTCACAGCTGTTAAGTCGACTGTATCAGAGAAACCAGTTGACTGTCAGCCCAAATATAAGAGTAAATGAACTGAATAGCAACCAGTCTGTTAAGTCGACATAAAGCGGAAACCAGTTGACTGCACAGACTCGATTTTCAATATAACTGAGCGAAAATGAAATTTCAAGATGGATAAATCAAACCACAGAGAGTCAACACAGCAAACACCACGAAATATCCTGGTTCGGTCCTCTAGACCTACATCCAGTCCCTAAGCAACCCACTTGAGATTTTTCACTATTCTTGAAAAATTACAAGAATACTCTACTGCCCTTGACAACAACTATGTCAAATCCGTAGACCTCTGTTACCACTAGGAAGAGCAAAATCCACTCTACAACCTAGAGTGAAACCGACTCTACACAAGGAGTCTTACTCTCCAACCGAGAGGACCACTCTCATAACTTGAGAGTGAAACAACAATAAAAGTGAAGATTACAATGACCTAAAGCCTTGTTTTGATTGTGCTTTTTTGTTTAATGGCTAAAGGTCAACTTCTAACTTCAGTTTAGAACGAATTCTTTGTTATACAAGACTGAAATCAGAGAACCAAGTCTTAAAGAAAGTAAGTGCTTTGTAAACTTTTTCTTTTTCTCTCAAAAGCAAAATGACTTGATAAAAAGTTAAGAAACCTTTCCAAAATGAATTCTATACTCTATTTATAGAGTTAGATTCTCTTGGACGTTGAGAAACAATTTCCCAACTGCCATACAACAGTAGTAAGAATTTAAATATGAAAAACAAAATTTAAATTTCAGAAAACTGTCAAAAACTGCTTGAACAGTCGACTAGGTTGCCATATGAGTCGACTGGTCAAAGCTTGAGTGAGTTCAGTCAGTTTCGTACTAGAACAGTCGACTGTTCTAAAGAGTAAGTCAGCTGGTACTCAACAACTGAACTTATACAAACTTCATTTTGACATTT
This sequence comes from Hemerocallis citrina, assembly GCA_017893485.1. Classification (NCBI taxonomy): domain Eukaryota; kingdom Viridiplantae; phylum Streptophyta; class Magnoliopsida; order Asparagales; family Asphodelaceae; genus Hemerocallis; species Hemerocallis citrina. Next base: position 288,594,085 of record CM030358.1, read on the forward strand.
TGATTTTGGAAAACTTTATTTTTATTTAGGGGATGTGTGAGTGTGTGTGTGACAAGGCTTTACAGGAAATCTAAGACACAAATATTACAAACACAATTACAAGACACATGTTCATTTAATAAAACACTTTTGAAGCTCTTGAGAAGTCTTTGACTTGTGTCTTGATCTTGAGTCTTGATCTTGTCTTTGTGGCTTGATATGGAACTTTTAGAAGCCTTCATTGTATTGTTGCCTTGAACACTTTTGGTACACACTGCAAAAGATATGTAAGATAGAACAATTGTGCATTGTGTTGTAGTCATCAAAATCAAGAATCTATATTCTCCCCCTCTTTGATGATGACTACATAATAACTTAAAAATAGTATAGAATAACAATTTACATATCATGATGTCACACATAATTGAAAGATATACAAATGTAAATAAGCTCCCCCTGAATAAAATACAATATGCACATAATTTTTAAACATGCACAACATGCACAAAATTTTAAACATGCACAACAAAATATGCACATATTTCTCCCCCTTTGTCATCAACAAAAAACAAAAGTAAAGAAATAAGAACCAACCATAGATAAAAACCAACATAGCTAAATAGCATAAATGGAAATTTATACAAGATCAGTCAAATAGATTGTTCATACTACAGAGTAACAAGAGAACATCATTAAAGCATAAAACAAAAGTACAAGAAAAAACTGAAAAGTACATCAATCTTCATCGTCTTCGTCATCATCACTGTTTGAGGCAGGTGAACATTGAGGAAACTGTCTAACAAACATCTGAGTGAGATTAGCAATACTAGTCTCAAGAGTGTCCTGCCAACCTAAGAGAAGATCCTAACGATCCATGAGATAATTGACAGAAGTGTTAAGACTCTCAGGATCGGAAAAACTAGCTCTAGGACGAGAACTAAAGGACGAACTAGAAGCAGAAGACCGACGAAGAACAGAAGTGGCTAAAGGAATATGGGGTGTATTTCTTTGAGGATACCGAGGGGGTGAGTGAAGAATTTTCATCCGAGCTAGACTCGCACAGTCAAATGATTCATAGCGAGTCACAACACTAGACTCGTAATCAAGATCAATTTGATAGTAAGAGAGAGTAAGAGAGAGGAGCCTCATCCTGTGATGATTCAGAATCAGAAAAATGAAATATAGTCGCGACAGTTGACTAGGTTTTAGATAAGTCGACTAAGTCGAGAGCAAATACAACCAAACTCAAAGTTAAGTAAAGCTATTGTCAGTCGACTGTAGATTTGAAGACAGTCGACTGGGTAGAAGGAAAAATTAAGTCAGAAAAATAGACAAAGAAAATACTGTATAAGTCGACCGATAATCTATACTATTATTAAGCAAAGCCTTATTTTGCTGGCTTTTTACTGTTATGTCCTCACACACATAAAAGGCTAACAGAATATATAGGGGTAAAAAAAGTAATTTGCATGAAAAAAAATAAAAAACCATCTATCTATACTATTATTAATAGCATGAAATTTAGTCATTAAGTTTGGACCAAACAAACAGTAAATACCGTAATAAATCCATGAGCATGCAGTAAATACCGTAATGCAGTAGTTTATGGTTAGGATCTGGGTTTCCGAAAAGTTTTTTTGAGAACCCAAGGGTCAGGCCACAGAGGTTGAAGTGAATATAGATGAACACAGAAAACATATATAATGAGTTCTGCAGGGAATGAATTAAAATTCAAGTCATGCAGTAGTTTAGTTTATGGTTAGGATCTGGGTTTCCGAAACGTTTTTTTGAGAACCCAAGGGTCAGGCCACAGAGGTTGAAGTGAATATAGATGAACACAGAAGACAGCAAGAGAACAAAGATAGTTGGGTCTCTTCCAACAATGGAAGACAACCACAGAACGAAGAGGAGAGATGAGGGAGATCAGACATAGGTATGGTACTCTCCTTCTTTTATTTCTTTTATTTCTTTTTCTAAAGAAAATGATCCCAAAACTCAATCTACTCGTTCCCCTATTACAATTTTAACCGAAAACCTCTTATCGTTAATTAGAAGTATTTCTGATTAAGTGATTACCCCCAATTCTACCCCCCTCTAAACACGTTCGGCACACTTGCCGCATCACTAGCTCTTGAAACCCGATTCCCAAAAGCCATACTAACCACTGGATGGATGGGCGAAAGGGGAGGAGGACGATGGCGCTGGGGAGTGGCGGAGGAGAAGGACATGGGCATGATGGAAGTCGCAGCGGAGGAGAATTTGAAGGGCGTGGGGAGAGACGGAGGCTTCATCGAATATGCGGCTACGTCTGCGTCTGATCCGTGATGATCCACGCCGGAGCTTGATAGTGGGACATAGAGATTGTGCCAGAGCCAGAGCCATGCTGGTGCCAGTCCACAGTCGCGTCGAGTCACAAGAGGATGGTGGACGAAAAAAGAGACGAAGTCAGTGACAGGGAGAACGATGGCAGTAATGGTGATAGGAGAGGATGGAGGAAAGGGGACGGGGTTTTTCCTTTTTAAAATTAATTAAATGTAAATGTGGGTGTGTGAGTAAAAACCAATATCTATAACTAATATAATGGGAGAGATGGGGTTGTAAACAAATAAACAATTTTTTATTTCTTAGTGTGTGTGTGTGTCAACACGTGCAGCGCACGTGTTGGTAGATTTTTTTTTTTTGGTCCTTTTCATTCCCCCTCCCCATTTTTCCCCACGTGCATCGCACGTGCATTACACTAGTCAATTATAAGTCGATTGAGATATACAGAAATTTTTTTAAAATGTCATGAAATGAGTAAATGCCTAGTTCGCTTCTAAAGTTGATAAAAGTATCTTCTTTATGTGGTTTGGTAAATATATCTACTACTTGTTTATCAATGGAAATAAAATCCAATAGTATATCTCCTTTTAAGACATGATCACGTAGAAAATGATGTCGAATATCAATATGTTTCGTACGTGAATGTTGAACCAGATTTTTAGATTAATTAATAGCACTGGTAATATCACACATTATAGCGTTTCTTGAAAAAGAAATACTATAATTTAATAAAGTTTGTTTCATCCATAAAATTTAAGCACAAGCCAAACTTGCAGCAATATATTCAGCTTCTGTAGTAGATAGGAATACCGAATTTTGCTTTTTACTGCACCAAGATACTAGTGAATGTCCCAAAAATTGACAGGTTCTAAGATACTAGTCAATTTTATTACTAGCAAAATCAGCGTCACTAAACGACAAGAGTTAAAAGTTATTGGTGCGTGCATAAAATAAACCATATTCAGATGTGCCACTAATATATCTTAAAATACGTTTCACTGCTTTTAAGTGAGATTCTTTTGGATTAGACTGATATCTAGTACACAAACATACGCTAAGCATAATATCTGGTATACTAGCAGTTATATATAAGAGTGAGCCAATCATATCTCGATAGAGTTTTTGATCGACACTCTAACCTAATTCATCTTTGTCAAGTGTAGTAGTAGTAGCCATAGGTGTGGTCTTACTAAAGTGCTATCCATACCAAATTATTTGAGTAATTCCTTAGCATTTTTTCCTTGATTAATAAATATGCCATTTTGAGACTGTTTTATTTGTAGTCCAAGGAAATAATTGAGTTCACCCATGTGACTCATCTCAAACTCATTTTTCATGGTATTAGCAAACTCTGGACATAGATTGCTGTTAGTTGATCCAAAAATTATGTCATCTACATATATTTGTATGATTAATATATCGGTCTTTATTTCCTAATAAACAAAGTAGTATCTACTTTATCAATTTCAAAACCAGTTTCTAAAAGAAAAGTTTTTAAGCGATCATACCAAGCACGAGGTGCTTATTTAAGACCATATAAAGCCTTTTTCAATTTCAAAATATAGTTTGGGAATTGTTCATGTTCGAAACCGGGTGGTTGCTTAACATAAATATCTTTCTTAATGAAACCATTTAAAAAGCACTTTTAACATCCATTTGGAAGAGTGTGAAATTCATAAAACATGCAAAAAATAATAAAATTCTAATCGATTCTAGTCTAGCAACAGGAGCGTATGTTTCATCAAAATCAATTCCTTCTTCTTGATTATATCCTTGAGCCACTAATCTAGCTTTATTCCTAACGACTTGTCCTGATTCATCTAACTTATTTCTAAATACCCATTTGGTACCAATAATAGTATGATCAGGAGGTCATGGAACTAAATCCCATGCATCATTTCTTACAAATTGGTTAAGTTCATGCATAGCATTCAACCAAAATTCATTCTCACATGCTTCTTGAATATTTTTCGGTTCAAAATCCGATAATAAAGCAGTATGAGAAATCATATTAAAATGAGATCTTGTTTGAATACCATGTGAGATGTCACCAATAATTAAGTCATGAGGATGATCTCGAACTTCAACAAATGATTTTGGTAAAGTTTGAGTTATTGCTACAGGATCAGTCGACTTAACAAACCCATCAGCCGAATGATTCACATCAGTCGACTTAGGAAGTCTATCAGTCGACTTGTCTAGGGTAGTTTGCTTTAGTGATTTAATAATGTTATCTAGTGGTGTTGATTCAATTTCATCATCTTCAGTAACATTAAATGAAGGTAAAGATTCATCAAATGAAACATGCATAGATTCTTCAATAGTTAAAGATGACTTATTGAAAATTCTATATGCCTTACTCCTATTTGAGTATCCAATACAGATACCTTCATTAGATCTAGCATCAAATTTATCTAGATTATCTTTTGTGTTTAATATGAAACACATACAACCAAATACTTTAAAATACGAAACTTTAGGAATTCGATCATAAAATAATTCAAAACATGTTTTCTTAAGCTTTGGCTTAATTAATATTCTATTTAAAACATAGCATACTGTAGAAACAACTTCAGCCCAGAAGTATTTAGGAAAATTACTTTCAACAAGCATAGTACGTGCACATTCTTGCAATGTCCCATTCTTTCTTTCAACCACTTCATTTTGTGGTGAAGCTTTGGAAAATGGAAATGAATGTGTTATACCATTCTTGTTGCAATATTCTGAAAAAGTTTCATTCTCAAATTCTCCACCATGATCACTTTTAATAGTGACTATGGTTAGAGATTTTTTATTTTGAATACGTTTGCAAAAATTTGCAAATTCTTCAAAGGCTTTATTTTTATGTTTTAAAAAGAATACCCATGTAAATCTTAAATTACATATATACTTTTATTTAAAGAAGCGACTCTAGTAGGAACAAATAAATCTATATGGATTAATTCGAGAGGTCTACAAGTAGAAATCATTTCTTTTGTCTTAAAGGTAGATTTTACTTATTTTCCTTAGATACATTCTTAGATATCTCTTCATAATTTTTCTTTAGAGATGTAAGATCTATATACAAGTTTGAAAGACAATAATTTAAAGACTTGACTTCAACCTTTAAGTCAATATTTTCTTGAGAAAGTGTTTGATTAACTTTCTCTAGATTTTTAACGCTTATCTTCTCCTTTTTTAGTTCTTGAAAGACTTCATTAGAGTCAATATTGTCACTTACATCGTTTTGAGTAGTCATGAAGCACACAAACATTCGTAACTTCATTTGACTCTTCATTCTCTTCTTCCGATGATGAGTCACTATCATCCCAAGTTGCTTGGTAGGCCTTCTTGTTCTTCATGTACTTGTTCTTGGTGTACTTGTCTTTCTTGAAGTTAGAAATTTTCCCTTTTGATTTTGCATTCTCTAACGGACAGTCCTTCTTCATGTGACCTGTTTTGTTACACTTGAAACAAGTAGGAAGTTCATTAGTATCTTTAAACTTAGAATTGAATTTACCTTTGCAAAGAAATTTCTTAAATTTTCTTGTGAACATGGCCATTTCTTCTCCATCTTCTTCTTCATCTTCTGAATCGGGCATGGCCTTGAAAGCAAGAGTTTTCTTCTTGGCTTGTTGAGTTTCTAAATCCTTTTTATGTTCCTCCAATTTACTTCGTATGCCATTAGATTTCTCACAAGATTCTCAAGAGAGAGTTGTGTTAAATCGTTGGTTTCTTCTATAGCGGTGGTCTTCTTTTCCCATTCGGGGGTTAGGGCATGAAGAACTTTCCTCACCATCTCTGCTTGTGTATAGGTTTTTCAAAGACCCACAAGAGAGTTTTGGATGTTGGTGAATTTTGTTATCATGTTCGATATATTTTCATTCTCCTTCATGCGGAACATCTCGAACCTGTGAACAAGAACAGAAATTTTAGATTCTTTGACCTTATTTGTACCTTCATGTGTTACCTCAAGAGTATGCCGTATTTGATATGCCGTTATTGCGTTTGACACATGATTGAAGTCTTCTTTGGTAAGTGCACAATAGAGAGCATTCATCGCCTTTGCATTGTTCATGGTGTTGCTCTTCATGTCATCATTCCATTATGCATAGGGAAGAGTAGCCTTGGTGTACTCCGTCTCGGTCATGTTCCAAATCTCATAGTTGATGGATTGTAAGTAGATCTTCATTCTACACTTCCAGTAGTTATAGTTTGTTCAATCAAAGAGAGGTGGCCTTTGTGTGGATTGGCCTTAATGGTATTGACTTGCATTTGAAGTAGATGCCATTGCACTCAACCAGGCTCTGATACCAAGTGTTGGATCCTGTATGCAAGGCAAATAACATTAGAGGGGGGGGGGGTGAATAGTGTTGTATAAAAATTAAACAATAAATTAAATTTTTCACAGCTATTAAGTCGACTGTATCGGAGAAACCAGTTGACTGTCAGCGCAAATATAAGAGTAAATGAACTGAATAGCAACCAGTCTGTTAAGTCGACATAAAGCGGAAACCAGTTGACTGCACAGACTCGATTTTCAATATAACTCAGCGAAAATGAAATTTCAAGATAGATAAATCAAACCACAGAGAGTCAACACAGCAAACACCACGAAATATCCTAGTTCGGTCCTCCAGACCTACATCCAGTCCCTAAGCAACTCACTTGTGATTTTCCACAATTCTTGAAAAATTACAAGAATACTCTACGGCCTTTGACAACATCTATGTCAAATCCGTAGACATCTCTCACCACTAGAGAGAGCAAAACCCACTTACAACCTAGAGTGAAACCGACTCTACACCAAGAGTCCTACTCTCCAATCGAGAAGACCACTCTCACAACCCGAGAGTGAAACAACAATAAAAGTGAAGATTACAATGACCTAAAGCCTTGTTTTGATTGTGCTTTTTGTTTAGTGGCTAAAGGTCAACTTCTAACTTCAGTCTAGAACGAATTCTTTGTTATAAAAGTCTGAAATCAGAGAACCAAGTCTTAAAGAAAGTAAGTGCTTTGTAAACTTATTCTTTTTGTCTCAAAAGCAAAATGACTTGATAAAAAGTTAAGGAACCTTTCACAAATGAATTCTATACTATATTTATAGAGTTAGATTCTCTTGGATGTTGAGAAACAATTCCCCAACTGCCATACAATGGTAATAAGAATTTAAATATGAAAAACAAAATTTAAATTACAGAAAACTGTCAAAAACTGCTTGAACAGTCGACTGGGTTGCCATATGAGTGGACTGGTCAGAGATTGAGTGAGTACAGTCATTTTTGTACTAGAACAGTCGACTGTTCTCAAGAGTAAGTCGATTGGTACTCAACAGCTGAACTTATACAAGCTTCTTTTTGACATTTTGATTTTGGAAAACTTTATTTTTATTTAGGGGATGTGTGAGTGTGTGTGTGACAAGGCTTTTACAAGAATTCTAAGAGACAAATATTACAAACACAATTACAAGACACATGTTCATTTAATAAAACACTTTTGAAGCTGTTGAGAAGTCTTTGACTTGTGTCTTGATCTTGTCTTTGTGGCTTGATATGGAACTTTTAGAAGCCTTCATTGTATTGTTGCCTTGAACACTTTTGGTACACACTGCAAAAGATATGTAAGATAGAAAAAATTTGTATTGTGTTGTAGTCATCAAAATTAGGATTCTATAATGCCGTATAACCTGCAATTTCGTAACAACTCGTGGATGCGTGAATGCATTGGTAAAGTGGCGTGCCCCCGAAAAGTACACTCCTTTGATTGTCCTGTCCCACACGTCTTTCGAAGGATATTGCCCTTGTAAGGTCAAGAGCCTTGGGTCGAGAGGACCGGGATCCACTGATGGAATATAAGATGATGATGATGGACCTGGCTCATTTCGCGAAGACAAGCCTGCCTGATTTGGCGAAGAAGATGGACCCGGACTGATTTGGTGAAGAAGATGGAATCGGCTTGACCTACACAACAAATAACAATAAACATCAATTTCAAAATATACTATTTTATTAAAGCAAAATCAAATTAATCGAATAAAGACAACCGTTTTACATTTGTGTCTTTGTCCTCCCCTGCGACCACTACTTGGGGGTCGTCCATAACAAGTTCGTGGCCCCCCGCGGCCTCGGTTACTTGGGTTCTACTACTCGTTCCTTCTTCATGAATATTCTGCATTCGTGTCATATCTAATAATGAGATTCCAACAATTTTATATGTATTTCGGTATAGTATAATTGCATACTCTAAAAATAAACAATTTAACACCAATACAACACACACATATAATTGAAGAATTCAATAATAATATGGAAAAATATCTAATAATTATATTCATATCAAAAGCTCTCAACATGCTAGTTCAAAGTTAAATTAAATGTAGATAATCCTATTTATATCAAAATTAAATTATATCTCAAAGTAACATTTCACTCTTAACTAAATATACAAAAATATATTCCAAAATTATCTATTAACTAATCATCCCATAGACCATAAGCTCTCAACATTACGATCAATTTAATGCACATTCATAATTAACCCAAAATCTAATTGCAAAAGTATGAGGACTTACCGTACGAAAGATGAGTGCATTAGGATGTAGAGAATGAGGATGAGATGAATGCACTCGCAGGTTCTCTTTAACCTTCTCGAAATCAACAAAGTTCATGATTTTGGATTATGGGTTTATGATTTTGAGAGTGGGAGTAAAGAGGGTTGTGAGTGATAAAGTGGATCTCAAATGATTTTGGACGGATTTTGTTAGGGAAATAATGAATTTGGGAGGCTAAGATTTTGGGTATTTTTCGGAGTTGGGAGAGACGAGAGAGAATGGAAAGAGAGAAGTGAGAGAGATAGAGAAACAACGAGTGTTTAAAAATTCCCCAATTAACAATCACTATCTCAGTTAGTAAGTGTGGTACAAACACACTCGCTATCTGAGATAGTTAACACACTCGCTAACTGAGATAGCGTGTATAAACTTTGTATTTTTCTTCAAGACCATACACTTGCTATCTCAGTTACCGAGTGTAACACAAACACACATGCTATCTGAGGTAGCGAGTCTAAACTTGGCATTTTCTTCAATTTTTCTCCATGTGGTGGAGAAACACCTCACCATACACTCGCTATCCCAGATAGTGATGATGTTTTCACTAAACTCGCTATCTCAGATAGTGAGTAGGTCATTTTGGTAATTAGTTTCGAAAGTAGGTCGGTTTGGCAAATACTTTCACAAAGTGGGTCATTTTGGAAAAGATTTCTATCTAGTATTGCTGGGTACGGGTGTAGTACTCACTATCTTACTTCAACTTCAAAGTTTTTGGTGTAGTACTTGAATATATGACAATTTAAATATGGATAAGTTTCATAATTTTTTCCTTTGCTTGTAGGATTGCTTTCAGATCAGATACAGACTGGATATTGCCTATACCAATATCTGTAGGCGCATTCTCAAAACGGATTCGGATACGGATACGATTATGACTCGGAAAAAAATATATCTGTATCCGCAAATTTCGAATACGAATGTGAATCAGATACGGTCTCTTGGATAATGAATACGAATTCAGATATCATACATATAGTTTTTGCTATATTTGTTTTCCTTAAGTAGTACTTAGATATGTATATTACTGAATTGTGGGTATCAATTTTCATATCTAATCACCAAATAGAAATTAACACAACAAAAGAAGTTAAGAAAATTTATTTCATATGTGTACAACTCGTATAAAAGTGAATATAGAATGCGCTTACCTATCTATTTTGCATATGGTTTGAACCTGACTTCTTTAACTATTGCTCAAGGATCATTCGTTACTCCTAAAAATTCATCTTCGATGGTGCCAATGCAGAACTACCATTGTAAGGAGAGATAAAAAAATCCACAATCTCCAATTTTTGGCATGAAATTTGTATCAAGGAGAATATTACTTGCTTTGATATCTCTATGTACAATCTTTGGCTAAAGTTCTTCATGAAGATATGCAAGACCCTTGGCACTGGCCATACAAATGGATGCTCTCAGAGCATATGAGCATATGTAGTTGTTGGCTATATACCCAAAATATCCAAAAAATAGAAAAAAGTGAGTTGTAGTCTTTGGCTATAAACCTAAAATATGGGTTTCAGGGTGAACGGTACTCTGCTGTATTTAGAAGTTAATATGGGTATTTGGAAAAAAATAGCCGACGAAAGATGATCTTTCGTCGCTTCGTCGCTGCTTTTTAAAAAAAAATATATTTGACACATCAGTTCTTTTTTTTTTTATAAATACGAAGGACGGGAAATGATTTTCCGTATGATTTCCTATTCCAACATGCCAAATACCCAAAATTTGAGTCAGAACGACTACAGATACTCTTACAACCCAATTTTGCCTTGCCCTTTCACTGTTGTGGCCTACAGGTAAACAATTTATATGGCAATATGTAATAGCTATTATCTATAATCATTCCTAAAATTCATCTTACAATTGTTGTATATGTCCAAAATGAACCTAGCAACACACGATCAAGGCTGCTATTCTCCACATATTCATACACCAATATCCGATTACTTTAATGATGAGAGTAACCAATCAGTTCCACAAGGTTTAAGTGATGAACATTTGAGATGATATCAATCTCAGTTAGAAACTCATTCACACCCTGTTTTGATTGTGTAGAAAGCTTCTTCACAGCAACTATTGTTCCATTTTTAAGGGTTCCTTGGAATATACAAAATAGAGATATAAATGTAACTTAATACATATGTCACTTAAAGTTCAATAAAAAAATGAAAGTTTGATAATAAGACCATGCATAGACTCTCCATAGTCCATACACACAACAAAAATGAACATTCTAAACAACTTAGTCACCGTCTTCACAGACGGTTTGGTACCCTTTCCGTTTAAAAATCGTTTCCCCCATCTTTTTTTTAACACAAAATACAATAATAATTATAAAAAATTCCTACCAATTCCAAATTCCATTCTTAAATCTAGTATTTTTGAGAAAAAAATTGATGCAATCAATCTATTCCATTCCCACAATTCCCTCTTATTCTCCTTCAAACAAAAGAATTAAGCCACAAAATTCCATATCCCATCCATCTTCATTCATTCCAATCCCAAACCCTAACAAATACCTCACAACAAAATAATCCCATCAAAATTACCCAAACCGTAGCAAATCCAACAAAAGAAACAATCTTTCCAAATCCAACAATGAAAATATCAAATCAATATTTAACGAGAATCGAACAATAGCATCGTTATCAGAGCCGTTGTCGACCTTAGGGCGCTTCGCTTCAGCATCGCTCAGCAACTTGGAAGCAATCTCCTGAGCTCGCTGTTTGGGGCGATCCCATAGGAGGAAGGAGGGGGTGGGGAGGGGGTGACAGATCGTCGAACTTCCTCTTGTTGTCGAGGCGCAAATATTGACACTCGTCCGCCAATGAAACAAGGTTTTTTTTCTTCTAGTGTTTGGAGACTGGAGAAGACTAGAGGCGAGAGAACACTATAATTAATATTGCTGTATAAGTACAATATAAACAGTTATTAAATAAATATATTATAAATTAAGCGGATATCAGTATCCGGATCCATTTTTTTAGAAATATCCCTATCCGTATCCGTATCGTATTCGTATCAGAATTTTTTTAGGGTTGGATATCCGAATCTGTTTCCGTATCTGCCCGGATACGAATTTTTATATCCGTACCGGCAAAAATTTCGAATTCAAATACGGATCGGATCGGATATATCCTTATTCGAGAGCATCCCTATTTGCTTGTTGTCTCAAAGATAAAAAAGCATAAAAATAGTATTACATTCAAATCAATCAAACACGTCTTTCTATTGTTGGTTCTTATGGAGGTACATTGCAACAAATCTTCTTTTTCTGCAGCATTGCTTTTATGATCTCAGGAGCACTGGCCGCCATGGCCCAATTGCTCTTATGATCTTAATGGTAAAGGATTAAAATGTCCAAAACATCACGAAGTTCTGATGAGGTCGAAGCAATTTGTCTACATCTTTAGGCGCAGTTCTCAAGAAGAAACATCTATTTTTTGGTACAAACCAGGTGGTTGTGCTCAAATCGCTTCATAAGCATTTCACATGAATTTTTATCCCGAATTGCTATGGATACCATGTTGATATGGCTAAAAATAGGAGTTTAATCGAGACCGTCCAAATGGGGCACGAATCCTGAGGACCGGGGGTAAGACAGTAATTTCGCCTACAGACGGGTCTGAAGCGGGTACTGGGCCTCCTTCTCACAGACCCAATAACCCGCGAACGGATCCACCACGACAGGGTGCGGGTTTCAACCCGCAATAAATCCCGTCCTGCAGGATAGAATTAGGGTTTCTGATTAATATTAATCAACGGCCCTGATTCATATCTATCCTTTCACCGGGATTGGGGATTACATTTCTGATCTGATTACAAGGAGAATATTCCTTATCAGATCACAGGGATCACATTCCTAATCTGTTCCCTAAGACGCCTATAAATACCCCCCACCCATCTCCATTAAGAGGTAATCAATCTTTCACCAGTTTTTGCGCTCTCTCATAGTCTTCCAGATTACTGACTTGAGCGTCGGAGGGTGCGTCGCCGGGAACAACCCCGGTGTTTCGCACTTTTTGCAGGTGTACGGCGGGAGCGACGATCAAACCAAGGCGGAACAGGTATACAGGTTTACTATTCAGTTTCCCTAAGAATCCACAAATACTATCTGTTTGCCCCCACACCAAATTTAGCGGCAACAGATTGGCGCCGTCTGTGGGAAACTAACGAATAGAAACCTCTCCTCTTCCTGGTGAACAGATCTCCAGCCATGCCTCCGAGGAAAGTCAGATCAAGGGGGTCCAATCGAGGACCCAATCCTGATCAGCAGCAAGAGGTCCTCCCTAATCCTGCTCAACAACAAGGGCAACTTCCCCCTACCGCGGAAGACCCGCTCCAACAAGACCTTCCTCCTCCTAATCAGACACCCCCGAAAGGTCCTAACCCTCAAAAACAGCCTCTTCACCAGGAGCACGTCTCCATCCACAACGCCTCTACGGACTCTATGGCTTCCCATCACCCCCGAGCCTCTGATCGCCACAATACCTCCTTCAACCGCCAGAAAGATGACGATCTCCGCCGCCACCTGAATGAAAAGCAGGGCCTGAGAGGGAACCTCCTGCCAACACCATCCAGGCGAGCGGTCTCCTCGCCACCGGTACTACAGGTCCCCCGTCCGCAGAGGGAGGAAAGAGTCTCCCGAGCATTACCGAAGAAGGCCCTCCCCCACAGGTCGGCAACAGCCCAGGAACAACGAGGCACCAATAACCCGTGCCGAGTTCCAGCAGTTCCAAGCGACCGTCCTGCAGGCTCTCAACCTCCGTCAAAACCCAAATGAGCCAAAGGCCCCATCACCTCCTCCAGTCCGGAGCCCTCGCCGATCTCCTCATCCGGTCCGAAGCCCTCGCCGACGGTCCCCGTCTCCTCGTCCTGCTCCTAGCAACTCCCGGCGTACCCCAAGTCCTCGTCGCTCCCGAAGTTACCATCGCCGTAGCCCTCGCTCTCCCTCATACGAAGACGAGTCTAGGGGTCTGGCTGATTACCGCCGGAGGGATGACACCATGCACTGTCGTCTTCATGAAGTAGAGAGGCGCCTGGGCCAGATAGACCGAGAAGAGGAGCTTAGGGGGAGGACCTTACGTCTTAGCCGCCCCCCTTTCTCCCGAACCATAGTGGATGCGCCTGTCCCGTTCGGCTTCAAACCTCCCCAATTTGAGACTTACACCGGGGAGACCGATCCAGTAGATCACATCGAAAGCTTTAAGACTTTGATGCTCCTCCATCAAGCTTCCGATGCCCTCCTCTGCAAAACCTTCCCCGCAACTCTCAAAGGACCAGCTCGAGAATGGTACTCTCGCCTCGCCCCCTCCTCAATATTCTCCTTCGAGCAGTTCGAAACCCTCTTCGTCACACATTTCGTAAGCAGCCGTAGAGCTGAGAAAACCAGCATCTCCCTATTGCACCTCCACCAAAAGAAGGGGGAGAAACTGAGGGACTATGTGAAGAGGTTCACAGCTGAAGCCAGGACCATAGCGTCCCTCGACCAGTCGGTCGCTACGGCGGCATTTCAATCTAATGTCCTCAATTCTAACCTCCGCTCCTCCCTCGCCAAGAAGCCTCCACCGAACTTTTCTGACTTTCTCCTTCGCAGCGAAAAGTACATCCGGGCCGAAGAGGCTGAGCAACAACCCAACTGGGAGGGATCTTCCTCCGGATTTAAGAGAAAAGGAACAGAAGAAGAGGGGGCTAAGAAGCTCCAGAAGGATAATGCCAGCCAGCGCCGACCTCCCCCCAGATTCGAGAAGCTCACTCCCCTCACCACTAACATCTCAACTATTCTGATGGAAGTCGAAAAGGAGGGGATCTTACCTCCAGCTCCGAGGATGAATACCCCCGCCAAGAGAAGGGATAAAGAAAAATGGTGCCGTTATCACCGGGACCATGGGCATGACACCAACGATTGCCGCGCTCTGAAAAACGAGATCGAAGCCCTTATCCAGAGGGGGCAACTGACGAAGTTTGTAAGAAAGGACCGAGCCGAACTTCCTTCCCAGCCTCGGGGGGCTAACAAGCGTCCGGAACGAGAAGAGACGCCAGACTTTGAGGAAGAGCGAGTCCTCCACCTCATCCATGGGGGTCCAATGGGGGGCTCCACGAACTCCTCTCGGAAAGCATTTATAAGAGAGGTCAACTCAGTCCGAACCACCCCTCCTCCCAAAGGCCTCGGGGTGCCCGTCACCTTCTCTGACGAAGATCTTGAGGGTGTCCGCACCCCTCATTGTGACGCACTCGTCATCAGTTGTAACGCCCCGATCTCCCCGTTGCTGGGAAACCGTGACACATGCCAAGATCTTTCCTTCAATTAGTCTCGAGACACAGAAAAACTGGAAAATTTAAAAACTTTTCTTCAACACAGAGTTACTACGCAGTAATTACAATTTATCAGTTTGTGATACCAAACTGTACTGCCTGCCCCTTTTTTTTCTTTTTTGACTTCAAAATCAATTCTTCCAATTTCTATATCACTTTAAACATAAACTAAAATAGTTATGTTTCAAAGAAAATTTGGGCAGAGTCTCCCTTGTAATTTTTGCCCAAAACACAGAAAAGCTTACGGAATTTTGCTCTAAATTCCGTAGCTTACATCACAGGCAATATTAATACGGGCTCCCCAGGCCAAAATGAGCATCATCACACAGGCAATATATATATATGCTCTGGGGGCCAAATTCACAACGGTTTAACAATTATCAATTAAAAAGCATAAATTCTTTTGAAAACGTAGTAAGTTTTTAGAAAATAACCTGTAAAAACTTACCACGATGCCCGGCACTCCACAACGAAATGGGTACGGGTCCAAACCATATCCTGCTGCCTCACACTATACTCTTCATCATCATCCTCATACTTATACATCAAAAATACAATTTAAAGCATAAATCTTTACTATTTACAATTAAAACATAACAACGAATTATAACTGGAGCTCCACTCCACGGAACCTGTACCTACACCTCACCTCTGCACTGCTGAGTACCTGTAACAGTAGGGACCTAGGGTAGCCCAGGGACTCCCTAACCCCCAAACACTAAGGGGTTAGCCATTTCTGGTGTGAGTATAATTTATTAAAATAAGTAAATAAATTAAACTTACAAGTAAAAACATAACGAACTCACAATTTCCAAGATAAACAAATCTTACTTGACATCTGAATATGTAAACATCATAAATGCGATTTACATTAAATACTCTCCGAGTCATCACCTGTATGTATATCTATACCCGCTCATAACATACTTATATTTAGTAACCATTTGAATAACCACTCATAATACAATAATGATTTTGTTTCCTTATCTCACGTATCCCATCATAAACATATGTCTTCATTCTCATACTACCACATTCATTCATGTCCAACCTAACATCTCATTTCACCTTACCATTTACTTGAATTTTATCACAATGTACCCCATATCCCAACCTAGTTTTGGCAATAACATATCACACGCCAAGCCGATAGCTTGGGTAATAATCACGCACATCCCAAGCCCAACTTGGGTAATATCACATCACATCCCAAGCCCATAGCTTGGTTATTAATTTACTTCACTATCACACTCACAATTTCTCGAATGGAAAAGACACGTGTACATATAATTTGTGCCTGTGTACGTTATGACTTAAACTCTAATGCAAAATTACCAATACAACAATGCTCTTATTCTAATGCAAGATTACTAATGCGATGATGCTCTTATTCTAATGTCAGCAAGTCTCCGAAGCAACATGCAGCCCATGCTACATGCGCCCATCTCAAGCCGTTTCTCCATATATAGGGATTTGAACCCGCGCTATGAATTTCTAATTGTACACAACCTGTTCCTGACAATACCATGTGACTAGTGAGGTTGCAGACGTGGTCAGTGCTACCAAGGCAGTACGCTCATGGTGTCTATGTTGCCACTACCACCCTGCTAACCAAACCTCATTCCAAAATCCAAAATCATAGGGTCTCACAAGCGCAGGGTAGCGCGAAGCCTACCCTGTGGCACCCCCGGGGTCTCGCAAGCGCAGGACTGCACATTGCATCCTGTGGCACCCCAGCCACGGTATTTCAGGAATTAACAGACGAGATACGCAACCCGTGCTCCCAACTCGTGAGACGCCACCGTACGTATCCCTTTGATGGGAAGGTACAACCCAATATCACCACCTAAGGCCTGCCTCGAGGGACAAGTTGGTCGTAAGGCGCCCCCTACAACCGACTCCTCTCTTTTTGGCAAGGGTCTAAGTAAAATGATCTTTATAAGTCACTACCTTAATGATGTGCCTAACCCTGAACAATCCTAGGAATGACAACATTACACAACATGCTAGGTCTTAAATTAGACCTCGCAAGATAACTCTACTAGGCTGCTCAACCTAGACTTTCCCAGAATCCCTCAGGATCCGGTTCATGGCCTATCGATCCAAGACCCCGGCAATACGAACGCATTCGCATGCTACTACCTGAACTTGGATTTCGTCACACTCCGGTCCGCAATCAACCAACGGTTAAGATCTGACGGCACCCGCGAAGTGACTCGTCCACAGTCCCTTAGGAGTAAGCTAAACACACGTCTTGATGGTCGATAGCCCTAGGGCAATGCTATCACCCTAGATGAGCACAACAACTGCGTATTAGCTAAAAGCTACATACGAGTAACCAAAAACACATACGAGCTAAACAGCTACGTCTGGGACCAACAGCTACATACGGGTCAGTCGAGCCGCGTATGAGACAACAACATGCATACGAGCCAAATAAGCTCCGTATGAAACCAACATCTACATACGGGCCAGTCGAGCCGCGTATGAGACAACAACATACATACGAGCCAAGTAAGCTGCGTATGAGACCCACAGCTGCATACGGGCCAGTCGAGCCACGTACGCGCAAAACCACATACAAACAATCATACAGGTAATCAAACCTAGAAGCAATCAACTGTGCTTACTAGCAAACTTGATCTTCTATAATTAGAAGCAACAGAAGAATCTACTATAATTAACTTAAGCATGGTATCCTTCTAAAATCAACTCATCATGGCCTATCTACTATAATCAATTCAAACATGAGCTTCTTTCTAAAATCGACCCAAACATGATATTCTACTACAACTTAACCATGATCTTCTTCATTGTTCACGAGCATGAATGGGTTCTTTTTTGACATAGACAACACTCATCTTTATGTTATTCTCTCAAGTTCTACCATTCATACTCTTTATAGGATCCCTTTGATCCATAAATTATAACAATACTTTAGTTTAGTCGAACTTCTTCAAAACATCAAAAATACGTATATAAACCATACACCCATATTTTGATATCATCATCTAAATATAACTCATCCATTATATAGGTTTTTATATACTCAAGAATGGTTAGAGTTCACCATATTTTTACAATCACAAAAATATGTAAAATAAATCAATACTCACATATTCTTTAACCCACAAAATATATTAATATACTAACTCACATATATTTTTAAACCACAAAAATATATAAATAATATAACTCACATATTCATCAAACTACAAAAATATATAATAAACCAACTCACATATTTCTAAAATCACAGAAATACATATAATAAAATAGTACTCACATAATTTTTAACACACCAAAAACACATAATAAATTAACTCACATATTCATCAACCCACAAAATATATAAATATACTAACTCACATATATCTTTAAACCATAAAACACACAAATCTATAAACAAACTAACTCACATAATACATATGATAAATCATACTCACATAATTTTTAACACACCAAAAACACATAATAAATTAATTCACCATTTTTCGCGAAGATCCGAAGCGCCATGCCACTTTGCCTCCAAAGTCGCAATATATCCTATCATCAATTTCAAGGGATTAAAACTCAATCATCCAAATCAATATAAAAGCTAATAACGCCATCCCCAAAGATCACACAAGCGTTTACTGAACGCTTGGGATATACACGTGCGATGCACGTGATAATCTAATGCTTACGGTATTTTCATTCCCAATTAACTACTAAAATTACCCCCCAAATAATCTTCCAATAGTCCAACTATACTCTCCATTATTATAAGAGAAATAGTTCACACTTATGAAATTCTCTTTTTCAAACCCAAAACCCCATTTTACAAACAACTTGCAATCTTTCTAAAAATCCGCTAATTTCTCACATCCACAATTTCCAATATCTCTAAATCTCTCTACCACAATAATCCTACTCAATAAAAATTTACCCAACTAAATTTTATACAATAAAATAGTTAGGGTTATACCTTCGCGAATCCATTCGAAAATCCGACGACACCACCATGTAGAGAATCCCTCACTTAGCCTACCCCTCAATTTAATTTGGAATCGACGAAGGATCGGAGGGGATTTGAGCGGGGTAACCGATCGGCGATGGGTTTGGGGTTCGGGATGGAAATCGGAAGGGGAAGAAAGAAGAAGAAGAATAAGGGAGGTGGGGGTCGGGGTTTCTTCCGATCAGCTGGGGGCGAACGGGATAAGGAGGAAGGGGGGTCGGGGTTCTTCTTTTGGGTCGGCATCGAACCAGGAAGGGGAAGAAGAAGGGAAGGAGAAGGAAGAAGATGGATGGGTGGGGTTCTTCTTGGTTGGGAGTGAACGGAGAAGAAGGAAAAGGAGGGGAGGTCGGGGGGGGGGGGTTTCCATGGGGTTCGGGATGGGGAATGGAACGGGGAGAAGGAGAAGGGAGAAGAAGAGAAGGTGGGAGAGAGAGGAGGGGGGGTTTTTCTTTTGGGCTGGAAGTGAACGAAGGAGAAGGGAGAAGTAGGGGAAGGAGATGGAGTGGGGGACCGGGGGAGGTGGGTTCTGGGTCGGGGTGGAACTGGACGGGAAGAGAAAGAGAAGGAAGAAGAAGGAGAAGGAGAAAGAAGGGGTTTTTTTTTGTAAAAATGTGAATAAATAATAGTAGATAGGTAAATATCTAAGGGAATGTTTCGTATAAGCCCCCTAGCCTTAATACATTTCAAATAAAGCCCAACTCTCTACTCTTAATAATTCCAAACAATACAAAATACATTAAAGCCACTTTGTAATAATCCGTATAAAAATAATTTAATTTCGAAAGTAATAATAAAATAAACTAGGCAATAACCGCTAATTCTTAATTAAAAATAATTGTTATCAACAATAACATACTCGCGTGCAATTTTCAATTGCGCCCACATTTCGATGCAAAATAGCCATATGCTATTTTTCGGGTCGTTACATCAATCTCCACATGGCCAACTTCAAAGTGGAGAGGATCTTAGTAGACAACGGCAGCTCCGTCAACATCCTCTTCCTCGACGCTTTTAAAGGCCTAAAGCTCTCGCGGGACAGACTCAAGCCCGCCGGTTACACGCTCCACGAGTTCACGGAAGTGCCAGTGACTATTGAAGGGGTGATTACCCTCGACGTAACTGCTGGCAATACTCCTACTACCCGGACGGAGTCGATGGACTTCATGGTCGTAGATGTCCCAGCAGCCTACAATGTCATTTTGGGTCGGCCCGGTCTGGCCGCCCTTGAAGCCGTCCCTTCCGCCTATCATCTCAAAATGAAATTCCCGACTCGAGCCGGAGTAGGAGAAGTTAGGGGCAATCAAGAGCAGGTCCGCAAGTGTTATATGACCTCTACCCTCGGACTCGTCCTCTCCTTAGAAACGCTGGAAATCCCCCAAGATGCTGCCCGGCCGACTTCCGAGCCGGTGGACGAGTTGGAGGAGGTACTCTTCTCTGAGCAGGAGCCGACCCACAAGTTCTTTGTTAGCAAGACCCTCTCGTCCACCCTATACTGGGATATTGTAAAATGCATCCGAACCAATCAAGACCTCTTCGCATGGTCAGCAGCAGATATGCCCGGTATCTCCGAAGAACTCTTGGTCCACCGCCTGAGCGTTGATCCGGGGTCCAAACCAGTTCAGCAGAAGAGGCGCAAGTTCGCCCCCGAGCGTCAGCTTGCTATCAAAGAGGAGGTGGACAAGCTGTTGAAGGCCCGGTTCATACAGGAGGTAAACTATCATGAGTGGTTGTCAAACGTAGTAATGGTGAAGAAGTCCAACGGGACTTGGAGGATTTGTATTGATTTCACCGACCTCAACAAGGCCTGCCCCAAAGATCCCTTCCCTCTGCCGAGTATTGACACTATGATTGACGCAACCTCGGGACATGAGCTCCTCAGCTTTATGGATGCTTTCTCAGGTTACAATCAGATAAGAATGTTCCCCCCGGATATCCCGAAGACCTCGTTCGTGACCGACCAGGGGCTCTATTGCTACAGAGTCATGTCGTTCGGTCTAAAGAATGCGCGGGCAACATACCAGCGCCTCGTCAACAAGGTTTTTCAGGCTCAGATCGGCCGGAACATGGAAGTATACGTTGACGACATGCTTGTGAAAAGCATCCGAGGCGCTGATCATGTGGCTGACCTCCAAGAAGCATTTAACGTTCTCAGAAAGCACAATATGAGACTTAACCCGAACAAGTGTGCGTTCGGCATCTCATCAGGGAAGTTCCTCGGCTTCATGGTTAGCCAACGAGGAATAGAAGCAAACCCGGAGAAGATCAAGGCCATACTGGACATGGCCCCTCCTAGAAATGTCAAGGAAGTTCAGAGATTGACTGGTCGCCTAGCCGCCATAGGGCGCTTTCTATCGAAGTCCGGGGAGAAGTGCCTCCCGTTCTTCAAAGCCCTCAGGGGGGCTAAAGGATTCGAGTGGGGGCAGCAGCAACAAGACTCCTTCGACTAGCTTAAAGCTTACCTCGTCAATCCACCTCTTCTCAGCAAACCAGTACCTGGCAAACCGCTCTACCTCTACCTGGCAGCTTCCGAACAGACGCTTAGTGCGGTCTTAGTCAGAGAAGAAGAAAGGGCTCAGAAGCCCATCTACTACGTCAGCAAGGTGCTTCGGGACGCCGAGCTCCGGTACCCGAAGATTGAGAAAATGGCCTATGCCCTGGTAATGGCCGCGAGAAAGCTTCGCCCTTACTTTCAGTCCCATTCGGTGGTCGTTATTACCGACCAGCCGCTGAAACAGGTTCTTCACAAGCCCGAGACTTCCGGTCGCCTTATGAAGTGGTCGATCGAGCTGAGCCAACATGATATAACTTATCAGCCTCGGACCGCGATCAAGGCACAGGCACTAGTCAAATTCATAGTTGAAACTACTATCCCCGAGTCCAGCCAAACAGTGAAGGGACCACCCGTCTGGTCGGTCTATGTCGACGGGTCCTCTTGCAACGAGGGAAGCGGGGCAGGGGTCATCCTGGCAGGCCCGGATGACTTTATTCTCCAATACTCCCTCCGCATAAACTTCAAAGCCTCGAACAACGAAGCTGAATACGAGGCGCTCATAGCCGGCCTTGGAATGGCCTGAAATGCAGGGGCACAACGCCTGCGGATCTTCAGCGACTCTCAGTTGGTCGTCAACCAGGTCCTCGGCGAGTATGAAGCCCGCGATGAGAGGATGGTTAAATACTTGGCGAAAGTCAAAAGTCTCATGGCACTGTTTGAAGAGGCCCTCATCCAAAGAATCCCCAGAGAAGAAAATGCTCAGGCCGATGCCCTATCCAAATTAGCCTCCTCTTCCCTTCAAGGCCTCGAACAGACTGTTTTGATAGAAGTCCTCCTGAAGCCGAGCATAGAGGACGATGCACTCGACTCCGTTGAAACATTGCCTGTCCTCCTCGAAGACAATTGGATGAAACCTCTCGTCGAATTTCTAAGAGACGGATTCCTCCCCCAGGATCCGAAGGAAGCACGAAGAATAAGGGCTCGAGCCGAGCGTTATACATTAATCGAAGGCATCCTATATAAACGCTCCTTCACCCAGGTAGATGGTCGGCCTTACCTAAGGTGCCTCTCCCCCCGGCAAGCCGACTACGCCCTGCAAGAACTTCATGAGGGCATTGGCGGGGCTCATTCTGGCTCCAGAGCCCTAGCGTGCAAAGTGTTGAACTACGGGTATTACTGGCCCACTCTCCTACGGGATGCCGAACGACACGTTCAGCAATGCAGCTCCTGCCAAAAGTATTCCGACATCCGACACCTTCCACAAGCACCACTCACCTCCCTATCAAGTCCGATTCCCTTCGCAATGTGGGGGATGGACTTACTGGGGCCATTTCCGCCAGCTCCCGGACAGTTAAAGTTCCTAGTCGTGGCAGTCGACTATTTCTCAAAATGGATAGAGGCCGAGCCCCTGGCTACAATCACCGAGCATAGGGTCGTTCAATTCTTCTGGAAAAATGTGATCTGCCGATTCGGCGTTCCCCGGGTCATAGTTACAGATAATGGAACACAGTTCACTGGGGCTGTCTTTCGAGCCTTATGTGAGGACCTCGCCATACAACACCATTTCTCCTCCGTCTCTCATCCCCAGTCAAATGGCCAGGCCGAAAATGCCAACCGACAGATCCTCTCGGGCATTAAGAAGAGGTTAGACAAGTGTTCCAAGGGCTTGTGGGTCGATCAGCTGTCTAATGTGCTCTGGAATTACCGCACCACCAAGCGGACCCCAACAGGCGAGAGCCCGTTCAATCTCACCTATGGGTCCGAGGCCATCATTCCCCTAGAAGTCGGGATACCCTCTCCTCGTTTGATAGCTTTTGAAGAAGAACAAAACGCTAGAGAACTCAGAGCAAGTCTAGACTTGATAGACAAAATCCGAGAAAGAGCTACCATACGGCAACAAAGCTACCGGAGAAGGATTGAGCAAGCATACAACAAAAGAGTCTGCCCAACGGACCTCAAAGAAGGGGACCTAGTCCTCCGAAAATTGGCCATCTCGTTCCCCGGACAGAAAAGCAAATTGGTCCCAAATTGGGAGGGACCCTACAAGATCTCAAAGGTGATCCGCCCCGGTGCATACAAGCTAGAAGATCTCGAAGGCAGGGAGATCCCCAGGACTTGGAATGCCGACCATCTCTTGAAATACCAAGAGAGAGCAATGGCGCCCCTCTAAGTAACTCGAGATGTCGAACCATTCCCTTCCTGTTACTAGTAGTGATTTTTCCTTTATTTTTCATTGTAATAACGGCTAGCAACTTTAGAAGCAGCCGATCGTTGGATATTAATAAATAAAGTTTTTTCATATTTTTGATACTGTTACATCTCTCTGCTTTTCACTCCTTAATCTCACGATGGTTCGGAGTCCAGCACTCGGTTCGACTTTATTTCCTCGGCTCGCCTACAGACGAGCCAGAAGTAAATCACCGTTCGAAATTGCTCCCGCAGCCGTTGAATGGTTCGGAGTCCAACACTTGGCTCGATTCTACTTCGCATGTTCGCTCCTACCCGAAGTAAATCACCGTTCGAAATTGCTCCCGCAGCCGTTGAATGGTTCGGAGTCCAACACTTGGCTCGATTCTACTTCGCATGTTCGCTCCTAAGCGATCTAGAAGTAGCTCGCCATTCGGAATTGCTCCCACAACCTTAAACTAATCTCACGATGGTTCGGAGTCCAGCACTCGGTTCGACTTTACTTCCTCTGCTCGCCCACAGACGAGCCAGAAGTAAATCACCATTCGAAATTGCTCCCGCAGCCGTTGAATGGTTCGGAGTCCAACACTTGGCTCGATTCTACTTCGCATGTCCGCTCCTAAGCGATCTAGAAGTAGCTCGCCATTCGGAATTGCTCCCACAACCTTAAACTAATCTCACGATGGTTCGGAGTCCAGCACTCGGCTCGACTCTTCTTCCTCGGCTCGCCCAAAGACGAGCCGGAAGTAGATCGCCGTTCGAAATTGCTCCCACAGCCGTTGTATGGTTCGGAGTCCAGCACTCGGTTCGACTTTACTTCCTCGGCTCGTCCATAGATGAACCAGAAGTAGATCACCGTTCGAAACTGCTCCCGCAGCCCTTAAACTAATTTAACCATGGTAGGGGTCCTATGGTTCGACCTTACCTCCCCGGCTCGTCCCCAAACGGGCCGGGGTTAGATGGCCACTCTGGTCTGCCCCACTATCGAGCCGAGCCAGGGTGTCGAGGTACCGACCCTCATATATGGCGAAAAAACCTTCCGAGGCAAAGTCACCGTCGGATCATCTCAAAATGTGTGCTAGAGCGTGATGAACGGATCTAATTCAGCCACGTGTCCACAAAACGACAAGATAGCGTTTTCTTGGGAACTGGACCTGCCTCAAGATTCGTGCAACCATCTAACGGCTCTAATCGTTTCACTTCGCTCGGCGAAAGTCACTTCGGTCATCAAGCTACGATCAGGCCACGTGGCCACAGCTTGGAAACAGCTGCACCTTAGTGACCGAACCAAGCCACACCTGAAGGGGCCAAGGTGTTCGACGAAGCGAACACTCGCCTCACGGTTCATTTCGAGCCTACCCTAGCTAGCGCAGTTACAGCACAATGAGAAGACAGCAGAAAATAGTTCGGATAAATCAACCCCGATTTTATTAACATGACTTGGATAAATTTACAAGAAAGTTATGACAAAACACATTTCGGAAGTCCGAAGACACGACACGACTCATTTACCGCCTCCGCGGAAGGGGGACGCTCCGGTTCAGCGACACTTTGGGTCGGCGCTTCTTGACCTCCGAGCTCGTCTCTAGACCAACGAACCGAGACGCCTCTTCGCTGCTGACCCTAATAGCCGCTCCAACCGATGCACCACTTGAAGACACCGCTACCCCACTTTGGGCATCGGCTGCGGACCTACCTATGATGGGGGTTCGGCTCGCGGCTTGGTAGAACGAAATCCCTCGCTCAATCTCTTCGCGAGTGCACGAGGTGCTCCGGACGTTGGCCCTCACTGGCTGAGGCTTGAGCCGAGTGACCTCTTCCTCCAACTCGACGATCCGGTCCTTCAGCGTGTCGTCCTTCACAATAACTTTGAATCGAGAAAGTTTCGCCGAACCGGGATACTCTGTGCTGTCGGATATAACCCGACGCAGGTGGGTCACTTCGATACTCTTGTCGACCGTCACCCTTTGCAAATGTTCCACCTTCCTAGCGAAGTCGTCCCGTTCGGCTGAAACCCGAACCAGCTCATCTTCCTTGGCAGACAGCTCGGCCTCGACTATCCGTAGATGGTGCAGCTCGACCAACAACTCGCTGTTCCTCCTCTCAACGTCTTGAAGCATTCTCCTAGTCAGATGCATCTCGCCCTCGAGCCGACCCTCTCGGGGCTGCTGAAATGGCTCTGCGCGGTGCCGAACCGCCGCGGTGGCAGAAGTCACCTCGGCAATCTGAAATAAAAGAAGGGGACGACATTGAAGGGCTAGAGGGGCGAACCAAACACTTAGACAGAAACACAAAGATCAAAAACATCTATTTCATTCAACAAAAACGGTGGCCAGTCCGCAAAAGGCATTACACCGTTTAAAGAACAAAACCCAAAAAATTACAAAGACTTAGCGAGGGGATCAGGGGTCCACCTGCGTCACCACGGGTGCATCGACAGACGGCCCCCGACCCCCACATCGACCTGGGCGTCCGCCACAGGTGGGTCGGCCTCATCCCCCTCGCCCTCGCTCTCGACCTCCTCGCCTTCGCCTCCCTCCTCCTCATCACCTGAGGACGACCCGGGCCACAGTCGGTAGCCGACCCGCTCGAAGTCGGGAACACGATCTTGAACATGGTCGAGAGCTCTCTGATAAGACCTCTCCATGTTCTCGGCCATGTGTTTCTTCGACTCGGCCTCGCATTCGGCCTCTACCTCGGCCCGGATCTTCGCCGCCAATCCCTCCTTCTCCGCCCTCTCTTTAGCCAAGGACTTCACCGCCGCGGCCAACTCCTCGGCAGCCTTCGCGGCCTTGGCAGACTCTACGTCGAGGCACCCCTTGGCTCCCTCCAGGTCGGCAACAAGGTCGGCCACCCGGACCTCCAAAGCTTCGGCTCGCCTCTGCTCGGCCTCGAGCTCCCGGACTGCCTTGACCTTCGCCGACCGGTCTTTGTCGCTGGCAGCCCTCAACTCCTTCTCCTGCTCGGCGAACGTCTCGAGGAGATGGCCGAAATGACAGGTAGCCTGTGAAGACAACGGAGAAAATAGTGAACAAACCGAGCAGTAAACTTAGAAAAAGCAAAAAAAGTTAGCAGCAAGAAACTGACCGACACAAGCGACCGAGCCACCTCGTATGTGTCGTCGCCAACCGTCCCTGCCCTCAGTGCGGCTGGATCCTTCGGGGTCGCCAAGTGCTTGACGACCTGCACTGACATTTGCGAATTGCCGAGGAACCCGTCGTGGTTCTTCACTCGCTAATTCGGCACGAACAGCTGCTTGTGCTGCTCGGTCAGGATCTCCTCGGCAGCCCTGGTCAGCGGCGGTGCCTCGAGCGACAGCGCCGCGTTTACGTCAAAGGCCCCCTCAATCACGATCGGGGCCACAGGGGCCGAGGGCTCCTCGACGACCACCTCCTCCGAAGGCACCTCAGTGATCGGAGGGGGCGGGGTGACGGTAGGAGAGACAGTGGGCTGCGGAGTAGACGAGGCAGCTGCGGCTGCCCTCTTCCTCTTTCTACCCCCGGCCAACTTGGACCTGTCGGCCATCATGGAGTTGAAGTCAATCTTCATTGCTTCTGCATCGAGCCACAAAAAAAAGAGAGAGACGAGTTAGCGAGACGAACTAAAGACTTGAAAGAAAAACGGAAACAAGTGAGATGTCAGGAGCGTACTCGGGTCGATGGGGCTAAGGCCGGACCCGAACAGCACCTCCTCCGTCAACTCCCTCCAACTCAACAGGGGAAGGGCCATGATCTTCCTCGCCACCTCCTCCTCACCTCAGACAGTACGGGGTCGGCTCTGGCGAATTTTGGCACCTCCACTTTCCACCGGGTCGGAATGTTCAGCATTGCCTCACCCCTTACTATAAAATACCTCAATTTCCAACCCTTAATCGAGTCGGGGTTCTCTACGATCCTGACACCCTTCCTCGGCCCCAAATAATACTGATGCTCCGTCTTGTGCTGCCGGTTTATGCGATACATCCCTCGGAAGACCGTCGAGTCCGACTCTACTTTGGCTAGGTAGCACTGGAGCAAGAAGGCGTTCACGTGACGCCATGTGTTCGGCATGAATTGGGTCAGCACGAGGCAGAACCAGCCGAGGATCTGAAGGACGAAAGGATGCAGCGGGAAACGTAGCCCGGCATTCAAGGAGTCGAAGTCGAACATGCACATGTCCGACGATGGCAGCTTGGAATTCGCTCGCATCCCGGGACCGAGGAGTATTAGTTTATACTCCGGAGGGATGGCGAAGGCCTTTTTGATCCGAAGAAGATCCTTCTCGGATAACCCCAAAATAAGCTCGTCGGCTTCGGTGGGAAGAGCCGGGTTAGGTTCCTCGACAATCTTCGACTTCCCATAGATCACTTTCTCCAAAAGATTGCCCTCGTACTGCCTAACCCCCGAATGCCCGGACAAGACAGAGGGATATCGTCCCATCTCGGGGGCTTGCTTCGGGTTCTCCACAATCACCACCACTACAGGGGATTGGGTCTCCACCCTCCTCTTCTTCTCGCGTCTCGCCTCTGTAACCGACGGTTCGACGACCTGCTTCCCCTTCCTCCGAGCTTCCGCCCTTCTCCTCTCCTCCGCACCATCATCGCCCGAAGACGAGGCCCCACTCCCCGAGTCCACTCGTGACATCTCTAGGAAAAATAAGTTAAGTCTAGTGGACTAACCTTTGAAGTGACGCTCACGGTCGGAATTCGTTGCCGGAAATCGCCTGGCCCACGCGACAGGTAACGACACCACCGTGAAACAGAAGTCGCCGCTAGCAGAGAACTTGAACAGCAAAAGTGAATTCTTGAGAGGAAAAAAGTGAAATGAGCTTAGGGGTGGGAGAGTGAAGATTTATAACCCCAAAAGTAGTGGGCCTCCTTGGGGAACCTGAAAGGCCCACTAAGCCAAAGCGCCAAGCGGAGAGTGGCGACGTTTCGAAAAACAAAAAGGCTCCCCAAATTGCCCAAGTCCACGACTTGGCCACCAGTCTACCAAACCAAGCTATTGAGTCCCTTCAGAACATTCAACTCTGCGCCTCGGCCAACAGCACCGAGCATCCGAGTCGAGGTACCGAGGTACCGACCCTCGTATATGGCCAAAAATCCTCCCGAGGCAAAGTCACCGTCGGATCTCTCCAAAATTTGCGTCAGAATTCGATGGACGGTTCAGATCTCGCCACGCCCACAAAACGACAAGATAACGTTTTCTCGTGATCTGAACCCCATCCTCGTGATGCACGCCATGATGGACGAACCAGATCCTGCCGCGTGCACCTTCCGAACTGCCTGCCATCGGCCAGCTCAACCGAGCTATCGAACAGCTTAGTCGAGCAGCCGAGCTACTGGGCGCGGAAGGTCAAACCATCAAGAGACATTTCTTTCGAAATATGCCAACTCAGCGCCTCGGCCAACAGCGCCGAGCATCCGAGCCGAGGTACCGAGGTATCGACCCTCGTATATGGCGAAAAATCCTCCCGAGGCAAAGTCATCGTCGGATCTCTCCAAAATTCGCATCAGAATTTGATGGACGGTTCAGATCTCGCCACGCCCACAAAACGACAAGATAACGTTTTCTCGTGATCTGAACCCCATCCTCGTGATGCGCGCCATGATGGACGAACCAGATCCTACCGCGTGCACCTTCCGAACTGCCTGCTCGACCGAGCTACCGAATAGCTTAGTCGAGCAGCCGAGCTACTGGGTGCGGAAGGTCAAACCATCGAGAGACATTTCTTTCGAAATAAGCCAACTCAGCGCCTCGGCCAACAGCACCGAGCATCCGAGCCGAGGTACCGAGGTACCGACCCTCGTATATGGCAAAAAATCGCACCGACCCATATCAGCCGTTGGATCTTGTGAAAAAGCGTGCTCGTCATGATGGACGGCCCAGATTTGGCCACGTCCACTAAACGACAAGATAGCGTTTTATTGAGATCCCCGCTGAAATGGACGTCCCAGATGATGCCACGTACCTCGGATCCTCCGAGCCGAAGCACTGACTCTCCGAGCTGGAGCACTAACTCTCCGAGCCAAAGCACCAGCCCTCCGAGCCGAGGTACCGAGGTACCGACCCTCGTATATGGCAAAAAATCGCACCGACCCATATCAGCCGTTGGATCTTGTGAAAAAGCGTGCTCGTCATGATGGACGGCCCAGATTTGGCCACGTCCACTAAACGACAAGATAGCATTTTATTGAGATCCCCGCTGAAATGGACGTCCCAGATGATGCCACGTACCTCGGATCCTCCAAGCCGAAGCACTGACCCTCCGAGCCGAAGCGCTGACTCTCCGAGCCGAAGCACTAGCTTTCCGAGCCGAGGTGCCGAGGTACCGACCCTCGTATACGGCAAAGAAATCTGCCGAGGAACAGGGGCCGTCTGATCGTCCAGAAATTTGCGCCTTCGCTCTGATCGATGGTCCAGATTCAGCCACGTCATAAATCGTATTTAAAAACCGATTTTTATTTATTTAAATCGTTTTATTTATTTAAAAATTGCGAAAAATTACTAAAACATTGGGAAAATTAGCCAAAAATCCTAGAAAATAATTAAAAATTCAGGGAGACATTTTGGAGCCCCTGAACGAACGATTATTGCCTAGAGTGTACTATTAAGCCCCCCGAACGATTAGCTAACACATCGCAAAATTAAATAAATAGCCCGAAAAAATAAATAAAAACTCGACATGACTCCGGAACATCGTATGGCTTCAAAAAGGAAGAAGGAGTTACCTTACCACCCACTTCGGGATTCAAAATCACCCATTCGGACTCCGATACTACTCCACTAGCCGCTAAAACAGTCAAACTACTCCTCAAAGGCTGGACACCCTCAGCCTTTAGGAGTGGGGGGCTCGTGATATGGCTAAAAATAGGAGTTTAATCGAGACCGTCCAAATGGGGCACGAATCCTGAGGACCGGGGGTAAGACAGTAATTTCGCCTACAGACGGGTCTGAAGCGGGTACTGGGCCTCCTTCTCACAGACCTAATAACCCGCGAACGGATCCACCACGACAGGGTGCGGGTTTCAACCCGCAATAAACCCGGTCCTGCAGGATAGAATTAGGGTTTCTGATTAATATTAATCAACGGCCCTGATTCATATCTATCCTTTCACCAGGATTGGGGATTACATTCCTGATCTGATTACAAGGAGAATATTCCTTATCAGATCACAGGGATCACATTCCTAATTTGTTCCCTAAGATGCCTATAAATACCCCCCCACCCATCTCCATTAAGAGGTAATCAATCTTTCACCAGTTTTTGCGCTCTCTCATAGTCTTCCAGATTACTGACTTGAGCGTCGGAGGGTGCGTCGCCGGGAACAACCCCGGTGTTTCGCACTTTTTGCAGGTGTACGGCGGGAGCGACGATCAAACCAAGGCGGAACAGGTATACAGATTTACTATTCAGTTTCCCTAAGAATCCACAAATACTATCTGTTTGCCCCCACACCAAATTTAGCGGCAACACATGTAAAATGGACTTTTCCACTATGCCAAAGGTATGAAGTTGAGGGTTATATATATATATATATATATATATATATATATATATATATATATATATATATATATTCTCTAACAAAGAGAATTTTGAGACTTCATTTATTGAAGAAATAAATTCTTTACACTTAAAAGAATTAAGTAGATAATCTCTTCCCTTTTTACAAGTGTCTTTTGGTTGATGTTGCTGCTTATTTCGATGTGGGAGCAAACAGATAGTGAGTTAATAATTGAAGGAAACTACTAAAAGTCAAACCTGCGACCCTGGCCATTAAAAACTGTTAGAGCTCTTGAGAATGAATCGGGATCGTTGATTGACCACTGTGATCTAAATCTGACGGTTGCTGATGCGGCCTCTGGAACTGCAAAAGTCTGAAACACTGGGCAGTGGCCCCAGCGATAGACCCTTCAACGCTCAAGTCAGAACCAGAAAGAGAGAGAGAGAGTAAGAGAATGAAAACTGGCAAATTGTTGATTACCTTCTGACTGTAGAGGGGGAGGGATATTTATAGGCCTGAGAGACATTTCAAGAGATTGATTTGTATCCGTTGGATCGATTTAACTACCTTATCTCTTACATGTCTCTCCCACTCAAGAGATAAGATATCCTTGTTAGGGGATAAGAGATTTGACTCCTAGCTTGCATGGGCTGGGTGTCTCTCCCAGTGGGCCTAGTCTGTCACTTTTTATGGGCTTGGGAGAAGCCTATGTCTTGGAGTGGGCCCAGACCTGTAAAACAGGACTGTGATGGCTAATCTGTCTGTGGATGCTTTGAAATTTGTGCAGGAATCGTATGGCTCTGATTTGCTGCAATTTTTACCATCATCATAAGCCCCCCACTTCCACAAGGCAATTTTCTTGGCTTTCGAGCAGTAGTACGTCTTATTTTTAGAATCTGGCATATAATCTTAGCAATCGGAGTGTTCAGAGATATCTGGAACTGATTCGTGGCTTCTGAAGGTAGTGGATATTTTCCTGAATTTTTCCATAGTTCTTCGGATTTTTTTGAATGAGTAATGCTACATCCACTACCAATTTCACTACATTTCTTTTCACTACCTTAGGTGGTACATTCCAATAGGTGGAGGAATAGTGAGTAGGTGGGGGAACTCTCCAATAGGAGTGTGCCACCTAAGATAGTGAAGAGAATTGTAGTGAAATTGGTAGTGGATGAAGCATTACTCTTTCTGAATTTTCTAGAATTTTCTAGAATTTTTCTATATTTATTCATATTTTTTCGAATTTTCTGGAATTTTCTCCAATTTTAAAATAACATTTTCGAATTTTATAATTAATAAATTCAATTAATTTTTTTTTTGGAATTTTAAATTAATTTCTCAATTAAAATAATTATTTTTTGAATATTTTAATTACTATTTTGAATTTAAAATAAAATTAGGGGGATTTTTGTAAAATTACCGACTTTAGCATTGATCTCGACGCAATCTGGATCGCTCATCAGGTTGTGGCTCACGCGTTGGAGAGAACGAGCGGCTGTGATTCAACCATCTGTGATAGAGGGCGACGTGGACGAATATGGGACGTCCACGAGGGATTGCCTTGCGCGTTGAGGGAAATCGAACGGTCGAGGAGCCAGAGGAGCACTGGGGATGAAGGCGAGCGACGTGGAAGCACTGAGCCATTCCTCGCACTCTATTTCGATTTTTGGAGAGATCCAACGGTTGAAAGCGGTTGTGAGCGACCCCTTAGCTCGGCCGACCATTTCGCCGAGCCATGGGCGATCTCTTAATTTCTGAGGGCTGTGTCGACCAAGTCTCCCGCCTAGCTATGGATATGGGGTGAGCCCTGGCTTTGTCGACAACTGTTTTCTCACCAAGTGTTTTCTCACCAAGTGTTTTACTTCGACCAAGTGTTTTCTCACCAAGCTCGCTAAGCTTTGAAGTTCTGAGTTTTCATTGCCGAGCTATAAGGTGAGGTCGATTGGAGGAGTGTGAACTTAGTGTTTTAGCCGAGCTATGGCCTTCGAGTTCTCTGAGCCCCGAGCTTGCGCTATCGGAGCTGTGGTCGAGCGCTCTATTTTTCTTGGGGATGAGGCTCTATTTTGTTCTCCGCCAAGCTACCAAAGCTTCATCGACCTATGGGAGCACCGAGTTACTCTCATTTGGTCGAGCTATGGGGATTTGGAGCCTCGTCAAGCTATCAAGCTCGAGTTTTGTCACCGAGCTTTGAAGCTCTACTTTCGACTGAGCTATGGCGATAGCTCGCTTTGGCAGAGTTATAGAGGGGTTTTGGTGAGCTATGGAGCTTCGGGCTCACCGAGCAATGGGCCTTGGTCGTTTTGGTCGAGTTTCATCGAGCTCTGCTTTCGGTTGCGCTTCTCGGAGTTGGGTAGCTCCTTTTTTGAAGACGAAGATGGAGCATCTCGTTCATATCTTTGCTTACGAGTTGGTGATTTCAACCTTGGCGGTGCTTCGAATGGAGTGGAGAAAGTTTGGCGGTCCGTTGTGAAGAAGAAGAAGGAGAGGGAGAAGAAAGCGGAGCGGGTTTGTTGGATAGAGGGTCTGTGGGTTTGGATCCAACCCGTTTATACCCCTTTAACTTTATCTCTTTGGATTTCGCTTGCGGGTTTGAGTCGTGAACCCGACCCGCTCCGATGCCCTCCAATACTCTACCTCCTTTTTCACAAGTTAGGAGTGTATTTGCTTTGGAAATTTTTTATTTTTTGCAACTCTTTGGGTTTTTGGATATTTTTTAGGCTTGGGTTTGCATATAATTTTTTATATATATTTTTTTTGTGTATATGCAACAATATATATATATATATATATATATATATATATATAATTGGTTATATGTGTGTACCCGGCTTTTTACTCCATCACCCTTGATTGGTGGATCTTGTACACATATAGCTGTGCTAGGAGAGCTGTTGCAGACTTGTTGTTTGATCCCAGCGAGTTTGTGGAGACAAATCTGAGACAGAGTTGATGTAAAGCTTGCCGTTTGATCCCGGCGAGTTTGTAGAGGCAACTCATGGTGGAGCTAAGTTGGAGCTTGCTGTTTGATCGCAGCTAGTTTAGAGAGGCAACCCTTTGACTGAGTTGGCGTAGAGCTTGCTGTTTGATCCCAACAAGTTTTGTGGAGAAAGCTCTTTGACGGAATTGAGCCTTGAACTTGTTGTCTGGTCCCATCAAGTTTGTTGAGACAACTATTCAACTGAGTTGGTGCAGAGACTCCCATTTGGTCCCGATGAGTTTGGAGACAACTCTGAGATTGAGTTGATGCAAAGAATTTGGTTTGATCCTGGCTAGTTCAGAGACAACTAGTAGGAGGAGTTAGTTCAGAAACTATTGTTTGATCCCGACGAGTTTGTGGAGGTAACTCTGAGATAGAATTGAGTATTGAACTTACTGTTTGACCCAACAAGGTTGGAGAAATAACTCCATGATGGAATTGTGCGTTGAACTTGTTGTCTGGACCCAACAAGTGTAGAGACAACTCTTTGACTGAGTTGACATAGAGCTCGCTATTTGATCGTTGAACTCGCTGTTTGCGTCCAGTGAGTTTTGTAGAAACAAACTTAAAGACGGAGCTGGAACTTGCTGTTGCACCTTGCTGTTTGAAGTGAACGAGTTGTTGATGGAGCTCATGTGAAAAGCAGGGCATTTGTACTCATTGTTTGGGGCCAATGAGTTGTAGACAAAGCTCATGCAGAGATCAGAGCGTTGAACTCGTTGTTTGGGGCCAACGAGATGTAGACAGAGCTTGGGCGAAGACAAAGGTGTTGAACTCATTGTTTGGAGCCAACTCATTGTTGACGGAGCTCGTTCTGAGAGTAGAGCGTTGAACTCTTTATTTGGAGGCAACGAGTTGTAGACGTAGTCTGAGAGAATACCAAGGCATTGAACTCGCTGTCTGGAGCCAACAAGTTATTGATGAAGCTTGAGCATAGAGCAAGGCATCGAACTCTTTGTTTGGGACCAACGAGTTGTAGACGGAGCCCATGCGGAGAGCAGAGCATTGAACTTGTTGTTTGGGACCAAGGAGTTGTAGACGGAGCCCATGCGGAGAGTAGAGCATTGAACTTGTTGTTTGGGACCAAGGAGTTGTAGACGGAGCCCATGCAGAGAGTAGAGCATTGAACTTATTGTTTGGGACCAATGAGTTGTAGATGGAGTTCATGCAAGGAGTAGAGCATCGAACTCGTTGTTTGGGACCAATGAGTTGTAGGCAGCTCATGCAGAGAGAAGTGCGTCGAACCTGTTGTTTGGTGCCAATGGGTTGTTGAGTGAAGCTTGAACGAAGACCAAGGCGTTGAACTCGTTGTGTAGAGCCAACGAGTAGTTGACGGAGCTCAAGTGGCAATCAGAGCATAGATATCGTCGTTTGGAGCCAACGAGCTGTTGATGCAGCCTGAGAGAAGACCAAGGCATTGAACTCGTTGTCTGGAGCCAACAAGTAGTTGATGAAGCCTGAGCATAGAGCAAGGCGTCGAACTCATTGTTTGGGACCAACGAGTTGAATACGAAGATCATGCGGCAATCAGAGCATAGAACTCGTCATTTGGAGCCAACAAGCTGTAGACGCAGTCTGAGAGAAGACCCAGGAACTGAACTTGTTGTCTAGAGCCAACAAGTAGTTGACGGAGCTCAAGCTGTAATCAGAGCATTGAACTTGTTATTTGGAGCCAACGAGCTATTTGGTGGAGCTTGAGCGAAGACCAAGGCATTAAACTCGTTGTTCGATGTTGAGGAGTAGTTGGCCGGAGGAACTCAAGTGGTGTGCGCAGCGCCAAACTCATTTTTAGAGCGAATGAGTTGTGGGTATTCTGAATCTTCTTAATATTGAAGTGAAGTAACTTATGTTTGTTCAGCGTTGAGGTGATTCCATTCTTCTCTTTGTTGACAAGTAGTTGCGTACATCGAATGAGGTCCCCTGGGACACTGAGCTTGCTCTCCTTCGTGATCCGCTGTGTTTAACAGAGTTGGGACTCTCCCGTTCATAGGGAGCTTTAAGCGAGATGGAGTTGGAGCTTGCTCAAGTGAAGGTGGTAGGATAAACCTAGAGCTTGCCTACCTAAGGAAGACTTGTCTTGAATTTCATCATCAAGAGCTGTGGCGGCCTTATAGAGCTGTTAGCCGGTAGGAGGCCGGTGAATAGGTCTGTTTCTCTTAGGTAGAGCATCTCTCCAGTGTGTAGCTGGAAGAACAGCTTATATGACAGTTTGTCGTACAATGTTCACAGGACTCTTGGTAGCGCTTCCTAGACGTGAAACGTAGACTCATTGTAATTCAACCGTTGTAATGAGACTTGTAGTTTGTGGAAAATGAAGTCTTCTACGTGTCTTTGTCTTGTCCTGTGATTCGTCGTCTTGGGGGTTGGGTAGTTGTATGAGCTGCTCTTGAGGAGAGTTAGACTCTGGACTAGCTGTTTTGTATATGTAAATGTCTGTAGTGGTACTGGATCTTAAACATATGAGTTTGCGATAGTTCCGTGATTTGAAGAATTCCTTTCATATGCTTGATCCTTGCTGTCATGGTTGACGTGCCATCGACTGAGCTCTTTGTAGTTAAATAACAGGGCCTCAAGTCTGTGGCGTATAGCTAACGAACTGCCAACAGTGTATGACGGAGTTTGGTATTGCTTCATCTTGAACTCAGCTAGTTTTAAGGACAACTCTGAAAGAGAGTTGTTTTCCAAACTTGCTGTATGGGTCCTCTAACAAATTGTGAGAATCACATCGAGTGGAGAGTTGAAGTCTAAGTGTTACTTTTTACAAGTGTTGCTTGAGTAACTGCGATCCACGATTTTCGACCTCTTAATCTGTCGTTGAGGAATTTAACGAGTTGTGGGAACAGATCGAATGGTAAGTTGAACTCTGAATGTGTGTAGTTGCAGGTTGCGAGAGTAACTCTGAGCCATGGGTATGGATTCCGAACTTTTTAGTTTGATAATTACCAATTGCAAGAGCAGATCGAATGGCGAAGCACACTCTGAACTTGCTTCTTTGCAAATTTCGAGAGTCTCTGTCGAGCCATGGGTATGGACTCCGAACTGGTTGTGGAGGCACTAGCGGATTGAAGGAGCAGATCGAATGGTGAAATGCACTGTGAACTTGCTTTATTGCAAATTATTAGAGTGTCTTCAAGCCATGGGTATGGACTCCAAATCTGTCATACGGGAAGACTTGTAATGAGTGTTTGGTGCCGTTTATGTGTCTAAGTTTGGCATTCAACTCATTGTATAAGTCTCCACGGAACTTTAACTAGTTACAGGAACAGATCGATTGGTGAGTTGTGCTTTAAATGTGCAGGACTGCAAGTTGCGAGAGTAACCCCGAGTTGTGGATCTGGATTCCGAACAAATGTTGTGGAAAGCTTATAACGAGTGTTTAGTGCCGCTCTAAGTGTAAGTTGGGCCTTCAGCTCGTTATTTGCTTTGATGAATTAACAGGTTGTAGGAGCAGATCGAATGGCGAAGTGCACTCTGAACTTGTTTCATTGCAAATTGCTGGAGTAACTTCGAACCATGGCTATGGACTCCTAACCCATCTTGTAGGAAGCTTTTAACGAGTTTTTGGTGCCGTTTTTGTTTATAAGTTTGTCACTCAACACATTGTATGCATCCGTAGAGTTGTACAAGAATTTTGCAAAAATTCATGCTTCATTTTATTGGAAAATAAAACTAAGCGGGGTTGTACAAGTCTGAGACGCCCTCGTTCACCTTCACAAGGTGTTCTATTTCACAAGTCCCTGCTGATATCTCCTTACCCCCGGGATCTTCAGGTTGATGAGCCGTTAGGCAAATAACTTGGTAGACCTTCCCTGGACTTGCCTGTTTCGGAGAGAGCCCCCCATTGTTTTGCATAGAGAAAGAGAAATCTTCTGATGCACCAATGCGCCAATGCATTTTATTGAAATCTTCTGATAAACCTGAATCTCACACTGGATAAAATAATCCTTTTATATATTTACAAATATCTATATATATTGTAGTGTTACTTAATTTGCTTGATTATATATGTGAATGGTTGTGTTCATGATGGTGCACGAGAATGAGAAAATCGACACTAGTACATACACTAGTATTTGAGTATGATACATATGCAAATATTTATTGGTGTTGTGCTACACTGAAAATATTTTGCCATGCACTCAAATCCCACCTCTCATCTCTCATCCTTCATGATCTATGGCTAAGATTGATCTTGGAGAAATATGTTCTCAAAACCTTGAGCCAAGAGAGCATGGTTTCGTGAAAACCACCATGACACTTGGCTCACACCCCTTCCCCCCTTAACCCCACATGCCGGCCACCCCCTTACACCCCCCCATCTCTTTCTCACTTCATTTAAACCCCCTTCCTCACTCTCACTTCAGAATTTCTAAAATTTTCTAGAGAAAGAAAGAAAGAGAGAGTGAAAGAAAGAGAAAGACGAATGTGATCAAGAGAAATTCTTGGAGGAGAACAAGAGAGAGGAGGCCAAGCTACACACATTCTCAACTTCATTGAAGGGTGGGAAGTTCACTAAACTCTAAATCTTGTTTTCTTGTTTGATTCTTAAATGAAACTAGTAGTAGTAGTGATGGGAATGATTGTTAGAGATAGATTGCATAAAATCTGAACTTGAAAACAGAAAACATTAATTGCATGTTGTATTCCCGAATTTCTAGAGAACAACATATATAGAATCTGACCTTGAAATTTTTTTTTTTTTTAGGGAAAAGGTGGAATACGGCCACCCTGTTTCATTAATAAGAGTTTAACGAAACAAACCCAGATTACTGGGCCCAAATACAAACTACAGACATAAAATAAAACATACTTGAAGCAACATGACGCGTACAAACAACAACTCCCTCCAACAACCCTGGAGGGTGGGCCGACAAACCAGCTAGGTCCAGCAAAATTGTGAGTACGTCAGTTTAGCTTCGTACAGTGCCTCCATGGCACCTGCACACCTACCTGAAACAAGTCTGGCAGGATTTTATCTCCCGCCGCTCCCTGCATTCACCTCACTGGGGGGACCCCATCTTTAGGCCCAAGCCCCGCAGATCGAAAACTGATCCCACGGCACATGCACAACTATCACAACCTCCCACCAACTCCACCACTCATCCTACAAATATGTCAGCCGCTCCTACAGCCGCTACCAAAGAGATAGCCGTGAAGAGGATACCTTCACCTCTCACACGATAGCGCTCTTCTCCGACGATTTCTCACCAAGCAACTATCTCGCTCACCCCACCTAACACCACCCTCCAGGAGAGAGCCGTTAGAGGATACTTTACCTCTCTCACGCTCAAGCTCTCTCCGGCGATTTCTCACCACACAGACTTATCTCACCTCAAACTCCCAATCCGAGGGAAGAGGCGACGCTGTCACGAGG
This sequence comes from Hemerocallis citrina, assembly GCA_017893485.1. Classification (NCBI taxonomy): domain Eukaryota; kingdom Viridiplantae; phylum Streptophyta; class Magnoliopsida; order Asparagales; family Asphodelaceae; genus Hemerocallis; species Hemerocallis citrina. The sequence continues at coordinate 288,633,805 of CM030358.1, forward strand.
CAATGGCCTAAGCTGGAGGAAGCTCAATAGCCAAATAGTATGCATCGTGGAGACTGCACCGACCACATCGTAGGACACACCCGGCTAACCACACCCCAACCCCACAACCCCTCACCCCCAACATACCGACTTCACACATCACGGAGGGACCCCATCTTTGGGCCCAAGCTCCACCAACGTGCAAGACAACCTAACTCCCGGCATTTTCACACGTACTACCAACCCTCGCAGGTTGCCATGACTGGCCCCGAGAGTGTGGACATGGTGGCAAGCGCGCAGAAATCCGAGCATACAACGAGCAAATTATGGAGGGAACCCATCCTTGGGCCCAAGCTCCACAAACGTGCAAGACAACCTAACTCCCGGCATCTTCACACGCACTACCAACCATCACAGATCGTCATGAATGGCCCTGAGAGTTTGAACATGGTGGCAAACGCGCAGAACATCCAACAAATCATGGAGAGACCCCAATTCAAGTCTCACCCCTCAATCGCACAAAACTACAAGCTTCCTACCCCAAACACAGCAAAAGCACTGCCCCCATGCCTACACTGGCCTCATGGGCAAATCAGATCTAAGTAATTTGGGGGGGGGGGCACAACTACCCGGCTCCAAACCGCTGCTGCCTGGCCCCATACAGCCTCGCTGTCTCCGTCGGCTGGACGCGCCACCCGTTGATGGCTCCACCTGAGATCGAGATCGCACAGCGCCAGAAGGTCGGGGCTGGAGATTCGAGGCGATTCGCCGGTGAAATGGTGGTCGTTCACGACGGGGGAAAGGAGAAGTGGAATGGTGGCCACGGTAGGACGTGGAGTAGAGGTAGGGGGGACGGGGAGGGGGGCGGCGGCGCTGAGGGCAAGCCGCCGCCGCCCCTAGGGGTTAGATCTAGGGTTTTGTTTTAGTGTTTTTGGGTTTGGGAGTAGGTAGGAGGAAGAGAGAGGAACAGTGTTTTTTTTGTTTTCAGTATCTTGCTAATGACCTTGAAATTTTTACAGCAGAAACTTATGCATGTCTAGAGGCCACATGAATTATTTCAGACTTTTCTGACCTTATTTAGTATTTCAATGAAATCACTTTTGTTGACTGAGTCCTAAGGCAGAGACTGTATATATCTTTTGCCAAACCTGAACTTGTAGGAATTGTTAGAATTTATTGATGCATGATCTATCTCTGAAATTTTTATCGTAGTATCCTGTGTGAATATAGATCCTACATAAAAAGATTGAAATTATGTTAATGAAATTTGATACACGTTCAGAATTGTTTAAGCAAGAGTATTCATGACAAAGATTGGCAGACAGAGAAACTTTTGTATTGGATTGAAATGAGTAGAACTCATTTAATACATGGAATCAAGAACAGATCTTTTGTGTATGACGTGCATGATGATGTCTAGTTTCTGAAAATACAAGTGTGATAGTCATTGGTTATGTGTGTGATTTATTATGACATTTCAGGTGAGTACTGTGCAGAACTTAGTCAGAATTGACACACTGATGAGATTGCAACTTTATGGCTCTTTATGAGCAGAATTTGAGGGAATGTATAACCAGGAAGTTATAGTAGACATCCTAATCTTCCCAACAAGCCTTGTATCAAGAAATTTCTACAAGTAGAGTAATAGTAATGATTTTTACAAGATGGAACAGAGACCAGTTTTTAGACTATAGGCTCTGTTTGTTAAGCACTTCATATATGGTTCTGTACAGCTGAGGAAAATGTGTATTTTACAGTATTGAAATGAAATAATTTGGAAATATGATCAACTAGAAAGTTGTCGAAGACATGTTCAGATTTCAATAGAATCCAGAATTGTGTCATTCCGATGAGAGAGTAGGTTTTTATGCAATCGGTAAGGTGCAGCCATTGTACATGAAGTACACATGCTAATGATTATAAGGCTTTTTAGAGCAATTAGATGGATGAATATGATGCAGTGGTCAACTAGAAAGTTGTAGCCTGGATTCTTAGCTTTCCAGAATGGGATAAAACACCCAAATCTGAGTTATACTTTGAGAGTTATGATCATTTTTAAATTCTGTACAGAATCAACTTAGAATTGAAATTATAGTATTGACTAGTATTTTGGGAGTACAATTTACCCTATTGTGATTAAGGGTTAATAGACTTACTATTGGGGATAATTGGTGATATTACTTGTCTTAATGTTGTTAAGCCCTTGTTGAGGACCAGTGTGACTTGAGTTAGTCATTAGGGTAGAGTGATACCCTACGACTATCAACCCTAGGCAAATTAGAATTTCCGCCTAGACGTTGGATGTCCGATTGGTGCCACCAAAACCATGTCAATGGAGGGTGAACACGGACCGCAGAGCTGGACAAATTTCATGATAGGGAAAGTGGCGAGCAGGGAAATTTGTCGCTAGGGCCACGGATCGATAGGCAGAATTTTAGGGTTGGAGTAACCTTATATTACTTAAATTAATAATTGAAATAAGTTCTGGAAAAGAATAATGTGTTAGATTTGGTAACTTGCACTTGTTCTATCAAACCATAGTCGGGTATTGTACTTAACCTGTCGTATAGATACGGATTGTGTTCTCAGGTAGTAAGATCACGAGTCTCGTAGCTCAGTCTGTTAATTCCTAAAGAGCAGGGGTAAAGAACGGGAGAGAGACTCCTGTCGGATAGAGGGATTTGACCCTCGAGGCAGTCATGTTTTTGTGCGCGGACACGAACGGACCATGGGGCTACTGTCTCGTGGATCTTTGACATCATGGGTGCATGGGTTTGTACCGGTAAGTTCATCGTGGCTTTTTGAGTGAGGTCCGTGCGCAGGCACTATGTAGCAATCATGATCACCACTATAGTGACTGCAGTAACGGACAAGACCGCATAACTACAACCTCCTCAGACCTGGTTAATCTATTGGGAACAGGACAAGTACAAGAGTATGATGTATGGCAAGGGTTAGAAACCCTAAGATTGGAGACAGACGGCTAGATTTGGGGCGTATGTAGTATGGAATGCATTCGTTTCCAAAGTCTTGCTTACATTAGAATAAGATATGTGACTGATGCATTTTAGTTGAGATCATGTCATTCAAACAACACTGTAACCCGAATCCATTAATCCCTTATTTCACATCACTTTTCTCTTTATGATTTATGGTTGCTAGTTTAGAGTTTGATGCTATTATCAGCGTTGCGCCAGTATATGTACTGACATTCCCCACCTTGTAGGTATTGGGAGTCGACCCACAGGTACAGCAGAGCTCGAGTTAGTCCAAGCATTCAAGGGACAATATTGAAGTGTTATCTGTAAATTTGTAAATCTTGTAAAATTCTATTGGACATTGTAACACTTGTAATTGTAACAATTATATGGAATAAAAGTTTTAATTATCCTGTATCTTTTTTGTGATTGTGACTATTTGAAGTTCGATTCCTGTGTCTCAAATTTTCGGTGTAGGGATTTGGGGCGCTACAGACATGTCAGAGCTGACATCAAATATTAGTCCAACATTGCTGGAAAATTAGAGTTGGATGCGCTGCGAGAGTTGCGTTTAGTCAGATCGTTGCTTTTACAACTTATGCTTTATAATTTTTCTATATCTGGGCTAATTTCCATATAAGTTTAGTATCCAGATGACAGGATGAACAAGAAGCAACTAGAGCGATCAAACTGAAGATGAGACAGTGGGACCAATGGTACTGGCCTCAATGTGGGAGAAGAATTCGCTCGAGTGTACCTGATGATAGGAGCATTTGTGGAAGCTAGCAGGAACCAAACACCACCACAAGGAACATCAGGAGTTCCTGCACCCGCAGACTCGGTAAGGAGGGTGGAATCATTCAAGAGAATGAAATCGCCAGTCTTCGAAGGACAGGCCGACCCGACAGCAACTGACGACTGGATACGTCAGGTGGAAACGGTATTCGAAGTAATGATGACTCCAGAAAACAACAAGGTTCGTCTGGCCACAATCTTACTAGAGAAGGACGCCAGAATATGGGGGAAGTCTATGAAGCGTGGTATTGGAGAAGGTCCAATAACTTGGGAAGATTTTCTTGAAAAATTTCGACAACACTATTTACCCTTGGATGTACAGGAAGAAAAGGCAATGGAGTTCCACAACTTGAAGTAGGGAAGTATGTCTGTCAGGAAATATGAGACAAAGTTTTCCAACTATCACGGTTTGCTCCAAAAATGGTCCAGGAGGAAACGAAGAAGGCCCAGAGGTTTGAGCAAGGACTTTCGTCCCGGACTGAAGTCAAGGATGGTTCCGCTGGGCATCCGCAGATTCGACGAGCTAGTTAGGTGAGCTGCGGTAACAGAGATGGACATGAGTCAGAGTCAAGGAAGAGCTGAGATTTGGAACAAGGGAAAGAGATCCATCCCAGGATCCAAATTCAAGAAGCATGGCAAGAGCCAGAAGTTTCAGAAAACCAGTGTTAAGGTGGGAGAGTACAATCCCAGAAGCTGCTTTCTTTGTGGAGAGCAGGGCACGATAAGAATCAATGCCCCATATGGAATGTACAGAGATCTTCCAGTGCGGACAAGAAGGGCACTTTAAGCCAAATTATCCCCAAAATCCAAGGAGTAGCAATAAGGCAGGGTCAGGAACAACCGACAAAGGGAAGAAGCCGTTGCATCAAGGAAGAGTGTTCGCCTTGATCGAGAAGGATGTAAAAGACGATGAAGGGGTAGTCAAGGGTATGTGAAGAAGTAATGTAATCAAGTTTTAAGTTGTATTTTGGGTTTTTGTGAGAAGGTTGATGAAGGATGAACTTTTTGTAACAGGATATATATATATATATATATATATATATATATATATATGGAATTTTGGCTACAGTCTTGTTTGATAGTGGATTTGCTCATTCTTTTGTGTCAAAATCTTTTTTGAGAAAACTAAGATGCACACAAGAGGCAATTCCAGAAATAGCCTTAATGGTGGCTACACCGTCAGGGGAAACTCTCACTACATATCTATGCTATAGGGGGTGTAAACTCCAGATTAACGGGGTAACACTAAATATCGATTTGTTAGAATTAGATTTTGCTGGTACAGATATCATTATCGGTATGGATTGGATGTCGAATCACAAGGCAAGCATCGACTGCAAGGAGAAGGAGGTAGTCATCACAGCTGAAGGAATAAAGATTGTATTCCACGGGAAGAAGAGGTCAAGAGCAATGACCGTTGCAGTTACAAATGAAGCACATGTACCTGAAGAAGTGAACAGGGTACCATTGGTGATAGATTTTCCACTCGTATTCTTGGAAAATTACCTGGACTTCACCCACACCGAGATATTAAGTTCAGTATCACAATTCAACTAGGCAGTGCTCCAGTATCGAAGGCACCCTATAGAACGGCGCCCGTAGAGCAGAATGAAGTCAAGAAGCAGATTGAGGAATTCTTGCAGAAGGGATTCATCAGACCAAGTGCATAACCTTGGGGAGCACCAGTATTTCATGTTAAGAAGAAGGACGGATCAGCCAGGATGTGTATCGATTATCGGGAATTGAATAAATTCACTGTTCGAAACAGGGACCCGATTTCCAGGATCGATGATTTGTTCTATCAGCTTCAGGGAGCAGCAGTATTTTCCAAGATTGATCTACGGTCTGGATATCATCAAGTGCAAATTCTGGAAATCAGAAGTTGCATTGCTGGGCCATATCCTCTCTAAGGAGGGAGTGGCTACGGATCCCCAGAAGATTGAAGCTGTCAAAGGATGGCCACAGCCGAAGACAGTGAAAGAGGTAAGTAGTTTTCTGGGTATGACTGGGTATTACCGAAAGTTTATCCAGAATTATGCGAGGATATTTGTACCCCTTACTACTTTGACCAAGAAGAATCGAAGTTTCGAATGGTCAGAGAAGTGTGAAGATAGTTTCCAGCAACTGAAGAACCGATTAATCTCTGCACCAATCTTGGTTTTGCATAGGAGGATAAGGACTATGTCATCTACAGTGATGCATCATATTTGGGGTTCGGATGTGTGCTGATGCAGGAAGGCAAGATCATAGCTTATGGATCAAGACAACTCCGACCACATGAGAAGAACTACCCGACTCATGACTTGGAGCTTACAGCCATAATCTTTTCCTTGAAATCATGGAGACATTACATCTACGAAGCAAAGGTGGAGATATACACTGAGCACAAGAGCTTAAAGTATATATACCAGCAGAAGGATCTAAATTTAAGGCAGAGGAGATGGTTAGATGTCCTCGAGGACATCAGGCCAGAAAATCATATATCATCTAGGAAAGGCCAACGTGGTAGCAGATGCGCTCAGCAGGAAGAGAAGTGTAGCTACACTTGTAGCAACCCGGAAAGAGCTAGATGATGAGATCCGACAAGCAGGCATTGAAGTAGTTACTCAACACTTAAGTGAAGTTTTGGCACAGTTGGTAATACAACCAAGCTTGAATGAGCAAGTGAAGAAGGCTCAGACTGAAGACCCAGAGATCGAAGCCATGAAGAAGCAAGTAAACGAAGGAAAACTGCCCGAATTCAGTATAAGAGAAGGTTCACTATGGTTTGGAAACAGACTATGTGTACCACAGAACAAGGAATTGAGAGAAGACATCGTGAAGGAAGCTCACTCCATATTGCTTGCGATTCACCCTAGAAGCACCAAGATGTATCAAGATATAAAACAATACTATAGGTGTTCTGGGTTGAAGCGGGACATTGCAGAATTCGTGGCAAAATGTCTGACGTGCCAACAAGTCAAAGCCGAGAATCAGAAACCAGGAGGATTGCTACAACCATTACCCATTCCATAGTGGAAATGGGAGAACATCAGTATGGACTTTATTACTGGATTAACCAGAAGCCCTAAAGGAAATGACTCAATATGGGTGATTTTGGATCGATTAACACATCCGCACATTTTCTTCCAGTGAATACAACCTGGTCAGTTGAAAAGCTAGCCAAAATCTACATCGAAAACATAGTAAAGCTACATGTAGTGCCAGTGTTGATAGTATCCGACAGAGATGCAAGATTTACATCTCATTTCTAGAAAAGTCTACAGTCAGCATTGGGGACAAGAACAGATTTTAGCACAGCCTTTCATCCACAGACAGATGGACAGACAGAGAGAGTCAATTGGATTCTTGAAGACATGTTGAGGGTGTGCATTATGGACTTCGGAGGAAATTGGGAGAAGTACCTAGCCTTGGTAGAGTTTGCTTATAATAACAGCTATCAGGCAAGCACTGGTATGGTTCCATATGAAGCATTGTATGGCGGAACATGCAGAAGACCCGTGTGCTGGTACGAGGTAGGATAGCGATAGATGTTTGGACCAGAGATCATACAGCAAACCTCGGAGAAGATCGAGCTTAACCAGAAGCGACTGCAAGGAGCACAGAGCGGGAAGAAGTGCTATGCTGACAACCGCCGAAGAGAGCTGGAATTTGAGGAAGGCAGTTCCGTGTTTCTCAAGGTGTCGCCAACTAAAGGAGTTATTAGATTCGGAAAGGGCGAGAAGTTAGCTCCGAGATACATCGGACCATACAAGATTCTGAAGAGGATTAGCACGATGACTTCTAAGTTGGAGCTACCGGCCGAGCTGTCCCAAGTGCATGACGTGTTCCACGTCTCTATGCTACGAAAATATGTGCGGATCCGAGCCATCAATTATCTAAAATTCTGGAAGATCTAAAGGTTAATCTTTCTTACGAGGAGCAACCAAACAGGATACTAGATCGTCAGGACAAGGTGTTGAGAAACAAGGTCATCCCGATGGTCAAGGTTCTCTGGAGGAATCAATTCGTGGAAGAAGCCACATGAGAGCCGGAGATCCGCTTGAACACTTCATATCTGGATTTGTTTTAAGAGTTTGTTTTTCTTTTCTTTTCTCCCACTAGCGTCGTTCTGGGGACAGAACGATTCTAAGGAGGGAGTAATGTAATACCTCGGATAAAATAAAGCTTTTATATATGTACAAATATCTATATATATTGTAGTGTTAATTAATTTGCTTGATTTTATATGTGAATGGTTGCATTCAAGATGGTGCACGAGAATGAGAAAATCGACACTAGTACATAAACTAGTATTTGAGTATGATACATAAGCAAATATTTATTTGTGTTGTGCTACATTGAAAACATTTTGCCAAGCACTCAAATCCCACCTCTCATCTCTCATCCTTCATGATCTATGGCTATGATTGAACTTGGAGAAATATCTTCTCAAAACCTTGAGCCAAGAGAGCATAGTTTTGTGAAAACCACCATGACACTGGGCTCACACCCCTTCCCCCCTTGACCCCACATGCCGGCCACCCCCTTACACCCCCCATCTCTTTCTCACTTCATTTAAACCCCCTCCCTCACTCTCACTTCAGAATTTCTGAAATTTTCTAGAGAAAGAAAGAAAGGGAGAGTGAAAGAAAGAGAAAGAAGATGGTGATCAAGAGAAATTGTTGGAGGAGAACAAGAGAGAGGAGGCCAAGCTACACACATTCTCAACTTCATTGAAGGGTGGGAAGTTCACTAAACTCTAAATCTTGTTTTCTTGTTTGATTCTTAAATGAAACTAGTAGTAGTAGTGATGGGAATGATTGTTAGAGATAGATTGTTTAAAATCTGAACTTGAAAAAAGAAAACATTAATTGCATGTTGTATTCTTTAATTTCCAGAGAACAACGTATATAGAATCTGACTTTGAAATTTTTACAGCAGAAACTTATGCATGTCTAGAGGCCACATGAATTATTTCAGACTTTTTTGACCGTATTTAGTATTTCAATAAAATCACTTTGTTGACTAGGTCCTAAGGCAGAGACTGGTTCTATCTTTTGCCAAACCTGAACTTGTAGGAATTGTTAGAATTTATTGATGCATGATCTATCTCTGAAATTTTTATCGTAGTATCCTGTGTGAATATAGATCCTGCATAAAAAGATTGAAATTATGTTGATGAAATTTGATACACGTTAAGAATTATTTAAGCAAGAGTATTCATGACAGAGACTGGCAGACAGAGAAACTTTTGTACTGGATTGAAATGAGTTGAACTCATTTAATACATGGAATCAAGATCAGATCTTTTGTGTATGATGTGCATGATAATGTCTAGTTTCTGAAAATATAAGTGTGATAGTCATTGGTTATGTATGTGATTTATTGTGACATTTCAAGTGAGTACTGTGCAGAACTTAGTTAGAATTGACACACTGATAAGATTGCAACTTTATGGCTCTTTATGAGCAGAATTTGAGGGAATGTATAACCAGGAAGTTATAGTAGACATCCTAATCTTCCCAACAAGCCTTGTATCAAGAAATTCCTGCAAGTAGAGTAATAGTAATGATTTTTACAAGATGGAACAGAGACCAGTTTTTAGACTATAGGCTCTGTTTGTTAAGCACTTCATATATAGTTCTGTACACCTGAGGAAGATGAGTATTTTACAGTATTGAAATGAAATAATTTGGAAATATGATCAACTAGAAAGTTGTAGAGGACATGTTCAGATTTCAATAGAATCCCGAATTGTGTCATTCCGATAAACGAGTAGGTTTTTATGCCATCGTTAAGGTTCAGCCATTGTACATGAAGTACACATGCTAATGATTGTGAGGCTTTTAGAGCAATTAGATGGATGAATATGATGCAGTGGTCAACTAGAAAGTTGTAGCCTGAATTCTTAGCTTTCCAGAATGGGATAAAACACCCAAATATGAGTTATACTTTGAGAGTTATGACCATTTTTAAATTCTGTACAGAATCAACTTAGAAATGAAATTCTAGTATTGACTAGTATTTTGGGAGTACAATTTACCCTCTTGTGATTAAGGGTTAATGGACTTACTATTTGGGATAATTGGTGATATTACTTGTCTTAATGTTATTAAGCCCCTGTTGAGGGCCAGTGTGACTTGAGTTAGTCATTAGGGTAGAGTGATGCCCTACGACTATCAACCCTAGGCAAATTTGAACTTCCGCATAGACGTTGGATGTCCGAATGGTGCCACCAAAACCATGTCGATGGAGGGTGAACGTGGACCGCGGAGCTGGACAAATTTCCCGATAGGGAAAGTGGCGAGCAAGGAAATGCATCACCGGGGCCACGGATTGATAGGCAGAATTTTAGGGTTGGAGTAACCCTATATTACTTACTTAATTTAATATTTAAAATAAGTTTTGGACAAGAATAATGTGTTAGATTCGGTAACTTGCACTAGTACTAGTAGACCATAGTCGGGTGTTGTACTTTTCCTGTCGTATGGATACAGATTGTGTTCTCAGGTATTGAGATCACGAGTCTCGTAGCTCGATCTGTTAATTCCTAAAGCACCGGGGTAAAGAAGGAGAGAGAGAATCCTGTCGGATAGAGGGATTTGACCCTCGAGGCCGACATGTTCTTATGTGCGTGGACACGAACGGACCAAGGGGCTGTTGTCTCGTGGATCTTTGACATCATGGGTGCTTTGGTTTGTACCTGTACGTTTGTCGCGGCTTTTTGAGTGAGGTCCGTGCACGGGCACTATGTGGCAAACACGATCTCCACTATAGTCACTGCAGTAACTGACAAGACCGAATAACTGCAACCTCCTCAGGTACGGTAAATCTATTAGGAACAGGACAAGTACAAGAGTATGATGCATGACGAGGGTTTTTGCTTGCATTAGAATAAGGAATGTGATTGATGCATTTTAGTTGTTAGATAATGTCATTCAAACTACACTATAACCTGAATCTATTAATTCCTTGTTTCACATCACTTTTCTCTTTTTGCATAAATTATGGTTTGTGGTTGCCAGTTTGGAGGTCGCTGCTATTATCAGCTGTTACATCAGTATATGTACTGACGTTTCCTACCTTGTCGGTATCGGGAGCCGACCCACAGGTACAGCAGGGCTCGAGTTAGTCCAAGCATCCAAGTGACAATATTCAAGTGTTATTTGTAAATTTGTAAATCTTGTAAAATTCTATTGGAGATTGTAACACTTGTAATTGTAACTATTACATGGAATAAAAGTTTTAATTTTACTATATTTTTTTGTGATTGTGACTATTTGAAGTTCGATTCTTGGATTGTGTCTCAAATTTCCGGTATAGGGATTTGGGGCGCTACACTTTTCCTGCTGTCACATCCAGTGTGACGACTCCTTCTAATTGAACGGGTACACTAGAGAATTCATGGAGTGTATAACCGGCTGGCTTGAGTCGGTCTCGGGAGAGCTTAAGAGCCTCGAATGTAGCCATAAAGAGGATGTTCACTGAGCTGCCATTATCCACCAGAATGCGGCGTACCTCATGATTTAGCATGCAAAGGTTTATGACCAATGCATCACAATAAGTTGTTCAGACGTCTTCTAAGTCCTTGTCGGAGAAGGATATCGGGACCCCAGTATTTTTGGCAGGTAGAATGTTATAAATGGAGTTGACTTCCCTGACAGAAGCTTTGCGGGAGGAGTTGGAATCTCCCCCCATCAGGCCTCCATGAGTGGAGTGGATGACTACCATGTGTTGAGAGTCTTGCGGCTCGCATGGCCTCTCTTGATGCTTATTAGCCCCCGGGGCTGAGGTTTTTCGGCATCGTTGTCTTTCTGAACGAAGTTGGAGAGATAGCCCCTACGAATTAGGGCTTTCAGTTCTTCTTTAAGGGCTCAATAGTTGTCAGTAGTGTGTCCATGATCTTTGTGAAATGTGCACCACTTATTTTTGTCTCTTCTCCTGCTAGACGTTGACATCGTGGGGGGAGGGCAGATTATTCCGTCCTTCTTAACTTCCATGAGGATGGGTGATACACTTGCATTGAGAGGTGTGAACTTGTCGAAGCATGGTACTAGAGTTGGACGGCGTGAAGTTGCACCATTTTTCTAAAACTCCCTGAGTTCTTCCTCACTGGTATTCCTCCGTTTGTTCCCGGAAAATGAATCATTCTTGCCTTGAGGATAGAGAGCTTCCTCGACCCTGATATACTTGTCACTCCTTTCCATGAGCTTAGTGAAACTTTTGGGTGACTTTTTGCGAGGGATGGTTTCAGGTCTTTGTTAGTGACGTTGTGGCGGAAAGCTGCACCGTTACTGAAGTGTTCAAGGAGAAAATTGACCTTACTTCAAGGGTAAAGCATTTGACAAAGTCCTTCAACAGTTCTCCATCTCTTTGCTTCAGTTCTCGAAGGGAGACACTGGTTTTTTCCAACTTTCCGGCTAGTAACAAAGTGTGCAATCAGGTGATTTCTTCTGCATATAGTAGTGAGAAGCAACATCTTCACTATCTCACTCTCTCACTCTCTCTCTCACGCAAAAAAATCCGTAACAAATCACAACTAACTGAACGGTCACCTTCCCCTCTCGCTCCTATGGGCGGTGGACGTTGTAGATTTTAGGTTCACTGATGAGGGTGTAGTGGCAGTGCTATCACGGAGCCTGTGACAGTTGGTTAAAGGAGGTCGATTTCAGGGTGTGACTTACACACTGACAACCAAAAATCCCTAACACCTCCAATACTACTGTAGCGTCCCGAATTCCTAACTTAGAAACTCGTGACACTCTCCACGATCTTTCTTCAAATGAGTCACAACACAACAAAAATCACCAGAAATTAAAAACTTTTATTACATCAAATTGTTATTACAATGTCCAATGATTACAACAATTACAAATTAATTGTTACAACAAGAATATACAATAAATTTGGATAGTAACTTTCACTTGGATGCTTTTCCCAGCTAGAGCTTTCCCACGTTCCCAAGCTGGCAATCCTGCACTGATAACTGTGGGCACGTCAGTTGATTACAACTGACGAAAATGCTATATTCGGCTATCCTCTCTACGTCATAATATAATAATTCCAACCTCAACAACCACAAATAATATTTGATGCAAAGAAAAAGGTGGTGTCAAACAAGTGTCAGTGTATGCCATGGACTAAACTAATGCACACACTATGCACACCTGCTCCTAAGGCTAATCCACGCTTGGTTGAAAGATATGCATCCCATACTACACACCCCCCAACCAAACGACGTTCTTCAATTTAATGGGGCTCGATCCCCCACTATCCATTCTAACCTTTTGCTCTCTCCTGTTTCTGATTCCAGTGATGGTGAGGCTGCAGTCTTACCCTGCTAGTCGTTAGTGGTATCCAATCCTCATAGTTTTATCCACTATACCCGGGACTCCAGTCGCAGGCTTACCCTGCATGACTGGTCAGTCGCAGGCTTACCCTACGTGACTGTAACAAATCATCTTACTCGATATGTTGACTATAATCCAATTGGCTTACCCGATATGTTGTCTCCCCGGACCTCACCAAAAGCTGATATACGGACACCAGGGCTCCTCGCCGAAGGACTTAGAGCCTTTCCCGTAGAGTCTTGCTCACCGGGTCTTTCTCTAATCCTCCCGCCGGCATTTTTTTGATGAACCGGATAGAGCCCGAAAGCTCCAGCCACGCAATCAAAATATATTAATAATGGAAAGTACAAAAGTAGGAGATTTACAAGGAGTAAACACCGAATAAACAAACGATATAAAAAACTGAACATGACAATGCTGATCGATGGATCACACAGACTCTAATAAAACGAGACCTCGAGCGAACAATTACACCCCACTACATCCCGGGAGCCTGACTAATCCTCCCGCAGGAATCAAGAAGCGATGAAAACCACGGCGACGATGGGAGGCACACCCACGAAAGCCAAGGTACCTGGCATCGCGGTCGAGGCATATCAAGTCTACAAGGTGCTGAACAATCAGCGCTAGGGCCAAAACCAATCGCAGGCAGTACCAAAAAATAATTAGTAACAGAAGGCAACTTGAGGAAACAGCCTCCCAATCAGAAAAGAAAAAGAGAGGGCACTACACTAAGCACAAGCCCGGTAAACAAGATAGACTGAACACAGATAGAGTTAAACATCTAAAGGCTAAGAGATTAGCAGGCAGTAGTAAAACACCACTGCCTCCAGTAGAAAACCAGCCGCTAACTAAATGAACAGCAGAACAACAAACAACATAATGAAATAAGAACAATTGAGATAACATAACATCTCAAGGAGTCATAGTTACAAGCTGCATAACCCATCGCAGGGGAGAGACAAAATGAACACCGCCGCATAACAGGAGCGGCTAAACAGAAACGCTAATAGGCGCTATATCGCAGCCGTTGACAAAAAGCCAAACACTACCCCGATAGGAATACTAACATTGGCTAGCAATCATGTTAGAAACAGCTGAAGAAAAGAAGCATTAGGATAACATGGCCTATCCTCTGCTAGAAACCAGAGGTCAGCGGCAGGGAAAGGGAAGCAAAGACCCACTGCAACAACATCAGCAACTCAAAAATAACCCTGCTAAACAAGGGAATCAAACAGGCCATCCAGCCCAAAAAGATCAAAAACAAAAACAACTTCAGTTGCTTCAATCCTGCGATAAAGAAAGGAAAATCAGAACACGAAGTAGAAGAATAAGAAAGCAGTCCTAAGAGACTGAAATGAGAGAAAACAGAATAAATTAAATAGCATGTAATGCGCGAAGACAATGGATTGCTTCTTCCAGCCTAAAGCCATGGAGGGCATTTTTAGCTGTTAGCTTTAAGGTCGAAGACCAAAAGTTGAATAGAAATACAAATTCTTCAATGGTGGAGAGGGAAGTGGAAGCGCACTGCCTAAATAATCTTTTGTTTCTTTCCAACCATAAAACCCAGATGATGATTTGAACCGACAGGTTCCAAGAACGGTGGTACTTGTTGCTAGTAGGGGCACACGACCAGAAAGAGTGTAAGTTCGAGGGAAGGGTAGAAACCTCCCAAGCAAGAGAGGAGATTTTCCAAAGCAGACGCGAGAATTCGCATCTCACGAATAAGTGATCGGCATCCTCAAAAGCAGATGTACAAAGGGGACAGCTCTGCCCCCAAGCCAGATTTCTTTTGTTGAGCACTTCAGCTGTCAGAAGCCTGTTGTTGAATGCTAGCCAGGTAACGATTTTAACTTTAAGAGGGGCACAATAATGCCAAATGGCTTTGGCGAAAGGGGAGCGGATGCCTCTAAAATTGAGGAAATTATAAAACGATTTGACAGTAAAGACACTTGCCGAATTCCAACGCCACGAGAAATCTTCCTTGGGATGCCAAACATAATTGTTCAAAGACAAAAGAAGAGCAGTGATCTGGGGGGTTAAGTGCGGGGGAGGGCTGGTACTGAAAGGAACTGACCAGACTCGTTGAGAGTTAATAAAGGTGAAAGAGTCTGCTACCGTAGCGCCAGGGTTGGTGGCCACACGATAGAGCGCTGGATAGGAAGATGCCAATGTGGCGTTACCTATCCACAGGTCGTTCCAGAACAAAGTCTTGGATCCGTCAAAACAGACGTGGGAGATGCCAACGTGGAAAGCGGCAGCAGCTTTCCAGATACCTTTCCAGAAAGGGGATGCGAAATGGTGGACTTGGTTGGGAAAGACCCACCAAGGCCCTTGAGGATAGCAATAGGCCTTGATGCATTGAATCCAGGGTAGATGATCGAGTGTGAGAAATTTCCAGAGCCATTTGCCCAGGAGCGCAATGTTATGGTTGCGCAGATTGAGGACCCCCAGCCCCCCTGCTTCCTTGGTGGAACAGACTAAGGTCCAATTGGCAAGATGGGAGCTCGGACAGAGGTTGGGGGATCCTGACCAGAAAAAGTTACTACGGATTTGGTCAATTCTCTTAATAACCCAGGATGGGATGAAATAGAAGGACATCATGAAGAGGGGGATAGAAGAAAGCACCGAGTTAAGGAGAACGAGTCTGCCTCCTCTAAAGAGCAGCTTGCCCGACCAAACATTCAGTCTGGCCTCCACCCTATCCACCAAAGGCACCCCATCCGCTCTATGCAGTTTTCCCCATCTTAATGGAACTCCCAAGTACATAATAGGGAAAGAAGCGATAGGACAGTTGAAGAAATTAGCAATTTCCAGCTGACGGTTAGGCGATCCTCCCAACCAAAGAACCGACGATTTTTGGAAGTTGATAGTAAGGCCCGAAGCCAGCTCAAACAAATAGAGGAGAAGTTTGAGATTACGGAGCGAGTGCGGATTAGGTTTCGCAAAAATAATAGTATCATCCGCGTATTGCAGGTTAAGAATACCGTGAAACAGCCGTGATTCACCCAAGCCATCAATGGCCTGGGCTTCCCGCGCATTGCGCAGAAGTTTACTAAAGACATCAGCCACCAGAGCGAAAAGGAGAGATGATAGGGGATCGCCCTGACGGAGCCCCCGTTTAATTTTAAATATGTGGCCTTCAGAGCCATTGATGAGAATGGAGGAGGTACCAGATAGAAGGCTGGACTTGATCCATGCAATCCATTTGGGCCCAAATCCCCTATAGGCAAGAATGTCAAGTAGGAAGTCCCAGTTCACACTGTCGTAAGCTTTTTGAAAGTCTAATTTGAGGAGAATGCCTTCAGAGTTCGTTCTGTGGCAAAAAGAAATAATTTCTTGAGCCGAAGCTACATTATCGAGGATAAATCGATCCTTGATGAAACCAGATTGGGCCGGGTCAATAAGGGAAGGCATAACCACACTGAGCCTCGCGGATAGGACTTTCATGATAATTTTGAACGTAGTATTAATCAGGCTGATAGGCCTAAATTTGGAGACCGTGTTCGCACCCAAAATTTTGGGGATGAGGACAATATGTGCATAATTGATGCGATCAAAAGAGAAATCGCCTTGATGCAGTTCCGAAAACATACGAAAAAGATCATCTTTAAGGCAAGCCCAAAACTTTTGGAAAAAGAAGGCAGGGAAGCCGTCCGGCCCAGGCGCCGAATCACTTTTTAAAGCAAACACCGCTTCTTTAATCTCCTCCATGGTGAATGGAGCCTCGAGGGAAGAGAGGTCTACAACGGGAGGACCATAAAGATGATGCCAGTCAAGAGAGATAGCTCGCTGCTTTTGAGAGCCGATAAGATTTTTATAGAAAGACAGGAAGGACCGATGAATCTCCACATCGGAGCACAGATCAACACCGTTGTCAGAGATTGTAGAGATACGATTACAACACTGTCTGTGAGACGCAAAAGAATGAAAAAAGGATGTGTTGCCGTCACCTTCCTTTAACCTCTGAACCCTGGCTCTTTGAGCCCATTTGATATGTTCCTGGCGAAGGATGTCAGCATAATCTTTTTTACAAGAAATCCTTTCAGCACGAGCTGAGTCAGAGAGAGGACCCAGCTCTTCCTGCTGACCGATGGCTTCAATCGAAGCAAGAAGAAAATTTTTGAGGAAGTAGGTGTTATATTGTCTACTGTATCTCCAGATCTTACAGCCGAATTTGATGGCATGAAGTTTAAGAAGGATACTCGTAAATCCTGAGGGGCCGGATACCGCGGCTAAACATTTTTCAATCCGGTTGACGAACAATGGATCAAGCAACCAGAATTTTTCAAAGCGGAATTTGCGTTGGTGGATAAAAGGGAAGTTGGAGTAGAGGGCTATAGGAACATGGTCAGAAGATGGATTAGGGAGGGTCTTGGAAAAAGTATTTTGAAACTGATTGATCCAGTCCTGTGAAACCAGAAAGCGGTCCAGTTTGGCCAATGAAGGCGATTGGCGCTGGTTGGACCAAGTAAACGATCTACCATTGAGAGGAATGTCTGTTAACTGCATATCCCAAATGCAATCGTTGAAAAGGAATGATTGGAGATCGACATGCGATGATGATGATCTTTCGAAGGAGAATCTGATGACGTTGAAGTCTCCACAGAAGAAACAGAGATCATTAGAGTATGATTGGAGCGACCGGAATTCATCCCAGAATAAGGGATGCCCTTCAGCGGATGAAGGACCATAAACCGAGATAATCGTAAGGGAGCAATTGAGGGAAGACCACAGCAGCTTGGTAATGAGAAAATAAGTGAGCCGATGGTAGGAAATGAGGGAGAAGACTGACTCTTTGAATCCCAATAGGATGCCTCCCTGCGATCCAATAGCGTCTAGCGAGATCCATTTAGAGATAATGGATCCGCCTATCGCACGATAGATTGCCGGGGAAGGAGACTCAATCTTAGACTCTTGGATCGAGATAAGGTCACAGTTAGAAGAGCTAATTAATTGAAAAACTGCCCTTTGTTTGACAGGGAAATTGAGGCCCCGAATATTCCATGAAATACTAATCATTAACACTGTAATGCTCACGAACTCTGTTACGTTCAAGTAGCCTAAGGGAAGGGATAAAAGACAGGTTGTCTGACTCGAGCTTAAAGCCCAATCGGCGCACCTGTAGAGCCAATTGGTCATCAGACCAATGATCGAATTGGGAGTAGAAGACGGATCCTAGGATCTCAGACTCTTGATTAGACATGGAGGAACAAGGTAAGTCATAAGGAGAAGCGGAGGTCACTGTGGGAGTGGAGGGGGTCCTGGTAAGAGGAGAAAGTACAGCCTTTTTAGCCCGAATCCTGGCACTAGACCTGATAATATAAGATGAGCGACAGTAGTCCAGGTCGGCTTTGCAAGCCGCACCTATAGTCTTCTTAACAGGAGCCCCGATGGGGTTGTCCCTGGTAGAAACGAGAGAATGCGGGGCCAAATGGTCAATAATAGAAGAGGGGGAAGAGGGGGAAAGGGTGACAATGTGCTGAGGAGGTAACGCCAACCTCCTCCGCTCACTAGCGAAATCGGAAGGGCAGAATACATTGCCGAAATGATAATTGTCCCACACAATCTCCTTCGCAGAGAATGGGAGAGTGAGAAACGAAAGAAGAAGTGGTCGTAAAGAGCGGAAAGAAAGACCAAAAAAACAGCATTTAAAAAATCGATCCCCATTATTAACAGTACAAAATCCATGGAATAAGTTGAACGAGAAACTGAGTACAGATACCTGCTTAGCCGACGGCTCCTTCTTGAGTTCCAAGACCTCTTCGTCTAACAAATCGTCCTGCTCAATCCAGCTATCGTCTTTAGAGGCGGAAAACGGCTTGACCTTAATCGGCAGTAGGCGGGGATCCGAGGCGAGAAAGCCTGAACCCTGCGCTTGCTTGATGAACTTATCCCAATCAGACACATAGTGCGGGTTGGGCTCCCACGCTGGCCAAGGAGCAGGAGAATGAGGGGGCTTGGGCGAAGAGGCGGAAGTCGTGGGACGGGAATAGATAGGGGTCCTCTCCGGGATAGGGTTCTTGACAGGGGACACTTGCGATTTAGCCAATGAAGCATTCCCTGACTTCGCCGAAGCAATTGTGGGATTAATCCACACAAGATTAGGCACTTTAGATGGGGAGATCTTAGGGGCGGGGGGAGTAGTTACTAGCCTGGGGAAGGGTGAACTTTCTTTCTCGATGCAGGCTTAAGGGGACCCTTCCATGAGGGTCTCGATGAAGAGGATGAACCCGGGTGGAAGGAGAGATTGGAGGAAGCAGGCTTAGAAGAGGACTTCGATGGGGCTACTGAGGGAAGTGGGGGAGGACCCTGCGGAATCACCGGGTCGTAGTATTGAACAGTAACTGTGAAGCTGTTGAATTCGTCGATAAGAGAGTAAGCTTCAATGCGATCGAGATTTCTAGGGATGCAAAACAACGCGTCCTCTTGAAGACAACCTGACGCAAGCTTCGTAGAATAGGAAATGCTGACAACCTCTCCGACGCATTTTGACATTATGCCAACCAGTCGCAAGGAGGAGCAGCACGGAGGTAGTCCAATGAGAGTGACTTTGGACGAGATTAAATCCAGGGAGCGCGATGGTGGGCTAAACTGAACCCACTTACGGAAGGATAGAGAGATCGATCCAATCGCAAGAGAAGTGTTGGAGATCAATTCATCAAGAACTTTGGGAGAAGGACAACGAATAACCACGTCCCCGTTGGAGCACGAGCTGATAACCCAGTCCCAATCTTTCTCATTACAAGATTCACAGAGGAAAGAGTTAAGAGTAAAGGAAGGGATCGAACCCCCGGTGAAAGATACCGCACCGTAAGTATCGAAGAACTTGAGTCGATCCGACAATTCCAAATATGAGATGAAGACCTAGGTAATGGTCGGCTTAAGAGGAGGGGATTTGGCTTCCGAAGAAATAGGCAGTGCCGTGGAAGGAGCTCCTGAGATGCGGCTCTCAATTGGGGGGGTAGGGAGGAGAGGAGAAGAGATGGCCTCCTTCTATTTCTGGGGCCTGCGCGCTTGCTCCGCAACGAGCTTGCGCTGCAGCGATGGGAAGTCTAGGGCCGTCAGAACTTGTTCCAAAATAGGAGCTCCAATCGTGAGCCCTAGCAACCGCTGGAGCGCAAAACAACGGGAGCGACCATGGCCAGATTTCAGACAAAAGAGGCACTTCATTTTGAGGGTGCACAATCTTTTAACGTGCCCCGCTTGCAAGCAGTTGAAACAGAGAGAGGAAGACCGGAGCGAGTTAAGGGAAGAGGAAGGGGTAGCACTGAGGAGACGGGAGGAAAAAAGGTGGGAAGCAGAGGTATTAGAGCACCCCCGAAGATTCTCGAGAATGGGCTTCGTTAATGTAGACCCATCTTGGGCCAGGGGGCCTGGGAGTAGTTTTTTATTTTTATTTTTATTTTTTACGACATCTACCCAAGAACGGTCCGTGGCCCACCCAATCTGACAGTAATGGGCCTAGGAGAGAAACCCACAAAGGGTAATGGAAGTAAGAGACCGGAGTGATCGGAGAGAGCAATAGGGTGGCGGTAACGCCAGTCGCAGTTCCGCCGAGAGGAGAGCGGAGTTAAAGAAACCACGCTAACCAGTTAATACTCGCTGCCCTATCGAGGGCAGAGAAGAGCAAGAGGTGAAAGGAAGTTCTAGACAGGGAAAAAGAGGAGGGGAGGACTTTATCTTAATATAGATAATCCAACAACCTCACTACCACAGTTCAACACCCTCCGATTGGGTAAAATTAACCAAACTTGGAATCGAACGACAGTACAAGCAAATAACGAGAGCACCAAAATCACAATCAGATGAAAGAGATGCCTAAAATCGAAAAGAAACAGAGATGACTTACAGTGATTGGCTACTGGAGAGTTTAAATCGATGAGGGAACAATACCGATGGCTGAGATCGGGAAGGCAGGCGCTATAGAAAAAGAACCGAGGCAGGATCTGGAGAAGCAAACAGGTGCCGGGGGGGGGCTAGCGCCAGTTAAAGATGACCCTCGGGAAAAGCGCAGCCGGGGAGAGGCAGCTCAGTCGGAGAGGCCCTAAATGAGAGCACTTCACAATAGTCGAGGGCCTAGAACGACGGGAGGGCCAGCTCGAGGGAGAGGGATGGTGCGTCAACGCCAACCCTAGGGATGAAAAGGTTTTGAAGATCGGAGGCCGCCGATCAACTTTAATGAAGAGGAATGGGGGAGAAGATGAATGTAACTACCGGATCTGAGAGCCGAGAAGAGGGATCTTTTGTTTCATCTTGATATCGGACTTTTATGCTAGTTCTTATTTTGGTTGATTGGATATGATTTGACATTGATCAACAAAAGACCTGACGGATATAGAGTTTCCCCAACTCTTCTGCACTCGTCCTTACACTAGAATAGAACTTGCAGTCGAGACGACGTTGTAATCCATGTTTTTTCATTTTTGTATATTTTTGAGTGTATTTTTCGTTTTGGTGTATTTTCTCTTTTGTATTTTTTTCTGAACCATATATTGGATTTATTTTCAATATATATTCGTTTTATTTTATTTTGAGCTCTTTGTATGTGATTGGTTGTCTCTTTTGTTTTGTTCTTTAGTATTTTGTTCTTTCATTCAATTTGTTCTGGTCCTTTTTTTTTTGTTCTTGGGTGCTTGTGGTGGTGTTTGGTTGTTATCCTTTTCAATCCCAATATTTTATCCCAATTTGTTCACCAAAGCCTAATTAAACCAAAATCCTATTTGTATTCCTATTTGATTTGACCCAAATCCACAACCCATTGGTATAACCTATTAATGCTCCTAATACCCAATTAAACCCACAACCCAACTTGTATTATTAACCCTAATCTCCTCATATATATGCATCTCTAATCACAAACCTTAACCCTAACCTAGTCTCCCTCTCTCTCTCTCCCGGCTACTCCCTCTCTCTTCCCGGCCCTTGCTAATGTATTAGTTGCCTAATATATTAGACAAGCTTGGCTCGAACTGAAATCTGCACAATATTTCACCAACCATGCATGCATAAATGAATCAAATATTATCAACATTGTTCTGGATATAGTCTTATTCCATTCTTTTTTATCCCTTCTTATTTGATTCCTTTTTGGGTATGAATTCATTCTTCTCGTACCCATATTCCTTGATTTTGGTATCATCCATTCTTTTCCTTGTCTCTTTTGTTTTTCTATCTTAGGTATTGTGCTTGTGTGCTCTTTCCCTGCTTATGTTCAGTTTGATTCTGGGGCAACCCATTCTTTTGTCTCCTGTCGATTTGTCGCTCGCCATCAGTTAGAATGCAGTAACATGTCAGAGGCTTGGAACATTGTGATAGGTGGTAGAGTTTTCATATGTTCCCGTGAGTGCAGGCAATATCCTGTTGTTACTAGGAATGCAGATTTCAAAGCCAACCTGATTATAATTAGAAACTCGGGATTCGACGTTATTCTCGGTATGGATTGGTTGATTGAAGCCCATGCCATTATTGATTGCCGTACCAAGAAAGTTGTCTTCAGAATTCCAGATCGAGAAGAATTTGAGTTCCATGCCAGGGAGTCTTTCCTTAGCCGAGCAAAGACTACAGTTGAACAGGTGGATTATGTGATGGAATTGCACTCAGGCTATGAGGCTACGCCTCTAGTAGTTCGGGATTTCTTGGATATTTTTCCAAATGAGTTTCCTGGCTTACCCCTGATAGGAAAGTGGAATTCGGTATTGATGTTCAGCCTGGAACAACACCGATATCGAAGAGTCCCTACAGGATGGCACCGGTTGAGCTAGCAGAGCTTAAGGTACAGATTTAGCATTTACTCGATTTGGGTTTCATCAGACCTAGTGTTTCGCCTTGAGGTGCTCCAGTCCTCTTTGTCGACAAGAAGGATGGTAGTCGTCGACTGTGCATGGATTACCAGGAACTAAATAGAGTTACTGTGAAGAGTCGGTATCCGCTACCTAGGATCGATAATTTGTTTGATCAGTTGGGTGGGGCTGCTATTTTCTCGAAGTTGGATCTTCGTTCTGGGTATCACCAAGTCAAGGTGAAGCCTACAGATATACAGAAGACTGTTTCAGGACTAGATGCGGGCACTATGAGTATCTTGTGATGCCGTTTGGGGTCACGAACGCGTCGGCTGTATTCATGAGTCTTATGAACCGAGTTTTCTCTCAGTTCTTGGATAGATTTATGGTGGTCTTCATTGATGATATTTTGGTATATTCTCGGAATCGGGAATATCATGCTGAGCATCTTAGAGTGGTTCTGCAGACTTTGAGAGAGAATCAGCTCTATGGGAAACTCAGCAAGTACGAGTTTTGGCTCAACGGGTTTCTTTCTTGGGGCACATTATTTCTGGCGATGGTGTTTCGTGGATCTGGCCAAGGTTGAGGGTGTGAAAGATTGGCCTATTCCCAAGTCAGTTTCAGAGGTCAGGAGTTTTCTTGGTTTGACTGGTTATTATCGAAAGTTCATCCAAGAATTTTCGAAGATAGCAGGACCGTTGACTAAATTGACTGGGAAGTATCAGAATTTTTGTTGGTCTGATGAGTGCAATGAGGCTTTTGTTGAGTTGAAGAAAAAATTGACGTCAGCGTCTGTGTTGACTATTCCCGATGGTTCAGGCGGATTTGTAATTCACTGTGATGCTTCTGGTAAGGGTCTTAGAGCAGTTTTGATGCAGAAGGGCCGAGTCGTTGCGTATGCATCGAGACAGTTGAGGCCGCATGAGAAGAACTATCCTACTCATGACTTAGAGTTAGCGGTAGTGATTCATGCTTTGAAGCTATGGAGACATTATTTACTTGGAGACCGAGTGGAGATCTTTACAGACCACAAAAGTCTCAAGTACGTCTACACCCAGAAGGAGTTAAACATGAGGCAAAGGCGTTGGTTGGAACTTATGGCTGATTATGACATCAGTTTGCAATACCATCCTGGTAAAGTAAACTTAGTGCCAGATGTTTTAAGCAGGAGACCAGTAGTTATGTTTCTTACTCAGCAGAGTGATCTCATTGAGCAGATGAAGAGGTTGGAGTTGGATGTTGTGTTGCCGAGTTCTGGTCGGAGTTGTTTGGTGCTCCACCTACAGTCGTCTCTTGTTGATCAGATTAAGGAGGCGCAGGCTAGTGATGCATAGTAGCAGGGTTTCGACTTGAGGTTGAGTCTAGGTCCAGAACGGACATAGTTATTCATGCAGATGGTTCGCTTCGTTTTGGTTCCCGGTTGTGTGTCCCTAAGGGTGAAGTTCGTCAGAGGTTGCTTGAAGAAGTTCATCAGTCTTCGTATTCTATCCATCCTGGCGGTACTAAGATGTATCAGAATTTGAAGCTTTATTTCTGGTGGCATTGTATGAAGAGGGTTGTGGCTCGGTTTGTTTCTCAGTGTTTGGTCTGCCAACAGGTTAAATCAGAGCATCAGAGGACCGCTGGACTTCTTCAACCACTTCCTATTCCTGAGTGGAAGTGGGAATACATCACTATGGATTTTGTGACCGCTTTGCCGAGGAGTCCTAAGGGTCATAATGCCATTTGGGTGATTGTTGACCGGTTGACGAAGAGTGCTCACTTCATTCCCTTTCATGTCGGTCAGTCTACTGAGAGCCTAGCTGAGAGGTACATGCAAGAGATTGTTAGACTTCATGGGGTTCCAGTCAGTATTGTATCCGATAGAGATACGAGATTCAGATCTCAGTTCTGGGAGAGTCTTCAGAACAGTTTGGGGAGTAAATTAAAGTACAGTACAGCTTTTAATTCCCAGACTGATGGACAGTCAGAGCATACTATTCAGATTCTTAAGGACATGTTGAGATCCTGTATGCTTCAGTTTGGTGGGTCTTGGGAAGATAATTTGCATCTCGTGGAGTTCTCGTACAATAAAAGCTTTCAAGCCAGTATTAAAGCTGCTCCGTTCGAGGCACTCTATGGGCGGAAGTGCAGATCGCCATTGTACTGGGATGACATTGGTGAGAGAAAGTTGTTAGGTCTGGAGTTGATCACCAAGATAGTGGATGTTGTGGTTGATGGAACTGAGATGAATCCCAGGACTACGGATTGGTGTGCGTATCGATCATTAAAGATAAACAGATTGCTTAATTGTGATCTAACCCTATATAGCAGAATCTAGGGTTCACAAATTATACCTGCGGTGAGAAGAAGACGACAGCGACCCCAAGATCTTCTGCACGTATTCCTTCCTCGGGTTGGACATCGTGTGGGCGACGATCTCCCAACCTTTCTTCTCCTTGGCTGACCTCTCTTTCTCTCCTTACGTGAATCACGAGTTTTGAGAAAAATCTTATTTTTCAGATTGTCAATGACGGCCAGAGAATAGAGGATATATATAAGGCTACGGCAGGGACCTATGAGGAGAAATTAGGGTTAGGTCTCCTAACAAATCTGGGTATCCCGTGTTCAGCCCGAACACACAACCCAGGCCCATTAACATTAGCTCGGTCCACTAAGGAGCTATTGTTGCACTACCTTCCTAATCCCAAATTATATTTATGGGCTCCTTTTATTATATGCTCGTTCAACTCCCCATGTTAAGATATCGAATGTCCGTCGATCAAATTAAGTTACTGACAACTATATTGATCAACATCTTTTATCCTTAAGTAGTACCACTCTACTTTATTTGTCATGTCGGATGTAATCCACCTGCAGGGTTTACATGACAATCCTTATGAGCTCCTTAAGGGGACATCATCAACCCGACGTATCGGGACATGGATTCCTTTTACAATCAACAGCCCATCATACATACAATGCTATTACCCAATTCATAGAGGTTGTTGATCCATAATGAATCTCACTCTTTTATGAGTCAAAGTAATGCACACTGCATATACATGTCTGTTATTATATCTGGATTAAGAGCATAAGCATCCATAATAACAGAGGTATTTGTTCTCTTTTGTAGTCAGTACAAAGAGAACAACCTCAAGTGGTCCTGTTCAATACTCACAAAGTGTACTAGTGTAAACCTATAGTCAAGACAGACTAATACCAGATTACACTACAACCTTTCCAATGGATTGTCCAAGTCCGTCTAGGTTGTGAACTATTTATATATTCCATAGGAAACTGATAATATGATCTTCTGTGTGTCACCTCACACCATATTATCAACCTTATAGAATATCAGACACTTGCATTAATATTATAATAAACACAATATGCAAACATATGCCCATATGATTCTCATTCAAAAAAAATAAGGAAATAAAGTTAATACAAAAGTGATGCTTTCAGTATATAACCCTAACAGTGGTTCAGATCAGGAAGCACTTGCAGGCAGCTCAGGATCGGCAGAAGCGATGGGCTGATGTCCATCAGAGAGCTTTGGAGTTTGGCGTTGGTGGCCATGTTTTCCTTAAAGTATCGCCGTGGAGCGGTGTCATTCGGTTCGGTGGTGGGGGCAAGCTTAGCCCTAGGTTTATTGGACCGTTTGAGATTTTGGAGCGAGTAGGCAGGGTGGCTTATCATCTTGCTTTGTCGCCAGCGTTATCAGGGTTACACGATGTTTTCCATGTCTCACAACTTAGGAGATATATCTTAGATGAGAGCCACGTGATTGACTATTCTGAGTTGACCGTTTGGCCGGATTTGACTTGTGAGATTCTGCCCGTTGCTATTGTGGATCGGCGGGAGAAAGTGCTTAAGAACAAGGTCATCAAGTTGGTTCGTGTTGTTTGGAATCCTCACTCGCCTAGTGAGTCGACTTGGGAGTTGGAGGAGGAGATTCAGCAGAAGTTTCCTCATTTGTTTGAGTAGTTTTGTTTTGTTCTTTTGGTTGTTTTGGGGTTACCCTATGTATCTTCTTTTGAATTTCGAGGACGAAATTCTTCTTGTTAGGTGGGTAGGATTGTAACCCCTATTTTTTTATTTTTTATTTATTTTTGAGTGTATTTTTCGTTTTGGTGTATTTTCTCTCTTGTATTTTTTTCTGAACCGTATATTGGAGTTGTTTTCAATATATATTCGTTTTATTTCATTTGAGCTCTTTGTGTGTGATTGATTGTCTCTTTTGTTTCGTTCTTTAGTATTTTGTTCTTTCTTTCATTTTGTTCTTGTCCTTTTTTTGTTTTTTTGTTCTTGGGTGCTTGTGGTGGTGTTTGGTTGTTATCCTTTTCAATCCCATTATTTTATCCCAATTTGTTCACCAAAGCCAAATTAAACCAAAATCGTATTTGTATTCCTATATGATTTGACCCAAATCCACAACCCATTGGTATAACCTATTAATGCTCCTAATACCCAATTAAACCCACAGCCCAACTTGTATTATTAACCCTAATCTCCTCATATATATGCATCTCTAATCACAAACCCTAACCCTTAACCTAGTCTCCCTCTCTTTCTCCCGGCTACTCCCTCTCTCTCCCCGTCCCTTGCGCCGACGCACACAACCGAACGCCTAACCCGCACCCCGAGGCCGACACCTCCCCCTCCCGGCCTGTGCATCCCATCGATGCCCAACACCCGAGCCCCCCATCTCCTTTAACCCGAGCCCTCACCCCTTGGCCGATCTCCCCTTGGCCGATAGCTCCTTGCACCTTCTCGCACCACCACACATACTCCCTCATCTCTTTCTCTTGATTGGTGCACGTGCACGTAAGTTGCACATGAGTTGTTGGTTCGTGGATCTTCGTTCGTGAGTTGTTGGTTCGTGGATCTTCGTTCGTGAATTCGTTCATTCACAGATTTCCATTCGTGGGTTTTGCTCGTTACTCTTGGTTTTCGTTGTTCTTCTTCTTCGGTTAAGGCAAGTAACTTGTACTCCAATTAATTTGTTTGATACAAGTAAAAAAATACCACCTATAGTGTAGTTCGGTCTAGAGACGACTCTTGTTTGTGTTATAATTGATGGATTTTGTCTCTATTGTGAAAATTTGACCATAGATGACTCACGACACAATATGGACATGAATTTAACTTAGTATTTACCCGTTCTTAATTTTGATCATGTATGTCAGACTTTTTGTGAGAATTCGTGATTTAGTTGAGACCCATGTGAAATACTTGGTGTGGACATGCTAGATACCCTAATTTATGATGTTTAGACACTTGGTAGTCTCGATTTCATATTTGGTTGTGTTTTGAACAAGTTTTGTATGATATATGCAGAGTTGTTGTTAAAGGGAGAAATCTTTGTTTTGTCGCTGATCTATTTTGTTTGCTGTTTTGGACTATCTTGAAGTCAGTATCTTAATTTCGGTATAAAACATGAGTTTTAGAGAATTTCGTCTATTTTCAAACCCCTCTGACCTTGCTTGATTTCGTTTTCGTATGAGTGAGTTATGACTGTTTTACTACAGAGGTGTCGATCTTTGTCAGATTTTGTTTTTCGAAGTTCTTGATGACTAAATGATTTTATTAACTGTGCTACACATATTATTTTGATCCAAAACACTAGTTAGTATTTCTTTATCTAGTTAGGGATTACCCAGAATTTTGTTGAATTTTATTGATGAGTTTTAGATGTTGTTTCATGCTCGTTTATGCACACTAGACTGGCTGTATTTTACTCGTTGCAGTGTAAAGAAACATATTTTCACCCTGTTTCATTTTACTGTATGAAAAATATTTGTGAAATATGAAAGTTATTATATTTTATCTATTTTCATATCTCTTTGGCAGAATTGGATTTCGTTTCACTGGTTGCAAGATATCATAGTTTTCGTACAGTAGTGTGGGAAATTCCAGATTTGCCAAACTATGGTTTATTGATGTTTTCTTATTTTTGATGACTGATCTAATTTCATTGAAAAATTATGAAACTTTATTTTTGGATACTGGACATATAGGGGAAATACCCTAGATTTCTTGTGGATTTATTTAACGTGTTTTCATGTTGTTTTCTTGCTCTTGAATTTGTTTTCCTAATTTCTGGCTGAAACCTATTTTTTGTATTCAAATCAGTTTTGAGCTATGTTTTTATGAATTAATATATGACTTATTTATATTCGCTGGATTCGTGTGGAAGTCTATTTTCCAGATCCTTCGATGGATCCAGATTTGGATACTTGTAACACTGGAAATCACTGTTTTACTGCAGTGTGGTCTTGCTGGCCTGAACTTGAGATTTGTTTATTTTAGTTCTTTTATGAGATATCTTGCACATGTATATGTTTAGCTCGCAACTTGAACTTGTTACATGATCATGACATGATATACTTGATATAATTTTGCACACATACATGCTTGTTGGATATTAATAATAAAAAAACCAAGCCGGGGTTAAGGGAAAGATCTAGTAGTGGATAGTGCAGAAACGTGTACTCGGAAGAACCTAGTGGTTATTGAAGCTTGTTTACATGTGGAGCTTGACACGATATATATGACACGTACACACATGACACTGGAGCTTGTTTACATGATACTTGGAGCTTGTCCCTGAGTACACTGCCCTGTATGGTCCTCTACGAAATCTAAAGCGAAACTGTTTGTTGTAGCAACCATGTGTTATGTTTTTGGGGCGCATGAAGTGCTACCTAGATGGTAATAACTACAAGACTTGATACATGATACATGAGATTTGATACTTGATACATGCTACATGATTACTTGATTCTTGACACTGGTTACTTGATGCATGACACTTGTTTACTTGACAATGAACACATGCTATTATATTTGCTCATCTTGCCATGCTATGATTTATATCCTGTTATCATGATTATACCATGCTAGGTTTGTTATTTAGATTTACCTATCCCATGTACTTGTATCCTACATTATAAGTGGTCCGTAACTTGCAATTGACGGGTACTTGTTTTTCTTCTTCCTTCTCCTGCAAATTTACTAATTGCAGATCAGGATGGTCGGCTGCTAGATGGTATTGGCGAGATGATGTATTAGTGCTAAATTTTCTGCTTTATGATTATTATTATTGTTGTTGCTTGAACTTAAATAAGATGTACTTAATTACTTGGATATTTATCTTGTATTTGGGCGATGCGACCCAGAATATTTGACTTGTTCAGAATTTAATTATTTGAGATCATTATATTTGGTTTCAAGTAATTTATGTTGGTGTCTTGTTTCAATTATGAATGCCTGGTTGTATCTTTTGATTCCAACTCTGATTATCTTGTGAAATATTGTAAAGATTCCTGAATAGCTTATGGATGATGAAAATCATTCGTTGAGCTTTTGTCTCGTATCCGTATTCCGTATTCTTTTTGGGAAGCGGCGCGTGACGGACATCCCATGACAGGCGAACACACTCACTAGTGCCTGTCCTTACAATCAACCAAGACTCGATCTAGCCCTACCAAAGTATCCATGCTACACCTCTCCCTTAGTTAGGTGATCTATCTACCATAACCAATCCCTAACTTGGTAATCAACTTTCTTGCCTTGATCAACTAGTTCAATTCAATTAGTAGACTCTCCCTAGTTAGTCACCTTTATCAAAATAGATCTCAACCCATTTCACACTAGGACTCAACTAGCCCTCTAGTCCGGCCCAAGAATTGACCCGCCTCGTCCCACACTTGGCACGAACCAACGACGAATCGACCCCGTCGATCGCCGCAATCGCCATCTATGCTTGGAGTTCGATTACAACCTTGGCCTAACCAACAAGTAGCTCCCACTAAACATAACTGTCACACCCCGCTTCCCAAAAAGAATACGGCATACGTATACTAGACAAAAGCCCAGCGAATGGTTTTCATCATCCATAAGCTGTTCAAGAATCTTTACAACATATCACGAAATAATCATCAGAGTCGGAAGCAAAAGAATCAACCACATGCACATATGAACCAAAATACCAACAAGAATACTTGAAACCAAATATATAAATCTCAAATAGTCATGACCTGAATAAAACAAATATCTTGGGTCACATTGCCCAAATACAAGAATAAATCTAAGTCTCAAAATACAATACTGTTCAAGTAAGCTACAAGAAATAATAATAATAAAATCGAGCACTAATACTTCATGTCACCGATACCATCTGGAACCTGTTCTCCAAAGTCTGCAATATAACGAATGCAGGAAAGAGAGAAAGAGAAAATAAGTACCCGTTAATTGCAAGTTACGGGCCACTCATAATGTAGGATACAAATACATGGAAAAAACTAACAAATAACATGGTATAGCATGATATCAAAATAAACAACTAGCCTGGTAAGGCGAACAAGTATCATGTAGCATATATCAAGAGTCAAGTAAACAAGTATCATGTAAGCCAGCAAGAAGTTTCAAGTGTCATGTAATCATGTATCAAGTATCAAACTCTAAGTCTCATGTGTCATGTAGTCAAGTATCAAGCAAGCATGTATCATGTTCAAGTATCAAGTAAGCATGTATCATGTTCAAGTATCATATTCAAGTGTCAAGTATCAAGTCTTGTAGTGATTACTATCTAGGTAGTACTTCATGCAGCCCACCTTACATGGTTGCTACAACAAACAATTTTGCTTTAGATTTCATAGTGGACCATAGAGGGCAGTATACTCGGGGACAAGTCAAGTAATAGAGCTCCAAGCTCCAAGTATCATGTATCATGTACCATGTAATCACGTGTCAAGTTGTGCAAGTGGAAAGTATCGTGTCTTGCGTGCAGTGGATCCCCTTCCGAGTACACGTTTCTGAATTATCCACTATTAGATCTGTGCCTTAAACCCCGGCTTGGTTATTTATTATTAATGTCAAACAAGCATGTATATGTGCAAAATGTATCAAGAATAACATGGCATGATCATGTGACAAGTGAAAGTTGCAAGATAAACATGTATGAGTGCAAGATATCTCATAAAGGAATAAAATAGACAAATCTCAAGTTCAGGACAGCAAGACCATACTGTAGTAAAACAGTGATTCCCAGTGTTACAAGAATGCAAATCTGAATCCGTCAAAATGTCTAGAAAATAGACTCCCAACCAAATCTAGCGAGTATAAATAATTCATATATTAATTCACAAAAATATAGCTTAAAACTGATTTGAATACAGAAAATAGGTTAAGCCAGAAATCAGGAAAACGAATTCGAGAACAGCAAAACAGTATGAAAACACATTAAATAAATCCACGAAAAAATCTGGGGAATTCCCCTATATGTCCAGTATCTAAATATAAAGTTTCAAAATTTTCCAGTAAAATTAGATCAGTCATCAAAAATCGGGAAACATCAATATACGAGAGTTTGGCAAATCGGGATATCCCAACACTGCTGTACGAAAAGTATGATATCTCGCAACCAGTGAAAGGAAATCCAATTCCGCCAAAGTGATATGAAAATAGATAAAATATACTAACTTTCATATTTCACAAAAATTTTTCATGCAGTAAAAGAAATCAGGGTGAAAATACGATTCTTTACAGAACAGCGAGCAAAATACAGCAAGTATAGTTTTCATAAACGAGCATGAAATGGCATATAAAACTCATCAACAAAATCCACCAAAATTGTGGGTAATTCCTAAGTAGATATAAAAAAACTGACCAAAGTTTTGGATCAAAATATAATGTGTAGCACAGTTATTAAAATGATTTAGTAATCAAAAACACCAAGAAATGAAATCTTGAAAAGATCAACACCTCTGTAGTAAAACAGTCATAACTCACATACGAAAACGAAATCAAGCAAGGTCAGCGGGGTTGGAAAGTAGACGAATTCCTCTAAATCTCATATTTTATAATGAAATTAAGTTACCGACTTCAAGACAGTCCAAAACAGTAAACAAAACAGATCAGCGACAAAATACAGATTTTTCCTTTTAACAACAACTCAACATATATCATACAAAACTTGTTCAAAACACAACCAAACAAGAAATCGAGTCTACCAAGTTTTGAAACATCATGAATTAGGTATCTAACATGTCCACACAAAGTATATCATATGGGTCTCAACAAAATCATGAATTCTCACAAAAGTCTCACATACATGATCAAATCAAGAACGGGTAAAACCTAAGTTATTTCATGTCAAATTTTATGTCGTGAGTCATCTATAGTCAAATAGCACTATAGAGACAAAACCCATCAAGAATAACACAAACAAGAGTCGTCTCTAGATCCAACTACACTATAGGTGGTATTTTTGACTTGTATCATACAAAGGAATTTAAGTACAAGTTACTTGCCTTAACCGAAGATGAAGAACGATGAAAATCAAAAGTTACGGGAATGGATTCCCGACAACGAGCAAAACCCACGAACGGAAATCCACGAACTAATGAATCCAAGCAAACTTGAGCGAAAATCACCACACGAACAAACTCCATCAAAAGAGAGATGATCCAAGACGGATGATGACAATAGTGGCTTGCGGCCACAAGAGAGATCAACGCCGGAGAGGATGAGAGAGACTAGGGATTTTTGTATGGTGATGTAGGAGATGGTCCGCCAAGGGAGAGATCGTCCAAGGGGATGATGGGGGGCTCGGGTGTGGGGTGCGGCGGCGTCGGAGGGTGCTCGGCATAGGGTCTGGGCATCGGGCAGGAGTACGGGTGGTGCAAGCAAGGAGGGGGAGAGGCCGGGGGTTTGTATGGAGGCTAGGGTTTAGGATTAGGGTTTAGGGAGAGTTATTATATATATATATATATATATATATATATATATATATATGTGTGTGTGTGTGTGTGGGGGGGGGGGGGGGGGGGGTTAGGATTAATGGGTAATTGGGTTGTGGGTAATTAGGAGTAGTAATAGGATTTGTTTAATTGGGCTTTAATTAGGATACAAATTGTATAGGATATCAAATAGGATTGGGAATTTAATTTGGCTTTGGTAATCTATTAGGGATCAAACAATAGGATTGGGAATAGGATAACAACAAACCACCACCACCACAAACACCCAAAAAAAATAAAAAAAAAAAGAGAACGAGACCAAATGAAACAAAGATCAAATAATAGAAGAACGAAACAAAAAAGACAACCAATCAAACACAAAGAGCTCAAAATGAAATAAAACAAATATATATTGAAAACAACTCTAACATACGGTTCAGAAAAATACAAGCGAGAAAATACACCAAAACGAAAAATACACTGAAAAATACACAAAATGAAAAACAGGGGCTACAATCCTACCCACCTAACAAGAAAAATTTCGTCCTCGAAATTTAAAAAGAAGATATATAGGGTAAACCCAAAACATCCAAAAGAACAAAACAAAAAAAACTACTCAAACAAATGAGGAAACTTCTGCTGAATCTCCTCCTCCAGCGCCCAAGTCGACTCACCAGGCGAGTGAGGATTCCAAGCCACACGAACCAACTTGATGACCTTGTTCTTAAGCACTTTCTCTCGCCGATCCACAATAGCAACTGGTGGAATCTCACAAGTCAAATCCGGCCAAATGGTCAACTCAGAATAGTTGATCACGTGGCTCTCATCTCGGATATATCTCCTGATATGTGAGACATGAAAAATATCGTGCACTCCCGATAAATCTGGCGGCAATGCAAGACGATAGGCCACCTTGCCTACTCACTCCAAAATCTCAAACGGTCCAATAAACCTAGGGCTAAGCTTGCCCCCACCACCGAACCGAATGACAACGCACCACAGCGATAGCTTTAGAAAAACATGGTCACCAACACCAAACTTCAAAGCTCTCTGATGGACATCAGCTCATCGGTTCTGCCTGTCATGAACTGCCTGCAAGTGCTTCCTGATCCGAACCACCGCATCAACTGTCTTGGTGATCAACTCCGGACCCAACAACTTCCTCTCACCAATGTCATCCCAGTATACTGGCGATCTGCACTTCCACCCATAGAGTGCCTCGAACGGAGCAGCTTTATTACTGGCTTGAAAGCTGTTATTGTACGAGAACTCCACGAGATGCAAATGATCCTCCCAAGACCCACCAAACTAAAGTATACAGGACCTCAACATGTTCTCAAGAATCTGAATAGTCTGCTCTGACTGTCCATCAGTCTGGGGATAAAAAGCTGTACTGTACTTCAATTTACTCCCCAAACTGTTCTGAAGACTCTCCCATAACTGAGATCTGAATCTCGTATCCCTGTCGGATACAATACTGACTGGAATCCCATGAAGTCTAACAATCTCTTGCATGTACCTCTTAGCTAGGCTCTCAGTAGACTGCCCAACACGAAAAGGAATGAAGTGAGCACTCTTTGTCAAACGGTCGACAATCACCCAAATGGCATTAATACCCTTAGGACTCCTCGGCAAAACTGTCACAAAATCCATAGTGATATGTTCCCACTTCCACTCAGAAATAGGAAGCGGTTGAAGAAGTCCAGCGGTTCTCTGAAGCTCTGCCTTAACCTTCTAGCAGATCAAACATTGAGCAACAAACTGAGCCACAACCCTTTTCATACCCTGCCACCAGAAATGAAGCTTCAAATCCCGATACATCTTAGTACCGCCAGGATGGATAGAATACGAAGACTGATGGGCTTCCTCAAGCAAACTCTGACGAACATCACCTTTCGGGACACATAATTTGGACCCAAAATGAAGCGATCCATCAGTATGAATAACCATGTCCGTCCTGGATCCAGACTCAACCTCAGCTCGAAATCTCTACAACTATACATCACTAGCCTGCGTCTCTTTAATCTGATCAACCAGAGACGACTGCAGTTGAAGCACCAAACAACGCAGATCAGAACTTGGCAACAAAACCCCCAAGTCTAACCTCCTCATCTGCTCAATCAAATCCCTCTCCTGAGTCAAGAACATAACTGCCGGTCTCCTGCTCAAAGCATCTGGCACCAAGTTTACATTACGAGGATGGTATTGCAAACTAATGTCATAATCGGCCATAAGCTCCAACTAACGCCGTGCCTCATGTTTAACTCCTTCTGGGTGAATACGTACTTGAGACTTTTGTAGTCTGTAAAGATCTCCACTCGGTCCCCAATTAAATAATGTCTCCACATCTTTAATGCATAAATCACTGCCGCTAACTCCAAGTCATGAGTCGGATAGTTCTTCTCATGCGGCCTCAACTGCCTCGATGCATACACAACGACTCGGCCCTTCTGCATCAAAACTGCTCCAAGACCCTTACCAGACGCATCATAGTGAATTACAAATCTGCCTGAACCATCGGGAATAGTCAACACAGGCGCTGACATCAATCTGTTCTTCAACTCAACAAAAGCTCCATCACACTCATCAGACCAACAGAACTTCTGATCCTTCCCAGTCAACTTAGTCAATGGTCCTGCTAGCTTCGAAAAATTTTGGACGAACTTCCGATAATTGCCAGCCAAACCGAGAAAACTCCTGACTTCTGAAATTGACTTGGGAACAGACCAATCCTTCACAGCCTCAACCTTGACAGGATTCACAGAAATACCATCGCCGGAGATAATGTGTCCAAAGAATGAAATCCTGTTGAGCCAAAACTCGCACTTGCTAGTTTTCCATAGAGCTGATTCTCTCTCAAAGTCTGCAGAACCACTCTAAGATGCTCAGCATGATCTTCCCGATTCTGAGAATAAAACAAAATATCATCAATGAAGACCACCACGAATCTATCCAAGAACTGAGAGAAGACCTAGTTCATAAGACTCATAAATACAGCCGGCGCGTTCAGGAGTCGTAGTTATCCCACCTTTAATGGGTTCATCCCGGAATTAGACAAGAGGCAGGTATGGAAGTCGTAAAAGCTATGGATTATTCATTTCAGGGCCATTGACTCTATCTCATCAAAGGAAACTCCAACTTCTGACTGAGAAAGAGTCAAATCTAACTCCGAACGGCATCACAAGATACTCATAGTACCCGTATCTAGTCCTGAAAGCAGTCTTCCGTATATCCGCAGCCTTCTCCTTCACTTGGTGATATCCAGAACGAGGATCCAATTTTGAGAAAACAGCAGCCCCACTCAACTGATCAAACAAATCATCGATCCTGGGAATGGATACCGATTCTTCATAGTAACTCTGTTCAGTTCCCGATAATCCATGCACAGTCGATGACCACCATCCTTCTTGTCGACAAAAAGGACCGGAGCACCCCAAGGCAAAACACTGGGTCTGATGAAACCCAAATCAAGCAACTGCTAAATCTCCACCTTAATCTCTGCTAGCATAACCGGTACCATCCTGTAGGGACTCTTCGATATCGGTGCTGTTCCAGGCTAAACATCAATACCGAATTCCACTTCCCTATCAGGGGGGGTAAGCCAGGCAACTCATCTGGAAAAACATCCAAGAAATCCCGAACTACTAGAGGCGCAGCCTCACAGCCTGAATGCAACTCTATCGCACAAACCTCCTGATCAACTGTAGCTCGGCCAAGAGAAGACTACCCAGCATGGAACTCAAACTCTGCACAATCTAGAATCCGGAACACAACTTTCTTGGCACGGCAATCAATAATGGCATGAGTTTAACCCAACCAATCCATACCCAGAATAACGTTGAACCCCGAATTCCCAATTACAGTCAGATTGGCTTTGAACTCTACGCTGCCAATAATCACAGGACACTGCCTGCACTCCCGGGAACAAATGACAAATCCACCACCTGTCACAATGTACCAAGCCTCTCACATGTTGCTGCACTCCAACTGATGGCGAGCGACAAATTGAGAGGAGACAAAAGAATGGGTTGCCCCAGAATCAAACAGAACATGAGCAGGAAAAGAGCATACAAGCACAACACCTGCAACCACACCCTCAGCTGAATCAGCATCTGCAACAGTCAGGTTGAAAGTCTGACCTCTCTTCGGATCAGCGGTCCTCTGACCGTCAATCTAACGCTGCGGTGGAAGCGGTGGTCTAACTGGACCACGAGCTGCGGCAACTAGCTGAACAGGACAGTTGGCTGGAGGAGCCAACCGCAGGCAGTCCCGCACCGAATGGTCAGTAGCACCACATCCAAAATAGCGATGATTGGCACGTCGGCAATCCTTGCGCTCATGCGCTGGAAGACGGCAAAAGTCACAGAAACCAACTCTCGGAGGACCCACAGAAGAGTAAGGAGTTTTCCTGGTCGGAGGGGCTGGAACAGGTCTCCGAATAGGCCCACCAAAAGACCTAGCAACTGAGTGTGGAACAGTCCGCTGAGAAGAAGCCAAACCACCACGAGCCTGCTCCTGGGCCCTAGCTGCCTCAAGAGCCTCAGCGTAGGTACACAAGCGCAGAGAGAAAAGCTGCACTTTGATGTCTTGCTCAAGCCCCAAAATGAACCTACGAGCCCTATCCTCTTCGTTCGCCACAAGAACGGCTGCGAAGCGGCTAAGTCTCGTAAATTCGGCTGCATACTCGTCCACAGACCTGGAGCCCTGTTTCAAGAAGTCTTATGTTACAACATTGCATGAACAATATGTAATAAAATTTCAATGCTTGAAATAACGACCAGCCTATTTCAGGGCTAAGAATTGTTGCTCCATCTTAACTGTGGTACTGCTAGGAAAGAACTTCTCCAAGAAGCTCCTAGTGAAAATGGCCCAAATGATCGGTCTTTCGAGCCTTTCGGACTCGGACCTCCACCAGATATGAGCCAAGTCCACTAACTAGATGGTAACCACATCCACACGATCTGCATCTGCAACTCTAGCTGCCAAAAGTAGTTGCTCTGTCCGAATCAACCACTGTTCAGCCTCCAAATGCATCTCAGTGCTTGAAAACCTGTCGGGATGCATCATCATAAAGTCTGTGACTGTTCCCGGATGGGGAGGAAGAACATCCTGCCTAGGCGCAATGGGCAGAGGAACTCGAGCGGCTTCCAAATCAGCCATCACCAAATCACTATGGTTCTACTGCTGATTAATCAAGCGCTCAAGCACAGTAGTACAGCCTAAATCGGGTCAACCTGCGACTGAAAAGTAGAACCCCTGCGAGTCATAGTCTACACAAACCAAAAACAGTTAGCATCCAGATCAATATTGATAACAATTATTTTATTTATGCATGCATGGTTGGTGAAATGTTGAGCAGATCCCAGTTCATGCCAAGCTTGTCTAATATATTAGGCAACTAATACATTAGCCAAACCTGGGCTCTGATACCACTAAAAACTCTGTCACGCCCCGCTTCCCAAAAAGAATACGGAATACGGATACGAGACAAAAGCCCAGCGAATGATTTTCATTATCCATAAGTTGTTCAAGAATCTTTACAACATATCACGAAATAATCATCAGAGTCGGAAGCAAAAAAATCAACCACATGTACATATGAACCAAAATACCAACAAGAATACTTGAAACCAAATATATAAATCTCAAATAGTCATGATCTGAATAAAACAAATATCTTGGGTCACATTGTCCAAATACAAGAATAAATCAAAGTCTCAAAATACAATAGTGTTCAAGCAAGCTACAAGAAATAATAATAATAAAATTCAGCACTAATACTTCATGTCACCGATACCATCTGGAACCTGTTCTCCAAAGTCTGCAATACAACGAATGCAGGAAAGAGGGAAAGAGAAAACAAGTACCCATCAATTGCAAGTTACGGACCACTTATACTGTAGGATATAAGTACATGGAAAAAACTAACAAATAACATCGTATAGCATGATATCAAAATAAACAACTAGCATGGTAAGGCCAACAAGTATCATGTAGCATATATCAAGAGTTAAGTGAACAAGTATCATGTAAGCAAGCAAGACGTGTCAAGTGTCATGTAATCATGTATCAAGTGTCAAGATCCAAGTCTCATGTGTCATGTAGTCAAGTATCAAGCAAGCATGTATCATGTTCAAGTATCAAGTAAGCATCTATCATGTTCAAGTATCATGTTCAAGTGTCATGTATCAAGTCTTATAGTGATTACTATCTAGGTAGCACTTCATGCAGCCCACCTTACATGGTTGCTACAATAAACAGTTTCGCTTTAGATTTCATAGTGGACCATAGAGGGCAGTATACTCGGGAACAAGTCAAGTAATCAAGCTCCAAGCTCCAAGTATCATGTATCATATATCATGTAATCGCGTGTCAAGTTGTGTAAGTGGCAAGTATCATGTCTTGCGTGCAAGTATCAAGTAATCACGTGTCAAGTATCATGTCTCAAGTAATCACGTAGGATCAGTGGATCCCCTTCCAAGTACACGTTTCTGAATTATCCACTATTAAATCTGCCTTTAAATCCCGGCTTGGTTATTTATTATTAATGTCAAACAAGCATGTATAAGTGCAAAATGTATCAAGAATAACATGGCATGATCATGTGACAAGTGAAAGTTGCAAGATAAACATGTACGAGTGCAAGATATCTCATAAAGGAATAAAATAGACAAATCTCAAGTTCAGGACAGCAAGACCATACTGTAGTAAAACAATGATTCCCAGTGTTACAAGCATGCAAATCTGAATCCATCGAAACGTATAGAAAATAGACTCCCAGCCGAATCCAGCAAGTATAAATAAGTCATAAATTAATTTACAAAAACATAGCTCAAAACTGATTTGAATACAGAAAATAGGTTCAGCCAGAAATCAGGAAAACGAATTCGAGAAATCTGGGGTATTCCCCTATATGTCCAGTATCTAAATATAAAGTTTCAAAATTTTCCAGTAAAATTAGATTAG
The DNA here is from genome assembly GCA_017893485.1 of Hemerocallis citrina. Lineage (NCBI taxonomy): Eukaryota > Viridiplantae > Streptophyta > Magnoliopsida > Asparagales > Asphodelaceae > Hemerocallis > Hemerocallis citrina. The sequence continues at coordinate 288,674,364 of CM030358.1, forward strand.
TCATCAAAAATCGGGAAAAATCAATATACGAGAGTTTGCCAAATCGGGATATCCCAACACTGCTGTACGAAAACTATGATATCTCGCAACCAGTGAAACGAAATCCAATTCCGCCAAAGGGATATGAAAATAGATAAAATTTACTAACTTTCATATTTCACAAACTTTTTTCATGCAGTAAAAGGAATCAGGGTGAAAATACGATTCTTTACAGAATAGCTAGCAAAATACAGCAAGTATAGTTTTCATAAACGAGCATGAAACGGCATATAAAACTCATCAATAAAATCCACCAAAATTCTGGGTAATACCTGAGTAGATATAGAAAAACTGACCAAAGTTTTGTATCAAAATAATATGTGTAGCACAGTTATTAAAATGATTTAGTCAACAAAAACACCAAGAAACAAAATCTGGAAAAGATCGACACCTCTGTAGTAAAACAGTCATAACTCACACATACGAAAACGAAATCAAGCAAGGTCAGCGGGGTTGGAAATTAGACGAATTTCTCTAAAATTCATGTTTTATACTGAAATTATGTTACTGACTTCAAGACAGTCCAAAACAGCAAACAAAACAGATCAGCGACAAAATACAGATTTTTCCTTTTAACAACAACTCAACATATATCATACAAAACTTGTTCAAAACACAACCAAACATGAAGTAGAGTCTACCAAGTGTCCAAACATCATGAAATAGGTTATCTAACATGTCCACACAAATTATATCACATGGGTCTCAACAAAATCACAAAATTTCTCACAAAAGTCTCACAAACATGATCAAATCAAGAACGGGTAAAACCTAAGTTATTTCATGTCAAATTTTATGTCGTGAGTCATCTATGGTGAAATAGCACTATAGAGACAAAATCCATCAAGAATAACACAAACAAGAGTCGTCTCTAGACCCAACTACACTATAGGTGGTATTTTTGACTTGTATCATACAAAGAAATTTGAGTACAAGTTACTTGCCTTAACCGAAGAAGAAGAACGACGAAAATCAAGAGTAATGGGAATGGATTCCCAACAACGAGCAAAACCCACGAACGGAAATCCACGAACTATTGAATCCAAGCAAACTTGAGTGAAAATCTCTGCACGAACAAACTCCACAAAAAGAGAGATGATCCAAGTAGGATGATGACAATAGTGGCTTGTGGCCACAAGAGAGATCAGCGCCGGAGAGGATGAGAGAGACTAGGGATTGTTGTATGGTGGTGTAGGAGATGGTCAGCCAAGGGAGAGATCGGCCAAGGGAATGATGGGGGCCTCGAGTGTGGGGTGTGGCAGCGTCAGAGGGTGCACAGGCCGGAGGGAGGGGCTCGGCCTGGGGTCTGGGCATTGGGCTAGAGTGTGGGTGGTGCAAGCAAGGAGGGGGAGAGGCCGGGGGTTTGTATGGAGGCTAGGGTTTAGGATTAGGGTTTAGGGAGAGAGATTACATATATATATATATATATATATATATATATATATATATATATATATATATATATATGTATATATATATATATATATAAGGGGGTTAGGGTTAATGGGTAATTGGGTTATGGGTAATTAGGAGTAGTAATAGGATTTGTTTAATTAGGCTTTAATTAGGATACAAAATGTATAGGATATCAAATAGGATTGGAGATTTGATTTGGCTTTGGTAATCTTATTAGGGATCAAACTGTAGGATTGGGAATAGGATAACAACCAACCACCACCACCATAAACACCCAAAAAAAATAAAAATAAAGGGAACGAGACCAAATGAAAGAAATATCAAATAATAGAAGAACGAAACGAAAGAGACAACCAATAAAACACGAAGAGCTCAAAATGAAATAAAACGAATATATATTGAAAACAACTCCAGCATACGGTTCAGAAAAATACAAGAGAGAAAATACACCAAAACGAAAAATACAATAAAAAATACACAAAATGAAAAATAAGGGTTACAATAATGCTCCACGGTCCTCGGTAAGTGGCAGCTCCAAACACAAACCATGGAATCCATCCATGCACGGTGAGTACGTCGGTGCACGAGTCATCTCCTCCAACGCGTTTGATGCGACACGGCTCTTGTTCTACCCGTTTAGGTTTGCCACAAGACTTAGTCCTAGAGTCTCAATACTCAAATCCAACGTACCCAACAAGGTACACCACACTAGGAGTAAGTCCTAACCCATGAATACCCAAAAAGAGGTTCTATGAGTCCTAAAAACAACAATTTTGGATTCCAAACAGCAAACACACACTTGGCGTTTATGCCAAAACAGAGTCATTCCCAGTCCTGTTCCCTTCAGGAATTGGGATCGGGCACTCCCCGTACTTCTACTCAAAGTAGACAGCAAGCACAAGCACACAATGGGCATGAATTTCATCCCAAAGTGGTCTACAACCATACCCCAACGTCCAATACAAATTTTACTTCAAAACATTGAACAATATGGTCTATAATGGGGTCCACAAGCAACTATGGGCTACTCTTAGCAAGAAACATTTAGATAACTTAAGTACTAACCCAAGTACACATCTATAACATGAGTCTTGACCCCAAATAACAACTCCAAACCAACAAGATACAAGTTTAAACTCATCTCACTGATCATGGTGCAAAACAGTAAGCTTTAAGATTTACTGTGTTTTTGTCGTCACTTGAAAAAATAATAGAAAATTGTACACTTGGCCAAATCGTGATTTCTTGGTCATTCCAGAAAGGTCTATGTGTCTACTATAACTTCCTAATTTCAAGTTTCTTCAGATAAGATCGTTTACAAGGTTTTATGGTCTCATCTTTAACAAGTATACAGAATCTCAGAACAGAACATCATGTCAACACAGTCATGGGGTAAAATCAGATTAAAATAGTAAACGGTGTCAGATCATCATGAAATTTTAGAATCTAGTTCATGATAGATGATGTTACAATTCTTCCAAAAATAAAGTGATTCTACCAAGTAGATTTACATTTATGTCCTTTTGAATATCATCCAAAAATAGGGCCAGTAACAACAGGAGATCTGTTCACTAAAATATCTAGCTCAGTTTGCATGATTTTATTGACATAGCTGCATTGCTCCAAATCTCATGAAATTTGAAAATTAGGTCTTAGATACACTTAACAGAGTAAAATTTCAGATCATTCCCATAATCATGCAGTGAGATACAAGTCATTCTTTCCATAACAGTAACAATAAAAACTGCTTCTTTCTATTCTGACCAATATGCAAGTTCGTAATTTATTGTAATAGCAGGAAAAACCATAAAAATTCATAACAATTACGGAAGGTGTACGACACCTATATAATCATCATCTAAAAATTTCAGATTAAAATTCCAAGTGATGTTCATGCAATGAGCTACGGACTGACGACAAAAATTCAGTTTTTTAGCAGGATTTTTCTGGTTTGGATCACCTAACACAAAACGAGTTGTTAAAGTTCATTCCTAGGGCATGCATGTCACTTTTTCAGTCATCAAACACCATTCAACAATTCAAAAACAAAACAAGAGATTGGAAACACCCACCTTAGCTTGTAGCTTGTTATTTTGCTTGTAGGTCCTTCTTGACTTCCTACAGAACTCCTTGTTTATTTCTCCTTGCTTTGACTCCTTGTTCTTCTTCTCCTTGGCTTGTTCTTGTTCTTCTCACTCCAATTTTCAGTACTATGGTGTAGAGAATGAAGTTTGGAGGCTTAGGAAAGAGTAAGAGTTGTAAGAGAGAATGGTAGAAGGGATGGGGTTTTAAAACAAAATGAGAAGAGTGGGAGCAAGGGGGGTGGCCGAATTTCATGGGCATGGGGAAGAGGAGAGAGAATCACATCTTGAATTTGGTTGGGGTAGGGAAGAGGTGATGTGATGTGGTCTTGAAGGTTATCATGATGTCCCTTATGCCACCTAACAAGAAACCCTAACCCTAACCTCATTTTCTTTCCCTCCCTTCTCATGCATAGGCCGGCCAAGCGTTGGGCTTGACCCATTTGGATTTTGTTCAATTGTTGTCTTGTTGTTTTGTTTCATTTGGGTTTCACAAGTCCAACTCAAAACATGTACGTGTATGCATATGTGTTTATATGCACATTCATATGCATAATTGTAGGTTATTAGCAAGAAAATAATTTCTTTAACCAAAAAAATATAACTTTATAGCTAGTAGGATCTAGTTTGTATACAAGACGTATTCGTCAAAAATTAGGATTGTTACATCCCTCCCTCCTTAGAATAGTCATGTCATTAGAACTACGCTTAGTGGGGAAAAACATAAATGAAAAAAAATCACACAAACAACTCTGGGTAAGCCTCCTGCATTCGGCTCTCGTCCCGAGAAAGTCAACCTCACTTCGAGAATCGTCCTGGAGCCTACTTCATCCCTCGTCCCGAAAATCCTGGCGATCAAACACGAGTTGTGGATGTCGCTCTCTTCCCGAAATTCTGGAGATCAATCCCACTCCATCGAACATTCTGGGGCCTCATCACACGAACTCCCCGTGAGTGTTGCTCTCGTCCCAAAATATTGGAGATCAATCACACTCTACCGAACATTCTGGGGCCTATTTCATCCCTCGTCTGGAATGCTGGGGAATATCTCACTCCTTGGATCATTCTGGAGCCCTCACTTATCCTTAAATTTCTTTGTGGGTATCACTCTCTTCCTCGGAATACTGGAGATCAATCCCACTCCACAGAACATTCTGGGGCATATTTCATCCCACTTTCCAGAATACTGGGGAATATCTCACTCCTTGGATTATTCTGGAGTCAATGTCCCACAAACTTGCATGTGAATGTTGCTCTCGTCCCTGGAATACTGGAGATTAATCTCACTCCACAGAACATTCTGGGACCTATTTCATCCCACGTTCCGGAATACTGGGGAATATCTCGCTCCATGGATCATACTAGAGCCCTCGCTCATCCTAAAATTTCTTCGTAGGTATTACTCTCGTCCTCGGAATACTGGAGATCAATCCCACTCCACAAAACATTCTAGGACCTATTTCATACCTCGTCTGGATTACTGGGGAATATCTCACTCCTTAGATCATTCTGGAGTCAATGTCCCACTAACCTGCTTGTGAATGTTACTCTCGTCCTTGGAATACTGGAGATCAATCCCACTCCATAGAAACATTCTGGGGCCTATTTCATCCCACGTTCCGGAATACTGGGGAATATCTCGCTCCGTGGATCATTCTGAAGCCAACGTCACACAATCTTCCCCATGAGTGTCGCTCTCGTCCCTGGAATACTGGAGACCAATTCCAACTCCATAGATCATTCTGGGGCCTATTTCATTCCTCGTCTGGAATACTAAGGAATGTCTCACTCCATGGTTCATTCTGGAGCCGACCTCATAATACGAACTCCCCATGAGTATCGCTCTCGTCCCGAAATACTGAAGATCAATCCCACTCCACAGATCATTCTGGGACCTATTTCATCCCTCATTCGGAATACTGAGAATATCTCACTCTGTGGATCATTCTGAAGTCTCCCTACTCATGATCATTCTTACTTCATCATATCTCCCTTCTTGTGCCCGAGTCAAGTTCTCAGCATATCTTCTAGCTCTCGGTTGCACTACTTGAGGGTCGGTGACCACTCCCTCCTTAGAAAAAGGATAAGACCGAGATATGCAGCTCTAGCTTTCTCGTATGAGGGTCGCTTCACTGCAATCTACCACAACTTCGGTTGCAAGGTTGCCTCCCTAACACCTAGCTAGTATTCCAAAAAAACTTAACCCCCACGAATAGCATAACACGCCATTTCAAAACACAACATCATAATTAACTTAGCATCCCAAAAATCCAGATACATAAGGGAGATTACAACATTCCGTTACCTAGTCAAAAGACAAAATGATCCAGTATGGATCCCCTATGCTAGTAATAGCATCGCAGTTCCCTGCATCTCCTTCAGTTCCTGAAAACTTGCTTCACACTTATCAGCCCATTCAAATTTCTTGTCTTTCCTGGTCAAGGCCGTGAGCAGTACTGCAATCTTGGCATAATCTTGAATAAACTTCCTGTAGTATCCGGTCGAACCCAAAAGCTCCTGATCTCCTTCTCTGTCCTTGGTTGAGGCTAATACTTCACTCCCTCAATCTTCTGCGGATCAGTGGCCAAGAAAAGCAACTTCAGATTTCCATAACTCGCATTTAGATATCTTGGCATACAACTAATGCTCCTGAAGCTTCCTTAAAAACTGCTGTCAGGTGCTTCGCGTGATCTCCTTCGTCTGTGAATACACTAGAATGTCATCGATGAAGACCACCCCGAACGAGTCAATAAACGGCCGTAGAATTCGGTTCATTAAGCCCATGAAGATTGCTAGAGTGTTAGTCACTCCAAACGGCATCACTAGGAATTCATAGTGCCCATGTCTAGTCCTTAAGGCTATCTTAGGTATGTTCTCCTCCTTTACCCAGATCTGATGCTAACCTGACCGTAGATCTATCTTTGAGAATACTGCTGCACCCTGTAGTTGATCGAATGAGTCATCGATCCTGGGAATGGGATACTTATTCTGGACATTAACTTTGTTCAATTCCCACTAGTCGATGCACATTCTCGACGTTCCGTCTTTCTTCTTTACTAGAAGTACTGGTGCCACGTGATATGGGGTCTTCAACACTGGTGGACTTCCTGGCTGGATGGCAATGCTGAACTCTACGTCTCTGGGTGAGGGTAGTCCTGGCAACTCCTCCAAAAATAGAGAGGGAAATCTCGTACAATGAGTATTTCCTTTACTTCCAGTTGCAGCCGCCACTTTCTTCTCATTCACCTTCTTCTCCTTATAGTAAATGTGAACCTTATGCTTGGACCTCCTATTGAATTCTCACCTCGACATTGAGGTCATCGCCATTGGCTCCTCTGCTTTCTTCCCCGACTCTTGCATCGTGGGCTCTCCTTTATCGACACCCGGCTGCATGTTTGCCTCCTGGACATCAGGCGACAGATTTGCCTCCTCGACATCCAGTTGAATCATAAAGTTAGTAAAAGAATAATCGCAATGGGGTTAGGTCAGACATAGGAAAAAATTCGTAAACATAAGTTGCAAAAGTGCAACAATATGATTTACGAGCACCAAATATCTATACCAAGCTAACCTACTGACGCACCCAAGTCTAATCTCCTGTGGTGTTAGACTACAATTTGAAGTAAGCTCTGATACCATTTCTATACCGCCTCGAATTCCTAACTTAGGAACTCATGATGCTCTCCAGGTTCTTTCTTCAAATGAGTCACAATAGAACAAAAATCACAGGAAGTTAAAAACTTTTATTACATCAAATTGTTATTACAATGTCCAATGATTACAACAATTACAAATTAATTGTTACAACAAGAATGTATAATAAATTTGGATAGTAACTTTTACTTGGATGCTTTCCCCTGCTAGAGCTTTCCTATGCTTCCAAGCTGGCAGACCTGCACTGATAACTGTGGACACGTTAGTTGATTATAACTGACGAAAATGCTATATTCAGCTATCCTCTCTACGCCATAATATAACGATTCCAACCTCAACAACCACAAATAATATTTGATGCAAAGAAAAAGGTGGTGTCAAACAAGTATCGGTGTATGCCATGGCTTAAACTAATGCACACACTATGCACACATGCTCCTAAGGCTAATGCACTCTTGGTTGAAAGATATGCATCCCAAACTACACACCCCCCGAACCAAACGACGTTCTTCAATTTAATGGGGCTCGATCCCACGCTATGCATTCTAACCTTGTGATCTCTCCTGAGTCTGATTCCAATGACGGTGAAGCTACAGGCTTACCCTGCTAGTCGTTAGTGGTGTCGAATCCTCATAGTTCTATCCACTATGCTCGGGACTCCAGTCGCAGGCTTATCTTGCGTGACTGGTCAGTCGTAGGCTTACCCTGCGTGACTGGAAATCATGGTCAGTCGTAGGCTTATCCTACGTGACTGTAATCAAATCAGCTTACCCGATATGTTAACGGTAATCCAATCAGCTTACCCGATATGTTGTCTCCCCAGACCTCACCAAAAGCTGATATACGGACACCAGGACTCCCCGTCGAAGGACTTAGTGCCTTTTTCATAGAGTTTCGCTCACCGGGCCTTTCTCTAATCCTCCTGCTCGCATTGATCAACAAAGGATCTGACGGATATAGGGTTTCCCCGACTCCGATACACTCGTCCTTACACTAGAATAAAACTTGCAGTCGAGACGACGTCCCCTGACAGGTGAACACCCTCACTAGTGGCTGTCCTTACAATCAACCAAGACTCGATCTAAACCTACCAAAGTATCCATGCTACAAATCTCCCTTAGTTAGGCGATCTATCTACCATAACCAATCCCTAACTTGGTAATCAACTTGCTTGCCATGATCAACTAGTTCAATTCCATTAGTAGACTCTCACTAGTTAGTCACCTTTATCAAAATAGATCTCAACCCATTTCACACTAGGACTCAACTAGCCCTCTAGTCCGGCCCAAGAGTTGACCCGCTCGGCCCACACTTGGTATGAACCAACGACGAATCGACCCCGTCGATCACCACAACTGCCATCTACGCTTGGAGTTCGATTGCAACCTCGGCCCGACCAACAAGTAGCTCTCACTAAACTTAACGCTCTATGGTCCTCGACAAGTGGCAGCTCCAAACAAAACCATGGAATCCATCCATGCACAGTGAGTACGTCGGTGCACGAGTCATCTCCTCCAAACCGTTTGATGCGACACTGGTCTTATTCTACTCGTTTAGGTTTTCCATAAGACTTAGTCCTAGAGTCTCAATACTCAAATCCAACGTACCCAACAAGGTACACCACACTAGGAATAAGTCCTAACCCATGAATACCCAAAAAGGGGTTCTATGAGTCCTAAAAACGAAAATTTAGGATTCCAAACAGCAAACACGTACTTGGCGTTTATGCCAAAACAGAGTCATTCCCAGTCCCGTTCCCTTCAGGAATCGGGATCGGGCACTCCCCATACTTCTACTCAAAGTAGACAGCAAGTATAAGCACACAATAGGCATGAATTTCATCCCAAAGTGGTCTACAACCATACCCCAACGTCCAATACAAATTTTACTTCAAAACATTGAACAATATGGTCTATAATAGGGTCCACAAGCAACTATGGGTTACTCTTAGCAAGAAACTTTAAGATAACTTAAGTCCTAATCCAAGTACACATCTATAACATGAGTCTTGACCCCAAATAGCAACTCCAAGCCAACAAGATACAAGTTTAAACTCGTCTCAATGATCATGGTGCAAAACAGTAAGCTTTAAGATTTACTGTGTTTCTGTCGTCACTTGAAAAAATCATAGAAAATCGTACACTTGGCTAAATCATGATTTCTTGGTCATTCCAGAAAGGTCTATGTATCTATTACAACTTCCTAGTTTCAAGTTTCTTCAGATAAGGTCGTTTACAAGGTCTTATGGTCTCATCTTTAACAAGTGTACAGAATCTCAGAACAGAACATCATGTCAACACAGTCATGGGGTAAAATCAGATTAAAATAGTAAACGGTGTCAAGGTCATTATGAAATTTTAGAATCTACTTCCTGATACATGATGTTACAAATCTTCAAAAAATCAAGTGATTCTACCAAGTAGATTTCTATTTATGTCCTTTTGAATATCATCCAAAAACAGGGCAGTAATAACAACAGATCTGTTCACTAAAATATCTAGCTCAGTTTGCATGATTTAATTGACATAGCTAAAGTGGTCCAAATCTCATGAAATTTAAAACTTAGGTCTTAGATACACTTAAAAAAGACATACTAAAATTTCATATCATTCTCATAAGCATGCAGTGAGATACAAGTCATTCTTTCCACAATAGTAACAATAAAAACTGTTTCTTTCTATTCTGACCAGCATGCAAGTTCGTAATTTTTTTTAATAGCAAGAAAAATCATAAAAATCCATAAAAATTACTGAAGGTGTACGACACCTATATGATCATCCTCTAAAAATTCCAGATCAAAATTCCAGGTGGTGTTCACTGCAATGAGCTACGGACTGACAACCAAAATTTAGTCTTTTAGCAGGATTTTCTGGTTTGGATCACCTAGCACAAAACGAGTTGTTAAAGTTCATTCCTAGGGCATGCATGTCACTTTTTCAGTCACCAAACACCATTCAACCATCCAAAAACAAAACAAGAGATTGGAAACACCCATCTTAGCTTGTAGCTTGTTATTTTGTTTGTAGGTCCTTCTTGACAACCTATGACACTCCTTGTTTCTTTCTCCTTGCTTTGCTCCTTGTTCTTCTTCTCCTTGGCTTGTTCTTCTTCTTCTCACTCCAAATTTCAGTACTATGGTGTAGAGAATGAAGTTTGGAGGCTGAGGAAAGAGTAAGAGTTATAAGAGAGAATGGTAGAAGGGATGGGGTTTTAAAACAAAATGAGAAGAGTGGGAGCAAGGGGGGTGGCCGGATTTCATGGGCATTGGGAAGAGGAGAGAGCATCACATCATGCATTTGGTTGGGGTAGAGAAGAGGTGATGTGATATGGTCTTGAGGGTTATCATGATGTCTCTTATGCCACCTAACAAGAAACCCTAACCCTAACCTCTTTTTCTTTCCCTCCCTTCTCATGCATAGGCCAGCCAAGGGTTGGGCTTGACCCATTTGGATTTTGTTCAAGTGTTGCCTTTGTTGTTTTGTTTCATTTGAGCTTCACAAGTCCAACTCAAAACATGTACATGTATGCATATGTGTTTATATGCACATTCATATGCATAATTGTAGGTTATTAGCAAGAAAATAATTTTTTTAACAAAAAAAATTTAACTTTATAGCTAGTAGGATCTTATTCGTATACAAGACGTATTCGTCAAAAATTAAGGTTGTTTCAACTACATTACCACTCAGCTCACCTCTGCGGGCCCAAGCCCTTCAACTGTGCTGCATCAAGTGGGCGCATCTCATAGGGGGACCTCGTCTCAGGCCCAAGCCCTACTACCGTGCTACACATCAACAATCTCCCATCTCATCTCACAAATACCAAACTCTACCCAACTCCTTCATCTCATCTCCATCACTTCCCCTCACAGTCAACACACTCATAGACAATCAAATCCCCAACACACTGAGTGATAAACTTCTTGTGGTTGGGCAATTAATTTGAGGCGGAGGCTTCCCTTTGACGATGGCAGCTTGAACTGCCACAAGATTGCCAATGTCTCCAAGTGCCCGTCGGTTGATCGAAGGTGGCGCCATCCACGGAACCATCGCCGTTGTTGCGGCAGTGACGACCGCTGCTCCTTTCGCCGGAGCTGGGTGGGATGGAGCGTCGGCGAGAGCACCATCGTCGAGCTTAAGACGACTTGACTGGGCCTTCGTTGGCCCCTCCATCATCTCTTGACCGACGCTTGGAGGAGCACGCCGGAAGTCCTCGACGGGGCAGAGACTGGAGGAGCAAGCCTGAAGGAGCTCGACGGGGGTACTGGAGGTCCTCGACTAGACAGAGCGGCGCGTCTCTCGATCTGAGTCTTCGACAGTACTGGAGCGGCAGGAGTAGCGGCGGCGTCAGGGGAGGAGTGGACGGCAGGGAGGGGCGACCGGGGCCACCCCTTCCAAACTAAAACTAGAACTAGGATTTTCTTTTTTGGGTTTTTTTTTGGAGCGTCTCTCTCTAGAAAATCTAGAGAGAAACTCCGATCTCATCATTTTTCCTCCTATAACTGCTTTGGACAATCCACAAAACCCTCATTTAATACAATTTTTTTGTCTTTTCAACTCTTTTCCCATATACCCAATGTGTATTAGAAGTTATCAAATAAATTCAGAGCATAAATTCATGACTTTTAACTCAACTCTGTTTTGGCGCATAGTGATTCCAGCTTCTATTTTGGCTCATAGTGAATCCCGCCTCTGACATTTCTGACGTTGTCCATTCTTTCATGCCAGCTTGCGTTGCTCGCATGACTAGGTTCCACCTTTTTGAGTTTTGACGTTCTCTGCACAAGCCTTTGTGGCAGTTCTTTTTTCTTTCACTTGCTGACTATAATGTGACACAAGGGATGCTCCCATATACAAATGGGTAATGCTACACCTACAACCTTTACAACCTTACAATCTTAGATGACTGATATGGGTTAGGAACGACGTGGTCCATCCTGGTGTTGATTCTTGATTTTGATGATCACAACACAGTGCAACATGTGTCTATATTATACAGCTGACATTGCAGTGCAGAGACTAAAGACAATTCTAGCTGAACAAACAAACAAGCTCAAACAGATACAGATGAAGAAGACAAGGATCAAGTTTTAATTCAAGACTCAAGACTCAAGACTTCAAGCTCAAATGTGTTATATTATTTTGTCTTGTAAACATTGTATTTTATTTTTTCTTGTTGAGTCTTAGTATGATGTAAAGCCTTGTCAACACACACACACACACATACTCAAAATATTCATAATGTGTGTCTCTTAAAAACCCCCAAAAATAAGTCAAAACAGTTTGAAGAATTTTAACTTTTAAGTACCAGTCGACTTAAGCTTCTGCCAGTCGACTGATAAGTACAAAATTGTTTAAAATTATTCAAACTCTGATCAGTCGACTCATATGGCAACCCAGTCGACTGTTCGAGAGCTTTTGACCGTTTTCTGATTTTCAAAATCGAATTTTTTCAAATTCAAAAGTTCTGATCCGTTGGTTGACAGTTATGTAATTGTTTTCCAACGTTCAGAAGATCAAAACTCCTTATATAGAGTTTCATATGTAACACCCCGAATTCCAAATACAACTGAATTCGAGAGTTCTACAGGATCTTTTCGCTTCTTTCGTACAATTTTACAAGGAATTTAAAACTTTTATTTCAACAATAATTACATCAGAGTCTTTTACATCAATAAGCAGCGGAATTAATAAAATACAACAATAATGAATGTACAATTGTTACAACATTAACATTTAAGTAATTAACAGCATCAAATCATCTTTATATCTTCATGTAACTCCAAATCCTGCATATAAAACTGTGGGCGGGTCAGTTACTTACAACTGACGAAATATTATACACGGCCATCCTCTCTATGCCGGAAACAGTATAACGATTCTCAAATGCTTTAGCAAACACAAGCTTGATCACACACAAATCTACAAAGGGACTATCCTGTTGATGTCGTATGGTGCAGTGAACTTAGTCCTTAATGCAGTTGTTTATATTACATGACACTAATGCACACTTGTTCGGATTCTATGCATCCCATACTACATAGGTCCGAGGGCAAGCCTCTTAATCGTCTTCATTATTGTAGGGTTCAATCCCTCGCCATGACTTAATCTACTACTGTAACTACGGTGAGTATCCTAGATGGTCTGTGAGTACAAGCACGTATCCTGGACCCTGGAGGGGAATTCCGCGCCATGTCTTGACTCATCAAGCATGCATTCTGCGGTAATTCAGCCTCCTCCCTGAACACGATCCTCTTGCAGTCACTAAAACATCCCACAAGCGTGACTAAAGTCCGATCATTACTGAGTTGTGCCCGCGCCATGTCTTGACTCATCAAGCATGCATTCTGCGGCTCACACACCCGCACCGTACCCTAGCTCTCATACTCGTGTTTTTCTCTCACTTTCATCACATCTCCACTATGTATCTACCTGTAATTTCAGCAAGTGTCATAGACGTTCCATGATCACAAGCACGTGTCCAAGACCCTGGAGGGGAACCTCGCGCCATGTCTTGACTCATCAAGCATGCATTCTGCGATAGTTCAGCCTCCTCCCTGAACACGATCCTCTTGCAAGTCACCAAACATCCCACAAGCGTCGCCAAGATCCCGATCATTCTGGAGTATATTGCCCACGCCATGTCTTGACTCATCAAGCATGCATTCTGTGGATCACATCCGCATCGTAGACCCTAGGCTCCCATACTTATGTTTTTCTCTTACTTTCATTACAGCCTTACAATGTATTAATTATTAGAATCATGAATAAAAATCAAAGCTCTAGAGTTAGCCTCTCCACTCAACCGGACTTATCATTTCATTTACACACGACCAACCTTGGTCTTCTTTTCAATATCATTTCATTTCACTGCCGGGGGAGACTTAGCTACTCTTTCATTTCAATTTCAAATTCACAATTTCTAATTGAGCACTTTCAGCTCATAATTCATTTTAGAGTCTCACAGACTTTCTTTATCATGATCTTAGCCTTTCATGTTCATTTAATTCTCAATTCAAATCTATGATTCATCTCATGTAAATTCTCAATTCAACTATGATTCATTTCATATAAATTTATACAGCAACAAATAGAGTTTACCAATATCCAGATTCACAATCTTTACCACAAACAATTCACAAGATTTCAGATATATCAAAAACACTCTGGACAGTCGACTGGGAACTCTTCCAGTCGACTTATCCAGTCAAATCCAGTTATTCATCACCACTCGGGAGAGTCGACCGCTGCACATGGCAGTCGGCTGTTCCGCAGTGTTCTACTTCAATTTAATTTCTTTGTCAATTTCATCTTTCATAACCTTGTGTGCATTTCACAATAAAACTCAATCAAATCTTAATAATCATAAAATCTTGTATTCAAAACTTATTTAACTTTCATTTGTCAAAATCAATTTCAAACTCAAGAATCATAAACAGTTCGGTTCAGTCGACTGGTGGCAGTATCAGTCGACTGTCCCGTAAATATCTTGAAAACTCAACATCAAAGCAGCAGTCGACTGTAACTGTATTCAGTCGACTGTCCCGCTGATGAAAACCAACTTTTAACACTTACCAGTCGACTGTGGAAGTAATCAGTCGACTGTTAAGTCCACAATTTGCATCTTTGCATACACTTTTCGACCTTTGAATCGATTTGTATACAAAATATAATTTATTTCCAGAATATATCCCTTTTTAAAACATTATCATATATATTATCAATTCCCAAGTTTCTCTTTTTTTTTCCAACCAAAATGCATCAAAACATATTTTCCAAATAAACTACCTTCTTTTATCAAAATCACTTTACAAAAATCTCTATACTTATATAAATAATATTTTGAGGTTATAATCGTACCTCTTAGCCACATTCTCAACAGTAACATGTTTGCATCATGCCTCAACATGCATCAGTCTCATACAATCATTTCAATTCTAGCAATTCAACTAGCCATCATAACAAGCATAACAATTTGCATTTACCATAATCAATTAAGATTTACCGATTCATTTCTATATTAATTTGCATGCAATCAAATTCAATTTCAACCCAATAAATCATATATCATCTATCATGCATTTCTACTTCTAATTTAGAAAACATTTAAGAAACACCCACCTAAAGTTGAAGAATTGATACCAAAATGAACTCCTAGAATTAGGAGCTCCTAAAGAAAGCTTCCAATTGCAATCCTCCTCGAAATCCGTGCACCAAAGCAAGCCTCCAAGCTCCACATCGGCAAGCATCCATCGTCAAGAGCATCCCCATCCCTACTCCATTCGGCAACAATAATGGCAATCTCCCATCTTCTTCCATATACACATACTATGCATGTACATATATATACATTCGTATATGTATATAGGCAAGTGGAATAGGTGATTTAGGTGGAGAATGGAAAAGGCTTTGCTGCCATTTGGTTGGTTTCTTTCGGCATGGGCAGTAGAGAAGAGAGAAAGAGATGAGAGAATGAGAGATTAAGGGGGTGTTTTTATAAGAAAGTAGTAGGTAGTTATAGCAACCACCTCCTATATGAACTCCACTAACTCCACCTCTAAAACTTGTTTTCCCTCCCTCTTCAAAATCAAAACTCCAGAAATTTTCCCTCCTCTCTAATCAGCCCGGTCCCCAAAAATTTGTGTGCACATCGCACGTGTGCACGTGCACGTGCTTTGTGTACAAAACAATTTATTTATTCAATCTCTTTAAAACTACTATCTATATATGTAATAAATATATAAAATTAACTTAAAAATTATAATTTTCATGCACAATAAAAATAGACACTCACATTTTCATGAAAATTATTTTGAAGGAAGAACGCGCTTAGACACGTGCACCAAAACACGTGCGTCGCCCGTAAAATCTCAAAAATACAAAAATTTACTTTATGAACCGAAAAATATTTATAATCAATTGGAATGCAATAGAAAGTATATTTAATGTACATATTTGATAATATACTCAAACATACAGAAAACACGTGTATTGCACGTAGAAAACTTTATTTTAATAAAGATAGTCAAAAATTGAATTTTCGTTTACAAAATAAATTAAAACATGTTTATAAAAATAAATGATTGAAATTCATTGAAAACTTTGCACGTAACAGTGGAATACCCAAAATCGACACGTGCATCGATAATACGTAAAAAGCACGTAAAAACTCAAAGATTGAAATTTTGTATTTGAGTTGCCTCAAATGTGATTTTTAAGAATACAAGATTGTATAAATAATAGGAATTCAAAATACATATCAAAATACGTTATGGATATGATCAGTAATAGTACAAAATGCACGTGCGTAACACCCGAGGGCAAAATTGTCAATTAAATTTTGCGGGGTGTTACACTCTCCCCCCCTTAGAACAGTTCCGTCCCCGGAACTCACTATGGTAAAGGCTGTATTTTGTACGCACCAAAGAAAATATCGTTATAACATATAGAAATCACAAACATCAAGAAGATACATATAGCATAAAAATAGGCAATGTGGAAAAATAAGACAAGAAATCTATTTAAGAAAATGTATGAGCATCAAAATTTTACAAAGACTAAACAAGAAAATTAGGAAAGTAGCATAAGAAAACAAATGCGACAGTAGAGGATAGTGCATTTTGAAAAGAATTTACGTACAAATTACTGTCAAGTAACCATTAGATAAAAATGATAAATAAACTTAGTCATTAATTGTGAAAATAATTTCGGAAAACAATGCAATAAAGAAAACATAGTTAATGGGTACTTTATAAATAGATTCAATACTAAAAATTCATCAATGTAATAAATGGTAGAAAGTCGCAAACCAAATTGATATTATATGACAAAAATTAGCAATTTAATAGTTTGAGAAATATCTGAGAAGGGTATATAGTAAAAGTAAAAATAATTCTGTATATGAATTAGTACCAAATGATTTGTAAGGTATCTTTAATAATTATACATACAATTTAAAAATTAGGAATACATCGAAATACTTTCGAATTATTCAGTAGAGCGAGAAAACCAACTTACAAAATTACATACTCGCATAGGCGAAAAAGTATAGAGGTGAAATAAATAGCATGATATGAAAATTATAAATAATTTGTAGCAGTAAAACAAGACATCGTAGTAGTGAAAACGTACTGTTGAAAGTAGTACGAAACTAGTTATATAAAAAGTATAGACAATGAAAAAAAATGATTTTGTATATAAATTGATATCATAAAGCAATTTGTAAAGTAAATACAATAATCATATATGTATGATAACAATAAAAAGACAAAAATCCAAATAATTTCGATTTGTCAAGTAGACCAAGAAAATTAGCATACAAAATTATGTATATACATAGACGGAAATTATAGGGCAAAACAATAACATCATGGTCCAAAATTTATAAATGATGTGTAGGAATAAAATAATATATTATGGTAGTAACGATGCAAAACTAATTATATAGAAGTGAATCATGAATTATAACAGAAGTATAATAAAATAAAACTGTTAGGTGAGTAGTCACCAAAATTTTAAATAGCAAAATACAATAAAGTTGTATGAAATACTAACCCACATAAAATACAAAGTACTACGAAGAAGACGGCAAGATAGTTGAGATTAAGCGGTAAATACGCAAGTTTGATAAATATAACAATCAGTATAAACGGTATAATGCTAGGTTGCAAAATATTATAAAATAATATAAGCTAGTACCAATGAAATAGTTATAAGTGAATACCACAGGAAAACAAGGTAGGGGTCTTCTAAGTATAATATTTCATTTTGGTTTAGGTTCGTCTCGCTGGTATCCAACAGCAGACTTGCCTATCTTGATCTCAAGTTGCATAATTGCTCCTATGATATCCGGTTGCAAATTGCCTTCTGAGCATTCGGTTGCAAACTTTACCTCACCGACCTCCAGTTGCAGTTTGCCTTTTGGATATTCAGTTGCAAACTTTGCCTCCCCGACTTCCAGTTGCAATTTGCCTCCAATGATGTCTAGTTGCATATTTGCCCCCTCGACATTAAGTTGCACCAAAAGCGGAAGATGGAAAGATGTAATCTCCCATGTATACTTAGATTAGATAAAGTATGGTGTTATGTTTGAAAATCAATGATGCAGAAAAAGATTTTACACAATGAAGTATCAAAATAGGTGTATAAACATAGATGGTACTAACCAGTAGTAATGAAAAATTATTTATAACACCAAAACAATTAATGTAGAATATATGCACGTGTTGGAAGTACAAATGAAAACATTAATGAAGTAATGTAGCAAATTAGGGCTATAGACACAAACAATTATACATAAAAATATAGTAATTTGAGGAGGGTGAAATTATATGTATAGCAAATATTTTGAAATATATGAAACATATAAAAATCAATGGAAAATATATGTAGTAATCAAGAATCTAAAGACAATTTAAAATTAGAGGATAGAGAAATAGCGAGTATATGCATCATATTAAGGAAACATAAATTACAAAATTTATAAATATAACAAAACAAATTTGTAGACAATATGTAATAACAATAATATCGAATGCAGACAATAAATCAAATTAGTATGTTGTATCTATATGGATAAAATATTTCAATCTTGTTATAATACACTAAAGTATATGGGAAAATATAAGATACTGAAAGAATATCGTATCACAAATTCAAATCATGCAAAATGAATACACATAAGCAAGCAAAATTCAAAATGTAATGAAAATAATAGTTGTAGTATAAATTTAATAAAATACGTAAAGTGATAGTAGATATAGACGGATGAACATAAGCTGACATAAGACACGGAACACAAAACTTTAAGATTGAGAGACAATAAAAATAAGTTCAACAAAATCAAGACTAAGAAAAGTAGACAAAATACTAGGCATTAATATGATTTATTAGTATAGGAAAATATTTATTCGAAAAATATTAAATGTCGAAAAGTACTATGGTGAAAATCCACAAAAATAATTTGATGGGAAAAGTGTGTTTATGTGAAAAGTGTCATGAACGACGATTCAAAGCCAACCACGCTTCCACTGCGCCACTTTGATACCCAGTGAAAATGAGTTCGTATACAATCTCGGGTCAATGTATACGAGGAGAGCATCATGAATGAATGTAAATTCAATAACAACTTCCATTCATGACTCCAGCCATCCAATAAGGAAAGGAAACATCAGTCTATAGAGCAACACAAATGTAAATCACTTACATTTAAATCTCCATAAACTGAACTCACACTCTAATGTCCACTTCTAGGGTATCGTTCCTTATAAATTTGTACTACTTAGAAGCGTGGCTCTGATACCACTTGTAACACCCCGAATTCCAAATACAACTGAATTCGAGAGTTCTACAGGATCTTTTCGCTTCTTTCGTACAATTTTACAAGGAATTTAAAACTTTTATTTCAACAATAATTACATCAGAGTCTTTTACATCAATAAGCAGCGGAATTAATAAAATACAACAATAATGAATGTACAATTGTTACAACATTAACATTTAAGTAATTAACAGCATCAAATCATCTTTATATCTTCATGTAACTCCAAATCCTGCATATAAAACTGTGGGCGGGTCAGTTACTTACAACTGACGAAATATTATACACGGCCATCCTCTCTATGCCAGAAACAGTATAACGATTCTCAAATGCTTTAGCAAACACAAGCTTGATCACACACAAATCTACAAAGGGACTATCCTGTTGATGTCGTATGGTGCAGTGAACTTAGTCCTTAATGCAGTTGTTTATATTACATGACACTAATGCACACTTGTTCGGATTCTATGCATCCCATACTACATAGGTCCGAGGGCAAGCCTCTTAATTGTCTTCATTATTGTAGGGTTCAATCCCTCGCCATGACTTAATCTACTACTGTAACTACGGTGAGTATCCTAGATGGTCTGTGAGTACAAGCACGTATCCTGGACCCTGGAGGGGAATTCCGCGCCATGTCTTGACTCATCAAGCATGCATTCTGCGGTAATTCAGCCTCCTCCCTGAACACGATCCTCTTGCAGTCACTAAAACATCCCACAAGCGTGACTAAAGTCCGATCATTACTGAGTTGTGCCCGCGCCATGTCTTGACTCATCAAGCATGCATTCTGCGGCTCACACACCCGCACCGTACCCTAGCTCTCATACTCGTGTTTTTCTCTCACTTTCATCACATCTCCACTATGTATCTACCTGTAATTTCAGCAAGTATCATAGACGTTCCATGATCACAAGCACGTGTCCAAGACCCTGGAGGGGAACCTCGCGCCATGTCTTGACTCATCAAGCATGCATTCTGCGATAGTTCAGCCTCCTCCCTGAACACGATCCTCTTGCAAGTCACCAAACATCCCACAAGCGTCGCCAAGATCCTGATCATTCTGGAGTATATTGCCCACGCCATGTCTTGACTCATCAAGCATGCATTCTGTGGATCACATCCGCATCGTAGACCCTAGGCTCCCATACTTATGTTTTTCTCTTACTTTCATTACAGCCTTACAATGTATTAATTATTAGAATCATGAATAAAAATCAAAGCTCTAGAGTTAGCCTCTCCACTCAACCGGACTTATCATTTCATTTACACACGACCAACCTTGGTCTTCTTTTCAATATCATTTCATTTCACTGCCGGGGGAGACTTAGCTACTCTTTCATTTCAATTTCAAATTCACAATTTCCAATTGAGCACTTTCAGCTCATAATTCATTTTAGAGTCTCACAGACTTTCTTTATCATGATCTTAGCCTTTCATGTTCATTTAATTCTCAATTCAAATCTATGATTCATCTCATGTAAATTCTCAATTCAACTATGATTCATTTCATATAAATTTATACAGCAACAAATAGAGTTTACCAATATCCAGATTCACAATCTTTACCACAAACAATTCACAAGATTTCAGATATATCAAAAACACTCTGGACAGTCGACTGGGAACTCTTCCAGTCGACTTATCCAGTCAAATCCAGTTATTCATCACCACTCGGGAGAGTCGACCGCTGCACATGGCAGTCGGCTGTTCCGCAGTGTTCTACTTCAATTTAATTTCTTTGTCAATTTCATCTTTCATAACCTTGTGTGCATTTCACAATAAAACTCAATCAAATCTTAATAATCATAAAATCTTGTATTCAAAACTTATTTAACTTTCATTTGTCAAAATCAATTTCAAACTCAAGAATCATAAACAGTTCGGTTCAGTCGACTGGTGGCAGTATCAGTCGACTGTCCCGTAAATATCTTGAAAACTCAACATCAAAGCAGCAGTCGACTGTAACTGTATTCAGTCGACTGTCTCGCTGATGAAAACCAACTTTTAACACTTACCAGTCGACTGTGGAAGTAATCAGTCGACTGTTAAGTCCACAATTTGCATCTTTGCATACACTTTTCGACCTTTGAATCGATTTGTATACAAAATATAATTTATTTCCAGAATATATCCCTTTTTAAAACATTATCATATATATTATCAATTCCCAAGTTTCTCTTTTTTTTTCCAACCAAAATGCATCAAAACATATTTTCCAAATAAACTACCTTCTTTTATCAAAATCACTTTACAAAAATCTCTATACTTATATAAATAATATTTTGAGGTTATAATCGTACCTCTTAGCCACATTCTCAACAGTAACATGTTTGCATCATGCCTCAACATGCATCAGTCTCATACAATCATTTCAATTCTAGCAATTCAACTAGCCATCATAACAAGCATAACAATTTGCATTTACCATAATCAATTAAGATTTACCGATTCATTTCTATATTAATTTGCATGCAATCAAATTCAATTTCAACCCAATAAATCATATATCATCTATCATGCATTTCTACTTCTAATTTAGAAAGCATTTAAGAAACACCCACCTAAAGTTGAAGAATTGATACCAAAATGAACTCCTAGAATTAGGAGCTCCTAAAGAAAGCTTCCAATTGCAATCCTCCTCGAAATCCGTGCACCAAAGCAAGCCTCCAAGCTCCACATCGGCAAGCATCCATCGTCAAGAGCATCCCCATCCCTACTCCATTCGGCAACAATAATGGCAATCTCCCATCTTCTTCCATATACACATACTATGCATGTACATATATATACATTCGTATATGTATATAGGCAAGTGGAATAGGTGATTTAGGTGGAGAATGGAAAAGGCTTTGCTGCCATTTGGTTGGTTTCTTTCGGCATGGGCAGTAGAGAAGAGAGAAAGAGATGAGAGAATGAGAGATTAAGGGGGTGTTTTTATAAGAAAGTAGTAGGTAGTTATAGCAACCACCTCCTATATGAACTCCACTAACTCCACCTCTAAAACTTGTTTTCCCTCCCTCTTCAAAATCAAAACTCCAGAAATTTTCCCTCCTCTCTAATCAGCCCGGTCCCCAAAAATTTGTGTGCACATCGCACGTGTGCACGTGCACGTGCTTTGTGTACAAAACAATTTATTTATTCAATCTCTTTAAAACTACTATCTATATATGTAATAAATATATAAAATTAACTTAAAAATTATAATTTTCATGCACAATAAAAATAGACACTCACATTTTCATGAAAATTATTTTGAAGGAAGAACGCGCTTAGACACGTGCACCAAAACACGTGCGTCGCCCGTAAAATCTCAAAAATACAAAAATTTACTTTATGAACCGAAAAATATTTATAATCAATTGGAATGCAATAGAAAGTATATTTAATGTACATATTTGATAATATACTCAAACATACAGAAAACACGTGTATTGCACGTAGAAAACTTTATTTTAATAAAGATAGTCAAAAATTGAATTTTCGTTTACAAAATAAATTAAAACATGTTTATAAAAATAAATGATTGAAATTCATTGAAAACTTTGCACGTAACAGTGGAATACCCAAAATCGACACGTGCATCGATAATACGTAAAAAGCACGTAAAAACTCAAAGATTGAAATTTTGTATTTGAGTTGCCTCAAATGTGATTTTTAAGAATACAAGATTGTATAAATAATAGGAATTCAAAATACATATCAAAATGCGTTATGGATATGATCAGTAATAGTACAAAATGCACGTGCGTAACACCCGAGGGCAAAATTGTCAATTAAATTTTGCGGGGTGTTACATCATATCTCTCTGAAAAGGACAACTTAACTCAACTTATACACCCGAGCATTCTGTGAAAAACTTTTTAAGAGATTTTCTGTGAGAAACAAAGCTTTCAAAGTTCATACACTTTGGTTCTCTACATTCAGTCCAGTATAGCATTGAATTCGCTCTGGACTGAGTATAGAAGTCAACCTTGTGATTTAGCCTCGTGCATCAACACATACACCAACAAGGCTATAGGTTGATTGTAAAAATTCTTCTTGTACTTTTGTTCTCGGTTGGAGAGTGGTTGTTGACTCTTGGTTGTAGAGTCAGTGTCTTTTCACTCTTGGTAGTAGAGTGGGTTGCTTTCTCTGGTTGAGAGAAAGGACTACGGGTTAGACAAGGTTGTTGTCGTAACGCCGTAGGGTATTCTTGTAATTTTTTCAAGAATAGTGGAAATCTCAAGTGGGTTGCTTGGGGACTGGATGTAGGTCGGGAGGACCGAACCAGGATATATCTTGTGTACTCTGTGATTGATTATCTTGTGTCTGCATTTACTTTTACTTATTTAAACTCTACAAAACTTGTCTGGCCAGTCGACTCAGATTCGTATCAGTCGACTGCTCAGTCTTGTATTAGTTGGTCTCTTTGCTTCATCAGTCGCCTGCCTTATCTATAAGTCGACTGCATCGAGAGTTTAAATTTCTTTTATTTTGGCTATATCAGTCGACTGGTTCACCACTAAGTCGACTGTGCCGAGAGAAATTATTTATTCCGCAATTTATTTTTGATAAACACTATTCACCCCCCCCCCTCTAGTGTTTGTTGCTTAGCCTACAGGATCCAACACTTGGTATCAGAGCAAGGTTACAGGCTATGGCAACTACTTCAAATACAAATCAGTACCATGAAGGCCAATCTACACAACGGCCACCACTATTTGATGGAACGAACTACAATTATTGGAAGTGCCGAATGCGAATCTATCTCCAATCAATCAACTATGAGATATGGCAAATGACAGAGACGGAATATACTGCCCCTACCATTCCATATGCACAATGGAATGATGATCAAAAGAGTCAGACTATGAACAATGCCAAAGCAATGAATGCTTTATTTTGTGCACTAACGAAGGAAGAATTCAACCGTGTATCCAATGCTACAACCGCATATCAAATTTGGCATACACTCGAGGTAACACATGAAGGAACGAATAAAGTAAAAGAGTCTAAAATTTCTGTTCTTGTCCACAGGTTTGAGATGTTCAGAATGAAGGACAATGAGATTGTGTCTGAGATGATTACAAGATTCACAGACATCACAAACTCTCTTGTGGCGCTTGGAAAAACTTATACCCAAGCAGAGATGGTCAGAAAAGTCCTACGAGCACTCACTCCAGAATGGGAGAAGAAAACCACAGCAATAGAGGAGGCGAATGATTTGTCAACACTTACTCTCGAGAATCTTGTTGGTAATCTCATGGCATATGAGGTCCAACTTGAAGATCGAAAGAAAGATACTGAATCACACCAAGCAAAGAAGAAATCATTGGTTTTTAAAGCCATGACTGACTCAGAAGATGAGGAAGAAGATGAAGAAGAAATAGCAATGTTCACTCGGAAATTCAAGAAGTTCTTAAAGAATGGTAAGTTTCATTCTAAAAGTAAAGATTCTAATGACCCTCCTACATGTTTCAGGTGCAATAAAATAGGTCACATGAAGAAGGATTGTCCCTTAGAAAATGCAAAGAACAAGGGAAAATCATCCAACTTCAAGAAGGACAAATATCCAAAGAACAAATTTGCCAAGAACAAAAAGGCCTATCAAGCTACATGGGATGATAGTGATTCATCTTCCGAAGAGGAAACGGATGAAAATAACGAAGTGGCAAATGTATGTTTTATGGCTGCACAAGAACATGTAAGTAATGATTATGATTCCGAAGATCTTCTTGATGCTTTTAATGAAATATTCCAGGAGTTAAAGAAAGAAAAGATTAGAGTTAAGAATCTTGAGAAAGTGAATCAAACACTTAATCAAGAAAATCTTAACCTTGATAAGGAAGTAAAATCCTTAAATTCTCGCATTGCAAGTTTAGATACTGATCTTGAAACTCTCAAAAAGAATTATGAAGAGATTTCAAAGAACGTGTCTAAGTTTAACAAAGGCAAAGAGAATTTAAATGATATGCTTCATCATCAAGTTACATCTAGTCAAAAATTTGGACTTGGTTTTAAGAAATCTTCTATAAAAGAATCTCCTGTTTTAAACACTAGTAAGAATAAGTCAGCATCTATTTCTAGTGTTACACACAAGTTGTATGATTTCTTTGCAAAACCAAAGGTTGTTCAATTCAGTGATAAAAGTAATACTAACATTCGGTTAAGTCGACTGAACCATACCACCAGTCGCCTGTCCAGAGAAAGTGGATCTTATTCCACGAGTTCAAAACCTCTTATAAGTCGACCAAGTGTATCGACCAGTCGACTGATGTACACCACCAGTCGACTGAGCAACACTGGTAAGTCGACTGGACAGAACAAACTAGTATGGGTTCCAGTCAGTCTTAATCAGAATGATAGAATTGCTTATATCAATTCTTATATGCTGAATGTGTGTAATTCTACCTATTATATTCCTGCTTATGGAGGAAGATCAAACTCTTCATGGGTTTGGTTTCCCCCAAACTAATGTGCTTTGGACCCAATAAAAAGGGTACCATATTTACCTTAAATTTTTTATAGGTACCCAAGAAAGAACGCTGGATATTAGACAGCGGATGTTCAAAACACATGACAGGGCATGCCAACCTACTATCCACCATTCAAAATTTAGATGGAGGAACCGTCACCTTTGGAGATAACAACAAAGGCAAAGTCATCGGTATTGGCATGGTCGGTAAAATATCTAACCCTATTATAGAAAATGTGCTATTAGTTAATGGCTTAAAGCATAATCTCTTAAGTATTAGTCAATTGTGTGATAAAGGTTATAAAATAGTTTTTGAAAAAGATGCATGCTTAATTTATGATTCTACTATGCAAAATGTTGTTTTTCAAGGCTTTCGTAAAAATAATATTTATGAATTATGTTTGAATGCAATTGATTTTTCAAATGATTTTTGTTTAATAGCCTCTAACAATGAATCTTGGTTATGGCATAGAAGATTTGGACATGTGAACATGAAAAATCTCTCAAAATTATCTAAATATAACCTAGTTAAAGGACTGCCAAAACTATCCTTTAAAAAGGATAAGTTATGTGATGCATGTCAACTAGGAAAAAAAATCAAATCCACTTTTAAAACAAAAGACGTAATCTCTACTAGTAGGCCACTTGAATTAATTCATATGGATTTATTTGGCCCTACTAGAGTTGCTTCTTTAAATAAAAGTAGATATGTGTTTGTTTTAGTAGATGATTTTTCAAGATTCACTTGGACATTCTTTTTAAAACATAAAAATGATGCTTTTGAAGAATTTGCACATTTTTGTAAACGTGTTCAAAATCAAAGATCTCTAACCATAGTCACTATTAGAAGTGATCATGGTGGAGAATTTGAAAATGAAACATTTACAGAATATTGCAACAAGAATGGTATAACACATTCATTTGCATTTCCTAGAGCTTCACCACAAAATGGTGTGGTTGAAAGGAAAAATAGGACTTTGCAAGAATGCGCACGTACTATGCTTGTTGAAAGCAATCTACCAAAGCATTTTTGGGCTGAAGCTGTTGCTACAGCTTGTTATGTTTTGAATAGAATTCTTCTAAGACCTAAACTAAAGAAGACTTGTTACGAGTTATTTTTTAATAAAATTCCTAAAGTCTCTTACTTTAAGACATTTGGTTGCAAGTGTTTTATTCTAAACACAAAAGATAATTTAGACAAATTTGATCCTAGATCTAATGAGGGTATCTTTTTGGGATACTCAAATAGGAGTAAAGCATATAGAATTTTCAATAAGTCTACAATGACTATTGAAGAATCAATGCATGTTACATTCGATGAATCCTTACCTTCATCAACATTAAATAAAGATGATGAAACTGATTTATCACCTTTAGATAATGTGATTAAATCCTTAAAGCAAACTAATCTGTCAGATAAGTCGACTGATAAGGTCTCCCAGTCGACTGACGTAAAGCAGTCGACTGAAGAACAAGTCGAGTCGACTGATCCGATTGAGATATCTTCAACTTTACCAAAGTCATTTGTTGAAGTTAAAGATCATCCTCATGACTTAATAATTGGTGACATCTCCCATGGTATTCAGACACGTTCACATGTTAATATGATCTCTCATACAGCATTCTTGTCGGATTTTGAACCGAAAAATATACAAGAAGCTTGTGAGAATGAATATTGGATAAATGCCATGCAAGATGAACTAAACCAATTTATAAGGAATGATGTATGGGATTTAGTTCCTAGACCTCCTGATCAGACTATCATTGGTACCAAATGGGTATTCAAGAATAAGTTAGATGAATCAGGACAAGTTGTAAGGAACAAGGCTAGATTAGTTGCCCAAGGATATAATCAAGAAGAAGGTATAGATTTTGATGAAACATATGCTCCTGTTGCTAGACTAGAATCTATTCGTATTTTATTATCTTTTGCTTGTTTTATGAATTTTATACTTTATCAAATAGATGTGAAAAGTGCTTTTCTTAATGGGTTTATTAAGAAAAATGTTTATGTTAAACAACCACCAGGTTTTGAACATGAACAATTTCCAGATCATGTTTTTAAATTGAAAAAGGTTTTATACGGTCTTAAACAAGCACCTCGTGCTTGGTATGATCGTTTAAAAACTTTTCTTTTAGAAACAGGATTTGAAATAGGTAAAGTAGACACTACTTTGTTTATCAAAAGAGTTAAGAATGATATCTTAATCATACAAATATATGTTGATGATATAATTTTTGGTTCTACTAATAATAATCTATGTCAAGAATTTGCTAATACCATGAAAAATGAATTTGAGATGAGTCACATGGGTGAACTCAATTATTTCCTTGGATTGCAAATTAAACAGTCCTCGAATGGCATATTTATCAATCAAGGCAAATATGCAAAGGAATTACTCAAACGTTTTAACATGGATAGTGCTAGTAGTAAATCCACACCTATGGCTACTACTACTACTCTTGACAAAGATTTATTAGGTAAGAGTGTTGATCAAAAACTCTATCGAGGTATGATTGGTTCACTCTTATATATTACTGCAAGTAGACCAGATATTATGTTCAGCGTATGTTTATGTGCTAGATATCAATCTAGTCCTAAAGAGTCTCATTTAAAAGCAGTGAAACGAATTTTAAGATATATTAAAGGCACATCTGAATATGGTTTATTTTATCCACGCACCGATAATTTTCAACTTTTGTCTTATAGCGATGCCGATTTTGCTGGAAGCAAAACTGATCGCAAGAGTACTAGTGGTACATGTCACTTTTTGGGACATTCCCTAGTATCTTGGTGCAGTAAAAAGCAAAACTCCGTATCCCTATCAACCACAGAAGCTGAATATATCGCTGCAAGTTTGGCATGTGCACAAATTTTATGGATGAAACAAACCTTGTTAGATTATGGTATTTCATTTGAGAAACCCTCAATTATGTGTGATAATACCAGTGCAATTAATCTATCTAAAAATCCGATTCAACATTCACGTACGAAACATATTGATATTCGACATCATTTTCTACGTGATCATGTTTTAAAAGGAGATATATCTTTAGACTTTATCTCTACTGATAAACAAGTAGCAGATATATTTACCAAGCCCCTTAAAGAAGATACTTTCATTAAGTTAAGGAGAGAACTTGGAATTTGTGATTTTATTGATACTTGTTGAAAATGGCTTCTGATAAGTCGACTGTCTTTGTGTATAAGTCGACTGAACTGTTTTTTTTAAAAAAAACATATACATTTCTTTATCTTACCAGTCGCCTGATTCATATACCAATCGACTGATTAGTAGATATAACATTTTTATTTTCTTCTCGACTCAGTCGACTGATAACCCCTACCAGTCGACTGTCGCGAGATCAATTGTTTTCAGCGAGTCTTCATCACAGTTTTTGAGATAAAACTGCTCAATTTCTCACCCGTGACTTCTTATCTCAGCCGTTGATATCTCTTCCTTGCATCTGAGCCGTCTATTCTCTGTTAAAAATCCTTTACCAGCCCCTCTTTCTCACTTTTACCGATCTCCAATTTCACCCCCAATTTCAAAACCCTAAGGCAAGAGAAGAAGAAGCTCAATTCGACCAGATTTCAAGTCGACTGCTGGCTGCTAATTCTCTCATCTGTGGTTGTCTCTCTCTTCCATCTTGGTAAAATCTCGATTTCTTGTCTCCTTCCAAAACCCTAATGGCACCCAAAAGATCTAAGAGAACTCACGAGGGTACTTCTTCTTCACAAGAATATACCCAATATCTCTTGAGTCCCGATCTTCTTGATCGTTGGTATCTCTTTTGTACCATTCAAATCTTCCCTGGAAGATTTGTAAATTTTGGTGACTTAGATCGTTTTAACCTCACTCCACTTTTTCAAAATTGTAGTCTTTATGACTTTCTATCTTTATCTAACCAACCAAATTACTATCCCCAACTCATTTATTTGTTTTATACAAATATGACCGTTGTTCAAAAAATAAATGAGGATGTATTAATCCGTTCGTCAGTGAAAAATATTAAAATGACTATAACACCGACTAGGATTAATGCAATGTTGGGTATAGATGATGGTGGAATTCCTCTTGATGAAGTTATTCTAGATGATGCCTCTATATTGTCTAGAATTCTTTTACCTAACTCTCGACTTCCAATGACAAGCAGAAATCTAAAACCAATTGCTAAGTTTGTTGGTAGAATATTAGCTTATAACATCCTTCCTAAAAAGGGGAGTTATGACCAATATTCTATTGAGTTACAAAAAGCTATCTATGCAATTTTTGGTAGGATAGCTGTTGATTGGGGTCAAGTTATCTTTTCCAAACTTAATCAAGACCACACTCATTTTCTACCCTTTGGAGGTTTCCTTACTAGAGTCTTTACTGCTTTTAAAGTTGATCTTGAGTCGGAGACAAATGTTGTTTCTAGATATGAGTGTTTCGATCGTGCTAGTTTGGCACGAATGAAACTCCTTGATGCTCCTACTCGCTCACCCCCTAGGTCTCCTCCAATGTCCCAAGCTCCCTTAGGTTCATCTTCTAGACCTAGAGCCTCTCAACCTTCTACTTCTGATGATCCACCTCTCCCTCAAGCCAATTATAATGACCCTCGAACCATGTACGACTGTGTGTCTTATCTAATGAACCATTCAGTCACAGTCGATAGACATCTTTCTTCCCTTGGTTCCAAACTAGACCATATTGGTTCTGAGGTAGCCCATCTCTCTCATCTCTTCACTTCTCAGTTTTCTCCTCCTTCTCAAGCTGAAGATGAAGACTCCGATGAAGATGATGATTGAAGACTTTTTATTTTTTATGTTTTTTTTTTATGCATTTTGTTTCTATGTATTAGACCTTCTTTTTAATGCAAAATCTTGTTATTTTCTGCTTTTTGATGATTCCAAAGGGGGAGAGAAAGAATGTAGAAAGAATGTATGTGTTCATTTTTTTCTGTGTGTTATGTTTTATCTGTGATACAACTGTTCAGCATAATATTTTGAATATTCAAAATATCTCTCTGGTTAGTCGATTTACCCAAGGATACAGTCGACTGCTGCTGCAGCTATAAAACTTGCTGCATCTGTGATATTTGTTAAAATGTTCTGTGCAGTCGACTGCTCTACTTTCCAGTCGACTGATACATTCTGTATATCAAGATTTTCTTTTATGTATGCATATTGTGTTTTTAATAGGGGGAGCTTTCAAAATCTATGCTTGTATGTCTGTTTATAAACTGTTATCAGCTATTGTGTTGTCATCATCAAAAAGGGGGAGAATGTTGATTCTTGATTTTGATGATCACAACACAGTGCAACATGTGTCTATATTATACAGCTGACATTGCAGTGCAGAGACTAAAGACAATTCTAGCTGAACAAACAAACAAGCTCAAACAGATACAGATGAAGAAGACAAGGATCAAGTTTTAATTCAAGACTCAAGACTCAAGACTTCAAGCTCAAATGTGTTATATTATTTTGTCTTGTAAACATTGTATTTTATTTTTTCTTGTTGAGTCTTAGTATGATGTAAAGCCTTGTCAACACACACACACACACATACTCAAAATATTCATAATGTGTGTCTCTTAAAAACCCCCAAAAATAAGTCAAAACAGTTTGAAGAATTTTAACTTTTAAGTACCAGTCGACTTAAGCTTCTGCCAGTCGACTGATAAGTACAAAATTGTTTAAAATTATTCAAACTCTGATCAGTCGACTCATATGGCAACCCAGTCGACTGTTCGAGAGCTTTTGACCGTTTTCTGATTTTCAAAATCGAATTTTTTCAAATTCAAAAGTTCTGATCCGTTGGTTGACAGTTATGTAACTGTTTTCCAACGTTCAGAAGATCAAAACTCCTTATATAGAGTTTCATATCTCTCTGAAAAGGACAACTTAACTCAACTTATACACCCGAGCATTCTGTGAAAAACTTTTTAAGAGATTTTCTGTGAGAAACAAAGCTTTCAAAGTTCATACACTTTGGTTCTCTACATTCAGTCCAGTATAGCATTGAATTCGCTCTGGACTGAGTATAGAAGTCAACCTTGTGATTTAGCCTCGTGCATCAACACATACACCAACAAGGCTATAGGTTGATTGTAAAAATTCTTCTTGTACTTTTGCTCTCGGTTGGAGAGTGGTTGTTGACTCTTGGTTGTAGAGTCAGTGTCTTTTCACTCTTGGTAGTAGAGTGGGTTGCTTTCTCTGGTTGAGAGAAAGGACTACGGGTTAGACAAGGTTGTTGTCGTAATGCCGTAGGGTATTCTTGTAATTTTTTCAAGAATAGTGAAAATCTCAAGTGGGTTGCTTGGGGACTGGATGTAGGTCGGGAGGACCGAACCAGGATATATCTTGTGTACTCTGTGATTGATTATCTTGTGTCTGCATTTACTTTTACTTATTTAAACTCTGCAAAACTTGTCTGGCCAGTCGACTCAGATTCGTATCAGTCGACTGCACAGTCTTGTATTAGTTGGTCTCTTTGCTTCATCAGTCGCCTGCCTTATCTATAAGTCGACTGCATCGAGAGTTTAAATTTCTTTTATTTTGGCTATATCAGTCGACTGGTTCACCACTAAGTCGACTGTGCCGAGAGAAATTATTTATTCCGCAATTTATTTTTGATAAACACTATTCACCCCCCCCCCCCTCTAGTGTTTGTTGCTTAGCCTACAGGATCCAACACCTGGGCCACAGGATCCCCTCAGGATGCGTGCACCACCTGGTCCTCCATATCAGCCACGTCAGCATCGGAAAACTGCCAGGACCGCTGCCACGTCAGCCCGGGAACTGCCCGGGCATCTGCCACGTCAGCCCTAAAACTGCCCGGGTTTCCACCGCTTCAGCCACACGGGCAACCGGGTCCAGACCTGGCCCCAAATGGGTCCAGACCCGGTTGGCATCTTCTATAAATACCAGACCCCTACTCCTTCTCCAGGTAATCAACTTTCCCCCACTCAAACCCTAGTTACTGTTACTCTCTCTTAGTGACTGACTAGATCGTCGGAGAGTCTGCCACAGGGACCAACCCCGGTGTTCCGAGACCGTCTGCAGGTACACGAGACCCTCGGATCCGAGCCTCAAAGATCCGAGCCGAGCATCAGCCTCCACCTCAATACCGTCTACCTCAGTACCGTTCGTCCAACTAAGGGTCATCTGCATAGGTGTCTCCTCCAATACAAATTGAGTAAGAACTCATGCCTAGTGCATCCACACGTTCCCCAAAAAACAAACCGTATCAGGATGGCGCCGTCTGTGGGAAATTGCCTATCGTAGCGCCAATCCGAGCCTCGCTTCCAACGGTACCCTAGTAGACGCCGACCCAAACTCAGCCCCTGTCGGCATTCCCGTCGACCCGAGCTCACATGGCGCCCAAAGCCGCAAAAGCTGTTACCTCCGCACGTCGACACGACGTGCCTCCGCAAGGCATCGATGCCGATGCTCAGGGACCAAACAACAAAAGGGTCGGCCACGGGCCCCAGCCGAACGCCTCCCGCCCGGTCCAGAGCGACCTACGGGGGGGTAATCTCGAACCGCCAGACCAGCCGTGGCAGGGGAGGAGCCGCTTCCAATTTGGCTCCGAACCATCCCAGACCCCCATCCCAAGGGGGCTCCGAACCATGCCAGACCCCCGTCCCAAGGGCGGGAGCCTGCGCTCAGCCGAGTCGGTCGGCGACAGTCTGCCCAACTGAACCGGGCCGAAGGGGCCCCGGTTACCCACCAGGAATTCCAGGACTTTCGAAGGAAAATCTTGGGTGAACTCTGAGGATTCCCCGTCAACGAGAACGCCCGCCGTTCCCACACACGGTCACTGGCCGAGGCTACCGTGTCTCGCCACTCGACGATTCCCCCAGAGTATGATGGCGACATTTTGAAGTGCCTCCAAGAAATGGAGGAGCGCTTCGACCATGTTGGTAACAGCGACCCAAAAGCAACTCAGGGGTACCGACCGGTTCGTCCTCCTTTCTCCGCCCTCATCCTGCAGGCAGAGATACCCCGCAATTTCCATCCGCCTTAGTTCGAGACATACGACGGCGAGGGCGATGGGATTCCGCATGTGCTCATCACGGACAATGGGACTCAATTCGTGGGCAAGCATTTTGGCAGGTTCTGCGAAGACCTCGGGATCCAGCAGCGCTTCTCCTCAGTGTGCCATCCCCAGTCTAATGCTCAGGCCGAGAACGCGAACCGTCAAATCCTCGACGGCCTCAAGAAATGACTCGATAACTCTTCCAAGGGGTTATGGGTCGACGAACTACCCAGCGTTCTCTGGGCCCACCGAACAACAAAGAGAATCCCCATGGGAGAATCCCCTTTCAATCTGACATACGGTGTAGAGACCGTCATTCCCTTAGAGATCGGGATCCCTTCGCCCCGAATCATGGCTTTCGACGAGGCTGCCAACTCCCAACAGCTGCGGGCCGATCTGGACCTCATAGATGAGGTCAGGAAAAAGTCCGCCCTTAGAAGAAGCATCTACTAGCAAAGAATTGAGAAGTTCTACAACAAGAAGGTGCGCCCAACTGACATCAAACTCGGAAATCTTGTCCTCCGAAAGCTGGAGGTATCCAATCCCGGTAAGAAAAGGAAGTTGGCACCAAATTGGGAGGGCCCGTACAAAGTATCAGAAGTCGTGCGCCCAGGTACGTACCGCCTGACCAGTACCGAAGGCAAGACCATCAAGAGGCCCTCGAACGCGGAACACTTAATCAAGTTCTTAGGAGCAGAGTTGCCTCAATGTAAATTATCATGATTGTAATCGGCACGTCATGCCTAGCCTTTTGTAAAGTTCAAATATATTGTAAATATGCCAGCTTTCTTAAAACAAGCCCACGGCTTCATATTTTGTAACAAATAAAGAACATATCTCGAGCTCGGCGCTCGGATAACAGAGCGAGCCCGAAAAGCTTCTCTTAGAAGCTTGGGGTTCGGCGCTCGGATAACAGCGCGAGTCCAAAAAGTTTCCCTCACAAGCTTGGGGTTCGGCACTCGGATAACAGCGCGAACCCAAAAAGCTTCCCTTACAAGCTTGGGGTTCGGCGCTCGGATAACAGTGCGAACACAAAAAGCTTCCCTTACAAGCTTGGGGTTCGGCGCTCGGATAACAGCGCGAGCCCAAAAAGCTTCTCTTACAAGCTTAAGGCTCGGCGCTCGGATAACGGCACGAGCCCAAAAAGCTTCTCTTTCAAGCTTAGGGTTCGGCGCTCGGATAACAGCGCGAGCCCAAAAAGCTTCGCTTACAAGCTTAGGGTTCGGCGCTCGGATAACAGCGCGAGCCCAAAAAGCTTCCCTTACAAGCTTGGGGTTCGGCGCTCGGATAACAGCGCGAACCCAAAAAGCTTCTCTTACAAGCTTAGTGTTCGGCGCTCGGATAACAGTGCGAGCCCAAAAAGCTTCCCGTACAAGCTTAGGGTTCAACACTCGGATAAACATCGCAGGCCCGAAAAGCTTCTCGTACAAGCTTGGGGCTCGGTGCTCGGGCGGCTCGGCATGGTTGGTTTTTTGGTAACGTGCATCCAATCAAACAACTCTGCTTCCTCCACGCCCGCACCGTCTCTCCTTGAGAACATGTGCAGGAGCTCGGCGTCGACCCCGAGCAAGGCGGTGCCTTCGCCAAGGCACCACGACCTTGACGCTCGGCGGCGACCCTCTGCTACGCCCGTAGTTGTCTTTCTCACCGGTATGGGGGCTCGGCATCGTCCCTCGCTCGGTTTGGGCTTCTTGAAGCTCATCAACCTATGTATGAGGCAACATCCGCCAGCCACGCCCACACCATCTCTCCCTGAGAACATGTGCAGGAGCTCAGTGTCGACCCCGAGCAAGGCGGGTGCCTTCTCCAGGGCACCGCGACCTTGACGCTCGGCGGTGACCCTCTGCTACGCCCGCAGTTGTCTTTCTCACCGGTATGGGGGCTCGGCATCCGTCCCTCGCTCGGTTTGGGCTTCTTGAACCTCATCAACCTATGTACGAGACGACATCCGCCAGCCACGCCCACACTATCTCTCCATGAGAACATGTGCAGGAGCTCGGCGTCGACCTTGAGCAAGGCAGGTGCCTTCTCCAGGGCACCGCGACCTTGACGCTCTGCGGCGACCCTCTGCTACACCTGCAGTTGTCTTTCTCACCGGTATGGGGGCTCGGCATCTGTCCCTCGCTCGGTTTGGGCTTCTTGAAGCTCATCAACCTATGTACGAGGCGACATCTGCCAGCCACGCCCACACCGTCTCTCCCTGAGAACATGTGCAGAAGCTCGGCGTCGACCTCGAGCAAGGTGGGTGCCTTCTCCAGGGCACCGCGACCTTGACGCTCGGCGGCGACCCTCTGCTACGCCCGCAGTTGCCTTTCTCACCGGTATGGGGTCTCGGCATCCGTCCCTCGCTCGGTTTGGGCTTCTTGAAGCTCATCAACCTATGTACGAGGCGACATCCGCCAGCCACGCCCGCACCGTCTCTCTCTGAGAACATGTGCAGGAGCTCGGCGTCGACCCCGAGCAAGGCGGGTGCCTTCTCCAGGGCACCGTGTCCTTGACGCTCGGCGGCGACCCTCTGCTACGCCAGCAGTTGTCTTTCTCACCGGTATGGGAGCTCGGCATCCGTCCCTCACTTGGTTTCGGCTTCTTGAAGCTCATCAACCTATGTACGAGGCGACATCCGCCAGCCACGCCCGCACCGTCTCTCCCTGAGAACATGTACAAGAGCTCGGCGTCGACCCTGAGCAAGGCGGGTGCCTTATTGAAGGCACCGCGACCTTGATGCTCGGCGGCGACCCTCTGCTACGTCCGCAATTGTCTTTCTTACCGGTATAGGGGCTCAGCATCCGTCCCTCGCTCGGTTTGGGCTTCTTCAAGCTCATCAACCTATGTACGAGGCGACATCCGCCAGCCACGCCCGCACCGTCTCTCCCTGAGAATATGTGCTGGAGCTCGGCGTCGACCCCGAGCAAGGCGGGTGCCCTATTCAAGGCACAACGACCTTGACGCTCGGCAACGACCCTCTGCTACGCCCGCAATTGTCTTTCTCACCAGTATGGGGGCTCGGCATCCGTCCCTCGTTCAGTTTGGGCTCCTTCAAGCTCATCAACCTATGTACAAGGCGACATCCGCCAGCTACGCCCACACCGTCTCTTCCCGAGAACATGTGCGGGAGCTCGGCGTCGGCCCCGAGCAAGGCGGGTGCCTTCTTCAAGTTACCGCAACCTTGACGCTCGGCGGCGACCTCGACACTCTTGCAAATGGTTCTCTCACAAACATGGGGGCTCGACGAACCGAAGCAAGGCCGCGGCTTTCTTTAAAGCCGCTCGACCACCACGCTCGGTTACGACCCACAACCGTGTGTTGACAAAATTTTATTAAGGTTTAGAGCGTCCACCTTCGGCAGACGCTCCGAGCCTCGGGTTGAATTATTGACCACCCTTTCACCCGCGAACAATTCGGGGTTTTACGGCCTTTACTAGCCTAAACCCCGAACTGTTCGAGGATGGCAGGGGGGCCATCAACCCGTTGCTCTCTCCGTCCCGGAACAAACACTCCGAGCCTTCGAGCTGTTCAGCTGAACCTTCTCTCGCCCCTGAACAACTCGGGGTTTACATCTCTTACGAGCCCAAAACCCCGAATTGTTCGAGGATGGCAGAAGAGCCACCACGCTTCGGCGCTCTTCGAACCCCCGAACCAATCGGTCGGCCCACCACTCACCAACGAACAACCCGGGGTCTCACGGCTCTAACAGCCTGAACCCCAAATAGTCTGAGGGTGATCGGTGTGCCTTCGATTCGGAGTACTCGGAAATATTTTATTCTCTTGGCGCCCGCTTTTGGCAGGCACCCAAGTCAGACGGCTCACTGCCTGACCACCAACAAGAGGAGTGGGGGATTATATAGCCCCCTGAGGCCCTCATTTATTGCATATGGGAATGCGAAACAACGGAAGGCGAAACGTCGCCATAAATGCTCATGGGAATGCGAAACGTCGCCAGTTATTGCTTATCGAAAAGCTAAACACCGCGACCGTCACGCCCGTTGCAATAGGTCACCTCGGAGCCGACCCCTGCGCAACTAGCCCGGCAACCATCCCTAACAACCAAGGTGATCAGACCGTGGAAAATCAAAGGTTCTTATTCATTACTCATTGCTTACAACTCAATGAACGTCAGTAGAAATACAAGGAAAAAGCTCACAACTCACTCAATCGGCTGGGAACTCGAATTTGGGGCTCCTATCACGCTCGGCCGGACCGGCCCGGGAAGACACACCCGCCACCGAGCTTCCTGCATCTTCGGGCTGCGCCCCATCCGGTAGAAATATCGGAGACCGCCCTGGGGTCGCGTTGCTGGCCTCTTCTATCAGACCAGCGCCTAACACCAGCTTCAGTCTGCGGATCTCCAGCTCCTTCTCGACTACGGCCTCACGAAGAAAAGACTCCGAAGCCGACCCCCCGCTCGAAACATCCGAGAGGGACCGCCCTGTCTCGATAACCTACCAGTCCCGCTCGGCTACGGTCTTCTTCGGGCACGCCAACTCCAAGCTGAGCTCCCTGGACCTGTTCAGAAAATAGTTAACGGCGGCGGCTCGGTCCCGAGCTTGCTTCTGTTGACGAAGCAAAACTGCCTCCGTGGCCTCCTCCCCCGCTCGATCTAGAGGTACCTCGGCAACAATGGGGAGGGCAACACAGGTCTCGTGCATCTATCAAAAGACGAGAACAAACATCACAAAAAATACAAGTCTGGAAGGATGGGCCCAAAAAATAAATTTCATTTCTTTCAAAAAATTTGATACAAAAGCCGCGGTGGCCAGTCTGCCCAAGGCATTTACATCAAAACAAGAAAAAAGAAAAAAAGATCTATTCTTGAGGGGGGTTTGGCACCTCTTCATCGACCTGATTGCCCCTCGCATCGTCGCGCCCCCGGGGTGGGAGGAAGGTTCGGCGCCCATCCGTAGTAGAGATGTTCCACATTCTACTCGGGGTAGATCTGTTTAAAATGGGACTTGGCTTGTTCGTACGCCTCGTCCTGCGCCACCATGATGGTCTCCCCTAAGGTCGACTCCATCTCCTGCAGTGCCTTCTTCCCCCTCACCGCCTCGGCCGCGATCTTCGCCTCAAGGTCCTCCCGGTCCTTCTTGTGGATCTTGCAGAGCGACTCGATCTGGGCCTCGTGGACGGCCACCATCGCCCGGGCTTCTTTCAACTCATCCGTGGCCTTGTTCAGGTCACGGAGGTACTTCTCCGCATTCTGCCTCTCAATGTATATCTCCTTCTCCAAGCACTTTTGGAAGTGCTGGCCATGGAGCATCGCCTGTCCGAAGAGAGAAAGATCAGAAAAAACTCCAAGTCATTGAGTAAAACAGAGCCAAGCCAACTTACCGAGAGGGTTGCCTGAGACCACCGCATGTAGGCTTTGTCCGCCATCTGCGTAGCCAGGGCCATCCGATCGCGCTCGGTGGCGGCCTTCGAGACGAACTCGACCTCCACAGA
This sequence comes from Hemerocallis citrina, assembly GCA_017893485.1. Lineage (NCBI taxonomy): Eukaryota > Viridiplantae > Streptophyta > Magnoliopsida > Asparagales > Asphodelaceae > Hemerocallis > Hemerocallis citrina. The sequence continues at coordinate 288,713,792 of CM030358.1, forward strand.
CCCATCAAGCAGAGAATCCCCCCACACGATCGACCAATCAGGGGCAAATGGCAGCGTGCCATGCTTGCTCACCATCTCCGCGGCGGTCGGCCGGAGAGGGGGGAGCCCTTTTTCCGGGGCATCCATGGTTTTTCCCGAACCACCCGCAGCGTCCCGAGTCCCCCTCGACGAATGGGAGGACTGGGAGTGTGGCCTCTTAGTCCTCTTCACCGGGGAAGGCTCCTCGGCCGCTATCCTCTCCTGCTCGGCCTTCTTCCTCTTCTCTACCCTCGCCTTCTCGGCGACGGCGAGCAACAACTTCTTCGCGTCCGCCTGTTGAGTTGTCATCCCAACAAAAACACAGAAGAAAAGCTAATGTTAACACGAAGGCAGGAAATGAACATATTCAGAAAGAGACATACTAGGGTCGGTAGGACTTAGTCCGGCCCGAGCGATGTGTATCTCGGTCACTCGAGGCCACGCTATACTGTGCCCCTCGGTGATCTTCTCCACCCTCTTCCACTCCTTGGCGGTCAAGTCGCTCTTCCTCGGAGGCTTGTGCTTCGGCTTGACAAAGTTCCACCTTGTCGGGATTCCCCAAGACCCCTTAGTCCGAACTACAAAATACTTTTCTTTCCACGCCTTTATAGAGTCCGGATGACCATGCATAACCTTCTTATGTGGCCTCGGCGAAAAGTAAAAAATCCCCTCCTGATCTCCGAGCGAACCAATCCCAAAAATAGCTCGGAAATACGTCAGCCTCGGCTTCACTCCCTTCTCATGACACTTTAGTATGAAGCAGACTAAATATTTCCAGGAGTTCGGACCGTACTGCATGGGACATAGCTTCGCCCAGTTCAGGACCCTCTTAACGAAAGGATACAGGGGCAGCCTCAGCCCCGAGAGGAAGGCGTCCTCAGGAAACATACAATACCCCGACGCCAGAGCCGTGGTGGGCCGAATACCTGGGCTCGGAAGGAAGATCTCGAACTCCCGCGGAATATAGTCGGCGGCCCTGATAATGTTAAGGTACTCCGCATTCAGAATGCTCTGGATGCTATCTGCGCGGATCTTCACCCGAGTGTCTTCGCTCGGCACTGGAGGGATCGGTTCGATATCCTTAATATCGTCGGGCTACATTCGGATTGACCCTGGATTCTTGAAGGAAACCCGGGGAAACTCGAGACCCGGTCTCGGTGCATACTCATCTGGTGAGGAATGACTGTGTGGGATGGTCATGACTATCTTCTTCCGACGAGGGCGAGCCTTACGCTCGGGAGACGGCGTCGACAAAGGGGGAAGTGGTGGAAGATCTTCTCTGACCCCAGTCAGCCCTCCAGCCGTGCTTTGGCCAGCCTCTCCTTGGGCAGCCTCCTATCCGTCGACCTCATCCTCCTCGTCTTCCTCGTCACCCTCGGCACCCTGCTCATCTTCATCCTCCTCCTCGACATCGGTGCCTTCCCCCCTCATCTTCATCATCATCCCCCTCCTGATCCTGTTCCTCCTCGTCCTCGCCGTCCCCCTCATCCTCTTCCTCCTCGTCACCCTCATCCATGGGCTCCTTCCCCGGCCTTCTGGACCTCAACGGGGACACCACGAAGACAACATCGTCCCCATCGTCTGACCCAGGGTCGGTAAGAACCTCCTCCTTCACCTTATACTTGTTCAAGGACGAGGACGTTTCCTGCTCGGATTCCTCCGCGGAACAACCTGACGAGCTAGCCTCGGATCCGGAATGAGTTCGCGACATTACTAAAAAGAAAAATACTAACCTGGAGCGTAGAAAGTTACAGTCACCGGAAAATCTGCCGACGGCAAGTAAGATTCCCGCTCTTGTTAAAAATTGGAAAGTGAGTAATAAAGTGAAGATGAAGAAATGAAGGAGGGGGATGGGGTTTTAAAGAGGAAAAGCGACTCCTCGATTTTCGCAAAAAAGATCTGGCCGTTAGATCTTAACTGACAAGATCCAGCGGCCACCAAGATCTGGAAACGCTTTGATCTTTGCGCCCATGACGTCAGCAATAGACATGAAATTACCCCCACTACCCCTCCACCTTTTCTCTCCAAATAGGCTTTTTTCGACAAGACAGAGGGGTCGACGCTCGGATAGTATCGCGAGCCAATAATTTCCCTTCTATTTTCACATGAGGGTCGACGCTCGGATAGTATCACGAGCCAATAATTCCTCTTCTATTTTCACAGAAGGGTCGACGCTCGGATAGTATCGCAAGCCTATAATTCTCCTTCTATTTTCACAGAAGGGTCGACGCTCGGATAGTATCGCAAGCCTATAATTCTCCTTCTATTTTCACAGAAGGGTTGACGCTCGGATAGTATCGCGAGCCAATAATTCCCCTTCTATTTTCACAGAAGGGTCGACGCTCGGATAGTATCACGAGCCAATAATTTCCCTTCTATTTCACAGAAGGGTCGACGCTCGGATAACACCGCGAGCCCTAACTGCCTTCCTTTGATTCAGAGGGGCTCGGAGCTCGGATAGCACCGCGAGCCCCAGCTAGCCCCCTTTACTTCGGAGGGGCTCGGCGCTCGGATAGCACCGCGAGCCCCAACTGCCTTCCTTTGATTCAGAGGGGCTCGGAGCTCGGATAGCACCGCGAGCCCCGGCTAGCCCCCTTTACTTCGGAGGGGCTCGGCACTCGGATAGCACCGCGAGCCCCAGCTAGCCCCTTTACTTCGGAGGGGCTCGGCGCTCGGATAGCACCGCGAGCCCCAGCTAGCCCCCTTTACTTCGGAGGGGCTCGGCGCTCGGATAGCACCGCGAGCCCCAGCTAGCCCCTTTTACTTCGGAGGGGCTCGGCGCTCGGATAGCACCGCGAGACCCAACTAGCCCCCTTTACTTCGGAGGGGCTCGGAGCTCGGATAGCACCGCGAGCCCTAGCTAGCCCCTTTTACTTCGGAGGGGCACGACGCTCGGATAGCACCGCGAGCCCCAACTGCCTTTCTTTGATTCAGAGGGGCTCGGAGTTCGGATAGCAGCGCGAGCCCCAGCTAGCCTCCTTTAATCCAGAGGGGCTCGGAGCTTGGATAGCACCGCGAGCACCAAAAATATCCTCCTTTGTTCAGAAGAGCTCGGAGCTCGGATAGCGCCGCGAGCCCCATGAGCCCTCCTCTTGTCACGAGGGACTCGTCTGCCGACCCCTAGTGCTCGATAAACCGAGCCCCAGAAGAAGACCTTGCCTCCTCTCGCTCTTCCAACTAGCGAGGAGATCGTCTACCGAACCTTGGAGCTCGTCCGCCAACCCAAGGAGCTCATCTGCCAACCCCCGAGCACTTTAAACCGATCTCCTACAAAATCGACCTCAAACGTCCCCTCGCTCTTCCAACTAGCAAGGGGACCGTTTCCGACCCCAGGAGCTCGTCTACCGATCCTTAATGCTCGGCAAATCAAGCCCCAACGGAAGGCCTCGACGTCCCCTCGCTCTCCCAACTAGCGAGGTGGTCGTCTGCCGACCCTTGGGGCTCGTCTGCCGACCCCATGGGCTCATCTGCCGACCCCCAAGCCTCGGCGAGCATCGCTCTGGCTCTTTTACTCCTCTACACATCCTCCCGCGCAAACTCCATTGAGGGATCCATCCCTCCTACCCCCTGGCCTCTTCGGAAGATAGCAGATCCTACTTTCTCACCCCAACATCGACCCTGCTCTTCCTACGGAGGCAAAGAATCATTCCTACAGGGCCGGTTCACCCAGCCCTACAGGAGTGTGGGGCTTGTGATATGGGTTAGGAACGACATGGCCCATCCTGGGCCACAGGATCCCCTCAGGATGCGCGCACCACCTGGTCCTCCAGATCAGCCACGTCAGCGTCGGAAAACCTCCCGGACCGCTGCCACGTCAGCCCGGGAACCGCCCGGGCATCTGCCATGTCAGCCCTAAAACTGCCTGGGTTTCCACCGCTTCAGCCACACGGGCAACCGGGTCCAGACCTGGCCCCAAACGGGTCCAGACCCGGTTGGCATCTTCTATAAATACCAGACCCCTACTCCTTCTCCAGGTAATCAACTTTCCCCCACTCAAACCCTAGTTACTGTTACTCTCTCTTAGTGACTGACTAGATCGTCGGAGGGTCTGCCACCGGGACCAACCCCGGTGTTCCGAGACAGTCTGCAGGTACACGAGACCCTCGGATCCGAGCCTCAAAGATCCGAGCCGAGCATCAGCCTCCACCTCAATACCATCTACCTTAGTACCGTTCGTCCAACTAAGGGTCATCTGCATAGGTGTCTCCTCCAATACAAATTGAGTAAGAACTCACGCCTGGTGCATCCACACGTTCCCCAAAAAACAAACCGCATCAATGACACAATCTTATTGAAAATGTGTACAACCCACTACAATCTACTCTACAATACATTCCAATGAGATTGTGTCATCTAAGGTTGTAAAAGAAAAAGTTAAAAGGAAATGTTGTAAGTGTAGCATTACCCTATACAAATATAACCGAAATGATCTGTATCCGTTTCCAAATTTTATCCAGATTTAAAAAACCTAGATCGGTTCTGATTCGGATTAGGATGTGGATACGCAAACTGATGTTTTCCCAAAATTTGATTCGGAGTCGGACACTTATAAAAAATCCAGAAAGGATTCATATATCTGCACATACAAATATATATGTTTTTATTCACTAGATTTAAAAAACTTATATGTAGTCTATAGGTTCTCCAGTTAGGGGGAACCCTTTTGGGCTTTGTTTATTTTATTTTTTATTCATTGACCTGCCCTATAATTTAATTTAGACGTCCCCATTGGTCCTTTTTTTCTTAGTTCCAATTTTTATTCTCTGGTGTCAACTGCTCAGTGTGATTTCTTAGAGCATCCACTATGGTTGGCTATTTACCTAAAAAATGCAAATTTTGGCAATTTTTACCCCACTACGGTCTGCTATAAACCTAGTTTATAGCAGAGTAGTCGGCCATATATAGTTTTTTCTTAGTGCCTCATAAAGTTATCAATTTGAGTAGCAAAACAACGTCAGAGAGGATTGAAACAGGGTAATGAAAGCTTTTGGCACTTTATTGAAGATATGCTGAAGCAAGAGGTTTTGGTCCTAACTGGTGTAAACTGGTGAGCATGATCTTGAGGTCAGCGAAGTCGAGAGGTTCTGTCCAAGAATCTGAACTTGATTTTCTCAATCTTCCATTAAGAGAGCTCTTGGTGGTAATAATCTTACCCAATGGATTAGTCTCGACGCAGTCAATTCATGCGGAGGCATTTTGTTTGGTTTCAAAGCTTCTTTTTTTAACTTATCTCTTTTCTTCATATGATTTTTTCTTGATTGTGGTCCTTGGCTGAATTAAATTTCACCAACTTCTGACTGTCGTCTCGGTCCAGCTACTGCTAACCACATATCTGAATTTTGAAATGAATTCAACTCTTTCCAAGAACGTATCAATGATTTCTGGATTTACTGTGATGACTTCAATGTTGCCAAATTTGCTCATGAAAGTTTCTCTAATGCTTTTCAACCAAGCTGGTGATGTGTTAGCTAAAGTGCTTGAGTGTGGAATATCAAATGACACATTCTCACAGTTGAATCTTAGAGGGACTTTGGCAAATCTATTCATTCTACAATTGCAGATGATACTTTGGTATTTTTTTAATGGTAATGAGCAAGAGGCAATTTATCTCCAGTTGCTATTACATTTTTGCTGACATTTCAGGACTTAGAATCAATTTCAGCAAGTCCTCAATTAGGAGTTCAACTGCAAAATTAGAAGCATTCTCACGAATTTTTGGGTATAAGAAGGAATCTCTATCTTTATCTTATCAAGGTTACCCCACACAAATGGTAAGCCAAAGTATTGGGAGTGGATGCCTCTCATCCTCAAGATTGAGAGTTGATTGTCTACTTGGAAAGAGAAACTGCTCTCATGATGGGGTACATTGGTTCTCATAAATTCTGTACTTAGTGCCTCTCCAGTGTACTATGCCACCTTCAAACTTCCTGTATGTGTGATTAAGTGATTCAATCAAATTAGAAGTATATTTTTCTGGACTGAGAAAGATGTGCACAATATAGGATCCAGCAACATGAACTGGGGAGAGTTTGAACACCTAAAGAAGCTGGGGGATTAGGCAGCCTGGATCTCAAAGTTTTCATTGAACAGCTGTTAATGAAGTTGTTGTGGAAGCTAATCTATACTATTCCTGTATTGAAAACTCCATATTTTAATACAACCTGCACATATATCCAGCCCTCTACAGCCTACATGACCATTTTTTGTTGAACATTTGCTGGACATTACGAGATGGCAGGTCACTTATTTTCTTGAAATATAACAGGCTTGGGGGGCTGAATGTATCTAATCGGGTCCCTCCCTCACTCAGATTGCTTGGAACGTAGAGGGTACAATCTGTTCGCAAGGGGGCATGGTGAATGAAAGTCTGAGTTTGAGGCCTAGGCTTCATAGAATATTATCAAATATATACTACCGTAGATGAAAGAGAATCTCCTTCAGCATCTTCAACAACTCAGGTTTGATGGTTGTCAAACATGTTTGGTGAGGCGGGCCCCACCCACCAAACATTGTTTGCAAAAATGTGGCATGGTTTGGTGCCTTTTGAAAAATGTGGCTGGGTTTGGTGCCGCAAAGAAAAACGGGAGAGAGGTTCTCTTCTCTCGTTCCTATAAATAGGAAGTTTAGGAAGAAGAAAAAAATAAGCAAGACAAGAACAACAAACAAGCACAAAAAAAAAAAAAAAAGAGTGTATATTTGTAAGGTGTAGTAACACCAGTTGAAGAAAGAGTGAAGAGTTTTCTTGTTATTATAATAAAATATAATACAAGTTTCTAATTTTCAATTTGTTTGCCATTTAGCCCAACAAAATTCCTACTCTTTTCCAACAAACTGGTATCAGAGCCCTATTCGATCAACCGGAGTTCACCGAAGAGCTCGTGTACGATATGGCAAACATGATCCAGCCGCAGATTCCTAAGTTGATGAAGACTAACTATGATAATTGGAGCATCCAGATGAGAGTCTTCCTTGCCTCGCAAGATTTGTGGGAGCTGGTTGAAACTGGCTATACTGAACCGGAGTCACACACTACCGAAGCAGCACTTCCAGTCGTTCAGAAGACCGAGTTAAAGGAAACTCGAAAAAGGGATAAAAAAGCTTTGTTCCTAATCTATCAAGGAGTTGAAGAATCCGCGTTCGAGAAGATCTCAGATGCGAGTACCTCAAAACACGCATGGGAGATTTTAAAAAGTTCGTATCAAGAAGCCGAAAAAGCAAAGAAGGTACGATTACAAGCCTTGCGAGTTGACTTTGAAAATTTGAAAATGAATGTTGGTGAGACTATTTCAGATTTCTTCAATAGAGTGCAAACAATTACTAATCAAATGAAACGAAATGGAGAAAAATTTGATGATACTAGAATACTTGAAAAAAAATCTAAGATCATTAGTTCCAAAATTTGATTACGTAGTTGCTGCAATTGAAGAATCAAAAGATCTTTCAAAAGTTTCTATTGATGAGTTACAAGGTTCACTTCAAGCCCATGAACAAAGGATAAATCAGAACCATGGAGAAAATTTGGAGCAAGCTCTTCAAAGTCAACTAACAATTTCAGATGATCAACAAAGAAATCGAGATCGAAGCTACAGAGGAAGAGGCGGCTACAGAGGCAACTCAAATTTTCAACGAGGTCGTGGCATGCAGTACAATCAGAAAACTCATTACCAAGGTCGTCACGTTGACCGTGAACAATTCATCTTTCAAGCAAGAGGGAGAGGCGCACGAACAAGAGGACGTGGGAGACACAACCAAGGAGACAGATCCCAGTCGCAGTGTTTCAACTGCAGAAGATATGGCCACTTCAGTTATAATTGTCCAGAAAAATCCGAAAGAGTAGCAGAGCAGACGAACTTCATCGCAGAAGATCGAGGAGACAACTCGGTAGTCCTGCTCGCATACAAAGACTATGAGAACAAGTGCCAAAATGTTTGGTACTTGGACTCAGGTGCTAGCAATCATATGTGCGGTGTCAAGGAATTCTTCACCAAGCTAAATGAATCAGTTGGAGGCGAAGTTACTTTTGGTGACAAGTCCAAGATCTCTGTTCAAGGAAAGGGCGATATTATGATCCAGACAAAAGTCGGTGATCATAGGTACATTTCTGATGTTTATTATGTACCTGCATTACGTAACAATATTCTAAGTCTAGGACAGCTTCTCGAAAGAGGCTACGACATCCATCTGAAGGATTTCTCTCTCACCATCAAAAGTAAAGGAGAAACAATTGCAAAAGTTAACATGTCTAGAAATAGACTGTTTACTTCAAATCTTAATACAGATTCTGTAAAATGCCTACAATCTATCATCAAAGATGAGTCGTGGCGTTGGCATCTTCGATTCGGACATCTAGCATTCAATGGCCTCAATCTACTATGGAAGGAGAAAATGGTGAGAGACTTACCACAAATCAAATATCCAGACCAATTATATGAAGGATGCTTGAAAGGGAAGCAACATCGAAGAAGCTTCGAGGTTGGAAAATCCAGAAAAGCAACACATCGGCTTCAGTTGGTACATACCGACATAGCAGGACCATTTGAAGTAGTGTCACTTGGAGGTAATAGATATTTCCTCACATTTATTGATAATTATAGCAGAAAGACTTGGATTTATTTCTTGAAGGAAAAATCGGAAGCCCTAGAAAAGTTCAAAGACTTCAAGGAGATGGTCCAGAAGCAAAGCGGCCACTACATCAAAGTACTTCGTTCAGATCGTGGAGGAGAATACAACTCGAAGGAATTCCAAGACTTTCTCAAGAAGCAGGGGATTATTCATCAACTTACTGCTGCCTACACTCTGCAGTAGAATGGCATAGCAGAGAGGAAGAACCGCACAATCCTCAACATGGCGAGAAGCATGCTGAAGAGCAAGTTCCTACCCAAGACGTATTGGGCGGAAGCAGTAGACTGTGCAGTCTACCTCCTTAACAGATGTCCAACGAAGGCCGTCAAGTTCATGACTCCACTAGAGATGTGGAGTAGTTTCAAGCCAAGCGTCAACCATTTGAAGGTATTCGGGTGCATTGCATATGCACATGTTCCGGAGCAGCGAAGAAAGAAGCACGATGATCGTGGAGAAAAATGTATATTCATTGGATATGACAGAAGAACCAAGGCATACAAGCTGTACAATCCAACTACTAAGAAGCTGATTATTTCAAGAGACATGGAGTTTGACGAAGGAGAACACTGGAGATGGATTAATGAAGAAAGAAGCAACAAAAAATTGTTCATTGAAGACAAAGACGATGATCTAGAAGAAGAACCAGAAGGACCACAACAAAGTCCTCCAAATAGTCCAGCTCCAATAACACCGTCACCAACATCGGCATCAAATTCCAGCTCAAGCGAAGGCAATACTTCTAGGGGGGAACCTAGAAGATTTCGAAGCCTTAGAGATCTTTATGATGATACAGAATCTATTGAGATGATGGAGGATTATACATTGTTCTGCTTGTTTGCAGAATGTGATCCAGTTGCCTATGGAGATGCCGTTCAAGATCTCAAATGGAGAAAAGCCATGGATGAAGAAATCCATGCGATACAAAGGAATGACACGTGGGAGTTGACAACACTTCCAAAGGGCCACAAAGCAATTGGTGTAAAATGGGTATACAAAACCAAAACCAACCAAGAAGGCAAAGTAGAGAAGCATAAAGCCAGACTAGTAGCTAAAGGCTACAGTCAACGAGAAGGCATCGATTATGAAGAAGTCTTTGCACCAGTAGCAAGGATAGACACCATCAGACTGCTCATTTCATTAGCTGTACAGAACAGATGGAAGATATACCAAATGGATGTCAAGTCTGCATTCCTCAATGGCTATTTGGAAGAAGAAGTTTACATTCAACAACCTTCCGGTTACGAGGTGAAAGATTAAGAAGATCAAGTCTGTAAATTGAAAAAGGCTTTGTACGGTCTCAAACAGGCACCCAGAGCATGGAATAAGAGAATTGATGACTACTTTCAGCAGAATGGCTTTCAGAAAAGTCCATATGAGCACTCCCTATACACCAAGAAGAATGGTGGAGAAATCATGATCGTCTGCCTCTATGTTGATGATATGATCTTCACCGGCAACAATCCAAAGATGTTCGAAGAATTCAAGAAAGCAATGATCAAGGAGTTTAAGATGACAGACATTGGAAAAATGTCATACTTCCTAGGTGTGGAAGTGACACAATCTGAGAAAGGAATCTTCATCACACAAAAGAAATATGCAGACCAAATACTGAAGAGATTCAACATGAGTAACTGCAATCCAGTTAACACTCCAGTAGAAACTGGACTGAAACTCCGCCGTGACTCACCAGGGATTTCTGTAGATCTCAGACTATTTAAAAGCTTGGTCGGAAGCTTGCGCTATTTGACTATTAAAATGCCTGACATCATGTATGTTGTTGGGGTAGTTAGCAGATATATGGAGGAGCCGAAGCAGGAACACCTTATTGCGGCGAAAAGAATACTGCGATACATCAAGGGTAGAATCAACGATGGACTACTCTACACAAGCACAAACGCTGTGAAGCTAGTCGGCTATACAGATAGCGACTATGGTGGAGATTTAGATGAAAGGAAGAGTACAAGTGGCTATGTGTTCAATATTGGATCAGCTGCATTTTCGTGGTCATTAAAGAAGCAGTCAGTAATTGCACTGTCATCATGCAAAGCAGAATATATTGCAGCAGCATCAGGAACTTGTCAAGCGATATGGCTCAGAAACATCATGAAAGAATTGTCTCATCCACAGGAAGAGCCGACAGAGCTATACGTTGACAACAAGTCAGCAATAGCATTGGCAAAAAATCCAGTTGCACACGGGAGAAGTAAGCACATCGAGTTAAAATATCATTTCATTCGAGTGCAGGTCAAAGAAAAAAGGGTAAAGCTGACATACTGCAAGACAGAAGATTAAATTGCAGATATATTTACTAAGCCACTGAAAGCTGAAGTTTTTCATAAACTCAAAGAAGAACTCGGGATGGCCAAACATGTTTGAGGGGGAGTGATGGTTGTCAAACATGTTTGGTGAGGCGGGCCCCACCCACCAAACATTGTTTGAAAAAATGTGGCATGGTTTGGTGCCTTTGAAAAAATGTGGCTGGATTTGGTGCCGCAAAGAAAAATGGGAGAGAGGTTGTCAGATTCTCTTCTCTCGTTCCTATAAATAGGAGGTTTAGGAAGAAGAAAAAAATAAGCAAGACAAGAACAAGAAACAAGCAAAAAAAAAATGAAGAAGAGAGTGTATATTTGTGTAACACCAGTTGAAGAAAGAGTGAAAAGTTTTCTTATTATTATAATAAAATATAATACAAGTTTCTAATTTTCAATTTGTTTGTCATTTAGCTCAACAAAATTCCTACTTTCTTCCGACAAGGTTAAGCCCTACTCCATACACTCCAAGATGGAAGCTCAACCCTAATGGTGTTTACTCTGTCAACTCAACTTATCATTTTATAGCAATAGAGGAATGAAGTCACCCTATTTCAAGGCAATCCTTAAGAGTTTAGCTCCACTAAAGTACAAAATATGCACCTGGCTACTTAGTTGGGATAGAATTAACTCTATGGTACTTCTAAGCACTAAGGGATAGGAAGGTGATATGATTGTTCATGCCAGGTGGAGTCTTCTTTCATATCTTCTTTGAATATGCTCTCATGCACTAAGAGTCGGACACCACTTCGTTGAGATATTCAGCATCTCTACACTCTCCACTCCGTTACATGATTATTTTAGTAATTGGTGTTTTTATCCTCAATCTCCACAGTTTATACACACTTGGTTGTTACTATTACTGTATGTTGGAGTATATGGTTGGAGAGAGATGGAAGGGTTTTTACTGCTAAATCTTGCACATATGATAAGTTCATTTCTAATTGTAAAATCTGGTTTTCCTACTACCCAGAGAGCAAAAAGAAGCGGAAGGGTTCAGTGGGTTAGAAGTGGCATGCAAGGGCACTGCATTTGTTAGCTGGAAGCATAGTGTCTCACCCAATCCAGTTGGACTACTCCACAAAATCAGCGCAGAGAGGAGGGGGGGTTGATTGAGGCCAAGGAAGATGGTACCTTGGTTTTTTTGGCAGTGAGAGAGAGAGAATATATTTCCTTCTTAAAATACACGATTTACCAGTTTTTCAGGTCTTTAATATATTTTGAAGACTTATATTAACTATTAGAATTGCTATTCTATTTAGGAAGATGACCGAGATATTGAGAGGGACTCTATGTAGGTTAGAGAGTTTTGTATGAATTTAGACTTAGGGTAAGCAGAGGTGTAGAACAGGAGTCCTCTACTCTCTCTTCACCCTAAAGCTGACTATGCATCTCACACTCCTAACTTGCTTTTACCCTCTCATATCCCCATGATCGCCTAAATCTTAGGGGATTATCTATATAATAAATTACAAAGAAAGCTATGAAGTGGCTCTCATTTAATCTTCCCTAAAACCAATGGTCTAAATTGATTCTCACAAAATATATTTTTCCGCCCAAAATTTCAAACCCCAAAATTAAATTTTTTCCCCTAAAACTAAAAAACTCATTATTTTATTAATATCTCTCTCTTCTCTCTTCTCTCTTCACTTTTTCATATTTCTCTCTTTCTCTTACTCCCTTTCTCTCCCTCACTCTTTCTTAACTTACTTAGAAATTTAGGGTGTGTTTGGATAGTTGTTTTGAACCCTTTTTTCGTTTTCTAAAACCAAAAAAGCGCTTGGTTACCCTCTTTTCGAACCGATTTTTTGCTTCTCTTTTCAGAAAAATCCTAAGGGGTCATTTCTTAACCCTTCCTCTCTCTTTTTTGATATACTATTATTATAATATATATACTATTATTATAATATATATTATTATTTCATATATACTATTTTATATATACTATTGTCATATTATAGTATTATTATAGTATACATTATTATTATTATATATTACTATTATATATTATTATATATATTAATATATAATATATAACTATTATGTATTATTACATATATTATTATATAATATACTATTATTATAATATATTGTTATATATATATTTATAATATATTATTATAATATATTGTTATATATATATTTATAATATATTATTATTACATATATTATTATTATTATTATTATTATTATTATTATTATTATTATTATTATTATTATTTTACATATACTATTATTATATTATATTATATAAATATATATACATATATATATATATATATATTATATTATATTATATTATTATTTTATATATAGTGTTATTTTATATATACTATTTTATATATACTATTATAATAATCTATTATTATTATAATATATATTATTATTATTATATAGTAGTATTATATATTATTATATATATATTATTATATAATTTATGATTATAATAATAAATTGCTTAATATATAATTTGAATATATTATTATTACATATATATTATTATAATTATTATATAATATTATTTATATATGTATATTATTAAATATGTTTGTTATAATAAATTATTTTATATTATTATATAATATAATTATTATAATATATAATTATTTTATATATACTATTATTATTATTATATTATTATTATATTATTATTAAATATATTATTATTATATATGTTAATATTTTATTTATACTATTTTATATATACTATTATTATATTATATTTTTATTATATATATGATTATTTTATATATACGATTTTATATATATATTATTATTATTATATTATATTATTATTATACATATTATTATTATATATTATTATTATTATTATTATTATTATTATTATTATTATTATTATTATTATTATTATTATTATATTATTTTTATTTTTTAATATATATATATATACTATTATTACAATATATATTATTATTCCATATATACTATTTTATATATACTATTATGATATTCTATTATTATTATAATGTATATTATTATTATAATATATATTATTATCATTATATATTACTATTATATGTTATTATATATATTATTGTATAATTTATTATTATTGTAATAAATTGTTTAATATATAATTATAATATATTATTATTACATATATATTATCATAATTATTATATGTTATTATATATATGTATATAATTAAATATTTTTATTATAATAAATTATTTCATATTATTATATAATATACAATTATTATAATATGTTATTATTTTATATATACTACTTTATATATACTATTTTTATATATACTATTATTATATTATATTATAATTATATATACTATTATTATATTATATTATTATTATATATTATATTATATTATATTATATTATATTATATTATATTATATTATATTATATTATATTATATTATATTATATTATATTATATTATTATTTTATATATACTATTTTATATATACCATTATTTCAAATATACTATTTTATATATACTATCATAATAATCTATTATTATTATAATATATATTATTATTATTATACATTACTATTATATATTATTATATATATTATTATGTAATTTATTATTATTATAATAATAAATTGTTTAATATATAATTTGAATGTATTATTATTTCATATATATTATTATAATTATTATATTTTATTATATATATGTATATTATTAAATATGTTTATTATAATAAAATATTTTATATTATTATATATCAGTATGTATGTATATGTATACAATATGTATGTATCACAGTATATATACTATATACGGTATATAGATACAACCAAACCTATACATACATAATACTCTCATTTTCAAAAAACTGTTTTAAAAAAAAATTACTTACCAAACAGCTTTTACACTCTCATTTTCAGAAAACAGTTTTCAGAAAACTCTTTTCAGAAATCTGTTTTCAAAACGCAACCTAAGATTTATAAAATTTTCAGAATTTTTATGCTTTTTTTTATTGCACATGTTATATTGAAAATAACACATATCTCTTTAACAGTTAAATTTCATCATTTTCCACCCTTAAAGTTTTAAGAAGTTGGATTTTACACCCTCATTTATAATAATTTTTTAACATATACTAATAAAAACATGGACTTTTATTTACAACTAATTATTGTAATACTATTCAAACTTGAACTACATAATTGTTGTTTTACCGTTTACAGGGCTTTTCGTGATTGTTGTTTTACTGTTTACAGGGCTTTTAGTGTATTGTATCGTTCCAAAGGCGTGCCGTAGGCACGTGCCCACGGGCAAATCTAGTATATATATATATATATATATATATATATATATATATATATATATATATATATATATATATAGGAAAATCTTCCATTGAGCACTCATTTCCGTGAGCACTCACCCTTCTAACAACCGTATAGATGATCCAAACAGTTCTCATTGATCTAAACATCTATATTAGTCTAGATATGTAAAATCAAGTCATTTGAAATTCATTTGCTCATTCATTGAAGTGTTACAAAATTTGTATGGCCGACTATCGTTTTTTTTATAATGACAAGATGGATGAGTAAATGAATTTCAAATGACTTGATTTACATATTTCGACTAATTTAAACGTGTAGATCAATGTGAACGGTTTGGATCATCCATGCAATGGCCGGAAGGGCGAGTTCTCACAGAATGCTGACAAAAGTAGTGCTCAACTGAAGGGCCCCCCTATATATATATATAGATAGATAGATAGATAGATAGATAGAGATAGAGAGAGAGAGAGAGAGAGAGAGAGAGAGTCCACATCCGTTGTGCACTAGCCCTGGTGTGCACTCGGTCGTCGAGTCTTCTTGTTGATGTCCGAACCGTTCATAATGATCTACACGTCTAAATTAGTCTAAATATGTAAAATCAAGTTATTTGAAATTCATTTACCCATGCATTGAAGTGTTATAAAATTGTATGGCTGAATATCGTTTTTTTTTATAATGACATGATGGATGGGCAAATGAATTTTAAATGACTTGGTTTTACATATTTAGAAAAATTTAGATGTGTAGATCAATGTAAACGGTTCGGAACGTTGATACGAAGGCTCGAAGGCCGATTGCACAAGGAGTGCATACCATGGTTAGTGCACAATGAAAGGTTTGTATATATATATATATATATATATATATATATATTGAGCAATGCTCTATTGAAAACGCAAATGTTGTGAAAACTCGTGAAAACCACCTAGGTTGTAATGCAGGCCGTTGTTCCCTAGGTTGTTTTCACGTTTTCAAAGCTACAGTAGCGTCTGCAAAGGAATATTTCTTATATATGTATATATATATTTCTTATATATATATATATATATATATATATATATATATATACCTAAGACTTGATCGTATTTCTTAGTTTAAGATCCATATCTGAAGGTCGTTCGATTGAATCGACATGCATCTGGAGGTAAAAAAACCCTAAAAAACTCAAAACAAAAAAAACAAAACCAAAAAAACAAAAAAAAACACAATTTATTAAGATGCCATTTATTCAGCATGCTAGTGGTTGTGGTGCAGCGATGGTGATGGAGATGGCAATGGCATTGGTGATGGCGTTGGTGGTGGTGTGGTGGCTATGGTGGCAGAGATGGTGACGACAATGAAAGTGGAGGAGATGGCGGTGGTGATGGCATTGGCGGTGGTGATGGTGGCAGTGATGGTGATGTCGATGAAGGTGGAGGAGATGGAAGTGCGGTGGTGGTGGTGCGGCGATGGCGATAGCGATGGCAGTGGTGCAGTGGCTGTAGTGGCGGAGATGGTGATGGCGATAAAGGTGGAGGAGATGGCGATGGTGATGGTGATGGTTGTAGTGGTGGAGATGGTGATGGTGATGGTGATTTTTGTTTAAGTCTAAATCATATTATTTCTTGGCCTTATTGTTTATTATTTGATTTTTACCCTATTGGATTCGATTTCTAACCCAATCTACCTTATTTAGCCCTAAAATCCTATAATCCGCCCTATTGGATCCTAAACCCGCTACCCAATACCCTCTTTTACCCAGTCTCCCTCAAATCTCTCCTCACGTTCACCTCTATCTGTCTAACAAGAAGATCTCTTCCCCCATTATCTCCCCTATGATTTCTCAAATCCTAATTAACTTACCAATTCTGATTATAATCACAACCAAATTTGTTCTCTTTTCCCCTACAGTCATTATCTCCTAAAGACCTACTCTCTCTCTCTTTCTCTCCCCAACCCACCTTCTCTCTCCCTCTCACTGCACCCGTCAATCCAACCCCCCGCCGGCCGCTTCCCGTCGTTGCCCGGTGACCATCCCGCTCCACGCCGCCCTGTGCCATGCCACCCCGCCATCAGCTCTCCCATCGATGCCACACCCGCACCTCCTCATCTCGAGACTCCCACAGCCATGACCCCCCACTTCCGTTGCCATCGACTTCCCGTCCGAGCATCCCCATCGCCTAGGTATTCATAATTTCTATAATTTCTGACGGATCCAGGTTTGCATTCATGTGGCAACGAGAATCTTGGTTTTGGTACAACTATATCTTGCTGTCCAGAACTGAAAGTCTCATTGTTTTCAATTATTATAGGCTATTTTTTCACCCGATCATGTCTTCTATCCAACTTGAATTTGTTCCTTATTTCTTGTCATGTTTCCTTACCTTTTTTGGGCACATTCATGCTTGTTTTAATAATAATAAGAAGAAATCAAGCCGGGGTTAAAGGAAAAGATCTAGTGGTGGAAAATATAGAAATGTGTACTTGGAAGGGGGCCCGTGTTTCCCACTTCCTTACCCAACTACATACTTTCTTATAGGAGAGGTGTACTTGGAGGGGATCCGTAGATCCTACTTGATACTTGACTACTTGACACGTGACACTTGACTACTTGATACTCGACTACTTGGCTCCTGACTACTTGATACTTGATACTTGAGTACATGACCCTATATAATCCACTACGAAATCTAAACGCAACTTGTCTGAATGTAGCAACCATGTGGTAAAATTTGGGACGCATGAAGTGCTCACTACAAAAGATACTCGATTTCCCGGCATTTTTTTACGTCTTTACCGGCATTTTTTTACGCCGGTGAAACTTTCACCGGCGTTTATAATAGCGCCAGTCCAAATGCCGCCGAAGCGAGCGTCACGGAAAGGAAGGGGTATACACCGACTGTTTTAATGGACGCCGGTAAATGTTACAACTACACCGGCGGTCAGAAAACGCCGGTGTATGTGGGTCTCTGAGTGCCGTTCTTTTACACCCTATATACATTCACCGGCGGCCGTAAACCGCCGGTATTTATACATTCACCGGCGTTTCTATAAATGCCGGTGTATAACGAAAGTATACCGGCGGTCATAGAGCGCCGGTGTATGTGCGTTTATGAGTGCCCGGTTTTTCCTACTTACAAGCACCTGCGTGACCAAAAACGCCGGTGTACTTATATACACCGGCGTTTTATAAAACGCCGGTGTTCGTCGGTGCCGTTACAGCTGACCAGCTGATGACATTCACCGGCGTGTGTGGGAACGCCGGTATATCGCACACTCCAACAAATTGATTAGATAGACCGGCATTTTTTAAAACGCCGGTCTAGCTATGCCCGTTTATTTTCGATACTCCGGTTTTCCGTTCGATTTCAATTCACAGTTTCATTTACAAAACCTGTAAACTAATTCACAACTGATTCAACCAATTTCGTTGCATATTACTGTGCAAATCACAACCAAACACAAGAATAATTAAAGATAATCAAGTTTCACACGTGTCATATCAACGTCCAAATTTATTGATTAATTAACAGTGTCATAATTAACAAATTAATATAGGGACTAACATCCCAAATATCCAAACAAACCAGTCTGACAAATATCCAAAATATTCCAAATTAAAAGTCTGACATAACTCTCATAAAAAAAAATCCAGTCTGACATAACAACAGCAAGGAGGAGGACATAAGAACAACAACCATACAGCAAGGAGGACATAAGAACAGCAAGGAGGACCGCAGATTCATACCCCTCGAGTAGCTTCAGCTCTGATCATCAGAATTTCTTCATCTGGGCGACCGCTCTGTGAAAAAAAAAACAATAGTTTAATTCAACAGTAGACCACAATACAGAATATACATATTTTTTGAACTTGCAAAAAGATCTACCTGTATCTTAAATTATAAGATCAAAGTGCCAATTGCAAATGGAATTGTTAATGATATATACAGAGGTAAAATAATTACATTGCAATGCTAAAAATCTAGTACTTAATTTTGTTTTTAAATATATCTAAAATAACAAAACAAATGAAAATTCAGTATCTAACTTGAAACCTTTATATTCTCCTCTGATTGGGAATATCCACTATCTAAAACAGTAAAACAAATAAAAAATCAGTATCTAAGCATGTCTTTCATGGATTGTTCAGACAATCCATGAAACTGTCATCGTGGACGGAAACCAAATATAAGAAATATAAGAAAAATAAGATAGGGCTCATATCAAGTGTATTTTTAGGGAACTGTCATCGTGGAAGGAAACCAAATATAGAAGCCAGAAATGGAAACAGAAAGAAGAATGGTAGAGACTTTGGATACACCAGGCTAACATAGCGGCATTTTCCTCATCTCTCTCTCATCCCTTGTTTCCCTTCAGCACACGAACACATAGAGACATCAGCAACAACAGCAAGAGCGACAAGAACAACAATAATAGTAAATTATTATGAACAAGATGTCTCTATATGGGTTTCCAGATCTCCACTCGAGCCCTCTCTTTCTAATCACAGCCCAAGTAAGAACATAGACAACAGCCACTAAACAATCCAATCACAGCCCAATCAAAATTTGCCATCCTGGATCTTAATGAAATAAGCTTCATTAACAGTGAAAGAAAATGAGGATGCTAGCAGCATACTTAGTTTGGAAGTGAACCCATTTTTTGTTAAAAAATCATGCCAAAGATGGCAATCAGCTTCATTAACAGTATCTGAAAATGAAAATTTCCATTATCTGAGCTTATATGTTGCTCTACTAATTCACTGTGCCCAACTAAATCTAAAACCCAATTGTTGTGCATATCCGGAGGATTTTGACATACGTACCTATAGCATCCTCAGTTCACAGTGAACCCATTTTGGTCAAAAAAACATGCCAAGATGACAATCAGATGCATGAAATAAGCTTCATTAACAGTAAAAGAAGATGAGGATGCTAGCAGCATACTTAGTTTGGAAGTATACCCATTTTATGTTAAAAAATCATGCCAAAGATGGCAATCAGGTTACTTTAACAGTATCTGAAAATGAAAATACCCATTATCTGAGCTTATATGTTGCTCTACTACTTCTTTAGCCCAACTAAATCTAAAACCCAATTGTTGTGCATATCCGGAGGATTTTGGCATACAGCTATAGCATCCTCAGTGCACAGTGAACCCATTTTGGTCAAAAAAACATGCCAAGAAGACAATCAGATGCATGAAATCAGCTTCATTAACAGTGAGAGAAACTGGGGATGCTAGCAGCATACTTAGTTTGGAAGTGAACCCATTTTTGGTTAAAAAATCATGCCAAAGATGGCAATCAGGTTACTTTAACTGTATCTTAAAATGAAAATTTCCATTATCTGAGCTTATATGTCGCTCTACTACTTCTTTAGCCCAACTAAATCTAAAACCCAATTGTTGTGCATATTCGGAGGATTTTGGCATACAGCTATAGCATCCTCAGTTCACAGTGAACCCATTTTGGTCAAAAAAACATGCCAAGATGACAATCAGATGCATGGGATAAGCTTCATTAACAGTAAAAGAAAATGAGGATGCTAGCAGCATACTTAGTTTGGAAGTGAACCCATTTTGTTAAAAAATCATGCCTAAGATGGCAATCAGCTTCTATAACAGTATCTGAAAATGAAAATTTCCATTATCTGAGCATATATGTTGCTCTACTAATTCTTTAGCCCAACTAAATCTAAAATCCAATTGTTGTGCATATCCAGAGGATTTTGGCATACGTACCTATACCATCCTCAGTTCACAGTGAACCCATTTTGGTCAAAAAAACATGCCAAGATGACAATCAGATGCATGAAAATTAGCTTCACTAACAGTAAAAGAAGATGAGGATGCTAGCAGCATACTTAGTTTGGAAGTGTACCCATTTAGGTTAAAAAATCATGCCTAAGATGGCAATCAGGTTATCTAACAGTATCTGAAAATGAAAATACCCATTATCTGAGCGTATATGTTGCTCTACTAATTCTTTAGCCCAACTAAATCTAAAACCCAATTGTTGTGCATACCTGGAGGATTTTGGCATACGTACCTATACCATCCTCAGTTCACAGTGAACCCATTTTGGTCAAAAAAAATTGCCAAGATGGCAATCAGATGCATGAAAATAAGCTTCACTAACAGTAAAAGAAGATGAGGATGCTAGCAGCATACTTAGTTTGGAAGTGAACCCATTTTATGTTAAAAAATCATGCCTAAGATGGCAATCAGGTTATCTAACAATATCTGAAAATGAAAATTTCCATTATCTGAGCGTATATGTTGCTCTACTAATTCACTGTGCCCAACTAAATCTAAAACCCAATTGTTGTGCATATCCGGAGGATTTTGGCATACGTACCTATACCATCCTCAGTTCACAGTGAACCCATTTTGGTCAAAAAAACATGCTAAGATGACAATCAGATGCATGAAAATAAGCTTCACTAACAGTAAAAGAAGATGAGGATGCTAGAAGCATACTTAGTTTGGAAGTATACCCATTTTATGTTAAAAATTCATGCCTAAGATGGCAATCAGCTTCTCTAACAGTATTTGAAAATGAAAATTTACATTATCTGAGCTTATATGTCGCTCTACTACTTCTTTAGCCCAACTAAATCTAAAACCCAATTGTTGTGCATATCCGGAGGATTTTTGGCATACGTACCTATAGCATCCTCAGTTCATAGTGAACCCATTTTGGTCAAAAAAACATGCCAAGATGACAATCAGATGCATGAAATCAGCTTCATTAACAGTGAAAGAAAATGGGGATGCTAGCAGCATACTTAGTTTGGAAGTGAACCCATTTTTGGTTAAAAATCATTCCAAAGATGGCAATCAGGTTACTTTAACATTATCTGAAAATGAAAATTTCCATTATCTGAGCTTATATGTTGCTCTACTACTTCTTTACCCCAACTAAATCTAAAACCCAATTGTTGTGCATATAAGGAGGATTTTGGCATACGTACCTATAGCATCCTCAGTTCACAGTGAACCCATTCTGGTCAAAAAAACATGCCAAGAAGACAATCAGATGCATGAAATCAGCTTCATTAACAGTGAAAGAAAATGGGTATGCTAGCAGCATACTTAGTTTGGAAGTGAACCCATTTTTTGTTAAAAAATCATGCCAACGAGGGCAAACAGGTTACTTTAACAGTATCTTAAAATGAAAATTTCCATTATCTGAGCTTATATGTTGCTCTACTAATTCACTGTGCCCAACTAAATTTAAAATCCAATTGTTGTGCATATCCGGCCGGAGGATTTTGGCATACGTACCTATAGCATCCTCAGTTCACAGTGAACCCATTTTGGTCAAAAAAACATGCCAAGATGGCAATCAGATGCATGAAATAAGCTTCATTAACAGTAAAAGAAGATGAAAATTTCCAGTATCTAAGCATATATTTTTCTATTCATTCTTCATCCCAACTAAACCATTCATGTTAAGGAAATCAAGATGCATAATCTGAAAAAACATGCTTTTTTTGAAAAATAAGGGAAATCAAGAGATGATACCGAAGAGAGAGTGAGAGAGCGGGGCGACGAGCGCTGGGGCGTAGGAGAGAGAGAGAGAGCGGGGCGACACGGTGGTTTCCGATCGCCGATTCACCTCCAAATAGAGAGAGGGAAGAGGGAAATCAAAAATGACGAAGGGAAGAAGGGACGATGACGAAAGGTCGAAGGCCGTCGAAGAGGACGAAGCGGCGGAGGCAAACGCGCGAGAAGTAGAGCGAGGAAGGAGGGAAAACGAAGCGCCCATTTTTTTTTGGGGGGTTTGGGAAAATGGCGAGCGAAAGATTAGGGTTCGCGGGTTTTATCGCAGCTTATTCACCGGCGTTTCAATTAGACACGCCGGTGAATGTGTCGGTATATTCGCCGGTGTTTATTATCAAAACGTCGGTGAATAGTACACTTCACCGGCGTTTTTAAATAAAACGCCGGTGAATATGAAGATTGCTCGGCGGTTTAAAGCGACCACCGGTGTATAATCTTCCCATCTGGCGCCCCATTCCTATTCGCTCCCTACCCCGGCGCTACTAGTAAAACGCCGGGGAATATTCGCTGGTAAAACAAGTATCTTTTGTAGTGGCTACCTAGATAGGATTAGATACAAGACTTCAGAATAATATGATCACTTGCACATTCCTGTTACTTGTACATGCTACTCGACACGTGTTACTTGTTACTTGCTTGCATGCTATTTGATACTTGTTACATGCTACCTGCACCCTGTTATCTTGTCATGTTACTTGATTCTGTTCTTGATTAAGAGTTAGTTGCTCTATTTTGCTGTCACATCCCTTCCATGCTTACTTCAGTACTTGCTACTTGTCTCTACTCTGTATTTTTGGTCATATGTTTTCTGTACTTATTGTCTGCACTACATGCAACCCGTAACTTGCACTAATTGGCATATTGTTTCTTGTTTTTCGCAAATTGTTAAATTTGCAGACTTTGGTGACTAGCTTTCTGAAGGAGTAAGTGTAATACCCCGGATTATACGACACTTCTTCATGTGTATATATATATATATATATATATATATATATATATATATATATAGAGAGAGAGAGAGAGAGTCCCCTTCGGTTGCACACTACTTTTGGTGAGCACTCTATGAGCACTCATGAAATAAAGACCCTATGAAAAATCCGAACCGCTCATATTGTTCTATATGCCTAAGATAGCCTAACAATAAGAAATCAAGTAATTTGAAGTTCATTTGCCCGTCCATCATGCTGTTCGAATTTTTAGCCATACAATTTTGTGATGATGTACATCATGGACAAATGAATTTCAAATTAGTTGATTTTTTGTTGTTAGGCTATCTAAGGTATATAGAACAATATGAGCGGTTCAGATTTGTCATAGGTGTTCTATTTCGTGAGTGCTCACGGAGTGCGCACCAAAGTAGTGTGCAACCGAAGATTTCTCTCTCTATCTCTCTCTCTCTCTCTCTCTCTCTCTCTCTCTCTCTCTCTATATATATATATATATATATATATATATATATATATATATATATATATATAGAGGAGTGATCCAATGAGAAACACTTTTAAATGAGAAAATGAGAAACAAAGATTTTGACCATTGGATATGAGGGGAAATAGATGAATGGCTCTAATTCAATTGGATTAATTAGTAGAAAATCCGGTTTTTTTCTACACATCTATTAAAAAAAACCAAAAAAAAACCAAAAGCAAAAACCCAAACATCATTAACGTTCTTTCGTTAATCCAAACAACAGCAAAAACCCCAACAGCAAAAACCCAAACATCTCAGTTTTCCTTAACCCTAACTTTCATTAATTCTCCGTGTCTGCGCTGCCACCGTCCGCCGTCGCCATCTCCAGCCGCCGCGTCCGCCGTCGCCATCTCCAGCCGCCGCGTCTCAGTTTTCCCTAACCCTAACTTTCATTAATTCTCCACGTCTGCGCTGCCACCATCCGTCCGTCGCCATCTCCAGCCGCCGCGTCCGCTGTCACCATCTCCAGCCGCCGCGTCCGCGACCCATCAGACCCTTCTACTCATGTTTGGGTCGTTTGATTATATTGAGGTATATAACCCTGGTTTTGCTATTTGATTAAAAAAAATGTTTATAACCATGTATTTGTTGATGGAAAACCTTTCATTCATAAAGTTTTAAGCGCAACTGCTAAGTATTTGATAAGAGTTTAGTATGTATGTGATGTATGTGACTAATTATCAAATTTAGCTAAGGATCTCGCCATGTTAACTAATTAAGTATTTTGAATCAACATCAAGCATAGGAAGTCAAGATTTACATGCACAAAGCTTGAATTTTAATAATTTCTTTGTTATGTTTGTCTGTGTAGCTCCTTCTTTGGATATGCAACTACAACACATTCTCATTGTGGCTGTCATCATGCTCATCCAGAACTTCATCAGTCAAAATGTATCCACCCCACAGCCCAGACCAATTAGGGCAAAGATTGAAGATACAAACCAAGAAATCTCTGAAGGTGAAAGAAGCCAGGATTATCAACCTGGAAACAAGGAAGAGCGAGTGCGTGACATCTTATTGTTGGGATTTTGTTTCTTAATGGGAAGTGACTATTACATATATCATTGTAAAGAATATGGTTACTGATACAGGATGTTTTGTACGTTTTAGAATATTTTTTTTTGTTTTAACCTTCTTTTTGTAATTTCAATTCATACTTATCGTGCAACTCACGTGTGTAATTTGATGTCTTGACCAATGGATTTATTTTCCGGTGGCTTCTCTTCAATCAGAATTGTTAGTTTAGTCTAGTATCTGTTATTATCGTATGATCTGATGCAAGCTCTATAAATAAGCATTCCAATATTTGAAAAATAGTTTTATGCTTCAAACTGTTGTATCCATTCTACTCCATTGAAAGCATTTCAACAACAAAAAATTCATCCACCGTTGGACTCAAATTTTGGGTTTCAGCGACTACAAGCCCAACTCAAAGTCGAAGATTTCTAAAACCCGAATATAGGAATTTTGAGTCTAAACGACTACAGATGCTCTTAGTGTCATATTGATGGTTGAGGAATGACAGCTGTCCTTATATAGTTGAAATATTATTGCCAGCATGTACGGAGGTTTAAATTCAGTAACAGCTGATTGTTTCCATTTCTCTGTTACTTTCCTCTTGCAACGTCATCTCTAGATCGAAATGTCATTGTTGTAGTCCCTATGTTGCTGCCTTTTTTTATGAGCTAGTTCTGTCATATATAATATCGGCTTTTCCATTAAGAAGGTACCATATGTTTGCAGAGAATGTACAAAAATTCAATGTGCTTAGTTTGAAGGAATATATCAGTTTTTACAGAATTGTTTCTAGAGATATTTGTGGGCAAAATGGCCGAACAGTTTATGGTTTCTTTAGACTTCCTCTAAATTCTTCCAAATTAAGAGCCAATGTTCTCAAAAAGTTTTATATGCAGATCAAAGTGAGTTTGGAAGTAATTTATGATTAATTACTTGAGAAGGTAGCATGACATTGGATTGGGCACTTTCTTGTTTATTGGTCTATATTAAATCAAGACAAAGTAGACTACATAAGTAGACTACATCAGTGGCTAAATTTCTAGTCTCGGCCAGTGCATCCTAGTATCTAAATTGAAGCTCAGGTATGAAAAAAATTCTCACTACATGCAACTTTATTATCACTTGTTTATAAAATCTCATGTTCTCATTGAAGAAGAAAAGATTTTGGCTAATGGCTAATCTTTTTGTAATTAATCATCTGTGCATGCATGAGGAAGTGTTGCTTTTCTTGTTCTTTATGTATCCTCAAATTTCTGTATGTTTTTTTTCTTTATTGAGAAAGGCCTTCTTAACCTGCTTAAGATTGTTTTGAGTAACTTCTTTCACGTAATAACGTATTCAAACTCCAATTTTCTGGTCACTGTGCTAACTTTATTGCTTTTACAATTTGATTCAGTTTCATTTGATAGTATCATATGATGTACAGTCTCTTGAATAATGAACATCACAGAACAAATTATAGTCTTATTAGGCATAGTTAGGCTTTTAGTCTCTGCCATACTATTTTAGTTATAAGAATGAAGAAGTTTGCATATTTTGCATTTGTATTGAAGGGTGCTTTCAGAAATTTTGCTATTAATTCGAGTAAAACCAGGAAATTTTTGCTTCTGTCCTACCATTGCATATGTGCATACCATGAAAATTTATTTGTTTACGATTTTATTGATTTTTTGAATAATTTGCTTGTCATAGGTTAAGCAAGTGATCAAATTGCTTCACGATTCGAGCCCATTCAAGGATGGCATAGACTAAGGATTGATGTTGAGCCTTGAGATGTAAACACAAATTCAATTCGAATTCCAGGGTAGCAAATGTAAATGTAAATGACTATGTACATAACTAGAGCCAATTTCGATGCTTGTATTTATGTCATGTATGTATAAGTTAGAAGGAAATCATAATTTCATAGGTACAATGTAGCATCACATTTGTTTCCAGAAGGGGAAAAAAATTGCAGCATCACATTCGGATGTACTGTACACTAATAGAGTTGTATATTGACAAGCGCAGATGAGCTGCCATATATACTTGTTTACATTCTTTCTCAATGTGATTTGGAAATGCTGTTATATAGTGATGGCATCTAGTTTCAGTTTTCTTCAAAAGCCCAGCATGTTTGTCGCAACATACAAATTTCATTAGCATCAGTGAAGAAGAAACAAAAAATCAAAAAAAATTCTGCATCAGTCAGTCATCTCATTATCAATAATATCGTTAAAGACAAGACACCAGCCCCTTAAAAATAAAGCAATAAGTTCACAAGTTAAAATTGTGTTTATGTCTGCTGTAAGCCTGTATCCTCCTAAATGATCCTTCTCAGTTCAAAAGGCTAAAAGAGTTTGGAAACAAAAATAGCAGATGCAGAATATGCACTTGTTAATATATCACTGCGTTTAAACCTCACAAGATATTCTTCACTTTGTGAGGCTTCTGACAGTGACTTCAAAACATCAAAACCATTCAAATTTGTTGCAGCAAAAAAGAAAAAGAAAAAGAAAAAAAAATCATAATAAGCAAAGAATAGTAGACTGATATGTTAAAAGAAGATTATTATGTTATACAAAACCTCACCTCAGACTATTATGGGGAAACAAATGGTCAGTTAATGAATAGAATAAAATATGACAGTGGATAACATTACAGGGTCTATCGGTATTTCAGATATAGATGACCAAATAAACCTCTAAGAGTAGACTGATAAAAGAGGTTTCAGATATAGATTCACACACAAGCAACAATCCTGATACATTGAGCAAAATCCTGATACGCTCAGCTAAATTATTCTGCTTCCAGATTTCTACAACCAACAATCCTTATACACTGACCAAAAATAATTTTGCTTCCAGATTCACACACATTAATCAAAAGAAGAAAATGAAACCAATGTACCCAAGAAGCAACAGACAGTTACAATCGAAATTCAACACAAAAATGACAAAACAAACTATATAACTGTTCAAACAAAGAAAACGAACAGATATTTCTGTTTGGTAATTCCAGATTCAAAGGAACTATACAACTCTGCAAACAAACAAACAAACAAACTAAAAAAAGCAACGGATAATCCCATTCCAGTTTCCAAATCCAGCAAAGAATAAGCTTGATCAAAATGTTCCAGCAAACAAATCCAGCAAAGAATAAGCTTGATCAAAATGTTTCCAAATCCAGCAAATCCCATTACAGTACACAACCTGGAACATACAAAACAGAGGAATGTTAAATAAAGATGATCAAAATGTAAAACAACCGAAAAACATCAAAGATTGACGAGAAATAAAAACACAAAACTAAAGATAAACGTGAATGTTACATAAAATTAAGGCACGAGCAATACCACAAAGGAAATTGCTAAATTGCAACATAACATAAATTGCTAAATTAATTCATGTAGTTATCTTACCAAAGAAAATCAAATTTACGATTCCTTCTTTTCTGGACAGTTTCGACTATCATGGTCGACATACTTGTTGCATGTTCTACAAAGTCTAAGATTCTTTTCTTGTTGTTCCATGGCCTTCTCTTTCCCTCCTTTTAATCTTTTCCCACTTCCCTTCGTCTTTGAAATATCCGATATGCAAACATTGTCATTATTTGAAGTTGTTGGAAGATTCCCCTCGGTGAAATGTTTCTCTTTCTTATGATTCAAATTTGCACCCAGATTTTCTTTCATTCTTAGTAATTCATCTCTAAGATTTTTACCTCTTTCCATAGCATGTAAAAAGCTCTCATTTGAATAGCCAGCAAGATGCATGCACTCTGAAAGCAAATCCCACAATGATGATAAGTTAATTCCAGTTATGTTACTTGAAGTTCCACATAACTCATTTCCTTCAACATCGAATATTTGAGCACTTGTTGCAAGTTTAGTCCACCTCCTTACAATATAGTGAGTAGACAACTCATCCACAAATTCATTTTTTAACACAGCAAGAATATGCCGACAAGGAAGTCCCTCTCCCTCAAACATTTTACAATCACAATATGCCACCTTAGTAGCTTGAAGATAAACAACTTCTCTTGATCTGAGTTTCTTATTCTCCTTATTTTCTTGAACAATGTAAAAATACACATCTTCTACCTCATCGATTTTTTTTGTAGCACAATTGACACAACTCTTAAGCAACTCATCTTGAAATAGATGAAAGTTAGCTCGTGTGTATATCTCGCTCATTTGTTTCTCCAATGAATTCTTTATTTTCATCTTTGGCCTGGTATAAATTGTATCATGATCAGCCTTCAATTCATTATGTCGTTGGTGCTCCAATGCCCTCTCGAATCGTGTATGGAATTCCACCAAACTATTCCTCTGGCTAACAAAGTGACTAAAAAAAGAATTCATACTTTCGCTGCGCTGTGTTGTCCTCATTCCAGCTAAAAAAGTATCCTTGAAAAATGCTGGTATCCATAGTTCACGTAAGCCATGCATCATTTTCAGCCACATATTGTTCCCTAAATGATAAGTTGTTATAACTTCATTCCACCGCATTTCGAACTCCTCAATAGTTTCAGAAGAATAAACACAAGATTTAAAATCTTCATGAAATTTTTTGTTAGAGGCCAACTCAGATCCAACCTTTCCCGACAACTTATGGAGAATATGCCACATGCAATATCTTTGTTTTGTTTTGTCTAGTTTAACTTTTACAGCATTACCAATTGATGGGCATTGATCTGTAATGAATGCTAATGGTTGTTTCCCCCCCATGGCTTCCAAGAATTTCTCAAACAACCAAATAAAAGAATCTGACTTCTCATCAGCTAAAAATCCGACACCAAAGTTCACCGACTGTCTATGATGATTAACTCCTGTAAAAGCGCAAATACAATAATTAATATTGAACTTTTATATGGATTGCAAATAATAATAATAATAGATAGTTTCATATAATAGATAAATTAGTACCTGTAAACGGCGCAAATATCAACGAATATTTGTTTGTTTCATATGTAGTGTCAAAAAATACTACATCTCCAAATAGGTGGTATGCTTTCCTTGAAAGTCCATCCGTCCAAAATACATGAGTGAGCTTCATGTCTTTATCAACCTTATAATCATAGAAAAATGAAGGATTGATTTTTTTCATCCTTGCAAAATTATCTAGAAATATCTGCGCATCTGTTTCTTTCATTGCCTTTCTTACATTCCTTTTATGATTTCTGATGTCTCTTTCAGTGCAACCCATATTCTCATACCCATTAGCTTGAATCTTTAGAACTGTAACTAATTGGGATGTGGAGATATTAGCTTCATCATAGATTTGTATTAATGACTTTTGTGTCGATGATACTCCTCGGTTTATATTTAAAAATTGTTGCCTACGAGGACTAGTGAGAACATGACAATGACCTTCATGAAATTTAACAATCTCCCACATGTCATTTTCAACTTTCTTAAATTTTATCATAGCCATACAATTCTCTCTAATTACAGATCGTCGTCTTTTTTTTTACCTGCAGTTGATCCCACTGGAAGCTCCTTGATAGTTTCACCTTGTAGTACTTTTGCAGTACTTTCTCCTTGTTTTGAGCAAACATAATATTTTGTTATCAATTCTCTTGTCTTCCTATCCAAATTTGTACTCCCTTTCCGAATAGAAAAACCTCCAAGCTTTCCATATGCATAGTAAAAAAGTTTCCCCTCTTCTAATGATGCAAATTGCATTCCAAGTTTCGGCCTATTAATATCATCTACAGTTGGTGTCCACTCACCATGGTCATGTTCTCTTGCTGTTTCAGGAGTCGAACTCAAGGCCTATAAAAAAGAAAAGTGAAACTAGTTAGTTTAGAAGTCAACAGTAATAAAAGGAAAATTGTTATATATTTTGGAGTTAAGTGTTGCATGTATATAAAGAAAATTAATTCTTTTTACTAACCAACCTCAACGACATCTGAATCTGAGATATTACCACTGTTAGGATCTCCAAAGTTCGTGTTTGTTGCTCGGTCATCAAGAAATGCATCCTTCGTGTGAATTGTTTCAAACCCTTAAGAGAAAAAGGATAAAACCAAACAACAATTAATTTTAGACGATTAGTAACACACAAAAATAACAATATTTTAAGTAGTATGTTATTTATACCTATCTCATGTTCCTCACTGGCTTCAGGAACTACATGTTCTTCCTGTAGATGTTCAATATATAGCACAACCTTCTTCAAGTTTTGATGTTCTGTGAAGGCATCATGCAGTGACTCATCTGTATTAATAAGTATGTAGCCATCGTCTACTGAGCTTTCATGCAACTTACAAAAGACTCTATAATCCTCAAAATATTCACACTCCATCATTATTTCTTTTATTGAACTCATGTAGAATTCATCCGGACGCACCTTCTCGAGACGAGCGCAAGAACCATTTACATATTGCTTAGGTGGACCTAGATCAAAGTTACCACCTAGATAAATCTCTACAGAAAAGAGGTTATCACTGATACTCATGAATACCTGAAATTTAAAAAATCACACTATTGTTAACTGTGTAAAATTTATTACTCATTTTTGAATTTAGAAAAGTTTTCAAATGGTTTTGAATTATTTAAGAATATAATCTAACTAAAGTACAGCTAACCAAACAGGAGTCTATTTGCCTCTTCTGGCTAACTAAAGTTTTCAAATGGTTATCATCAATCATTTTCCTTTATAATGCTTCTTCTGACATGCATCATCAAAAATACACGATGCCAAATTAGGCAATTACAATCACATATAACTTGTTAAAATGCAATGCCATTTAGGAAAAGACGCAGAGAAATGTGACCTGGAGAAATAAAGAAAATGAATATTTTGAACTTTATACAAGTAATATATTTTCGCTGGACTTTATACAAGTAATAAATTTTCTCAATATTATGCACATTTGCAGGCATTCTCAATGGCATAGGAGCTCTCTACGGTAGATTTTCTGCTAGAAATCTATATTCCTATTGGCCACTTTCAATAGCAATTCATCTTATATGCCTCGCACTAACATCAAGATCTTTCATCCTACTTTTAGCATTTCTGAGACCAAAATACTCCTAACCTCAACATCATCTTGAAGGAGACTGAAGGAAAATGAACTAGTTAAATTTAGTTCATTTTCACTCCTTTCAAGAGACAAACATGAATGTCAAGTAAACATAACTTTCAAGAGCAGAGCAATCTGTAGAAGAAAACTGAAACACTCTGTTTCGGAAGGAAAGAGAGGAAACACTCTGTTTCGGAAGGAAACAGAGGAAGGGAGGACTGTGCGGTTGGTTGATTGAAGACGACGAGGATGCAGTGGTGGTCGAAGTCGACGATGAGGAGGAGAAGCAAGATGGGTTTCGGTTGGATTTTGGCGCCAAATCTTCAATGACAGAATTGCGGAGGAAGAAGTGCAGAGGAGAGAATGAGCGGGGTGACGGCGGCTGGAGAAGGAGTGGGCAGACGCGGCGGCTGGAGAAGGAGTGGGCGGACGCGGTGGCTGGAGATGGCGACGGCGGACGCGGCGGCTGGAGATGGCGACGGCGGACGGGGGCAGCGCAGACGCGGAGAATTAATGAAAGTTAGGGTTAGGGAAAACTGAGATGTTTGGGTTTTTGCAATTAAGGTTTTTGCTGTTGTTTGGATTAACGAAAGAACGTTAATGATGTTTGGGTTTTTGCTTTTGGTTTTTTTTTTGGTTTTTTTTAATAGATGTATAGAAAAAAACCGGATTTTCTACTAATTAATCCAATTGAATTAGAGCGATTCATCTATTTCCCCTCATATCCAATGGTCAAAATCTTTGTTTCTCATTTTCTCATTTAAAAGTGTTTCTCATTGGATCACTCCTCTCTCTCTCTCTCTCTCTCTCTCTCTCTCTCTCTCTCTATATATATATATATATATATATATATATATATATATATATATATATATATATATATTGTCTGTATGAGTGCATGTGATTGCAATGTTTTGTTTGAGTATATGAGTGTTGGAGTGGGTCCATGTTTGCGGGGCGGTTCGTAGGAAGATTGCATTCTAAAAGATTCACGAGAACGAAGAGGACCGATACTAGTATAAACACTAGTTTTAGGTACGACGCCTATGAAAATATAATACTGTATGATACTATAGTGAATATATATTATGTACGCTCAATAAACCTCTTGTCTCGCATTCGAAAGAACCCATTTAAACTTAAATTGGGCAGCCAACACATCAACCACAAAACTAGTGTCTAAGGCCATGGTTTTGTCCAAAACCACCCTACTACCCTACCCTACCCCCCCTATGAATCCGGCCCATCTTCTCCCCTCTTTCCTTCTTAATTTCTCCATCAAAACACCCCCCCCCCCATTCCACCTCCTTTGTTCTGGAATTTCAGAACTCCACCAAGAGAAAAAAAGAGAGAAAGAAGAGAGCTTGAAGAAAGGATTCAAGGAAGGATTCTCAAAGGAAGGGAGCTTAAGGAGATCAATTCCTCTACAGCAACCAAGGGTGGGGAGTTACTCTAAACCTTCCTTTATGTCTTTTAATTGAATTTCTTTCATGCATGTATGATAGGAAGCGTTAGGATGATTATCTAAGAAGTTGAAAGATGAAATCAGAACTGAAACTAGAAAACTTGTTCAGAATGCTATTTTGTAGATTTTTCCGAGAGCAAACCACAAAGAATTAGGCCATGAAACTTTCAGGGATTGTTCATATATATGTTTAGATAGTTCATGATTTATTTCGGATTTTTCTGAGGAGCTTTTATATTTTAATAAAATCAAATGGTAGAACTGTATCGTAAGGCAAAATCAGCAATTGGTTAACAGGATGACTGATGTTTTTGGAATTTTCCTAATTTATTGGAACATGTTATTGATCTGAAATTTTTAATCTGTATTCCTAAATGCATCTAGATTCTATAAAAAAATCAGGAAAATGTTTGGATGAATGTATAGGCTCGAAAAAGATTGACCTTTAATCAGTAGCTGAAGTTGAACTGAAGAACATGATGACTTTCTGTGCTAAATTGAAATAGAGAGAACTCAGTGTATACTTGGAGTTTTGACATGAATTCTTTTTCTTATTGTTAATTATGATCTCTAGTTTCATCACTGTAAATTTTGTGTCATTTGGATGAGTATGGAGTTTAATATGATTTTATTAGCATGCACCATGCTGTTGTCAGTCAATTTGGATACCCTGTAGAGATTGGACATTTGAGGCTCATTAAGAGTACAATTTGAGAACCTGATTCATTAGAGATTTGTAATAGACATCTAGAACTTTTCAGCAAGACCAATTTGAGACAATTCCAATAAAGGGTTGATTTACAGTGATTTTTGTAATACTGGACAGAGACCTAGAATGGATCTGAGTGCTCTGATTTAGAAAGACCTAGTGTGTGACTTGGTGCATTGATGAGAGATGTGTGAGTTAGGGTGACATATTGGTGAATTTTGGACTCATGACCAACTAGAGAGTTGTTGAGGACACCCAAACTCTCCTATAGAACTTGGGTTTGTGACGTTCTGATGAACGAGTAGTGTTTTGTGCTACCGGTAAGGTGCAGCCCGTGTAGAGGAAGTACACAGGCTGAGACTTGAGAGGCTATTTTGAGGACCTAGATGATGGAATTTGAGTTTATGATCAACTAGAAAGTTGTAGCTTACAATCTTACCTTTCCGGATTGGGCTCGTACACTCCAATCAGAGTTGTATCAAGGAAGTTATGATCTTTTTAAGATTCGGGCAGAAACCCCGTAGGTCGCTTAGTCTGGAGTGTTGACTAGGTATTGTGAGGACATTTCCCTTGTGTACTATCAGAGTTGATGACTCTTGTCTAGGGATGGTTGATATCTATTGTTGGTGTTGTGGACCCCCATAATGGGTATGTGACTCGAGTTAGTCACTAGGGTAAGGGATACCTTACACCTGTCAACCCTACGTTATAAACTTCTGCCGAAGCATAGGACATCCGAGCCGTGCCATTGAGATAAGTTCATAGGTCAGGGTCAGGGGTGAACATACATTCACAGCTGGGGTAAACGACGAATGTAGGCCGTAATGCTAGACAATTTCAAGTCAGGGAAGTGGCGAACCGAACCAATATCGCCAGGGCCAGAGGTTGATAGGCAAGTGTGGAAGCAAATTTTATCTTTACCCAAAGTGATTAGAGTAAGGCTGGAATTAGAATGACATATTAAGGGGTTTGGGAAATTGCATTAGTCCTAGCAGACCATAGTCGGTGTTGTACCTTCCAGTCGTAGGAATACGTTTTCGGCACTCATGAATGAGTCATCGGCTCATATTTCGATCTGTTAATTCCCAAAGTTTTCCGGAGTAAGGAACGGAGGCTAGGAGGATTTGACCTCCCGAGGCGCTCACGTCCCTATGCACGTGGGTTTTGTTGTTAAGGTACGGAGGCAGGAGGATTTGACCTCCCGTGGTGCTTCCGTCCCTGTTAAGGTACGGAGGCTAGGAGGATTTGACCTCCCGAGGTGCTTACGTCCCTGTTAAGGTATGGAGGCTAGGAGGATTTGACCTCCCGAGGCGCTCACATCCCTTTGGTGTATATATAAGTTCATAACCCGATCAGGGGTGAACACGCATGCGTCAGTCCATAGCCCAGGTAAGGGGTGGACATGGGAATCATACGGTCTTGCGACCAGATTCAACGCGACTTTCTGAAGAGGTCCGTACGCGGGTACCAAGTGGCAGCTACAACCACTACTTCGGTACTACAGTGGCGGAACTAGATCGACCAACTGCAACCTCCTTGGGCGAAGGACAATTTATTGGGAACTGGTTGAGTACAAGAGTAGGATGCATGGCTAGAGATTGAACCCTACAATCAGGAGAGGCGAACTCCCTGGAAAGTATGTAGTATGGGATGCATATGTTTCCATCGAAGTGATTTTGGGAAAGTATGTAGTATGGGATGCATACGTTCTCAACTGAATTACATTAGAGTAGGTGCATCGTGTGCATTCTTATTTTGCGCATTAGATTAGGCTATGCTTGGGTCTGGAACGCATGTAGTATGGGATGCATGCGAATCCAGATTCCAAGTCTTGCTTACTTTAGAATAGGCTTGTGATCGGTGCATTTAGTTGTTTAATCATGGCATACACGAGCACTACATAATTTAGGATGCACGTTTCTCTTTCCATTCAAGATGGTTTGTGATTACCAGTTTGGAGGATCGCTATTATTATCAGTATTGCGTTAGTCGAAGTACTGACGTTCCCCACCTTTTAGGTACTGGTTCTACCTCTCGAGCAGGTGCAAGAGACATCAGAGTCGCGCAGCAGAAGACTCAAGTCGAGGAGCAAGTCCCAGGGAAGCAGATTGACTGTTCAGCAGAGCTTCGGCAGTGAGCCGTCGACTGCCATTCAGAGAGAGAGAGAAGTTGTTAACTTTACAAAGGAGTGATGTATGATGTAATAAGATGTATTAAGTTTATGTAATTTGTTTTCTTGTCAAGAACAAGACATTGGTTGTAATCAATGGTGTAATGACTTTATTTGGCAATAATTTTTTTTTTAAATTTCTGTGTTATTACTGTGTTGAGATGCATTTGGAGACAAAGATTCTAGTGAGTGTCACAGATATCTGGTAACGGGGATCTGGGGCGCTACAGTAAGTGACCAAGTGTTCTGAGCTTGGCTAGAGTTCCTGCTTGAATTAATTTTCTATTTTGAATAAATTGTATTTATTACTATTTGAATCTTGTATTGGGCACTTTGTCCCAGAACATATAACTTGTTGTTTTCAGATCTAGTTATTGAGAATTATGTATCTTGTTCCCAAATAAATCTGTTGGTTATATTAATTTGTTTCATGCATGCGTGGATGATTATTTCCTCTTACTTCTTGTTTATTTATTGTGAACTGTTGAAAAGATCCTTACAGCTCTTGAATGGTGAAAGCCATTCACTGGACTTTGTCGCGTATCCATATTCCGTATTCCTATTTGGGAAGTGGGGCATGACAGGTTTTTAATGGTATCAAAGCCCAGGTTTGGCTAATGTATTAGTTTGACTAACATGTTAGACAAGTTTGGCTCGATCAGGGATTGGGTCAACCGTAAACAGACCATGCAGTAACATGAATAAATGATAATCAACTTGATCTGGATACTAACTGTTTTTGGATTTGTGCAAACCATGGCTCGCAGAGGTGCCTCCACTTTCCGTGCTTAAGAGGAACAACCTGGACTAGAGGCTGTTACGCATGTGTTGGAGCGGCTGGTCCACATGTAGTAGAATCATAGTGATCTTGTAATGGCCGCATTGGAAGCTGCCCAGAACCCGACTCCCGCTGTGCGCACGCAAGTGACTCTTCCTCCTTGTCCAGTTACAGTTGCATACTTCATGAGGCTGCACCCTGACAAATTCTCCGGCACTTGGACACCGCTTGAGGCCGAACATTGGTTGATCAAGACATAGCAGCTGCTGCTGACAGCGAGAGTTGCTGACGCTAATCGTGTGGATGTAGTGAGCATCCAGTTTGTGGACCTTGTCCACATATGGTGGATGGCTGAGTCCAGAAGGCTCGAGCGGCCCATTGCCTGGACAACGTTCACCAGGAGCTTCTTAGAGAATTTCTTCCCTAGCATCACTAAGGTTGATATGGAGCATCAATTCCTTGCCCTGAAATAGGGTGCCAGATCGGTGGACGAGTATGCGGCAGAATTTACCAGGCTTAGTCACTTCGCAGCCACCTTGGTGGCGAACGAAGAGGATAGAGCCCGGAGATTCCTATCGGGGCTTGATCGAGATATTCATATGCATCTCGTTGCCCTTCACTTTCGTACTTATGTTGAGGCTCTTGAGGCAGCCCAAGCCCCGGAGCAGGCTCGCAACAGGTTGGCTCCTTCCCAGCGGACTGTTCAGCACCCCGTTGCTGCTGTTGTTAGGCCTTATGGTGGGCCGATTCGGAGGCCAGTCCCGTCACATCCGGTCAGGGCAGCTCCCTACCCTTCTGCTGCTCCTCAGAGAGTTGGGTACTGTGACTTTTGCCAACTAGCTAGGAATGAGTGCAAGGACTACAGGAAGGCGAATCACCGTTGTTTTGGCTGTGACGCTGCTGACCACTCAGTGTGGGATTGCCCGTAATAGAGGATGGCTCTTCCAGCCAAGGGACCGATTCAGCAGGGAGCACCAGCTCATGGGCCGGTTATGCCACCGCTCCCTCCTCAGCATCAGATCGTCGGTCAGAGGACTGCAGCTCCGAGGAGAGGTCAGGCTTACAACCTGATGGCAGAAGAATCTGAGACGGCAGAAGGAGTCATTGCAGGTATTTTGCATTTTATTGTTTTGTTATTTCCTTTGCTTCTTTCATTGTCTTGCTCTGTTCTTTCATATTATATTTTCTGCATTGTTATTCCTTACTCCTTAATCGTCTTTCTTCTCCCTTGCCTTTTGACTCTATCTTAGGTATTATCCTAGTTTATTTTTTTCCTGCTCATGTCCTCTTTGATTCCGGGGTGACCCATTCCTTTGTCTCTTCCTGCTTCGTGGATCGGCACCAGCTGGAGTGTAGTGTCATGTCAGCGGCTTGGAACATTGCTACGGGTGGCGGTGTTGTCGTCTGTTCCCGGTGTGTAAGCAGAGACCCGTGGTTATTGGTGGCGCAGATTTCAAGGCTGACCTGATCATAATTGGGAACTCTGGATTCGACATCATTCTAGATATAAATTGGTTGGGTGGGTCCTATGCTGTCATAGATTGCCGAGCCAAGAAAGTTGTATTCAGAATCCCAGGTTGCGCAAAGTTTGAGTTTCATGCTGGGGAGACACCCATTGGCCAGGAGACTTGTGCTATGGAGTTGCACACAGGCCGTGAGGCTGCGCCACTAGTAGTGCGGGAGTTTTTGGATGTGTTTCCTGAGGAGTTTCCTGGGCTCCCCCCAGATAGGGATGTGAAATTCGGTATTGAGGTTCAGCTAGGTATTGCACCAATATCGATAAGTCCCTACAGGATCACACCAGTTGAGCTAGCAGAGCTGAAGGTGCAGATCCAAGGATTGTTAGATTTGGGATTCATCAGACCCAGTGTTTTGCCATGGGGAGCTCCAGTCCTATTTGTCAGCAAGAAGGACAGAAGCCGTAGACTGTGCATTTATTACCGAGAACTAAACAGTGTTACTGTGAAAAACCGGTATCCGCTGCCTAGGATGATGATTTGTTTGATCAGTTGGGCGGTTCAGCAGTCTTTTCGAAGTTGGATCTTCATTCAGGGTATCATCAGGTCAAGGTGAAAGTGACTGATGTGCAGAGGACAACCTTCAGAACAAGGTACGGGCATTATGAGTGATGTGAATTTTGGCAAGTGTACAAAATCGCAACAAGTAGTATAGTTAAGTGAAAAGAGTGTCGAACCCACAAGGACTAACTATTTTATTGAGTACCGATATTACTAGATTAACTACTACTTGGAAAATCGAAAGTTAATAAAGAGAGAAACTAAATTAAATTAATCTAAAGAACTAACTAAATAAATTGAAAACTGTGGGATCTGAAATTTTTGTGATTTGTTAATGGCAAAATTAATTCTACGGCTTTCGATTTCACCTAGTTAATCATACACAATTTATAACTCCATATGAATAAAGAATTTATTTTTCCAAGTTGTAGTCCGAAATTCCCAATTTATTCAATGCTTTCTCTCGAACAACACCAAAAATATCTCCAACTAGCAGTTTGTCATAGTTCATGTACAAATCTAATTAATTGAAAACTCATTAAGTTCTTTGGATTTCTTAACGGTCACATCAATCGCGGTAAATCATTTCTAATTTCGCTCAATCAATGGTGTTTAATTCTATAATTCAAAATCACAAATTACCTCTCGGTCTCTCCATGATCCAATAAATCATACAAAAGTCGGTCAACCAATTGTAAGCATTAAGATCAAAAATCAAACACACAACAATGAAAAAATGAAAAATAAAATGGAATTAAAATTGTGTTCTCAAAACTAGGCTACATCAAAACCCTAGAAAAATAAATTTTAGTACATAATAAATTTGCAACTAATAAATATTGTTTTGGATTGCATAATAAAAATTAGAGAAAGAAAAGAGATACAAAAAGAACTGTTTTTTAAAAGAAATTGCAAACCGAAGTAGCAAACACAGCATTCTCTTCCTCTCTCCTTCTCTTTCGTTTTCAACTTCAAACAGTGCTGACGTCAGCCTCGAGAAGCGCACCACAGGACAGCAAGCTGCTGTCATTTCGTCGCCACGTTACGCCTGCTGGGTCCGCCGCCACGTCAGAATCCACGTCGGCCTCCTCGTTCCTGGTGCCGCTAACCCAGTAAAGGAAGACAGAGAGCCAGGGCCTCTGTCGCTGTTAAAGTTCACGCCGCTGTCGCACGTCCTGTCTCTCTCTCTCTTGCTTTGATCTCCGTGTGACCAAAAACCCCAGCACTCGGTTTTGCCTCTTCGTCTTTGAGTTCAAGCCCAAGACAGCCACACTCTGTTATTTTATTATTACATTTTTTTTAAAATAATAAGAGGCCAGCCGTCCCTCTCCCTCTATCGTTAAGCTTTTTTTTTGTAGCTTCTCCTTGAGTTGTATTTATAGAGCACGGAAGAGAGATTTAGGGTTTAATTTTGTAGAAAAACCCCTCTTCTTGCTTTATTTATTTCCATGTATGATTTGCTCTCTATTTCTTGCATCATTTTCTTCCCATTCTTTTTCTTGAAACACGTGCTGCACACAAACAGAATAAATCAAAAATCAGGATTTAAAAATAAAAATAAAAATAATTAGTTTAAATTAATTATACTAACTAAAAATCATATTAGCTCATTTAAACACTTTTTAAATTGTTTATTGCACTTTCAGCTCAATTGGCAAATTAAAATTTATATTATATTTTTCTCATGGCCAAATTGTAAAATTAAAATTCAACAAATCAATAAAAATAAGTAAATCATTATATTTGTTTTGTTTGTTGATTTTTACCAAAAATCTTCACATTTTGCATCAAAAATCTTATTCCTTCAAAAATAATTAATTAACTTAAATATATGGAAATAAGTTAAATTATTGATAAGATAGACGAATACAAGTAATTTTAATGGGTAAATGAGTACAAATATTTATATAAAAATTATAAACATCAATAAGTTCCTAGTGATGCCTTTCGGAGTCACGAATGCGCCAGCTGTGTTCATGAGTCTGGTGAACAGGGTCGTTTCCCCATTTCTGGACAGATTCGTAGTGGTCTTCATAGATGATATTCTGGTGTATTCTCGGAACCAGGAGGAACATGTGAGCATCTAAGGTTGGTTCTACAGACTCTGAGGGAGAATCAACTCTATGGGAAACTCAGCAAGTGTGAGTTCTGGTTTACCCGAGTTACCTTTTTGGGGCATATCATCTCGGGCGAAGGAATCTCAGTTGACCCGTCCAAAATTTCTGCAGTGAAGATTGGCCAGTGCCTAAGTAGTTTCTAAGGTGAGAAGTTTCCTTGGACTAGCCGGGTATTATCGGAAATTCGTCCACGACTTTTCGAAGATAGCTGGGCCACTAACTAAGCTGATAGGGAATGATCAGAAATTCATCTGGGATGGGGATTGCAGCGAAGCTTCTGTAGAGTTAAAGAGCAGGTTGACATCAGCGCCAGTGTTAACTATTCCGGATGGTTCAGGTAGATTTGTGGGTTCACTGTGACGCTTCTGGCAAGGGTCTTGGTGCAGTGTTGATGCAGAAGGGCCAAGTTGTTGCCTATGCATCTAGGCAGTTGATGTAACACCCCGAATTCCAAAATACAACTGAATTCGAAGTTCCACATGATCTTTACACTTCTTTCGTACAATTTTTCAAGGAAATAAAAACATTCCTACATCAGAGTTACACTACACATTTACATTCATATAGCGGAAGCAATTTACAGTAATTATATGAAAATATACACATTTAAATCAATCTTGGAGCAGCATGTATACTTCAATCTGTCAACATCTTTTTCCTGCATATGAAACTGTGGGCGCATTAGTTCATTCACTGACGAGATATTGGCCATCCTCTCTATGCCGGAAACAGTATAACGATTTTCCATACTTAAACAACCACAAACTTGATCACAAGTAAAACTACAAGGGACTATCCTATTGATGTCGTGTTGTGCTGTGCACTTAGTTCTTAATGCAGATTGTTTACATTATATGACACTAATGCGCACTTGTTCAGAGTCTATGCAGCCCATACTACATAGGTTCGAGGGCAAACCCTTAATCGTTCTTCATCATGTAGGGTT
Source organism: Hemerocallis citrina (assembly GCA_017893485.1). NCBI lineage: Eukaryota > Viridiplantae > Streptophyta > Magnoliopsida > Asparagales > Asphodelaceae > Hemerocallis > Hemerocallis citrina. The sequence goes on from CM030358.1 coordinate 288,756,266, forward strand.
CAATTCCTCGTCATGACCTAATCCACTACTGTAACTACGATAAGTATCTTAGGCATTCTATGAACTACGAACTCACATCTAGGCGCCCTGGAGAGAATCCCAACGCACTGACACATGACTCATCATGCAGGCATCCTGTGGTAATTCACCTCCTACCATAAACGTGACACCACCCGCATTCATTAGATCACCCCATAAGCGTCGCCACCGGGACGGTACTCTGGAGTAGTATCCACGTCCTAATCATGACGCATCATAGGACATCTTGTGGATACCCTCACGCCGCCAATCCAATGTCCCTCATACTCATGTTTGTCTCTTACGTTCATCACATCTTCACTATGTATCTCATCCTTAGGTATAATTGGAGGTCACTAATATAGAATCTAGCATTACTCATACATCCATCGGTCTTTTCAATATCGACCTTTATCAACGACCCAAACTTGGTCAAAATATCATAAATTCTCTTTTCAATACTTTTCATTCTTGCTGATGTAGAGTTTTAGCTAAGTTCTGGTATAAGTCCTCATTTTCACATTCATTGAAACATGTCCACAAAATTTCACATTTCATCACATTCTCTTTCTAACTCATTTCTATGCACAATTTGCACAATCAAAAGAAAATTTTTATTTGATTTTAAAAGTCTCAATTTATTTCTTTGCAATCATTTCCATACTCAAGGATTTTCCTTTCTTTATTTAGAAACTCAAAATCAAAACTAAAGTGAACTCTTCACACACAAAAAAAAGATTGTATTTCACTTTTAAAGGTCCGTAATTTCAAAATAATATTTTTTTTTGAAGTTTATAAACTCAAAAATTTTCTAATATTTCCTCCCTATTCCTTTTACATATTTTTGTTTGGTAAGAATGTCACAATAGTCAAGGTAAATTATAAATAATTAATAAAATAAAATAAAAGAAAGGAAGAAAAAAAAACATTTTTTTCCAAAAAAATTTGGCCACAGCCAGATTCGAACCGCACACACCCACACATAGTGCACAGTCACCGAGACCCCAAAGGCCCACGCGCTAGCCAAAAGGGACAAATAGCCCAACTGTCATAAAGGGGAAGTGAGTAGGTTTTGAGTCTAGTTCTCGACAGTGGAGAAAAATCGGATTTTGGAAATAAAAGCCCCTTGCCGAGACTCGAACCCATGCACACACAGTGATACAGTAACGCACTAAAGCCCCCCTATAACCAGTATGCCCATAGGATTTAACTGATATATGATTGGTTCAAATTAAGCTTAAGTTGAGTTTCTGTTTATTAGAAAATATTTCATTTTTCAAAAGATCATAACTTCGTTTTCTCTTCACAAAATATTCTAAAAATCTCCAGAATACTAGATTTACATACATTCAACAAATCAGTGTTTTTAAAAATAATTTTTTGACATTAAAGCGAGTATTTTCACTCTAATTTGTATTCTATATTCATAAATTGCAAAAATTCACTTTAACAAATTCCCTACTCAATTCTTTACATTAAGACTTTATTAAAAGTGTAAATTTCTATTTTTCTCTCTTTATTCATAATACTTATAATCAAAATTTGCATTCCTTGAGCAAGTATTACAATGGTTCAATACACGCAAAAATTTAATAATTCATCTACTAACCATACATGAACATTTTTTCTACAATCACATGGTTCTAATTTCACAATTTCATGACAATAAGTTAATTTAACTACATCAAACATGAATTATAACCAATAGCAAGCAATTCATCCAGCATTTACTCATTCGTCTAGCAAGTCCTTTTTAGAGTCAATGAGTGATTATCTTATTAGTTCTTTTAGAATGCATATGTATCAACAATTTCCTAGCATGATATCTAACATTAGAAATATAGAAAACCACCCGCCTATTTGAAGAAAAATACTACAAAAGATCCTAGAATCTCCTTGAACACACTAGCGGTCCTTTGCCTCCTAGAACGAGCCACCACAATCGCCTTCTCCTCCTTGCACTTAGTGAAACTGAGCCTTCTCTAGGTGAATGGCCGGCCTCCTTCTAGGTTGGAACACACACAAAAACACTAATGCACTCAATCTTTTACTCTCTCCTATATAGTTTCTTGCTTTCAATTATTTTTCTTAGTTTTGTATATATGAAGGTAGGGGGTATTTATACTAGTTTTAGGATAGATAGGAGGGCTAAGATTACACTAGATGGTTGTAGATGAATGGCTAGGATGAGATGGGAAGTTGTAGCAACCACCCATGTGCAAATAACCACCCATGCACACAACCCTACTCTCCCACTCTTCTCCATGCATACCCGGCCACCCTTGGGTGTGCAATGCACACACATGTGTATGCATGTGTCCCAACTAGTGTCCCCTAATTAAAGTTGTACAATACAAAAATAATTAATTGTCTAAAAGTGTGTCTACATGACAAGCTAATTAAAAGGTAATTAATTCATGGGATTTTAAAAATAATGGGCCTTTAGAAAAGAAAATACTTGATTAAATTGGGCTTAGTTTTAAACAAAACAAATTTAGGCACTTTAAAAGAAAATTGGCTTAAAGAATAAAAGAAAAAAAGGAGAAAATAATTATTTGTTCATGTTATCGAAAATTATTTCATAAGAGAATATTTAAACAAAATTTTGCACGTGCACAATACGTAAAATCTACAATTTTGCATTTATTAAAATTCAGGGTGTTACAGTTGAGGCCGCATGAGAAGAGCTACCCTACTCATGATTTGAAATTGGCAGAGGTGATCTTTGCCTTAAAGCTGTGGAGACACTATTTACTTGGAGACCGAGTGAAAATTTTTACCGACCACAAATGTCTCAAGTATGTTTTCACCCAGAAGGAACTGAACATGAGGCAGAGGCATTGGTTGGAGTTAATTGCTGACGATGATATCAATATGCAGTATCACCCTGGTAAGATCAACTTGGTGCCGAATGCTTTGAGCAGAAGACCAGTCGCCATGTTCCTGACTCAGCAGAGGGAACTTGTTGAGCTGATGAGGAGGTTGGAATTAGATGTGATCTTGCTGAGTTCTGATCTGAGTTGCATGATGCTTCAGCTTCAGTCTTCTCTTGTTGAGCAGATTAAAGAGGCTCAGGCTGGTGATGAGCAGTTACAGGGATTTAGAGCAGAGGTTGAGGCAGGTTCCAGAATAGATATGGTTGTTCATGAGGATGGATTTCTTCGTTTTGGGTCCAGGTTGTGTGTTCCGAAGAGTGAAGTTCGTCAGAAGATGCTTAAGGAAGCCCACCAGTCGTTGTACTTTATACATCTCGGTGGTACTAAGATGTACCGGGACCTGACGCTTCACTTCTAGTGGCATGGTATGAAGAGGGCCGTAGCAAGGTTTGTGTCTGAGTGCTTGATCTGCCAACAGGTGAAGGCAGAGCATCAGAGAACCACCGGACTTCTTCAGCCTCTTCCTATTCCATAGTGGAAGTGGGAACACACCACGATGGATTTTGTGACCGCTTTGCTGAGGAGTCCCAAGGGTCACAACGCCATTTGGGTGATTGTGGACAGAATGACGAAGAGTGCTCACTTCATTCCCTTCAGAATTGGATAGTCTACTGAGAGCCTAGCAATACCCACTACCCAATACCCTCTTTTACCCAGTCTCCATCAAATCTCTCCTCACGTTCACCTCTATCCGTCTAACAAGCAGATCTCTTCCCCTATTATCTCCCCATTGACTCCTCAAATCCTAACTTACTAATTCTCATTATAATCACAACCAAATTTGTTCTCTCTCCCCCTACAGTCATTATCTCCTAAAAACCTACTCTCTCTCTCTCTCTCTCTCTCTCTCTCTTTCTCTCTCCAACCCACTTCTCTCTCCCCCTCACTACACCCGTCAACCCAACCCCCCACCGGACGCTTCCCGTCGTCGACCAGCCGTCGCGACCACCGTCTCACCCGCCCCGGCGACCACCCCGCGTCGCGCACACCCTGCCATCAGCACCCCCATCGACGCCACACCCACAACTCCTTATCTTGAGACTACCACAGCTGCGACCCCCCACTTCCGTTGCCGTCAACTTCCCGTCCGAGCATCCCTATCGCCGCCGTTCGTTGTGCCGTCGACATCTCATCCCGCAAGCTCCCCCATTGTTTGTGATCTTGGTGTTTGTGTTCGTCACTCGGGATCCATTCTCGTCTTCACCAAGGCAAGTAACTTGTATATTATTTTGTTCGTATACAAGTACAAATATCGCGTGTAGTCTTGCTCTCGATTTTGCGTTCGTTTTCATGATGATCTCTTTAAAATCTTGGTCTCATTGCCTGATCTTTCTCCATAAATTAGTAGTCATGATCCATCATAATAAGTTGTCACACACACACTACATGAAAATAAATTAGATCTAGATAGACTTCTTGATGTATATATCCTTGTTCGTGATCTATTGTATGTTGTGAATTTTGTTACATGATTGATGTGCTAGATGTGTTATCTCATTGTAGATTTGTTAACTACCCATGCCATGTTGATTTGAATATCTAATACATTATGTTTTACATCATACTCTAATTTGGATCTATTGTAGATGAGTTGTTTGGTTAAATGCATGAAAGAAATTCCGTTTTTCTACCACCCTGATTTGGTACAACGTTTTTGACCCTGTTAAAGTCAGTAAAATAAATTATTTTGTGAATATGATTTGTAGCCCCGATGTCTATTTTTCAGAACTTTTGACGGATCTTAATTTCTATTTTTGATGTGTGAATTATCGCTGTTTTACTGCAACTGTGTCGTAATTTTCAGATTCTGAATTATTGGATCGTTACACGATCCATTATTTTAAAATTGATGTTAAAAGTGAAATTTCGACTTAGTATTTTTCTGGGTATGACTATAAATGACTGGGGTCAACCCCTATTTTTTGTAGAATTGTTTAATGACTCTTATAACTTATTTCATGCTTGTAAAACAAATCAATAAATTTCTAAACTGCATGTTGTTTAGTAAAGAACTCTATTTTTAACCTGATTCCAACTTTTGATTAAATCTTTGTGTGTATGAAATATAGCCTGGTATGTCTATTTTACAACCCATTTGACGGATTTGAATTTCGAGATGTATTTTGTAATTTGTCACTGTTTTAGTACTGCTGTGTCTAAAATTTCATATTCATAAATTTGCTGCATCATTCTGCTTTCTAAATTAATTTGTCTGTAATGGAATTTTATGAAATTTTATATGCCGAGACTAGATAGGCTAGGGAACCTTCCAGAATTTTTCTGGATTTAATTATGGTGTTTTTATAACTTTTTCATGCTTATAAACAAAACTTTACAAATTCTGGCTAAACATAAATTCTGTGTAAAATGTTGTTTTAAACCCTGTTGCTGTAGTAGTTATATGACTTGTGTATATGCGCTGGATTCGGTAGACAGTCTAGTTTCTAGAATTTCTGATGGATCTAGGTTTGCATTCATGTGGCAACGAGAATCCTGGTTTTGGTACAGCTACGTCTTGCTGTTCAGAACTGAAGGTCTCGTTGTTTCCAACTATTATAGGCTTTTTTGTCACCCGATCATGTCTTCTATCCAACTTGAACTTATTCCTTGTTTCTTGTCATGTTTTCTTACCTTGTTTGTGCATGTTCATGCTTACTTTAATAATAACAACAAGAAATCAAGCCAGGGTTAAAGGGAAATATCTAGTGGTGGAAAATATAGAAATGTGTACCTGGAAGGAGGCCCGTGTTTCCCACTTGCTTACCCGACTACATACTTTCCTATAGGAGAGGTGTACTTGGAGGGGATCCGTAGATCCTACTTAATACTTGACTACATGATACTTGACTACTTAACACATGACACTTGACTACATGATACTCGACTACTTGGCACGTGACTACTTGATACTTGATACCTAAGTACATGGCCCTATATAATCTGCTACGAAATCTGAACGCAACTTGTCTGAATGTAGCAACCATGTGGTAAAATTTGGGCCGCATGAAGTGCTACCTAGATAGGCCTAGATACAAGACTTGAGAATAACATGATCACTTGCACATTCCGGTTACTTGTACATGCTACTCGACACGTGTTACTTGTTACTTGCTTGCATGCTACTTGATACTTGTTACATGCTACCTGCACCCTGTTATCTTATCATGTTACTTGATTCTGTTCTTGATTAAGAGTTAGTTGCTCTATTTTGCTGTCACATCCCTTCCATGCTTACTTCAGTACTTGCTACTTGTCGCTACTCTGTATTTTTGTTCATCTGTTTCCCATACTTGTTGCCTGCACTACATGTAGCCCATAACTTGCACTAACGGGTGTATTGTTTCCTGTTTTTCACAAATTATTAAATTTGCAGACTTTAGTGACCAGCTACCCGAAGGAGTAAGTGACCAAGTGTTTTGAGCTTGGCTAGAGTTCCTGCTTGAATTATTTTTCTGTTTTGAATAAATTGTATTTATTGCTACTTGGATCTTGTATTGGGCACTTTGTCCCAGAACATATAACTTGTTGTTTCCAGATCTGGTTATTTGTGAATTATGTATCTTGTTTCCAAATAAATATGTTGGTTATATTAATTTGTTTCATACATGCGTGGATAATTATTTTCTGTTACTTCTTGTTTATTTCTTGTAAAACAAAAAATTAATTAATCCCTAATTTGGATTAATTTCATGTAAAACAAAAAACAAAAAAGTGTTTTAAATTACTTTTGTTATAGTATTACTACAACCAAAACAAAGCTAATATTTAATTATTGTTACAGTAAACCTATATTCAACCAAAGCTACTTTCAAGAAATCAAATCCAAGGAATTGCTTTCGCTACAACGCTTTTCCCTCTCTTCATTTTTTCTACAACCAACCAAACCACCCCTAATTGCTTTCGTATGTTATTATTTTACGACATTCTAATTATTTCTTGTAACTTATCGTGTAGTAACTAACCAAATGGTATTGCATATAAATATTGACCTATGTGATTTGTTAGTCAAATATGATTGCATATATTTTACTGTTTACAGTGCTTTTCATATGCTGTGTCGTTCGAAAGATGTGTCGTAGGCACGTGTCCACGGGTAAACCTATTTAAAATAAATCACAAGGCAATTTGAAAAAAAGCTACCAAGTGACTCCATTCTACTAAAACCAAATTAATGACTCACACTCACCTTCCCTAAATACATTCCCCCCCCCCCCCCCCTAAAAAAAAAAGAAAAAAAACTAATTTTTTTCCCCAAACAAAAATCCTCCTCACTTTATTGATATATTTATTTCTCTCTCTCTCTCCAGAAATTTAGATTTTAATATTTCAGGTTTGTAAGTTTTTGGATTGCTCATGTAGAATATTTAATGCTTCTTTTGATTGATCATGTAGAAAATTTTACTGAGTTCCCTGATTAATTTCAAATGCAATGGAAGATTTAAATGAATATTTACTTGGGTAAATTTCAACCTCTAAAGTTACACTGAATTGAATATAAATGTTGGTGCCTATGTGATTTGTTAGTTAAAAAAAATTGCATATATTTTATTGTTTACAGGGCTTTTCATACGCTGCATTGTTTGAAAGACGCGTGCCCACGGGCAAACTTAGTACATATAAAAATTTGTCCATAATTTGTGTGTGTGGGCACGCACGCTCGCTAAACTGTAAACTCTACACCCCTAAAAGTTAAAAGATTACTAATTAACATTGTTTACATCCATAATATATATTGAGATACAATTTTTTTTATTTTTTTCTTTAATAATATCTAAACTATCGTTCTCTTTTCTCTCTTGCAAATACACCATCTTTTAGGTTTTTTTTATATGTTCTGCCTTTTGATTATATATTATCTTCTTGATTAATTGTTTAAGTTAAAATCACTATTTATAATTTCTTAGTATATTCCATTTCTTTTTCGTATATGTTCGTATCTAAAATTTGTGGATATGGACGTGATTTGTATATTAGCAACCAATACCTGTATCTACATCTGTATTCGATGTGATTTGTGATACGGGTATCTGCATCTGGATTTGACTTTGGAGTGTGGACATGAATATTGGTATTATCCACAATCTGATCCATATCCATTCCAAAAGCATCCCTATGTGCCGCCCATCAACCATGGATATTTTTGAGGTGCAACATATTTAATAGTACATAAAAGTGCATAAATAGTCTAAACTTTTTGTTATACCATTGATGTGGGTAAGAAATCTGGCTCAACCTGAGCCGTCTGATCCCCTCAAGATCTACGCACTCCTACAAATCAGACCTGATTGTCCCTATGGGTCTTCTTCTACTTCAGGCCTACAAGAACGGGTCGATTCGTCTGATTAGGGTTAGGGGTCCCTCTCTCTCTGCCTATAAATACTAGACCCCCTCCCCTTTCTGCAAATAAAGAATTTTTCTCACTTGAACCCTATCTTTCCTTTCTTCCACTGACTCACTAGATAGTTGGAGGCCTTGCCACTGGGATCTCTCACAGTGTTTCTAGGTATTGTGCAGGTGTTTGGGGCGGCCAACTACCAGCAGTACCACCTCTCTTGCTCAAGAAAAATCCTCATCTCAGATCCAGAGCTGTGATAGAGATCTGTCTCAGACCTGTCTCTTCAACTATAAATAACAATAACTCACATATGTTGCTCCCACCACTAAATCAGTAGCAACAGATTGACGCTGTCTATGGACAGACTGATTCGATTTGAGACACGGGTCTCACCCCAAAGCCAACCCCCTTCATGGTACCCAAAGCCAAGAGAGCACCCACGTCGGGACGTTATGCCAACCCTCATCCTTCTCGCAGTCATGTGAACAGGCAGGGGTCCCGAGGACAGAAAGCTGAGGGTCCATCAGGACTTGGTCCGAGCGCTTCACACTCGATCGTCGTTGACCTTCGGTATGTCATCAACAATCGGCAGGTAGTGGAGGACCTCGGGCATCAGCTCAGTCGATCAAGGGGCAGGGGCCAACCCCTCTAACCAGACTCCAACCCACAGCATTCACCCATCCTAGGGTCGAGAGCAGAGGCCCAGCCACTCCCCCAAGAGATTGTCCACCCCCAAAGAGTCAAGGCAAACAGGTCCCGGGCCCGAGAGCTGAGTTCTGGGAATTCAGGAACGAGGTTCTTCAGGCCCTTCGAGGTGGCCCCAGGACCGAGCATAAAAAGACAACCCCCACTAAGAGGAAGCCCAGGGTGGTAAGTCTCATGGCTCGACACAACCGATGAGACGAGATGAGGCCTTCCTTCAGCGTCTCCAAGAATTGGATAATCACCTCGCTCGGATTGGCGAGGTCGGGTTACAAACCAACCGGAGACATCAGCCTACCCGACCTCCGTTCTCCGCCCGAATCCTCAATGCTGAGATTCTGAAGAATTTCAGGCTGCCTCAGTTCGAGACGTACGACGGAGAGAGTGATCCTCTTGGTCAGATCCAATGGTTCAAAACCCTCATGATGATTCATAGCACCTTGGATTCTCTCCTCTGTCATGCCTTCCTAGCCACTCTGCTTGGTCCGACATGGGAATGATTCTCAAAGCTCACCCCTAGCTCGGTTTTCCCATTTGACAAGCTCGAGGCGAGCTTCCTTGCTCACTTCGTGACCAGCTGCAAGATCGAGAAGACGAGCGTGTCCCTCCTAGACCTCAAGCAGAAGGAAGGAGAGTCCCTTCGGGACTTCGTGCGAAGGTTCACCGCCGAGGCTAGGTCGATCTCTTCTCTCGACGCTGGCATCACGTCCATAGACTTCCGACACAATGTTCACCACGACCAGCTGAAGGCCTCCTTGGCAAAGAAGCCGCCGAGGAGGCTCTGCACTCTGGAGGCCTGAAAGAAACCTCAGCCAAGGGGAAAAGAAAGGTCGATGACTCTGAGCCTCCGAAGAAGGCTTAGAAAGATGCATTCAGTCAGAAACTGCTGCCTTCTATCCCCCGCTTAGAGAGGTTCACGCCGCTGCCTCAGAGTGTGTCAGCCATCCTTATGGAGATTGTGGACAAGGGGATGGTCAGCCATCCTCCCCGAGCGAACAACAACAAGAAGAGGGACAGGAGATTCTGCTGTCGGTTCCATCGGGACCATGGGTACGAGACTAATAATTGTCGAGCCCTCAAATACGAGATTGAGGCCCTCATATGGAGGGGATACCTAAGGGATTTCACTTGAACTAACCAGAGGGACCAGTGTGCTTCGCCCCCTCCTCAAACATCCAGCAGGCATCCAGAGGTGGAACCCGTGCCCGAAGTAGTCGAGGGACCGGCCATTCTGTACTGTGTCCACGGCAGACCCATGGGGGGAGAGTCAATCACCTCCTACAAAGCCTTTGTACGGGAGGTTAGCGCAATCCACAACTATCCGCCCCCAGGGATCAAGGAGTGGCAGTCTCATTCTCCAGCGAAGATCTAGAAGGTGTCTGACTTCTTCATTGTGATGCCCTAGTAGTCAGCCTCGATATGGTTAATCGCAAAGTCCGCTGCATCCTAGTTGACAAAGGATGCTCCGTCAATATCTTGTTCCTGGACGCATGCGAATAGCTCAAACTCTCTCGCGAGAGGCTGAAGCCAGCCGGGTACACGCTCCACGGGTTCTCAGGCATCCCTGTCCAAATTGAGGGAATCGTCACTCTCGATGTAACATCCAGAACGGCTCCGACCATCCGAACAGAGGCAATGGACTTCATGGTGGTCATTGTCAAGGTCGTCTATAATGCCATCCTCGGTAGACCCGGCCTCTGCTCCCTCCAGGAGGTGCCCTCCGCCTATCATGAAGTTGAAATTTCCTATTGACCACGGGGTCAGCACTGTCCGAGGCAATCAGGAATTCGCCTGTTCATGCTAGGTCACCGCAGTGGGGGGGGGGAGTCTTCTCCTTTGACACAGTGTAACTTGTATCTGATAGGAGCTAGTTGCACTCAGAGCCCGTCGCAAAGTTGGAGGAGGTGCCCTTCTCTGGGGAAGACGAATCTAAACGGTTTAGAGTGAGCCAGTCTCTCACTCCAGACCTGAAGCTAGCCATTATTGGCTGTATCCGTCGGAATGCCGACCTCTTTGCATGGACGCCGTCGGATATGTCAAGGATTTCGAAGGACCTCATCATGCACAAGCTATGCGTCCACCCGGACTCGAAGCTAGTCTAGCAGAAGCTGCGTAAGTTCTCTCCCAACAGGCAACATGCAGTGAATAAAGAAGTGGACAAGCTTCTTTCGGTGCGGTTCATACAGGAAGTCAACTACCCGCGGTGGTTGGAAAACGTTGTGATGATGAAGAAACCAAGTGGCAAATGGAGGATCTGTATAGACTTCACAGACCTCAACAAGGCTTGTCCGAAAGATCCATTCCCCCTCCCAAGCATCGACACTCTGATATATGCAACATCGGGTCACGAGCTGCTGAGTTTCTAGACGCCTTCTCAGGTTAGAACCAAATCAGAATGTTCCCTCTAGACATTCCCAATACCGCCTTTGTGACAGACCAAAGCCTCTACTATTACAGGGTCATGCCCTTCAGGCTGAAGAATGCTGGTGCTACGTACCAAAGGCTCGTCAATCGGGTCTTTAAGGAGCAGATAGGCCGAAACGTGGAGGTATATGTCGACGATATGCTCGTTAAAAGCCACAGGGGACAAGATCACATTAGCGATCTCGATGAGGCTATCAGGGTCCTCTAATCCCACAATATGAGGCTCAACCCCTCTAAATGCATCTTTTGCGTCACCTCGGGAAAATTTCTTGGATTCGTGGTCAGCCAGCGAGACATTGAGGCAAACCCCAAAAAGATTCAGGCCATACTGGACATGGCCCCTCCAAGAAATGTCAAAGAAGTCCGACGATTCGCGGGTCGACTGGCAGCCATCGGCCTTCCTCTCCAAGTCCGAAGAAAAGTCACTCCCATTTTTCAAAGCCCTCCTGGGTGAGAAAAGCTGCGAGTGGGAAGCTTCTCAACGGCAGGATTTTGACCAGCTGAAGTCCTATCTGGCCAACCCCCCACCTTAGCAAACCCGAGCCAGGGTGAGTCCCTCTATCTCTATTTGGCTGCTTCGGAACACACGCTCAATGCTGTATTTGTAACACCCGGAGCCCTACAGAACCTAATCACAGCCCCTACCACATGGCACAACCTCACCAAAAGTGCTATAGCTTAGTTGGTGCTCTTGGATCATTGACAACTATATATATATACTCAATTTCAATCCCCCCCCCAATGTGGGACTAAGAAGCCCCACACCACCACACATGCAGACATACACAGCATGCTCCAATTCCCTCATGCCTTGCTCACGTAAATAGCCACACCCCTGGGGGCCCACTCCAAATGCAGTCCACCCCCACTCACCAATTCTCATCTTCATTCAATTCCCTGGCCATATTTCCCACACTCAAGCTCCCATAGACCAAATCTATAGGCCAAATACCACTTTCTTCAATATATATATATATATATATATATATATATATATATATATATATATATATATATATAGCGTTTGCAATTTGCAAACCACTTAACCCATCACTGGTAATGACGAGTTAAGGCAAATTATAAAATTTTACCTTATGCCTTAACCCATTATCGCCAATGATGGGTTAAGTGGTTTGCACGCGTTTGCACAACATTTGCGTTTATATATATATATATATATATATATATATATATATATATATATATATATATATATATATATATAATAAAACATAAAGAAAGCTATCAAGTGGCTCTCCTTCAATCCCCCCAAAAATTAAAGGCCCGGATCTAACCACACAAAACATATTTTCCCCCCTAAAAGTTTCCCCCCAAAACTCAAATTCAAATCCTCCACCCAAAACAACTACTATATTTATTTAATTTCTTTTTCCTCTCTCTCTCTCTCTCTATCTCTCTCTCTCTCTCTCTCCCTCCCTCTTCTATTCAAAAAATTAAGAAAATATATATTTTTTAAATTTTAAAAAATTAAAATTTTAAAAACTTTTTTAAAAAAATCAAAAAAATCATATAATATGTTTTTTGCTTGACCCCCAAAAGTTTCACATATTATATGTTTGCTACTTCAATTAATTTGTTGGACCTTCAAAACTATTTTATATGATCAAACAAGGTGCACCATTCAGAAGACGTGCTGTAGGCACGTGTCAACGGGCAAACCTAGTATATATATATATATATATATATATATATATATATATATATATTATCATTATTATTATTATAATTCCATATAATATTATATATATACACTCTTAAATACGGGGTGTTACACACACCCCCTTAAGAACTCAGTGTCCTCGCTGAGCCCGGGACATGCAACCTGATCCAGGATTCCATTCTAGCCAATGTGGAGTGGAGTACCCTGATTCTGCTACCTGTATAGCCCTATCCGGGACTCTGGTTACCCACCAGTGTACATCTACCAGCTCCATCTCAGGTGTACCTCTAACCCACTCTTACCCACGATTGGTGTTAAAAGTCGGATTTGATACAAACTCGGTAGCGCCCTGAATTTCCAATAAATAAAATTAGAAGTGGCACAATTTTCAGAATCAACTTCAATTGCAACCGTAAATGCGGTATGAAATACAGGAAAAATTAAATTTTTTTATTACAACTGTTCTTTCTTACATTTGCACAACAAAAATTTTTAATACATTTATTACAACACAAACCAACACTTAAAACTTTAATCATCTTAAATTCAAGCTTCCTCTTTTCTTGGCAACTCACTTGCAAATCCTGCGAATTAAACTGAAGAGTGGGCACGTCAGTTGAAGGCAACTGACGTCAACTATTGTAATAGTGATACTTCTAGATTTCACAATCACAAACATGATGCATATTAATAAAACGATAATAAATGATGCATAAATAATAATAAATAGAACATAGAACAACAGTGAAAGAGGCATAAAACAATAAGTGAAGCTAGGCTAAGTGTCAAGTGTATGAGATGAAAACAAAAAGCAAGCATACATAAAGCAAGTCAAGAAACACAAATGTCTATGATGATTTCTAAAGCATACTTGTCGAATTCTATGCATCCCATACTACAGAGATCCGGTGCAAGCCCTTATCGTTCTCCACTTCATAGTGTTCAATCCCTCATTATGCAACTAACCTACTACGGTGACAGAAACATGATTAAATACTCCATAAATGGACCCTAGCTCCTGTACGCAACCTGCCAAGCTGTACAAGCGTAGACATGCCAGTATCCCGCAAGCATTGCTCTAACTCTGGAGAATCACTGTAACGCCCCGAATTCCAAAATATGGGAATTCGTAGCACAACCAGATATTTACTTCATTTCGTAAAATTTTACAAAAAATTTAAAAACTTTTATTTGTACAACACTGTTCATTTTACATCAACGCAACAAAAAATTAAAGATTAAAAAGCATGTACAATCTAATCATTAACATTTAAAATAATCTTTAGCTTCAAATTCATCTTTAAGTCCTTGCCATTCCAAGCCCTGCATTGAACAATGTGGGCACGTCAATTACATACAACTGATGCAATACTATACACGACCATCATCGCTATGCCATAATATAGCGACTCACTTATTTTAGCAACCACAAACTTGAAAGCATCATAAAGAGTGAAAAGTGACTATCCTAAACATGTCGGTGGATGCAAATGTCTTAATGCCTAATGCAGGTGTTTACGCTAAGATGACACTAATGCATACTTGTTCGGATTCTATGCATCCCATACTATATAGGTCCGAAGGCAAGCACCTATGTACTCCACATTAAAGGGTTTAATCCCTCGCCATGACAATTACTTGGTAACAGAAACAAGTTTTAGACATCCCACAAGTACGAACCCCAGCCCTGGAATTCACCATCAAGATATACGGAAGTCCTCGTCTTGCGAACATCTTGTAAGTGCCACTCCAGCTCAGGTATATACAAAAATAATGGTGAACTACCTCCCATCCGCCCAACTATTCATGGTCCTGGAATCCACTGTCAAACCAATCATAGTTCCGGATTTAATTGAGAATCGTCTCACCCCGCAAGCAACCACAGTTATGGAATCCACCGTCTGACTGGATCTATAGTCCAGGAATCCACCGTCAGACTAAAGAGAGACACCCCACTTACGTTTTCCCAAGATCTACTAAATCTTCTCCTTGTTCCTAATCCTTATGCTTAAAGCTTGAATAAGTTGTACCACCTAGAGTTAGCTTCCCCTCCTACCGGACTTAAACAAAATACTGAGATAGCCCATACAGCCAATTCTCAAATCAATTAATTCTTTCAACATTTGTCGGTACCTGGGTCTCACTAAGCCTCTAGATCACATCCTTTAATGTTCCATAATCATGAGTACTCATACCCTTATAAATTATATTTCCAATTCACTTTATTCACATCTTATTCAATAACAATCTCAAACTATTCTTTTTCACAAAGCTCTTTTCTTTCATATTCATCTAAAATTTTCCAATCCAAAGTTTATTAAGAATTAAACACCAACTCTTTGAGACTCATCATTAGAACTCATTATCTAAATCTCTTCCTTTTATCACAATTCAACTTTTATCATCTAAATTTTATACATTCTTCTTATCAATCTCATTTATCACATGAATATAACTCTTAAATTCCCAAAATATAATCTAAAATAGTGAGAAAACATTTTCAGTTGTTCCCACAATATTTTAAAAGTATTTATATAATTTTTCTGGATTTTTTAGAAACTCAAAACGCCAAAAAATAATAAAATGCACCTTTTGTGCACAGCCGGGCTCGAACCCGAGACCCCAAACCCCAGGCGGCGCCACGTGGCAGCCCTAGGTGCAACCACACCCCCACTAGCCACTAGGGACAAGCACACTTCTTGTGTATATAGGAGTTTAATTCCTTATGAACCTGAGTTTCTGCTTCTTCTTCATTTTTAACTTCTCATTTATTATATGAATTTATTGTTTCCCCCAAAATAAAAGTTTATAAATTAAAATTACAAATCTCCAAAAGCATTCATTTACTGATTTTAACCCAAAATTGAGATATTTTATCCCCACTTTATATACATAATCATTTTTGGAAACATATAAACATATAACTTGATTTTTTTTTTGTTGCAAATTAACTCTTTTCATAAAAATACTACTATTTTACATCACTAAACTCCAAAATTGTAATCCTACTCACTTTATTCATATTAATGAAAATTTACTTCAATTTTTCCAAATTAGTCATTTCTTTCTCTTGTATGAATTATAATACAAAATGCAACTAGTTAATCTTTTTCTACTAACTTAATGCAACATTTCTTTTGTTCCCCTACAACTATTCCTTCCGGCAAAATTGTTTCGAATTTTTCATTTCTCTTAGTTTACATTTCATACACATATTTTAGAAAACTCTTAAAAATCACAACATTTTGTGTCTACCAACTATACATATGCCTTTAATTAAAATTTCTCCATTCTACTCTATTAATTAATTTATTTATTCTACATCAATATACATTGCATTCTATGGCTTTCTACAACTAGCAATCTTGTCACCACAACATGCATCAAATTTCACTAATAAGAACCATTAAACTAACAAAAATCAACCACAACACCTAGGCATGATTTTTATACTATTTAGAAAATAAGAAGAGACACCCACCTTATAGTAGATTACTAGAAACAATTTCCCCTTCAAAAGCACTCAAAAATCCCCACACAAGCTAGATAAAATCCAAACGAAAAAGCACAGTAAGCCACAAAAATCCGAAAAGCCTCAACCCTGAAACGCGGTGCTCTGGCTCTCTTTTCTCACCGTTTAATTTTTTTTTGTTTTTTGATTTGGATTATGTAAAGAATGGTTAGGCTTTAGGATTATATGTATAATTAATTAGGTAGTTACTAACCCACTACCCCTACCCTCTCTCTCCACTGCCCCAACGTTCCACGACCAAGTCAAAACCAATAGCTGCTCATTTTTCTTGGTGTGCACGTGCTTGTGTACACCACACCATTTACTTATTATATATATTTTTTAAAAGAGATGTGAATGGGCTCTTTAATAAAATGGGTTTCTTTGATGAGTTTTGGAAATACTTTTGGGCCCATGAGCTTTATAAAAAACTAGATTTGCCCGAGGGCACATGCCTACGGCACGTCTTCGGAACGATACAAAATACGAAAAGCCCTGTAAACAGTAAAACAATAATTATGTAACTCAAGTTTGAATAGTATGACAATAATTAGTTGTAAATAAAAGTCCATGTTTCCATTAGTATATGTTGAAAAATAATTATAAATGGGGGTGTAAATCTAACTTCTTAAAATTTAAGTGTGGAAAATGATGAAATTTAACATTTGAAGAGATATATTTAACATTTCAATATAACATGTGCAATAAAAAATATAAAAATTCTGAAAATTTACAGCCCTGAAATATTAAAATCTAAATTTCTAAGTAAATAAAGAAAGAATGGGAAAGAGAGGTTGCGAGAGACAGAAAGAGAGAAATATGAAAAAGTGAAAAGATAAGAGAGAGAAAGTAATAAAGTAATGAGTTTTTGAGTTTTGGGGGGAAAATTTTGGTTTTAGGGTTTGAAATTTTAGGAGGGAAAATACGTTTTGTGATGTTAGATCTGGGCCTTTAATTTTTGGGGGATTGAAGGTGAGCCACTTGATAGCTTTCTTAACTCAAGTTTGAATAGTATGACAATAATTAGTTGTAAATAAAAGTCCATGTTTCCATTAGTATATGTTGAAAAATAATTATAAATGGGGGTGTAAATCTAACTTCTTAAAATTCAAGTGTGGAAAATGATGAAATTTAACATTTGAAGAGATATATTTGCTATTTTCAATATAACATGTGCAATAAAAAATATAAAAATTCTGAAAATTATAGCCCTGAAATATTAAAATCTAAATTTCTAAGTAAATAAAGAAAGAATGGGAAAGAGAGGTTGCGAGAGAGAGAAAGAGAGAAATATGAAAAAGTGAAAAGATAAGAGAGAGAAAGTAATAAAGTAATGAGTTTTTGAGTTTTGGGGGGGAAATTTTGGTTTTAGGGTTTGAAATTTTAGGAGGGAAAATATGTTTTGTGATGTTAGATCTGGGCCTTTAATTTTTGGGGGATTGAAGGTGAGCCACTTGATAGCTTTCTTTGTGTTTTATTATATAGATATATATTGTAAAGTGTAGTAGTTTAAAAACGAGAAGAAACATGTATATTACCTCTTTAGAAAATTTAGAGACAAAATGCACATAAATTTTTACGTGCAAATGCATGTGCATAAATATAAAAAAAGTATTTTGAAAACGAATACATCTAACATGTGCACTGCAGACACGTGCGTCACACGTAAAAATATTAAAATGTGAAATAGAGTTTATCCATGGGGAAATATTTATAAATAATCGAAATACAACATACGAAAATATATTTCATTGTACATATATCAGAATATAATCAACACGTACATAGAAAATACGTGCACCGCATGTATAAAATATTTTAATCAAAATAGGAGAAAAATGAATTTCATTTATAGAAAGAATTCGAATAATTCATAAAATAAATAATTTAAATACATAGAAAATATTACACGTAATGGTAGAATATACGTAATTGACATGGGCATCGACAACACGTGTAACGCAGGTAAAACACAAAGTTTGAGAATTAATATTCGAGTTGGCTCAAATAGAATTTTGAGAAGACGAAAAATTCATAAATAGTCGGAATCCAAAATACGTATTGAAGTACCTTACGGATATTACCCGTAACGGTACAAAATATACGTACGTAATACGCGAGGGGCAAAATTATCATAACTCAATCTTGCGGGGTATTACGATCACTTTCCTGTCGTGTACCCCGCGAATAGGCTTGCCGACTCTCAATGCACAGATACATCGTACATTCTGCAAATAGGCCTGCCAACCCTCAACGCACGAAATACCGTACATTTCATGAATAGGCCTGCTGACCCTCAACACACGAACATACCAAATTCTTCTCATTTCTAGACATTCCGCGAATAGGCCTGCCAACTCTCAACGTGTGAACATACTAGAGAGACACAACAAATGCACAGCCCTGGAATACACCCGTGCGACTGACAATAGAGCTCATACTTGCGTTGCCCAAGTTCGGTCACAACTCCGAACATAGTGCCTGTCCTTAAATTTATTATTATTAATTAAATAAATGTAACTACCGTTTCTGCTATTTTCATTCTTTCCCTTTTAAAATATTTTATTTGTAATTGAATAAAATACTATATTTTTGTTTCTTGATTATTTTTTTATTAAATCTTGTTCATGAAATTCTTTGTTCTTCTTGTTGAGCTGTTCTCATTGATTCTATTTTTTTCTATGTAATTGCCGGTATTTTTATTTAAACCATATTGATTTAGATGTACCTCTTATTGAACTATAAAACCTAAATTCAATTGTTCTTGACCCAAAACCGCTACCTTAACCCAATACCCTAATTATATCCTATAAATACAACTCTATTGCAAGCCCTAAAAATTGCACAATTCGAAACCCTAGAGCTGTCTACTCTCTCTCTTATTCCTTCCCCTCTCTGTTTCTCTCTCCCCGACCACAGAAATCTGCCCAAATACCTGCACCTCCTTGTCCGGCCATCCCCCGACCTCCTGAGCATTGCCGTCCTCGTCGACAACCTTCGGCGACCCCCAGCACCTAACTCAGCAACCCCCTCATCCTCTGTTTCCCGTCGATAGCAGCCAAAAGCCCATCCCGTTACTGCCCCTTTCCGTCGACGTCGACCCCCGATGCTGTTGCCCTCGCTCGCCGATCACGCTGCCACCTGCAACATCGACGACCCCCCGCTGGCCTAGCCCTCTTGCTGTCATGGTTAATCTTTTGCTGTTGCTGCTTGGTCTCTATGTTGCTTTGTGGATCTTTATTACACGTATATTGCACGTGTTATATTGTGCTAGTTAGTGGGTTCGTTGCGTCAGGATTCTTATCCCGTTATTCTTGGTATTCAATTTCACCGTTTATAAGGCAAGTCACTGTCCTCTTGAAATTTTAATTATATCAAATTCAAGTGTTGTTAAAACTTTTGCAAGTAGATCTCTTCGTTTATCGTATTATACATTGTTCATCTCTTTCGTTGGGTATATTGAGGGTTTACATGAGCTAACCACAATTTACTTGCCATCGTACCACTTTTGACTCCAAAGATTGAATCTTTCATGTGTGCATATAGAATTGATAATATGTTTGTTCATATAATTATCACACAAATAAATTATTGTAGAGAAAATTGCTAGGTTGTATATTGTTTGATCGATTGATGGTTGACGGATGGTAAATTGATGTATGTATGTGTTCTTAATCTTATTTACCATGTTTTTATACCCTTCATGCTGATTGAGAAGTTTATCGACTAGTAGAATTGATACCCATCATGTTTAATTAACTTATTTCATGAAAATTACCCAAAACCCTGTATGTTGCTTGCTAGGTGTATGTTGATTTCGATTTTCGACCCAGTAAATGATCTTAAAATAAATTACTTTCTGAATATGAATTGTAGCCTTATCATTCTAGTTTTCAAAACATCTTGAATTTCTGAATTCCGAGTTGTGTAGCAAAATTTATGCCCGTTTTACTACAGCTGTGTTGTTATTTCCAGATTTTTTGATTCTTGTATCTTTCATGTTTAAACTGTTAAAAGGCTGATCAAATGATAAAATTCTACTATGATAATTTCCAGATTGTTACTTAACATGTTTAAAAGTCTAGAAAATATTTTTATTGAATTTAATATTGAGTTTTTGCAATTTCTAAAATTATAATAACTTGATGTCAAATTTGTCCCTGGACATGAAATCTGTAAAGAATGGTGTGTTTGACCTAGCTACTTTTATCGGATTTTGATCTTTAAATATGCGTTGGAACCGTGCTGAAGTCTAGTTTCTAGAACTTCTGACGGATTCAGTTTTTGAGTTCTGAAACAATGAGAATTTTTCTTTTTCTACATACTACTCTTGTTGCCCAGAATTTTATATTCCAGATTTTAATTGATTAGTTATTCTTATATCGTAATATTGCATGAATTAATGTATGTATGTTATATTTCATGATCCTAATGAGTTATTGTCATCATTCTAATTGTCCTATTTCATATTACCATCGTATTGTTCTCCTATTGATTTATTGTTCATCTTATGTCTTAAATTGCATATTATATTGTTGCATTGATAGATAATTAATAAGCTGGGATTTAAGGGATTGGCTAAAGTAGTTGATGATATAGAGACTGTACTTGGATGATGGCCCGTGTTATTATCGTTATCGTCATCGTGTAAGAAATTACACCATGGCCCGTGTTATTATTGTTATCCTCATTGTGCAAGAAATTGTCTTAATGGCCCGTGTTATATTGTTATCGTCATCATACCCAGTACATGAACTATAGAATCTCTGGTATGGAACTATGAGACACAGTAGTACGTGCATTAGTTAGGATTTAAAATAATTAATAGACTTAAGAATTGCATCACATCGACATTGCATATTGTTCATTATTGTTCTATTGATATCGAATATTGGGTAAGTGTTATCGTTATTGATCATTGAATATTGCTATCAAATTTTGAATCATTGTTTATAGCCATTGCATCGATTATCATGATATTTGATTATTGCTATTGTCCCATGTTATTGATTCCTATTGATCCATTGACTTCATTATTATACCGTTATTCCATTGTTTCTTGCTTTCTCTACTTGCTGTCCATAACTTGATTTAAGGACAATTTTTCTTCTCTTTTTAGTTGAAGTGTACATAGGAAATGAAAAAGAATTGCTTGCTGGGACTGGAGAAAAAACTTTCTAAAGAAATATTGCTTTATAATTGAATGTTATTCCATTGAACTATTGTATTGAAACTTATTGCTATTGTGTTTAAGATTTATTATTGTATTGGGATTTATTATTGTTTTGGGCTTATGTCCCGGATTTTATTATTGTTTCCAAATGATGGATTATTATTGTATTTGGATATTTTATATTGTTTAATTTCAAGTATTATTGTTCATGAGATTATTATTATTGCCTGTGCAGTTGTTCTGTATTGATTATATTGTTGAGTTAATCGGATAAACAGCTTATGGATGACGTTAGTCATTCGTTGGGCCAATATCATGTACTTGTATTCCGTGTTTTTGGGAAGCGGGGCTTGACAACGTTTTTAGTGGTATCAGAGCCTGGGTTTGGATAATTTATCAGTCAAACGTGACTAACGAAAGGAAGTTTGGCTTTGATTGATATATTAATCAGATTTGGGTTTTATCGGTTTGACTCAACAGTATGTTCAATACAGGAATTGCATGAACAACTGATATCCAACTATGATCTGGAAACTAGTCTTATTTGATTCCTCTTTGATCCCTCCCATTCATTGATTTCTTATTGGGTATGATTTCATTCTTTTCATACCCATATTCTTTTGATTTCGGTGTCATCCGTTCTTCTTCTTCCTACTTGGTCCGTCGATTGGCATCGCTTGATCTACAATGACATGTCTACAACTTGGAGATTCACCATTAGAGTAGCGCAGCAGAAGCATGGTGGGCCCATAACCCACAGTTCTCAGGATTCTCATGTTGCTTCTCCTTCCTTGAATTGTTTGCTTCCTCTTTCCTTTCAATTTTATTCTCTAATCCTGTTGTTTATTCATGTTAGCCTCTCATTCATGTCTATTTCTTGCATTTTGCTTCTGCCTTTTCTGTTCTAACTTTGACTTCTTGCTAGGCATTATCCTTGTTCATTCCTTTCCTGCTCATGTTCTCTTAGACTCTGGTGCTACCCATTCTTTTGGTTTTTCCCGCTTCGTCGATCTGCATCTCTTGGCTAGCAGCACTATGCCAGTAGCATGGAACATTACTACAGATGGAGGTGTTGTCGTGTGTTCTCAGATTTGCGAGCAGAGTCCCTTGGTTATTGGTGGTGTGGATTTTGTTACCGATCTAATTGTCGTCAATAATTTTTGATTTGATGTTATCTTGGGGATGGATTGGCTTGGTGCCACTCATGCTGTGATTGACTGCCACAAGAAAAAGGTGGTGTTCCAAATGCCAGAACGTCAAAAATTTGAATTATGTGCAGTGAAACGCCGCTTGCTTGTGTGGAGAAGTTGGCAAGTCAGGAGTTGGAGTTAGAGGAAGTGTGTGCTGATGATGTTGTCGCACCGTTGGTTGCGCGGGAATTGCCGTGATTACTGCTAGATCGTGAAGTGGTGTTCGGTATTGATGTTCAGCCAGGAACAACTCCAATCTCTAAGAGTCGGTACAGAATGGCTCATGTTGAGTTGGCTGAATTGAAGGAGAAGATTTAGGAGTTGCTGGATAAAGGTTTTATCAGGCCAAGTGTTTCACCTTGGGGAGCTCGTGTTCTGTTCGTCAATAAGAAGGATGGTAGTCGCAGGTTGTGTATTGACAACCGTGAGCTGAATTAATGTCACAGTGAAGAACAGGTATCCGTTGACATGGATTGATGACCTATTTGATCAATTAGGAGGCACTTCTGTATTTTTGAAGCTGGATCTTCATTCTAGTTACCATCAGGTTAAGGTGAAAACCGAGGATGTACAAAAGACTGCTATTCGTATGAAATATGGGCAGTATGAATTATTGGTGATGCCTTTTGGAGTTACTAATGCTCTAGCGGTATTTATGAGCTTGATGATCTCCTTTTCTGGACAAGTTTGTGGTGGTGTTCATTGATGATATCCTGGTCTATTGTCGGTACCGTGATGATCATGCTGAGCACTTGAAGGTCGTGTTACAAACTTTGAGGGATGATCAGTTGTATGGAAAGCTTAGCAAGTGTGAGTTTTAGGTGGATCGTGTGACTTTCTTGGGTCATATTATTTCTGGTGATGGAGTTTCTGTCGATTCCTCCAAGATTTCGGCGGTTAAGGATTGGCTGACGCCGAAGTCTGTATCAAAAGTTCGGAGTTTTCTTGGTCTAGCAGGTTACTGCATGAAGTTTGTTCTGGATTTCTCGAAGATTGCAGGGCCGTTGACCAAGTGTAACGCCCAGAATCCCAAATACACTGAATTCGAGATGTTCTACAGGATCTTTCCGCTTCCTTTAGTACAATTTTACAAGAAAATTTGAACTTTTCACTTTACATCAGAGTTTACATGATTACATTACACTTTACATTGCACAGCGGAAGTAAACTTTATAACAATGAAACAAATGTACAACAACATTGAAAAATCTTTAAGCATTTGTTCCTCTTTAATCTGTATCAAGCCATTTACCTGCATATAAGACTGTGGGTACGTCAGTTTATTCAACCGATGATCAATATACACGGCCATCCTCTCTACGCCGGAAATAGTATAACTTATTTTCCATATTTAGCAAACACAAACTTGTCACATATCAAACTAAAGGGACTACCCTATTGATGTCGTGTTGTGATTGTGCACTTAGTCCTTAATGCAGTTATTGATGTTACATGACACTAATGCACACTTGTTCGGATTATATGCATCCCATACTACATAGGTCCGAGGGCAAGCCCTTAATCGTTCTTCATCTTTGTAGGGTTCAATCCCTCGTTATGACTTAATCTACTACTGTAATTACGGTAGGTATCTTAGATGTTCTATGATCTACGAGCCCATGTCCAGGCAGCCTGGAGGGGAATCCCACGCACTGACACGACGCATCGAGCAGACAACCTATGGACAATTCAGCCTCCGCCATGGAACAATGGCACTACCCATAGCCACTCAAACATCCCACAAGCGTCGCCACCGGGACGATAATTCTGGAGTAGTGCCCACGCCATGTCTTGACGCATCAAGCAGGCAGCCTGTGGATCACTCTCACACTGCTAATCCGATGGCCCTCATACTCGTGTTTTTCTTCTACTTTCATCACGTCTCCACTATGTACTAATCCTTAGTTCTTATCAAAATCATGAACAAAAATCAAAGCTCTAGAGTTAGCCTCTCCACTAAACCGGACTTATTCATTCATTCAAACATGACCAACCTTGGTCTTTCTTTTAAATTTTCATTTCATTTATTTCCAAATGCCGGGGGAGACTTAGCTACTCTTTTTGTTTCAATTTTCAATTCACAATTTCCAAAATGAGCATTTCCAACTCATAAATTCATTTGTTGATTTGTCATACTCAAAAGTATTTCTCTTTTCCAATCATGATTTCTAATTCGTTCAAATAGTCCATAACTATACATGAAATTCAACTATTCATCATGTAACTCATGAAATGTTATTTTCACATAAAAACCCACATTACTAATTATTCAATCAAAGGTGAACATTTACACTTCATAATTTCCACACTATTCTCAAATGAGAATAATTTGCATCACATCACACAATATAATTTCTTTTTGCCAAATTAATCTTCTAATCCTTCATTTCAAGTTATTTTTGCAAGATATAACTCTACAAAAATATAAATATAGAACCATAGTTCTATTCACACATTTTATTCTCAAATCATGTTTCATTTCATGCAAATACTCCCCAAATTATTTTTCTTAAGTCCTATGTATTTTTAGAAGAATAGTCATATTTTTTTCATAATTTTTTGATCACTAAAACATCCAAATTTTATTTTTTTCATAACTGCCGTAGCCAAGGGTCGAACCCAGGACCACAGAGAACACAGCCGAAGGCACAGGCCACTAGGCCATTTGCGCTGGCAGTATAAAGAGGCGCTGAGAGTATTAAATACTCTCAGCCGCTGATTCCTATACATTTAAGAAAATTGTGAAACAAAATGCGTGCCACAAGGATTCGAACCAGCCATCGCAGAGAACCCAACGCACGCTCTGACCACTTGAGCTACGTGCTCAGGTTGTCAAAGTACAACTTAAATTCTTTTTAAACCAATTTTCTCTGTTGTTAAAACGTTCCAATGTTCAACTAGCCCTCATTTCATTTTGCTTTCATGAAAATTACTGTAAAATTCCAGATTGATCATTTCTTGTCTAATTTACATATCAGTATGAAAAAAATAATTTTTTTCAACAATTAAAACATATTTTCATACAATTAATTCAAATTCTACATTATAACTACTACATTCTTTATTTCGACATTTATTAACAACTAATACCACTAATCCCTTTATTAGCAAAGTAAGGATTAATTCTCTGTTTTTAACCCTTTATCATACATACAAATCTATAACTTAATTCATTTATTTCAATATCACACAATGATCCATTTATTCACATGAAGTAGCATTGCCAATCTACTAACTTTGTGTATATAATTTGTGACGTAGATAATGAGACCTTCTCTAACGAACCATGGTTATAATTAATCCATACAAACTTAGATTTTTGCTAATCAAATCACATACAATTTGCACACCCACATTCCAATCAATTCATAGGTCAATGTCCAATTAAAAGTGTAATCTTATTAATATTTTTCATGCCTCATTCATTCAATTTAATCTAGCATGCATCCCTAATTAGAATATAGAAAATTTACCCACCTTAATTTGGAGAGAAAAATATAATTTAGCAACCTCCTAGACGAATGTCCTTGCAACGAGAGTTCTCCTCCTCCTTGAACACGCGCACGCAAGCCTCCCAAGCACCCAACCGAGAGCTCCCTCTTGCCCTCTTGATGAATGCCGGCCCTTCTTTTCTCCTTGATGTTGCAAGCACAATCCCACACTCTCTCAATCTTTTAACTCACAAAATCACTACTAGATAATATAATTTAGACTATAGGTTTGGAGGGATTAATAAGCACAAGAATAACTAGCCTTGGGGGGGGGGGGGTATTTATACTAAAAATCAAAGAGAATGGAGGGCTAGGATCAAGTAGTTGGTTATAAGATGGAGGGCTAGGATGAAAGTAGGAGTTGCATTAACTACCCACAACCAAGTAACCACCACACCATGATTTCCACTCAAATTTTCATTTCCCTCCAAGCTCCCAACCGGCCTAGTTTGAAAAGGTGCATTTTGCACGTGTACGTGCAATGCACGTGCAAGCAACTAGGTCCAAAAAATTGTACATTAAAAAAAAGAGGAAAAAAAAATAAACTTTAAATTGTATTCTACATGACAAGTTGTATTAAAAATAAATTAATCCATGGGCTTTAGTTTATGGGCCAAAATACTTATTATAAAAATAATAAATTAAAGCAACTTTGGGCTTTTAAAAAAGAAAAGGCTTTTTGTCTAGTTGAAAGAAAGCTTTGTGAAAATAATTTAAAAGCACATATTTAAAAATCCATACCCATCATAATGGAAATAATCATAACATTTAATTCAACCAAAAATATTGCACGTGCACACCACGTGCAAAATAAATAATTTTTCAATAAATGAAAAATCAGGGCATTACAACACTCCCTCCTTAGAATAGTTCCGTCCCCGGAACTACAGTCAAGAGTGAGAAACAAAAATACAACACTCACAACAAAAAAAATACAAAGATACAAATCAAGCAAAAAGCTCAGGATAGTCCTTCAACATCCTCTCCTCAGACTCCCAAGTAGCCTCTTCAACCAAATGGTTCCTCCAGACTACCTTGACCATCGGTATCGTCTTATTCCTCAAGACTTTCTCTCGACGATCAACAATCTCGACAGGAGACTCGATGTAATTCAGATCCAATTGCAAACCTTCCAGCACTTCAGGCAAATGATGACTCGGATTTGGAATATAACCTCTCAGCATAGACACATGAAAGACATTGTGCACCTGAGATAACTCTTCCGGTAACTCAAGCCGGTAAGCAGTTTTCCCGATCCTTTTCAATATCTTGTACGGGCCTATAAACCTTGGGGCTAACTTCCCGCCTTTGCCAAATCGAACCACACCTTTACTGGGAGATACTTTCAGAAAGACGAAGTCACCAACCTCAAATTCAAGGTCCCTTCTCCGGTTGTCTGCATAGCTTTTCTGCCTGCTCTGAGCTTCTACCAACCTTTTCCTGATCAGAACAATCTTCTCAAAGGTTTGCTGCACAAGCTCAGGACCAAACAACTGACGCTCCCCAACTTCAAACCAACAAACAGGTGTTCTGCACTTCCTGCCATACAAAGCTTCGTACGGCGCCATCCCAATACTAGCCTGAAAAACTGTTGTTGTAGGCAAACTCTACCAAAGGTAAATGCCTTTCCCAACTGCCTCCAAAATCTAGTATACAACACCGAAGCATATACTCAAGAATACGGTTGACTCTCTCGGTCTGTCCATCGGTTTGCGGATGAAAAGCAGTGCTGAAATCCGTCTTGGTACCCAAAGCTGTCTGAAGAGTCCTCCAAAAATGCGAAGTAAACCGCGCATCTCGATCAGACACAATAGTTGACGGAACACCATGAAGCCGGACGATCTCGCCAACATACAACTCAGCCAACTTGTCCATCGAAGCCGTGAGTTTCGTCGCCAAAAAGTGAGCGGACTTGGTTAGTCGATCGACTATAACCCAAATCGCATCATTGCCTTTAAGACTCTTGGGCATTCCCGTAATGAAATCCATACTGATGTTATCCCACTTCCATTCCGAAATAGGTAACGGCTGTAATAGACCTCCGGGTCTCTGATTTTCGGCTTTGACTTGGTGACAAACCTCACACTTCGCTACAAATTTAGCCACATCCCGCTTCAAACCTGACCACCAGAAATGCTGTTTGATGTCTTTGTACATCTTAGTAATCCCAGGATGTACTGACAAAAGGGTAGCATGTGCCTCCTGAAGAATACCCTCTTTCAGATCCGCCTGATTTGGAACACATAGCCTATCTCCGAACCACAGCACTCCATCCTTAATTTGAAATCCGGGCAACCTGCCAGCACTAACCTGCTCCTTCATCTCCAAGATATCAGCATCAACCTCCTGACTTGCAATGATCCTTCCATTCAAAGTAGGCTGAAGCCTCAACTGAGCCAAAGATGCTCCCAATCCTTGCAAGACAACTTCTATACCTGCTCGGTCCAATTCTTCAATCAGATGCTTCTGAGTTGTAATCAAACTGGCTAAGCTGCTCTTGCGACTAAGTGCATCAGCAACAACATTAGCCTTCCCAGGATGATACTTGATCTCAGGTCGCATGTCCTCAAGCACTTCCAACCATCTCCGCTGCCTCAGATTCAGATCCCTCTGCTGATAAATGTACTTCAAACTCTTGTGGTCCGTGTACATGTTCAATTTCTCACCGTACACGTAGTGTCTCCATTGCTTTAGGGCAAAGATAATCGCAACCAACTCCAGATCATGAGTCGGGTAATTCTTCTCATGTGGTCATAGTTGCCTAGACCCATAAGCGATTACTCTTCCTTCTTGCATTAAGACACAACCAAGCCCACGATGTGAAGCATCGCTATAAACATCATACTCAACACCTGCTCTAGGCAAAGCCAAAATAGGTGCAGTAGTCAGCTTCTCTTTCAACTCCTGAAAGCTTGCCTCACATTGCTCAGTCCACTAGAAGTTCACATTCTTCTTGGTCAGACCAGTAAGCGGCACGGCTATCTGAGCATAACCTTGAATGAATCTCCGGTAGTATCCAGTCATTCCAAGAAAACTTCTGATTTCCTTCACTGTAGTAGGCCTAGCCCAATATCTCACCGCCTCTATCTTCTGAGGGTCAGTTGCCACTTCCTCCTTAGAAAGGATGTGACCTAGGAATGCCACTTCAGATTTCCAGAAATCACACTTGGATAACTTGGCATACAACTTCTGCTCTTCCAACTTCTTCAAAACTGCTGCCAGATGCTCGGTGTGCTCCTCCTCTGACTTGGAGTACACGAGGATATCGTCGATAAATACCATGACGAAAGAATCAATGAACGGCCTCAAAACTCTGTTCATCAAATCCATGAAGATTGCGGGTGCATTCGTCACTCCAAATGGCATAACTAAGAATTCGTAATGCCCATGTCGAGTTCTAAATGCAGTTTTGTGCACATCTTCAGCTTTCACTCGAACTTGGTGATATCCTGATCGAAGATCTATTTTGGAGAAAACAGCTGCTCCTTGTAAACGATCGAACAAGTCATCAATTCGAGGAATAGGATACTTATTCTGAACAGTGACCTTATTCAGCTCCCGGTAATCAATACACATTCTCATCGATCCATCCTTCTTCTTTACCAAAAGCACTGGTGCTCCCCAAGGTGACGTACTAGGTTGAATAAAACCTTTCTCCAACAGTTCCTCAATCTGTCGTTTCACCTCATCCTGTTCCACTGGAGCCATCCTATACGGTGCCTTAGAAATGGGTGCACTTCCCGATTGAAGGGTGATGCTGAACTCTACATCATGATGCGGGGGTAACCCGGGAAAATCATCCAAGAACACAGTCGGATAGTCCCGAACCACAGGAATCCCTTGCACTTCTATAGGAATCTCTTCCTTGCGGATAGCTGCCACCAGCCTAGAACATTTCTGCTTCCCTTGGAAAGTGACTTCAGGTCCACCTGGAGCCTTCACTGTTACCGTCTATGTCTTACACTCGATGCTTGCACTGTACACCGACATCCAATCAATGCCAATGATAACATCGACTCCCAAGATAGTCAGCTCGATCAGATCAATGCCAAAGATTTGATCTCCAATCACAATCTCACAATCAGCATAATACCGACCAGTGGTTAAAGTTTCCCTTGATGGAGTAGCCACTGCTAAGATCTTTCCTGGAAAAATCTTCGGTTCAACTCCCAACACTTTAACAAATTTAGGAGACACAAAAGTATGAGAGGATCCAGTATCGAACAACACAACAGCTTTCATTCCATTAAGATAAAGTTCTCCTGTTACATAATACACACTCATTACGTAACAGTTCACTTAATAAACGGGAAAAAGAAATGACAAAAAACACTAAACATCTGCCCTCATACCAGTGATGACATGATCAACCTTATCAGCATCAGCTTCCGTCAAGACAAATACTCGCCCTGGTTGGTACGGTCTCTTCCCATTCTGCTGAGTTAGTACATTGCAATTACCATTCCGTGGTTTGAGACAATGAGATCGGTAATGTCCCGTTCACCACAGTTGTAGCAAGTTACCGCAGGAGGTCTCACCACATTGTTCCCAGGTCCTCCAGCCACACTAATACCGTTCGCCCCTGTCAGTTTCAACCTTTGTGCAGATGGTTGCCCCTTGAAACTCCCAGAATTGGCGGGCCTCTTTCCAGACTGCCAGTTGTTCCTCCGGTTCTGAACAACATGAAACTGCTCCATGTCTGCTTCCGTCGCTGCTGCTCTCTTGACCAACTTGTCAAATCTTCTGATACCAAGAGGTATCATCTGGGACCTCAAACTCGGTCTCAATCCATGCTCAAACTTACGAGCCTTCTTAGCCTCATCCATCACTAGTTCGAGAGCATACCTAGAGAGCTGAGTAAACTTGGTCTCGTACTCTCTCACTGACATGCCGCCTTGCTGTAGTGATAGAAATTCCATAGCCTTCTTCTCTTGAACATCGGAGGGAAAATAGTGACTGCAGAATTCTTCCAGAAATTCCTCCCAGCCAAGCACTATGCCTCCTATTGTCCTCTTCATCGACTGCCACCAAACAGCCGCGTCCTTCTCAAGTTGTAGAGTCGCCAACTTCACCTTACTGCCTTCAGGGGTTTCCAACACTTCAAAGATTGTCTCCACCTGACGAATCCAGTTGTCAGCCGCATCGGGGTCTGACTTCCCTTCGAACACAGGTGGTTTCATTCGCTTGAATGATTCCACCAGTTTAATCGCTTCGGGTATCGGATTCACAGGCCCCCTTCCTTGGTTCTGATTCATAACCACGGCGTTGAGCGTCTGATAGACCCTCGCAAGTTCCGTTTCCAGATCCAAATCCTCCCCGTTTCTAGCTCCTCTTCTAGACATATTCTGATGCAAAAGATCCATTAAATTCGAAGTATAAGACATGAATTTTAAATCAACTTGCATTTCATTAAATTCCAAACTTTATACATTCGAATTGAAAAACATTTCCTGACATCAGAATGAAAATAGTAGAAGCTACAACAGTCTAACTCCTACGGTTCCTCTTCGCTTCTCGGAGTTCTCCCCGTAGTTCATCAACTTCATCCTTTAGCACATCGGTCAGATTCTTCCTCTTCTCGAGTTCCCATACACGATGACTGAGAACAGAAAAGTCGTCCTTGCACTTTGCCAGCTGAGCCTCCAATAATCCGACTCTCTCTCGCAGTGTTTCTACCTGCCTCTGAAGAGAGTCACAAGACTATTTGGAACTGGTTCTTCTTCTTCGTCAGAAGAAGAGTCATCAGATGAATCCGGAGGTGGGGTGATCTCTCGGGATTCAGGCCATTCTTCTCCGTCAGAATCTGCTTGCCCTGGGTAGTACTCGTCCTCGGAATCTGCCTGTCCAGGATGGTACTCTTCCTCAATGATATGCCAGTCGTCGTTTCCAGCAGGGTCGAAGTGGTCAGCCATCTTAGAAATAGAGAGGAACAAATATAAGTCATAGAGCAACACAAATGTCAGTCACTTACATTTAAATCTCTAAACTCAAACACACACTCTAATGTCCACTACTAGGGTGTCGTTCCTTATAAATTTGTACAAGTGTGGAAAGCGTGGCTCTGATACCACTCTGTAACGCCCCGAATCCCAAATACACTGAATTCGAGATGTTCTACAGGATCTTTCCGCTTCCTTTAGTACAATTTTACAAGAAAATTTGAACTTTTCACTTTACATCAGAGTTTACATGATTACATTACACTTTACATTGCACAGCGGAAGTAAACTTTATAACAATGAAACAAATGTACAACAATATTGAATAATCTTTAAGCATTTGTTCCTCTTTAAACTGTATCAAGCCATTTACCTGCATATAAGACTGTAGGTACGTCAGTTTATTCAACCGATGATCATTATACACGGCCATCCTCTCTACGCCGGAAATAGTATAACTTATTTTCCATATTTAGCAAACACAAACTTGTCACATATCAAACTAAAGGGACTACCCTATTGATGTCGTGTTGTGATTGTGCACTTAGTCCTTAATGCAGTTATTGATGTTACAAGACACTAATGCACACTTGTTCGGATTCTATGCAACCCATACTACATAGGTCCGAGGGCAAGCCCTTAATCGTTCTTCATCTTTGTAGGGTTCAATCCCTCGTTATGACTTAATCTACTACTGTAATTACGGTAGATATCTTAGATGTTCTATGATTTACGAGCCCATGTCCAGGCAGCCTGGAGGGGAATCCCACGCACTGACACGACGCATCGAGCAGGCAACCTATGGACAATTCAGCCTCCGCCATGGAACAATGGCACCACCCATAGCCACTCAAACATCCCACAAGCGTCGCCACCGGGACGATAATTCTGGAGTAGTGCCCACGCCATGTCTTGACGCATCAAGCAGGCAGCCTGTGGATCACTCTCACACTGCTAATCCGATGGCCCTCATACTCGTGTTTTTCTTCTACTTTCATCACGTCTCCACTATGTACTAATCCTTAGTTCTTATCAAAATCATGAACAAAAATCAAAGCTCTAGAGTTAGCCTCTCCACTAAACCGGACTTATTCATTCATTCAAACATGACCAACCTTGATCTTTCTTTTAAATTTTCATTTCATTTATTTCCAAATGCCGGGGGAGACTTAGCTACTCTTTTTGTTTCAATTTTCAATTCACAATTTCCAAAATGAACATTTCCAACTCATAAATTCATTTGTTGATTTGTCATACTCAAAAGTATTTCTCTTTTCCAATCATGATTTCTAATTCGTTCAAATAGTCCATAACTATACATGAAATTCAACTATTCATCATGTAACTCATGAAATGTTATTTTCACATAAAAACCCACATTACTAATTATTCAATCAAAGGTGAACATTTACACTTCATAATTTCCACACTATTCTCAAATGAGAATAATTTGCATCACATCACACAATATAATTTCTTTTTGCCAAATTAATCTTCTAATCCTTCATTTCAAGTTATTTTTGCAAGATATAACTCTACAAAAATATAAATATAGAACCATAGTTCTATTCACACATTTTATTCTCAAATCATGTTTCATTTCATGCAAATACTCCCCAAATTATTTTTCTTAAGTCCTATGTATTTTTAGAAGAATAGTCATATTTTTTCCATAATTTTTTGATCACTAAAACATCCAATTTTTTTTTTTTTCATAACTGCCGTAGCCAAGGGTCGAACCCAGGACCACAGTGAACACAGCCGAAGGCACAGGCCACTAGGCCATTTGCGCTGGCAGTATAAAGAGGCGCTGAGAGTATTAAATACTCTCGACCGCTGATTCCTATACATTTAAGAAAATTGTGAAACAAAATGCGTGCCACAAGGATTCGAACCAGCCATCGCAGAGAACCCAACGCACGCTCTGACCACTTGAGCTACGTGCTCAGGTTGTCAAAGTACAACTTAAATTCTTTTTAAACCAATTTTCTCTGTTGTTAAAACGTTCCAATGTTCAACTAGCCCTCATTTCATTTTGCTTTCATGAAAATTACCGTAAAATTCCAGATTGATCATTTCTTGTCTAATTTACATATCAGTATGAAAAAAATAATTTTTTTCAACAATTAAAACATATTTTCATACAATTAATTCAAATTCTACATTATAACTACTACATTCTTTATTTCGACATTTATTAACAACTAATACCACTAATCCCTTTATTAGCAAACTAAGGATTAATTCTCTGTTTTTAACCCTTTATCATACATACAAATCTATAACTTAATTCATTTATTTCAATATCACACAATGATCCATTTATTCACATGAAGTAGCATTGCCAATCTACTAACTTTGTGTATATAATTTGTGACGTAGATAATGAGACCTTCTCTAACGAACCATGGTTATAATTAATCCATACAAACTTAGATTTTTACTAATCAAATCACATACAACTTGCACACCCACATTCCAATCAATTCATAGGTCAATGTCCAATTAAAAGTGTACTCTTATTAATATTTTTCATGCCTCATTCATTCAATTTAATCTAGCATGCATCCCTAATTAGAATATAGAAAATTTACCCACCTTAATTTGGAGAGAAAAATACAATTTAGCAACCTCCTAGACGAATGTCCTTGCAACGAGAGTGCTCCTCCTCCTTGAACACGCGCACGCAAGCCTCCCAAGCACCCAACCGAGAGCTCACTCTTGATGAATGCCGACCCTTCTTTTCTCCTTGATGTTGCAAGCACAATCCCACACTCTCTCAATCTTTTAACTCACAAAATCACTACTAGATAATATAATTTAGACTATAGGTTTGGAGGGATTAATAAGCACAAGAATAACTAGCCATGGGGGGGGGATATTAATACTAAAAATCAAAGAGAATGGAGGGCTAGGATCAAGTAGTTGGTTATAAGATGGAGGGCTAGGATGAAAGTAGGAGTTGCATTAACTACCCACAACCAAGTAACCACCACACCATGATTTCCACTCAAATTTTCATTTCCCTCCAAGCTCCCAACCGGCCTAGTTTGAAAAAGTGCATTTTGCAAGTGTACGTGCAATGCACGTGCAAGCAACTAGGTCAAAAAAATTATACATTAAAAAAAAAGAGGAAAAAAAAAATAAACTTTAAATTGTATTCTACATGACAAGTTGTATTAAAAATAAATTAATCCATGGGCTTTAGTTTATGGGCCAAAATACTTATTATAAAAATAATAAATTAAATTAACTTTGGGCTTTTAAAAAGAAAAGGCTTTTTGTCTAGTTGAAAGAAAGCTTTGTGAAAATAATTTAAAAGCACATATTTAAAAATCCATACCCATCATAATGGAAATAATTATAATATTTAATTCAACCAAAAATATTGCACGTGCACACTACGTGCAAAATAAATAATTTTTCATTAAATGAAAAATCAGGGCATTACACCAAGTTCACTGGGAAGGATCAGAAATTTATATGGGATGAGTCCTGTGCTGAAGCCATCTATAAACTGAAGAATCGGTTGACATCAACAGCTGTGTTGACTATACCGGATGGATCATGAGGTTTCGTAATTCACTGTGATGCTTCAGGTATAGGTTTAGGTGCTGTTTTGATGGAATGAGGCATATGCATCTAGACATTTGAGGCAGCATGAGAAGAATTATCCTATACATGATTTTGAGCTTTTTGCTATGATTTTTGCCTTGAAGCTTTGGTGGCATTATTTACTTGGAGACGGAGTGGAGATCTTCACTGAACACCAAAGTATCAAGTATGTGTTCACTCAGAAAGAGTTGAATATGAGGCAAAGGTGATGGTTGGAATTGATGGCAGATTATGATATCAGTTTGCAGTATCACCCTGGCAAGATTAATTCGGTACCTGATGCTTTGAGCAGACTACATGTTGCTATGGTTCTAATTAAGCAGAAGGAACTTTTGGAAGCTATGAGGAGATTGGAATTGGATGTGGTATTGCCTGGTTCTAAGCAGAGTTGTGTGGTGCTTCAGTTGTAGTCATCTTTGGTAGAACAGATTAAGGAGGCACAATCTGGTGATGCGTAGTTGAAACAATTTCGAGCTGAGGTTGAAGCTGGTTCCAGGACTGATTTGGTGATTCATGAGGATGGATCTCTCTGCTTTGGGATCCGTCTATGTATTCTGAAGGGAGAAGTCAGACAGAAGTTACTTGAAGAAGCTCATTGCTCGTCATACTTTATTCATCCCGGTGGTACTAAGATGTATCGGAATTTGAAGTTGCATTTCTGCTGGCATGGTATGAAGAGAGCTGTTGCAAGATTTGTTTCTCGGTGTCTGATCTGTCAGCAAGTGAAAACAGAACATCAGAGGACTGCTGGACTTCTTCAACCACTTTTTATTTTGGAGTGGAAGTGGGAGAATATCACTATGGATTTTGTGACTGCTTTGCCTAGAAGTCCCAAGGGTCACAATGCCATCTGGGAGATTGTGGATCGCTTGACAAAGAGTACTCATTTCATTCCTTTCAGAGTTGGTCAGTCTACAGAGAGTCTGGCAGAAAGGTATATGCAGGAGATTGTGAGATTGCATGGTGTTCCTGTCAGTATTATTTCAGACAGAGATACTAGATTCAGATCTCAATTTTGGGAGAGTCTTTATAATAGTCTTGGGAGTAAGCTGAAGTTCGGTACTGCATTCTATCCACAGATAGATGGATAATCGGAGAGGACCATTCAGACCTTAGAGGATATGTTGAGGTCCTGTGTGCTTCAGTTTGGCGGATCTTGGAAAGATCATCTACACTTAGTGGAGTTTTCATACAACAATAGCTACCAAGCTAGTCTTCAGGCAGCTCCGTATGAAATCTTGTATGGTCGGAAGTGTAGATCTCTAGTGTGCTGGGATGACATTGGTGAGAGGAAGCTTTTGGGGCCAGAATTGATCACGAGGACTGTTGGTGTAGTGGCCCAAATCAGGAAGCATTTGCAAACCGCACAGGACAGGTAGAGGAAATGGGCAAACATGCATAGGAGACCATTAGAGTTCGAAGTGGGTGACCATGTGTTCCTCAAGGTGTCTCAATGGAAGGGTGTGATTCGTTTTGGTGGTGGGGGCAAGTTGAGCCCTAAATTTATTGGTCCGTTCGATGTGGTGGAGCAAGTAGGCAAGGTGGCCTATAGACTCGTGTTGCCGCCGGCTCTTTCTGGAGTGCACGACGTCCTCCATGTTTCTCAGCTCCGGAAGTATGTCAGAAATGATAGTCATGTCATTGACTATTCGGAGTTGTCAGTTCGTCTAGATTTGTCTTGTGAGATTCATTCAGTTTCGATTGTGGATCGGCGGGAGAAGATTTTGAAGAATAAAGTTATCAAGTTTGTTCGTGTTGCTTGGAATCCTCACTCGCCTGGTGAGTCGACTTGGAAGCTTGAAGATCTGATTCGGAAGAGGTTTCCCCATCTTTTTGAGTAGTTCTTGTTCTTTTCTTTTCTTTGGAGTTACCCTACTACCACTTGCTTAAATTTTGAGAATGAAATTTTATTGTTAGGTGGGTAGGATTGTAACTATCGTTTCCGCTATTTTCATTTTTCCCATTTTTGTAATATTTTATTTGTAATTGAATAAAATACTCTATTTTATTTTCTTGATTATTTTTTTTATTAAATCTTGTTCATGAAATTCTCCGTTCTTCTTGTTGAGTTGTTCTTATTGATTCTAATTTTTTCTATGTAATTGCGAGTATTTTTATTTCAATCCTATTGATTTAGATCTACCACTTATTGAATCCTAAAACCCAAATTCAATTGTTCTTGACCCAAAACCGTTGTTATTGGATCCTAAACCCTTAACCTAATACCCTAATTGTACCCTATAAATACAACTCGATTGCAAACCCTAAAAATTGCACAATTTGAAACCCTAGAGCTGTCTACTCTCTCTCATATTCTCTCTTTTCTCTCTTTTCTCTATCCCCGACCACAGAAATCCCGTCCAAATACCTGCACCTCCTTCTCCGGCCATCCCCCGACCTCCTCAGCGCCGCCCTCCTCATCGACAACCTCCGGCAACCCCCAGCACCCAACTCAACAACCTCCTCTTCCTCTGTTTCCTATCGACAGCAGCCAAAACCCCATCCCGTTGCTGCCCCTTTCCTTCAACATCGACCCCCGACACCATTGCCCTCGCTCGCTATTTGCACCGCAACCTACGATGCCAATGACCCCCCGCTAGCCTTGCCCTCTTGCTGTCGTGGTTGATCTTTTGCTGTTGCTGCTTGGACTCTTTGTTACTGTGTGGATCTTTATTACACGTATTTTGCACGTGTTATATTGTGCTAGTTTGTGGGTTTGTTTCTTCAGGATCCGTACCGTTATTCTTGGTATTCAATTTCATTATCCCCTTGAATTGTTAATTGTATCCAATTCAAGTTTTGTTGAAACTCTTGCAAGTAGATCCCTTCGTTTATCGTATTATACATTGTTCATCGCTTTTGTTGGGTATATTGAGGGTTTACACGAGCTAACCCAAATTTACTTGACATTGTGTGCATATAGATTGAATCTTTGATGTGTGCATATAGAATTGATAATTAGGTTGTTCATATAATTGTCACACAAATAAATTATTGTAGAGAAAATTGCTAGGTCGATTGATGGTTAATTGATGATAAATTGATGTATGTATGTGTTCTTAATCTTATTTACCATGTTTTTATACACTTCATACTGATAATTCCCTATAAATACCATTCTAATCCCTCAAACCCTAACCTAACCAAAACCTACCCTAGCCCCTAACCCTAGCCGCCACTATGTAAACACCCCCCTCTACTATTCACCCCCTTCTTCAACCTCCCGCTCTCTCTTTTACCTACAACATGCCTTTCGCCCTCATCGCCCCCATCCACCCCTGAATCCTACCACCCTAAGCAACCCCCTCATCCTCTCCTCGAGCCGCCACCGAACCCCTGCTTTCGTCATCTTCATCTTCCCCCATCGAAGAACCCATCATCGAGCCCTGTCTCTCCTCCCCTGCTCTTTCGCACCCATCGTCCCACTCATCTTCCTCATCGTCGTCTTCAACCTCCACCGCCTCACCCCCAAGCTCGCCTCCCGCCATGGCTGCGCCCTTCCTTCGTTTTGCTCCTAAAATAAAGCACCACCGTCGACCCCACCTCGCCCAACGCCCGGCCATTATCATCCTCATCGAACCCATCACCCACTGTCAACATCTTTGAGAAGCCATTGCCGCCGTCACCCTGGCCCTCCACCATCTTCATCACCTCGACTGCCCTGTCACCCGACGAAATCCTCCCTGTGCTCCACCACCTGCGTCAACCACCACAGCACCTGTAGAGACCCATCGCTGCCTCGCTGTCACCTCCTCTTGCTGCACCCGCAACTCAACCTCGCAGCCCTCCCCCGAGCACTGCCGTCTCAGCCCCTTGCAACTTTTAACCTCAGCCATCTAATCTGCTCTTATTGTTCTGTGTTTAGGGATCAGATGTGTGCTATTTGGATCCAAGAGATGTTGTTGCTTCTTTGATCTGGATCATCTTGATCTATTGATCTCGGACATTGGTTGATTGATCTTGCACTTGGTCGTCGATCGTCATCGAGATCTGTGCCCGATTGTGATCGTCACATCAAGTTTCGCTTGGTTGGCGATCGTCGTCGTTGCTCCGGGATTCTCATCCTGTTATTCTATTATATTCGAATTTACCGTCTCAAAGGCAAGTTACTGTACTCTTGAATTGTTAATTCTATCAAATTCATGTTTTGTTGAAACTCTTGCAAGTAGATCCCTTTGTTATCTTACTATACATTGTTTATCTCTTTCGTTGAGTCTATTGAGGGTTTACACGAGCTAACCCCGATATTCTTGACATTGTGCCACTTTGACTCCAAAAATATTGAATCTTGCATACATCATATAGTACTGATGATAGGAAATTTTCATGCATGTCATAACACAAATAAATTATTGTAGAAATAATTGTTAGGATGTATGTTTGGTTGATTGATTGTTGTTGGTTGATGATAAATTGATGTGTGAGTTTGTTCTAGTTTTATTCATCTTGTTTTTGCACTGTTCATGCTGATTGAGAAGTTTATCGACTAGTAGAATTGATACCCATCATGTTTTAATTAATTTATCTCATGAAAATACCCTAAACCTGTATCTTGCTTGCTGTCCTGTATGTTGACTACTATTTTTAAACAAGTAAATGATCTTAAAATAAATTACTTTCTGAATAAGAACTTTAGCCTTATCTTTCTAGTTTCCAGAACATCTCGAATTTTTAAATTCCGAGTTGTGTAGCAAAAGTTATGCCCATTTTACTACAAGCTATGTTTTTACTTTTAGATTTTTAGATTCTCTAATCTTTCATGTTTAAACAGTAAAAAGGCTGATCAAATGTTAAAATTTTGCTATAATCATTTCCATATTGTTGCTTAACATGTTTGGGAATCTAGAAAATATTTTTAATGAATTCATTATTGAGTTTCTGCTGATTGTAAAAATAAAATAACATGATTTTGAAATTCTGCCAGAACATGAAATCTGTAAAGAACAATGTGTTTGACCAAGCTAATGTTGTCGGATTTTGAACTTCAAATATGTGTTGAAACCGAGTGGAAGTCTAGTTCCTGGAACTTTTGATGGATTTAATTTTCGAGTTCTGAAAAAGCGGGAAACTGCACTTTTGTACAGACTATTCTTGCTGTATAGAATCATACAGTCCAGATTTTAATAATTTAATTAATCCTATATCGTAGTATTGCATGAATCGAAGTGTGCATGATATATTGCATGATCCTAATGAGTTATTGTCATTGTTTACCATCCTATTGTTCCCCAGTCGTTACCATCGTTCATCTTATGTCTCATATTTGCATATTGTATTGTTGCATTAATAAAATAATTAATAAGTCGGGGTTCAAGGAATTGACTGAAGTAATTGATGATATAGTGACTGTACACTAAAGTGTGGGCCTTGTTTCCTAAAATATTGTGTGTTGGCTATTGTTATTGTTATTGGTTTATTGTTGGATTATTGACACAGTATCACAATTGATCGTGTATTATTTATTGTTATTGAGCCAACCAGTGTGCACCAATGCTATAAATACCATTATCGTGCCGTGTACATGAACTATAAAATCCACCACTAAGTCTAAACATAACTTGTTTGTATGTAGCAACTATGTGATAAATAAATGGGACGCATAAAATGCTACATTAGTTAGGATTAAAATGATTAATAGACTTAAGAATTGACACGACATCGACATTGCATATTGTTCATCGTTGTTCTATTGATAATCGAATCTTGGCTAAGTGTTATTAGTATTGACCATTGAATATTGTTATTTAACATTGAATCAACGTTTATAGCCATTGCATCGATTGCCGTGATATTTATTATTGCTATCGTACCATGTTATTGATTCCTATTGATCCATTGATTCATTGTTATACCGTTATTCCATTGTTCCTGGCTTCCTCTACTTGCTATCCATACTTGCTCTAAGGACAATTTTTCTTTTCTTTTTAGATGAAGTGTTTACAGGTGTTGATGGA
Organism: Hemerocallis citrina; assembly: GCA_017893485.1. Lineage (NCBI taxonomy): Eukaryota > Viridiplantae > Streptophyta > Magnoliopsida > Asparagales > Asphodelaceae > Hemerocallis > Hemerocallis citrina. The sequence goes on from CM030358.1 coordinate 288,798,235, forward strand.
GAATTGCCTGATGGATTGGGAGAACAATATTGGAGAAGGAATTGATAGCATCGCAGCTTAATAGATTATTTTTTTGTCATGAATACTTAATTATTGAACTATTATTATTTCATTGTATTGTGGGCTTTTGACCTGAATATTTCTATTAATTTTCTAGATGTTGGATTATTATTGTACTTGGATATTTTATATTGCTTCATTTCAAGTATTATAGTTCATGAGATTATTATTATTATTGCCTGCGCAATTATTCTGTATTGATTATATTGTCGAGTTAATCGAATAAACAGCTTGTGAGTGACGTTATTCGTTCGCTGGGCCAATGTCATGTGCTCGTATTTCGTATTTTTGGGAAGTGGAGCGTGACAAGGTTTTTAGTGGTATCAGAACACTGGTTTGGATAATATATCAGTCAAACGTGACTAACGAAAGGAAGTTTGGCTTTGATTGATATATTAATCAGATTTGGGTCTTAACCGGTTTGACTCAACAGTATATGCAATACAGGAATCACATGAACAATTTATAACCAACAATCTGGAAACTAGTCTTATTTGATTCCTCTTTGATCCCTTCACATTCACTTCCTTCATTTCTTGTTGTCTTTTGTCTGTTCCATTCATTGATTCCTTGTTGAGTATAATTTCTTTCTCTTCGTACCCATTTTCTTTTGATTCCGGTGCTATCCATTCTTTTTCTTCCTGCTTGGTTACTCGATCAGCACCGCTGGATCTACAACGACATGTCTACAGCTTGGAGCTTCACCATCAGAGTTGCACAGTGGAAGCGTGGTGGGCCCATAACCCACAGGTCCCAGGATTCTCTTGTTGTGTCTCTTTCTTGCATTGTTTACTTCCTTATTTATTAATTTGCATTTGTCATCTTTCATTGAATCTTTATTCAATATTATTCTTGATCACTTCATTCATATCCATGTTCTTTCTAATTCTGGTATTGTCACCATTTTGTTTCTTTCTCTTTAATTCCCAGTTTTGTTATTTCACAATTTGCTTTTGCCTTGTCCTATGTATCGCCTGAGCAAATTTCGAGGATGAAATTTTGTTGTAAGGTGGGTAGGATTGTAACTGCCATTCCCAACAATAAGTATTTTCCGTGTATTTTCTATAATTTGATTTTCATAAATTTATTTTGTGCTTAATTCTGTTCGGATATTTTATTAAAGTATTTTCTAAACGAAAATTTTATTAATTTCGAATAATGGTGTGTTTTGATCTTACTTCATATTTCTTATTGATCGGATATTTATATTTGAGTCTAAAGCATATATATTACTATTATTGGATCATTTTAATCTTATTATTATTGTTATTACTTTAATTGCAGTTATTATTATTATTATCGGTATTGTTACTAATATTAATATTTTTGTTACTATTATTATTGTAATTATTAGTATTATTGTTCTTATTGTCATTATTATTATTATTATTATTTTTGTAAAATCCGAACATACTCATTTATTCATATTTTATTATTTGGGTTAATGTATGTTTATATGTATATTTAAAAAACCCTATAGTCTATTTTCTTATTGGATTTAAACCCAATATCTCATAATTCCCTATAAATACCATTCTAATCCCCTAAACCCTAACCTAACCTAAATCTACCCTAGCCTCTAACCCTAGCCGCCACTGTGTAAACACGCCCCTCTACTGTTCACCCCCTCCTTCAACCTCCCGCTCTCTCTCTTTTACCCACACCCTGCCTCATCGCTCTCCGCCGCTATACCTCCTCGCCATCCGCCTCTCGTCCACATCGCCCCGGTCCACCCTGAGCAACCCCCTCATCCTCTCCTCAAGCTGCCACCAAACCCTTACTTTCGTCGTCTTCATCTTCCCCCACTGAAGAACCCATCATCGAGCCCCGTCTCTCCTCCCCTGCTCTTTCTAACCCATCGTCCCAGTCATCTTCCTCATCGTCGTCTTCAACCTCCGTTGCCTCACCCCCAAGCTCACCTCCCGCCATGGTTGCGCCCCTTCCTCTGTTTCGCTCCCGAAATAGAGAACCACCGTCACTTGTCGAGAACCTAGACTGCCCTGTCACTCGTCGAGCTCCTCCCTGTGCTCCAACGCTTGCGTCAACCACCACCGCGCCGATCACTACCTCTCTGCCTCGCTGTCGCCTCCTCTTGCAACTCTCAAAGCTCAACCTTGCAACCCTTCCCTGAGCACCGCCTTCTCAGCGCCGAAGCCGCTGCCCCTTGCTACTTTGAACCTCACCCGTCTGATCTGCTCTTGCTGTTCTGTGTTTGGGGATCAGATGTATGCTGTTTGGATCCCAGGGATGTTGCTTCTTTGATCTTGATCATCTTGGACTATTGACCTCGGCCGTTGGTTGCTTGATCTTGCATTTGGTCATCGATCGTCATCGAGATTCGTGCCTGATTGTGATCGTCACATCAAGTTTCGCTTGGTTTTTGATCGTCGTCGTTTCTCCGGGATTCTCATCCCATTATTCTATTATATTCGAATTTACCATATAAACGGCAAGTCACTGTCCTCTTGAATTGTTAATTGTATCAAATTCAAGTTTAGTTGAAACTCTTGCATGTAGATCCCTTTGTTATCGCACTATACATTGTTTATCTCCTTCGTTGGTTCTATTGAGTGTTTACACGAGCTAACCCCGATATTCTTGACATCGTGCCACTTTAAATCCAAAAATATTGAATCTTTCATACATCATATAGTATTGATGATACGAAATTTTCATGCATCTCATAACACAAATAAATTATTGTAGAAATAATTGTTAGGTTGTATGTTTGGTTGATTGATTGTTGTTGGTTGATGATAAATTGATGTATAAGTGTGTTCTAGTTTTATTCATCTTGTTTTTGCACCATTCAAGCTGATTGAGAAGTTTATCGACTATTAGAATTGATACCCATCATGTTTTAATTAATTTATTTCATGAAAATACCCTAAAACCTGTATCTTGCTTGCTGGCCTGTATGTTGACTGCTATTTTTGAACCAGTAAATAATTTTAAAATTAATTACTTTCTAAATAAGAAATGTAGCCCTATCTTTCTAGTTTCTAGAACATCTTGAATTTTAAAATTCAGAGTTGTGTAGCAAAAGTTATGCCCGTTTTACTACAGCTGTGTTTTTACTTTCAGATTTTCAGATTCTCTTATCTTTCATGTTTAAATAGTAAAAAATCTGGTCAAATGTTAAAATTTTGCTCTGATAATTTCCAGATTGTTGCTTAACATATTTGGGGATCTAGAAAATATTTTTAATGAATTTATTATTGAGCTTTTGCTGATTCTAAAAATAAAATAACATGATTTCGAAATTCTGCCTGAACAAGAATCTGTAAAGAACAATGTGTTTGACCTAGCTAATGTCGTCAGATTTTGAACTTTAAACATGCGTTGGAACCGCATGGAAATCTAGTTCCTAGAACTTTTGACGGATTCAGTTTTCGAGTTCTTAAACAGCGGGAAACTGCACTTTTGTACAAACTACTCTTGCGGTCCAGAATTATATAGTCCATATTTTAATAGTTAAATTAATCATATATCGTAATATTGCATGAATCGAAGTGTGCATGATATATTGCATGATCCTAATGAGTTATTGTCATTGTTTACCATCCCATTTTTTCCCAATCGTTACCATCGTTCTATTATGTCTCATATTTGCATATTGCATTGTCACATTAATAAAATAATTAATAAGCCGGGGTTTAAGGAATTGACTGGAGTAATTGATGATATAGCGACTGCACAATGAAATGTGGGCCTTGTTTCCCAAATTATTGTCTGTTGTCTATTGTTATTGTTATCGGTTTATTGTTGGATTATTGACACAGTATCAAAATTGATCGTGTATTATTTATTGTTATTGAGCCAACCAGTGTGCACCAATGCTGCAAATACTGTTATCGTGCCGAATACATGAACTATAAAATCCACCACTAAGTCTAAACGTAACTTGTTTGTATGTAGCAACCATGTGGTAAATAAATGGGATGCATGAAGTGCTACATTAGTTAGGATTAAAATGATTAATAGACTTAAGAATTGACATGACATCGACATTGTATATTGTTCATCGTTGTTCTGTTGATAATCGAATCTTGGCTAAGTGTTATTGGTATTGACCATCGAATATTATTATTTAACATTGAATCATCGTTTATAGCCATTGCATCGATTACCGTGATATTTATTATTGCTATCGTGCCATGTTATTGATTCCTATTGATCCATTGATTCATTGTTATACCGTTATTCCATTGTTCCTTGCTTTCTCTACTTGTTGTCCATGACTTGCTCTAAGGACATTTTTTCTTCTCCTTTTAGAAGAAGTGTTTACAGGTGTTGATGGAGAATTGCCTGATGGATTGGGAGAACAATATTGGAGAAGGAATTGATATCATCGCCGCTTAATAAATTATTTTTTTGTCATGAAAATTTAATTATTGAACTATTGTTATTTCATTATATTGTGAGCTTTTGACCCGAATATTGCTATTATTGTTCCAAATGTTGGATTATTATTGTACTTGGATATTTTATATTGCTTCATTTCAAGTATTATTGTTCATAGATTATTATTATTGCCTACGCAATTGGTCTGTATTGATTATATTGTTGAGTTAATCAGATAAACAAATTATGGGTGACGTTAGTCATTCACTGGGCCATTGTCATGTGCTCGTATTCCGTATTTTTGGGAAGCGGGGCATGACAGTGACGTTAGTCATTCGCTGGGTCAATGTAATATACTCGTATTCTGTGTTTTTGTGAAGTAGGGCGTGACAATAAATCACAGTCCCCCTAGAGTTGATGTACTCTACTGGACTTAACACTACTGAATCAATAACAAAAGCCCCACTGGCCAAAATTCTACAAAATCTTATTTGCCGGCATTTTTGGGTCCCACACAACCTCTAGAGTCTCATAACTCAAAAAATATCATCAAAAATCTTCCTAGGGCCCACATCCTTACCCTAGGCCTGAAATCAGAACTCAACTTGGTTTAAATTATACAAAAAATACACTTTATTAATCACATTCCATTAAATCAACCGATACTGCCATAAAACTCTTTCATATATGGAAACATATCAAACTTATGAAAATTCTTTAAAAATCAACTTTTAATTACCCTTTTTCATTCATTCTTAACTTTCAATCAATTATACTAGAAATTTATTCAATTCAACTGAAACAAGCCTCTTAATCATGTGGGATCTCGTCCCAAAAATATGAAATTAAATTCTCAAAAAATGAAATCTTAGAATCAATAATCTATAACATTGAAATTTATTAAATTAATTTTTCACCCAACACATTTTTTCCGTTATATTTTAAAAGCTTTAAAACACAAAAAAAAACTCAGAGGGCAAAACTGGGCTTCACCTGGGAACCCATGCAACCCAGCCCCAATTCGCCATGGGCTAGCTAACTCCCCACGTGCCTCTTCTGTGTTAATTGGCGTTAAAATAAATATAACTCAAAGCACGGTACAGACCCTAGGTCATCTCGAAACCCTATAACTCCAAACTCTAACACAGCAACCCCGGTTAATGTTCACCTCATTAACAGTGAACCCGTACCCCATATGTCCCAATTCAACCATGCAACGATTACTCAAACCCTAATATTAAGCTTGAGTTTCTAACAATCAAAAACATCGACTGATGGACTTACCAGTCTTGATCGTTACAAAGGACGTCTGGTCCGCGGTCTGCTTCATGAACGGGACAAAGCTGTCATGCTTTCTATTTGGCGAGGGGCCTAAAAAAACAACAAACTCACTTACGGAGCCGTAGCTACTTGTACTAAAAAACAAGTAAGTGTGATCCCTCCTAGACAATAAAATATGTTGACATGTCCTCGAAATGGGATGAAGGAAAAAATGTTTGTCCAAACCCTAATTGGTCCTGCATTAGCAGCAGGCTCCGTAAGATCCTGTAGAATAGAATAAGTCATGCGGCATGATCCAATGTTCTATCTATTCCACTTACTTATTTATAGTATGGAAATGCATTCATTTCCTCTACATCGATTAAGTGTGAAAAGCAGTTTCCTCGCTTATCAGTTAGCCTTTTCTATCCAGGAGTCTGAGAAGACCTACAACCGGCGTGTCACCCAAGCTGGGGGGTCCGCTTGTCCACTACCAAGACCCGCATCTCGAGATCCTAGCAGAGCTCCAGAACAACAACATAACCCTGCAAGACATGGAAAGAATCTCACTATAAAACTAATCAAGCATGAATTTAAGAGTATACAATAAGTTCTAATTATCTCTACAAATTCCCATCATCTACAATTTAAATGTATGATCATCCAATCAATTTTATAGATCCGAAATTAAATCTTCATCAAATAAAAATTTGCATTTGTATGTTCATGACAATCTCTAGGTTATAATATTAAAACCCAATATTTAATACACAATCCATCATCATACAACAAGTTCATAAATCAAGATGAGTTCTTGTATGTGTCTAACATCAATAACATTCTTTCTCTTTTTGATAATCGCAACATCTGTGGGGTTCTAATTCCATGAAAAAATTATCAATACCACATTCATTCTTCATGCATATATCCATCAAAACTCTAGAATGCAAAACATGAAATTAATTCTAATTAAAACAGCGAATCTATATAATAAATTACAAAGAAAGCTATCAAGTGGCTCTCCTTCAATCTCCCCTAAAACCAATGGCCTAGATTGATTCTCACAAAAAATATTTTTCCGCCCAAAATTTCAAACCCCACAATTTCAAAAAACACACACTCTCTCTCTTTTTCTCTTTCCTTCCTTCTCACTCTCTCTCTCTCTCTCTCACTATCTCCCTCTCTCTTCCCGCTCTCTCTCTCTTTCCCCGCTCCTCTCTATATCTCCAACCACCAAAACCCAAGTCCGCTGTTCTCCTTCAACCTCCCGATGCTGCCTCCCGCTCACCTCTAGACTCCGAAACCCCCTTCACCTCCATCTCTCTCTCCCCGCTCTCTCTTTCTCTCATTGATCCTCTCTCTCTCTCCCTCTCTCATCGATCCGACCCACTTTCACCGTCTCTCTCTTCTTTGACCTACCGAACCCACCCACTTTAAGACGATGAAGATGCTTGTGGAAGGGTTGGTGAAGGAGGGGAAGGTGGAGAATGGGGAAGGAGATTGTGGGGAAGATGAAGGATAGGTTTCCGAGTAATGAGGAGATGTGGAAAGAGGTCGAAGATGGGTTCCCTCAATAAGGTATATTTGATAAGCTAGGATGAAGCTTCTTTTTGGCATTGTCCTGCTTTGATTCCCTGAAATCGTTTAGTGTTTAGGCATGATCTACACTGAATTTTAACCGTATTGTCTGTTATAAATTTTCAATTTATTCCAAAATGCTGAAGATAAATAAAAAATAAATTAATTTTGTTTAGAATCCCATTCATATATTAGACTATAGATCCAAGTCCCGACTTAGTTTAATGTTGACAAGCAGATACCAGTTGATAATCTAGACAAACTACAATTATTTACTCCTTAATATGAGAAATGCCAAAGATTCTGCCATAGGTAAGCTCACTAACTTGTGCGAAAATCACATAAAGACCTTAACATCTTTATGCGCACTATGGTAATAATTAACTACCATACAGAAATATATGAGACCTTGGTGGAGTGGAACGAGCTTACTAGGTTCTTTGCATACACTACAAGGTAGGATTCAATAAGATGGTTGCCGTTGATGGAAGAAACTACTAGCTGAGGATCTCCCTCTTTTAGGCATTATGCTCATTAAACTCTTCCCGGAGTTTCTTGATACGATCCCTAGGTCACATTCAGACAACATTCACTGCACTAAACAAGAATTTACCACCTGCACATGGAACTCTAGTGCTGTCTTCTCTAATTAACAAGCTCAACCGCAACCACTTGGATAGACTGAGTGAACCGTAGAAGCTCAATTTTATCCAAATGAGTTCGGGTTCAACCATTTTATCAGGCAGTTACCACACATCCCTCCATCAATATCCTTACATGGGATGGTCAATGAAGACTCCATGCAGTACATTGATGACTGAACATGCAAGGAATTTATATGAAAACAATTTTTGTAGTATATAACATTTTATTAGCAACCTATTATGGGTTTTGGTAATTATGTAAGTTCGAAATGTAGAATATGAACTTTAAATTCTGAGTACCTAGCACCTTTTTTGTCTTCTTTTAGTTTTGTATCGGTCACATATTTGAAATCGACATGAAAGATTTATCATACCCAAGGAAGTGAGAAGTGAAAAGTATAGTGAAGAGGACAGAGCTTTGCACGTATTAAAGCAAAATAATAATAGTAGTGGTAGTAGTAGTAGTAGCACCACCTAGATATACATTGTTCATCAAAATCTGGTCTATTATCATGGGGAGAGAGCTTGAGAGAAGATGTTCATTTGAAAGGACTAAAGGAGCAATAAAGTAACATAAAAACCATACATCTAGAGTTTGATTATGTGATCAGAATCAGACCTGATCAACTACCTCGGTTCGAGAATTCTAAGAATCCTTATATATATGAAAGCCCCATCTGCATTATACTACCTCCATCCCAAATTGACATTCCATTTTGCCATTTTAGGATGTCCAAGATTAACTGTCCACTTTGCAAATTAGTAACTTACAATACTCCTTATGATCTTTCTGCAATCTTTCAACATCTAATTAATTGTTGCATTCCATCGAGAATGATGAACTTCGGTGTCAGCCTTTGAATTTAATATTTATATTTCTTATAATGTTTCTTCGGAATTTGGTTTTGCAGAAATCAGGGAAGTACAAATCAGGTAGTCATAAGAAATCTTTGCTTGGTCTTGCTTGGAATATGGAGTTCATGTGATACATAAGTTTCATGATCCAACTCTTCTAGGTTATATTATCTTTCTGCAGAGTCTAAATGATGCAATTGTGTTTGTCCTTCAGGAATGTCCTTGCCAGTGCAAGCGCTGACAAGTCTGTCAAAGTTTGGGATTTGGGAAATGAGATATGCGTTGCGACAGCCAAGCACCATACAGACAAGGCAATTAGTTTCCTTCTACTTTACTTTTGAGATTCTGCTAATTTTTGCATTTCTACTTGGATAATTGTTTGCATTTCTACTTAAATTTGGGCATGTCTTCGTGAAGAATGGTTTATATGCATGTCTTCGTGAAGAATGATTTATATGCATGTCTTCGTGAAGAATGATATATATTAAACTTTTTACAGGGCTTTTTATATGCAGCATTGTTCATGGAAACGTGTCGTAGGCACGTTTCACGGGCAAACCTAGTTCTCTTATAAAAATTGCAACTTTTTAAAAGCAATAAATTTGTGTGTATTCTATGGTCTACAAATTATCATAATAAATACCCATCAACTATTATAAACTCCATGATTATACAAGTATTTTTTTGTATATCAAAACAAGTTCGTTCATGCATCACTAATCTCTAACATCAAACAATAATTTATACATGGTAATCACATCTCAATTAGGGTTCTTATTCATGAAGAAGTTATTTGACTACTTATTCATTGAGATTTATTGTAATATCCCGGACGGATATTATATTTATATAATTATTATTTTTGAAGTTAAAATATTTTTATGGAAATTACTTGGTTTTTCAAATAAAAAGTTATCTGAATATATATACTAGTAAGTATATATATGTATTGTATCAGTTTTGTGTACTTGCACAAAACCCTGAAAATTGTATTTTTGAGAAAATGTCTGAAAAATCCGGAGCAGATATTAAAAAATTTTATTTTATTATTATTTAATTTTTCTATTTTCAGAACTGATATATTTTTTGTGGATATCACCTGGTTTGGTTAATAACCATTATCTATACGTATATACTAGTAGGTATATGACTGTTTTGTAAATTGATACTGAAATCTTCCAAGCCAGTAATAAATTTATTTTATTTTTATCTCTCGGAATTAAATTATTTTTTATACAGATTATTCGTTTTAACTAATAAAAATTACATGTATAATCAGATATATGTACGTATTTTAATCGTATCGATTTCGTACGTTTTTACAAAATCATGTAGTATGTGATTTGGGAAAATACCTCTTATTTTGATCAATCATGATCAAAATGAAGGGTTAGAGATGATTTTGGGTGTTGATGGCAAATTTATAGGGTTTTGATTGTAAATTAAAATTACAAATTGATCCAAATTTTTGTGAGCCACAAGAGATAGAGACAAGGGGCTCTCTCTCATCCACATCTCTCTCTCTCTCCCTCTCCTATATCAAGGCCGGTCAATCTCCAAAGGGCAAAGCCCTTTTATTTTGTTTTCTCATCCCTTTCTCATCTCATTCCCCTTCTTCTACAACTTGTTTCCAATTAGAAAAAAAATTGAGAAAAAAATAGAAAAGAAAGAGAGATCAAATCAACAGAAAAAGAGTGGGTTTTCTCATGGGTTCTCTTTGAAGAGGAGCAAGAACAAGGAGAAGAAGCAAGCAAGGCCTTGCTACGATTTGGGTGGGGGTTCTCAACACTTTGCTTGATTTCATGTCCATATGGACTAGAATAAGATGCATATAAATTTTGAAGTGGTAGAACAAAAAATAGAACCATAAAGATTCGATTTTTGTAGTTCTAGGGTTAGAATTATTTAACTAGGTTAAAGGTGGAATTTTGACCCCCAAATTTATTTTAGTAGTTCTTATATGTGTGATTAGCATGCCCTAATTTTTATAGAATTTTTTTTTAGTTGGTTTGATGGGTGAAACAACCATTTCCCCCAAAATAGCGAGCGTAGGGAAAAAGACAGCGCTTGTTGTTTTGGGGGTGAACAACGGTCTAGGTTCGAGGGGCTGGAACTAGGTGTTCCTTGCGGAATTTGGAAAAGTGATCAACTAGAAAGTTGTAGTAGACATTCTCACCTTTCCACAATGCCCTGTTTGGTTAGATTCCGATAAGAGGCACAAAAGTTATGGCCGTTACAAAACAGAGCAGCTAACTTGGCTAAGAGTGCTCGCTGTTTTGTTTGTTTGTTGTTTTTGAGCCTCTTACTTACGGAATCAGAGGAAGTGACCAATAAGGAAGTTGTAGTAGACGTTCTCACCTTTCCAAATTGCCCTATTTGGTTAGATTTCGATAACCGGAGTAGGAGTTATGGCCTTTACAAAACACAACAGCCAGCTTGGGCTGAAGTGCTCGCTGTTTAAATTGTTTGTTGTTTTTAAGTCTTTTACTTGATGAAATTGGGAAAGTGTTCAACTAGAGAATTGTAGTAGAGTCTCTCACCTTTCCAAACTGCCCTATTTGGTTACATTCCGGTAAGCAGAGTAGAAGTTATGTGCTTTCAAAGTTTCAGCTTTTGTTAAGGATCATGCTGTTTTCGTTAACGTTTGCGTGTATTCAAGGGACGGTAGATTGATTTCCATAGGGAATCTGAAAAAGTCATCAACTAGAGAGTTGTAGTATATGTTCCCACCTTTCTAAATTGTATGATTTGGTTAGATTCCGACAAGTATAGCAAAAGTTACAAGCTCTCAAAGTTTCAACTTTACTTTATCTTTGGCTGTTTTTGTTAGTTTTTGCATGTGTTCGACGGATGGTGGATAGAATTCCATAAGCAATCTGAAAAAGTAATCAACTAGAGTGTTGTAGTATATGTTCACACCTTTCTAAATTGTATGATTTGGTTAAATTCTGATAAGCAGAGCAAAAGTTACAAGCTTTCAAAGTTTTAGCCTTTTGTCAAATCTGCTGCTTTTGTTAGTTTTTGTGTGTGTTCGACGGACGGTGGATAGAATTCCATAAGGAATCTAAAAAAGTAATCAACTAGAGAGTTGTAGTAGATGTTCCCACCTTTCCAAATTGTCCAGTTTCGTTAAATTCCGACAAGTAGAGCAAAAGTTACAAGTTATAGAAGTTTCATCTTTTTGTTGAAAATCCGCAGTTTGGTTAACTGTTTGCGTATGTTCGAGGGTCAGGAATTTGGAATTCCTTACGGAATCTGAGAAAGTGGTCAACTAGAGAGTTGTAGTAGATGTTCCCATCCTTCCAAATTGTCCAGTTTTGTTAGATTCCGAAAAGTAGAGCAAAAGTTACAAGTTGTAGAAGTTTCAGCTTTTTGTTGAAAATTAGCAGTTTGGCTAACTGTTTGCATATGTTCGAGGGTCAGGAATTTGGAATTCCTTAGGGAATCTGAGAAAGTGGTCAACTAGGAAATGGTTGTAGATGTTCCCACCTTTCCAAATTGTCCAGCTTCGTTCGATTCCAACAAGTAGAGCAAAAGTTATAATCCTTAGAAGTTTCAGCCTTTTTGTGGAATTCTACTATTTTGCGTAAATTTTGCAGGTGTTCAGAGGACGGTGGATTGAATTCCATAAAAAAATCTAGAAAAGAGTTCAACTGGAGAGTTATAGTATATATTCCCACCTTTCCAGAATGTATGATTTGGTTAAATTCCGACAAGTAGAGCAAAAGTTACAAGCTATAGAAGTTTCAACTTTTTGTTGAAATTCTGTAGTTTGGTTAATTGTTTGCGTGTGTTCGATGTTGGAATTCTTTTCTGAAAAAGTGTTCAACTAGTGAATTATGGTAGATGTTCTTACCTTTCTAAAAAGTCTATTTTTTTCGAATTCCGATAAGCGTAGCACTGGTTACTTCTAGGCTGTCGAAAGGTTTTTATGTCGCCTTTGGGTTTTTTTTGGTAGTATGTCTATTTTTGATTGTTAGAAGATTCTTCTGTTGCTTCTAATTATAGAAGATCGAGTTTTGCTAGTAAGCACGTTTGGTTGCTTCTAGGATGTTAGAATACATGTATGGTTGTTTCTATATGTTGTTTTGCTCGTACGCAGCTCACTTGGCTCGTACGTAGCTTGTGGTTTCATACGTAGCTTATTTGGCTCGTATGTATGTTGTTATCTCGTACCTAGCTCACCTGACTTGTACGTAGGTTGTGGTTTCATATGTAGCTTATTTGGCTCGTATGTATGTTGTTGTTTCATACGGAGCCCTCCTGGCTCGTATGTAGTTGTTGGTTTCATACGTAGCTTGTTTAGCTCGTATGTGTTTTGTTTACTTGTATGTAGCTTATTAGCTAGTACGCAGTTTGTTATGCTCGTTTAGGGTGATATCATTCCCCTTGTGGTCATCGACCATCAAGACGTGTATTTATTTTACTCCTAAGGGACTGTGGACAAGTCACTCCTCGTGTACCATCAAATCTTAACCGGTGTAGGTTGATCCCGAACCGGAGCGTAGACAGAACCCAAGTTCAAGGTAGTAGCATGCGAATACGTTCGCATTGCCGGGGTTTTGGATCGATAGGCCATGAACAGGATCCTTAGAGATTCTTGTAAGTCTAGGTTGAGCGCCTAGTAGAGTTATCTTGCGAAGTCTAACTTAAGACATAGCATGTTGTGTAAGTTCTGTTGTCATCCCTCCGTTTGTTTAGGGTTAGTGACATTGTTATGGTAGTAACTTATGGCTGTTACTAGTTAACCTTTATTATTATCATTTTCTCGCCGAAGGGAAAGAGTTGGTATTAAGAGTGATACCTTATGATCTGACTGGTCCTATAGGCCGGCACTAGGTGGTGTTATTGGGTTGTACCCTTCTTGTCAAAGGGATACGGTTCGTGTCTTCTCACGGGTTGGGAGCACGGGATCCGTATCTCGTCTGTTAACATGATAACAGCGGGCGGAGCCAGGGGATGGACCCTGGAACTCCGTCATATCCTATGTCGGGGAAGCGAACAAGCCATAGACTATGGTCTATGAGTTAGGGGGCCACAGGGGATGCTTCGAGCTAACCTGTGTTGCAGGAACTCCGAAGGTTCATCTGGTTTTTGAGTGAGGTCCGGTGCGCCAGGTAGTAATGAAAAACGGAGACACCATGAGCATACTGCATTGACGGGATTAGACCGTTACAGAGCAACCTCATCAGTCACGTTGTATCTTCAAAAATAAGTTGAGTACAAGAGTAGAATTCAAGGCGCGGGTTCAAATCCCTCTATATGAAGAAATGGCTTGAGATGGGGCGTAGGTAGTATGGGATGCATACTATTCCGAAAACTTGCTTGCATTAGAATAAGAGCATCCTTGCATTAATAATTCATGCATTAGAGTCTAAGTCATAACATACACTGACACATCAATTATATATACACGTTTCTCTTTTCATCAATCTGTTTGCTTAAAGTTGAGATTCGCTGCTAGTCATCAGCCTTAAAGCGTCAGTATATGTACTGATGTCTCCACTTCTATTGGTACTGGATTGCAAGATTACAGGTACTTGATTGCAGAAGTACAAGTACAGGATTCAGGAGGACTCAAGGCAAGAGAAGCATGGGTCGATTTTATTTAAGTTTTCCGTTGTAATATATGTTGATTACAATTGTTTCTTTTGTAACAATTGTTGTAATTTATTTATTTCTTGGAAAGCATCCAAGTGAAGTACTAAGTGTTGTTCTTTATTCATAGTACTCTGATGTAAATTGTTGAAAGTTGTAACACTTGGGATTGTAAAGGTATTATTGTAACACTGTTGTAATGTATTGCAATTTTGTAACATTCGGACTTGTATTATATTTGTGTTGAATAAAAAGTTTTAATTTTTTCTGTTTTTCTGTGTATTGTGGCTAATTGAAGGAAAGATTCTGGCTTATGTTACGGTTTTCCAGTGTATGGAAATCGGGGTGTTACATTTATCTTCTAATAGATCAACATCAAGTTTTATAATCATGCAAGATCTTAATATATACCATACTTGATCAATCATCAACATATTCTACAAGCATATAACAAATCAAGAGATGAGAAGTACCACCCACCTCAAAGAAGATCAATTGAAGAGTAGTAATAACAAGAAAGAAAAGCCCTTCTCCTCCTTGCGCAAATCCAAAGATCCAAACCTCCAAAACTCCAAGAACGATAGACAAAATAATAATTTTGTGAACTAATTAAAAGAAATGGACGCTACTGTCAAGATATAGGCTGGGATCTGTTTTCAGGGTTTCTACGAAGATTTTACAAAAAAACCCAAGAATCAGTTATTTACATATATATATATATATATATATATATATATATATATATATATATAGATCTTCCAAATTAAGTAGTTAATTAAATCAACTAGGGTAAGACTTAATCTACCCTAAACGCTCCTAATTGACCGACCTCCAATGCAGCCAGAAACATTCAAAATTCAAAATTTGTCTCTAAGTGGTAATTTTACATAAAAGTCTTTCACTTTGAAATATTTGCAAACATGCCATAAATTATTCATAAAAATATAGAAAATTAAGAATTATTATCTACTAATAAATACTAGATTTTCCAAATAAATTTTCTGACTTTTCATTTCCCAAGAAAAATTTTGCATATGTTTTGCACGTGCAAAAAGATAAATTTAAGAAAAATGATTAATAAATTACAAAAATTTATCATAAATCATTTATTAATTCCAAAATATATTTAAAATTTCTAGGATGTTACATTACTCCATCCTTAGAATAGTTCTGTCCCCAAAACTATCGCTAATAGGGGAAAGAAACAACTTTAAGCAAAAGCATAAAATTACACAAAGAGTTCAGAAAAATCATTCTTCATGCGATCTTCTGGCTCCCAAGTGACCTCCTCGAACAACTGGTTCCTCCACAGTATCTTGACCATTGGTATAACTTTACTCCGCAATGCCTTCTCCCGTCGATCAACAATCTCCACAGGCTGTTCCTTATAGCTCAAGTTTAGTTGCAACCCATTGGGCACTTCTGCCAACTGATGACTCCGATCTGGCACGTACTTTCTCAACATTGATACATGGAATACAGCCAATTCTTCGGGCAATTCCAACTCGTACGCCGTCTTACCGATTCGCCTCAAAATTTTGTATGGTCCAATGTACCTCGGCGCCAACTTGCCTCCTTTCCCAAATTTGATTACTCTCTTTGTCGGAGATACCTTGAGGAAAAATGTATCCCCAACCTCGAATTCCATGTCCCTACGCCGAGTATCAGCATTACTCTTCTGCCGGCTCTAGGCTTCGACCAATCTCTTCCGGATCAGTTCGATCTTCTCTGACGTCTGCTGTATAATCTATGGCCCAAACAACTGCCTCTCTCCAACCTCATACAAACAGGCCGGCGTTCTGCACTTCCTCCTGTACAAGGCTTCATATGGTGCCATACCGATGTTTGCATGGTAACTGTTGTTGTAAGCAAACTCAACCAATGCCAAATACCTTTCCCAACTGCCACAAAAATACATGACTCAAGATCTCAGCATGTCCTCCAATATTCGATTCACCCTCTCTATTTGACTATCGGTCTGTGGATGAAAAGCAGTACTGAAGTCAGTCCTGGTACCCAAAGCTATTTGTAAATTTCTCCAAAATCTCGATGTGAACCTCACATCCCTATCGGAAACAATAGACACGGGAACTCCATTAAGTCTCACAATCTCTTCGATGTACAACTCTACCAGCTTCTCCAAAGACCAAGTGACCTTCATCGATAAGAAATAAGCCGACTTGGTCAGACGATCCACAATGACCCAAATCGACCTGTTGCCCTTCGGACTCCTTGGCAATCCAGTGATGAAATCCATACTAATATTCTCCCACTTCCATTTGGGTATAGGTAACGACTACAACAAGACTTCGGGCACAAAATCTGCAACATCCTTCTTCATTCCTGGTCACCAAAAGTGTTGCTTAATGTCCTTGTACATTTTCGTACTTCTAGGATGTACTGATAACAAGGTACAATGCGCTTCCTGCAAGATGCTCTCCTTCAAATCTGCACTCTTCGGCACACACAATCTCTCGCCCATTCATAGAATCCCATCTTGGACAAGAAATTCTAATTGTTTGCAGTTAAAAATATGCTGTAATATTTTCTTAATCTCTGCATCTAATTTCTAACCCTCAATAATCTGTTCCCTCAACGAAGGCTAAAGTCTCAATTGTGCTAATGACGCTCCCAATCCCTACAGTACCACCTCGATACCTGCCCAATCGAACGCTGCTACCAACTTCTTCTGTGTCGTAATCAAACTCGAGAGATTAGTCTTTCGAATGAGGCCATAAGCCACTACATTCATCTTGCCCGGAGGATACATGATCTGTCACACCCCGCTTCTCAAAATACAGGAATACGAGTATGTAACGAAGGCCCAGCGAATGATGTAAACATCATCCATAAGCTGTACCAGTCTAACTCAAAAATATGAATACAAACACAACCACGTAAGAGAATATAGTCACACAAACGAAGAACAACTTCAATAATAAATGAAATACTTCAAAATGTAATATCCAACATCTGGGATAAAACAAAGTCCGGGTCAAGAAAGCCCAAAAAAAAGTACAATATCAATAACAATGATCAAAGGGGATAATAACATAAAGATAATTCAAGCAATCAATTCTTGAGCTTCATTCTCTAAAATCGTTGTTCACCAAGTCCTTCTGGTAGCACTCCTTCGGTACCTGTAAACTCGTGATCTAAAAATAGAGAAAATGATGTCCTTAGAGAAAGTCACGGACAGGAAGTAGTGGGAAACAGAGAACAATAAAAAACATGGTATACATCAAGAATGAATGGCTGGATCAAAGTCAAGAACGAAAACAAGGATTGGCAAAAGGTGAAGGGTTTATATTCAATTACGCGATAATTACTAGTTACATTTCATGATCAATAACGATGATAATAAACGGGATCAAGAATTTAATGTCGATTTAGGATTGTTATTCATTTTATTAACCTATCTAATGCACGTAGTACTGTGTCCCATACCACAGGTTCGATGCATGCAAACAAGTGAACGTTTTAGACTGTGATGGTGAACTTTACGGATCATGTACTCGACCCAGTAAACTAGAATTATCAGGAATTAAAAGTAATAAACGATAATAATGGGAATTAATGGGAATAAACGGGAATAACGGGAATTAACAAGAATAATCGGTAAGGGACCCCTACAGAGTACATTCTCCGATTGTTCACTACCAAGTTAACCCTTAATACCTCTGCTTGTTAATATTTTATTTCAACCTATGTCAGCATGCAAGAAGATGTCAAGGTTGTGTCATGCTAGGTGTGACTAATTCTATTCGTTACATACAAGACAAGAAACATTTATACTAAATCAATGGAAATCATACAATCTGGAAAGCAAGACGTTAATGTACAAAAATAAGCATCCCCGCTGCTAGAGAAAGGAAAATCTGGATTCGTCAAAAGTTCTAGAAACTAGAATATCTGTCGGTTCTAGCGCATATACACACGATATATAAAAGTCATAGTAACTGGGTTCATATTCTCATTCTTTACAGATTTTATGTTCAGGCAGAAACTTAGAGTCATCTTTATATGTACATATCGGGTCTGAATACTCATCAAATAATTTCATAAAGATTTAGGGTGATTCCTACGCATGTTTAGTCTCAGCCAAATTAATTTCACATTTTAATTTTACTTTTAACATGTTCTTTTTATTAATAAATCAGGTTGATACACATATAATTGCGAATCTGGAAATCCAGACCTAGCAGTACTAAAAGTCAGATATCTAGCTAATTATATATTAAAATTCAATTCTGTCAAATGATCTGGAAAGTAGACACATGAAGCTACAATTTATGTTTACAAAATTCATTCAAATTACTGCAGCAACAGGTTCGATAGTTTAACGTAAAAAGACGCAGATAGCAGGTCAAAAAATAATTTAACATCAATGGACAATAATTTCATCACACAAGCATGCAATATCATGATAATTAATTAACACAAGTGTAACCCCCAATCTCGTAAATACGTATTTTTCTGAATATTTTCTGTATTCTGACTAACTATAAATCTATTTTGTTTTGAATTTTTCGGATCTTTTATTAAAGCATTTTCTAATCGAAAACTATATTTTGTTCGAATAATGGTATATTTTAATTTCTATTCCTAATTGATCGGTTATTTTTATTTTTACTCAATTTAAATTTTAATATATTATTGCTATTTTGGTTATTTTAATAAATGTGTATTTTGATACATAATCTTATTATTATTAATATTATCGTTATTGTTATTTTATCCTTATGATTTTTACTATTGTTATTATTGTTAATATTATTGTTTTTAGTATTATTATTTTATCGTTATTATTATCATTATTATTATTATTGGTATTGTTATTAATATTAAATTTTTGTTACTATTATTACTGTACCTATTAGTATTATTGTTCTTATTATCATTATATTATTATTATTATTATTATTATTATTATTATTATTATTATTATTATTATTATTATTATTATTATTATTATTATTATTATTATTATTATTATTATTGTAAAGCCGAACATATTCGTATTTTATTATTTGATTTAATGTATATACGTATATTTTATAAACCCTATAGCCCATTTTGTTTTTGGATTTAAACCCATACCCTTTAAACCCACTCTTATTGGATCCGACCCGTTAACCCAATAACCCACACTTTTCACTATATATACTAATCCTAATTAAAACCCTAACCTAATAACCTATTCTACCCTAACCCTATTTCCCCCTAACCCCAACCGCCATTACCCCAAACCTACCCCCATCTACTGTTGGAACCTAACCCTACTGTTCACCCCCTTCTGCCCCATCCGTTCTCCCGCTCTCTCTCTCTCTTTCCTTCCCCTGCTCCCGACCGTCGTCTCCTTCCTCCATTATCCCCGTGTCCCGCCTCTACTCTCCAGTCGCCACCCTCGCAGTGCACCACCCTCGTCCCTACGCCCTGTCGGCAACCAACCTCGAACACCCTGATCATCACACCTCCACAATCACTGCCTTCCCCCACCGTATTCACCCACATCGTCAAAGCCATCCATGTGCCTCCTCACCACCGGAGTCTCGACCATCGGAAGCTCACACCATCGTCTTCTCCGATCGACTCCACCTTCAGTCCTCACCCAAGCATCAACTTCCAAACCCATCACCTACACCCATCACCTCGTCGCTCTCCCGTCACCTCCGATCATTCCCATCATCACCCCCATCCTCAACTTCATCCTCACTCCTGATCGCCCTCCGTCTAGAGCACTGTTCCCTTGCCTTCGCCGTATCTGTGTTCTTCCTCTGTTTTGGGAAGAAACAGAGCTTCAATCGAGCCCCCGCTGTCCTCATTGCTGCATCGCTTCCCGACCACCAGTGCCCCGCCACAGCCGCCAGTCGCCTCTCGTCGCCAGCCGCCACCCTCAGTTGCCATTCCCTCCTGCCGACTCTATCCCTCTATCGTTGTGGAGAAGAAGGAGGGGAGTAGTCATGGTGTTTGCTATTTGTGTAGGGGATGGTGTTTGGTATTTTGTGAGAAGGTGATTGGAAGTTTTGGTGTATGTTGTTTTCGTGTGAGGGGATTGGAGTTGTTGGGTGTTTGCTGTTTTGGAGTAGGGGGGGATTTGATTGTTGTGTTTGCTGTGTTGGTGTGGGGGATTGGGATCTGTGTTTGGTGTTTTGTTGGGGACTGAAGTTTGTGTTTGGTTTTTTGTTTGGATCCGGTGTTTGCCGTTTTGTGTGAGTGGTTGGACGTAGTTCGTACATGTTCTGTGCTTCGTGTTCATGGATTAGTCGCCCGAGATTCTCATCCCGTTATTTTATATTCGAATTAACCGTCTAACAGGCAAGTCACTGTCCTCTTAAAATTTTAATTGTATCAAATTCAAGTTTTGTTGAAATTCTTGCAAGTAGATCCCTTGTTTATCGTATTATACTTTGTTCATCTCTTCGTTTGGTCTATTGAGGGTTTATACGAGCTAACCCCAATATTCTTGACATCGTACCACTTTTGAATCTGAAGTTTGGATCTTTCATGAGTGCATATAGAATTGACAATAGGGTTGTTCATATAATCGTCACACAAATAAATTAGTGTAGAGACAATTGATAGGTGTATATTGTTTGATTGATTGATAATAAATTGATGTATGAGCGTGTTCTAATTTTATTTATCATGTTATTGCACCCATCATGTTGATTACACAATTTATTGACTGAAGAATCGATACCATCATGTTTAAATTAATTTATTTTCATGAAAAATACCCTAAAACCTATATATCGCTTGCTGGCCTGTATGTTGACTACCATTTTTGAACCAATAAATAATCTTAAAATGAATAATTTTCTGAATATGAATTGTAGACTTATCTTTCTAGTTTCCAGAACATCTTCAATTTTTGAATTTCGAGTTGTGTAGCAAAAGTTATGTCCTTTTTACTACAGCTGTGTTTTTAATTCCAGATTTTCAGATTCCTGTATCTTTCATCTTTAACAGTGAAATTAAAGGTTGATCAAATGATAAAATTTTACTCTAAAAATTTCCGTATTGTTAGTAATCATGTTTAGGAGTTCAAAAAATATTTTTTATGAGTTTAATATTGAGTTTTTGCAATAACTAAAAATAAAATAACATGATGTCGATATCCTGCCTGAACACGAAATCTGTAAAGAACCATGTGTTTGACCTAGCTACTGTTGTCGAATTTTGAACTTTAGATATGCATTGGAACCATGTGGGAGTATAGTTTCTAGAATTTTTTACGGATTCAGTTTTTGAGTTCTGAAGCAGCGAAAAACTGTATTTTTGTACAGACTACTCTTGCTGTCCAGAATTTTATATTTCAGTTTTTAATAAAATAATTATTTCTATATCATAATATTGCATGAATTAATGTATGTATGTTGCATTGTATGATCCAAATATGTTATTATCATCATTCTAATTGTCCAATTCAAGTTATCATCTTATTATTTTCCTATTGATGCTATTGTTCACCTCATATCTCTTGATCGCATATTGCATTGTTGCATTGTTAAAATAATTAACAAGCCGGGGTTTCAAGGATTGACTAGAGTAGTTGATGATGTAGTTACTGTACTCGGAGGAGGGGACCGTGTTTCCCTAATTACCGTTCCGGCTATTGTTTTATCGTGTGATTGTGGTTAAGACGGTAACCCAATCTATTATGTATTGTATCGTTGCCGATGACCGTACCGTGCACCGAAAGGTGAATATTGATTATCGTTGCCGAGTACATGATCTATAGAATCTTCCACTTAAGTCTAAAACGACATTAATTGTATGCATCGAACCTGATATGGCTAAAAATAGGGTTAAATCGGAACCGTCCAAATCAGGCACAAATCTTAAAGATCAGGGGTAAAATGGTAATTTCACCTACGAGCGGGTCTGAAATGGGAACTGGGCCTTTGGAAAAAGGCCCAATATCCCATAAACGGGTCCATCTTACTGGGCGCGGATTCCAACCCGTGAAAGCCCAATCCGGGTGGATAGGAGAATTAGGGTTTCTGATTGCCCTTAATCAATGGCACTCATCACTTCTATCCATCCACTGGGAAGTAGGGATTTGATCTTATCCCGAAACTGGTTCCTAAGGCGGCTATAAATACCCCCCATCCCCACTGTTACCGGGTAATCAATCTTTTGCCAATCAAAGCTCTTTCATAATCTTTCTGGTTACTGACTTGAGCATCGGAGGGTGCGTCGCCGGGATCAACCCCAGTGTTTCGCACTTTTTGCAGGTTAGCTGCGGGAGATCACGGTCAAACTCCAGCGGAAAGGTGTTTCAGATTTGACTATTCAACATCACAAGAATCCACAAATCTATCTATTTGCCCCCACACCGATTGCAGCGGCAACAGATTGGCGCCGTCTGTGGAAACTACAAATAGCAATCCATCCTCTTCCATCGGTTAAGATCACCTCCAGCCATGTCTCCAAGAAAACTAAGATCCAGAGGGTCCAACCGTGGGCCCACTCCTCCTCAACCACAACAGGAGGCTCCCCTCCAAACCGTCCAGCAGCAGGGACAACTCCCTCTTCAGCCTGATGTTGTGTAATCTAGTTACCTAAATAAATAGATAAAACTAGACACAAATTAAAACCTCGCAAGTGTACGAATCGTTTATAGAAGCGTAGCAATAGCAAGGGTCGATCCCACAGAGATTGTAGACTTCAACTTACTAATCAATAAAAAGAATAAGAATCATAAAGAGTTGTTTTAACAGTCTAAAAGAAATGAAAAGATTAAAACTAAATTAAGAAGTGTTGAATCACAAATATCTATTAAGCAGTTGGGTTTAGATTTCCACCAATAGTCAATAATGCTAAGGCACCTTCTGAACTTCTTCTCATTACTCATGTTTGTTCTCTTCAAGGGCATGGTATCTACTCCTTAAAGTAATGTTTCCCTAAACCAAGAATTAGGCATGGTATCTACTCTAATTCGTTTCTTTCATCAAGTATTTAGCATGGTATCTACTAAGTTGCACTTAATGAAAACATAAGAACAGTGGAAACGAACAAACACTCAAGGTTCTAGAAATTGGTATCAGATCTAGATCCCTTAAGTTGATCAAACCAAGAACCCCTAAGAATTCCCTTGTTACAAGTTATGAACACGAGATACGGGTCGTCTCAATATGCTCATATAACATATTCAGATAGATGGTAATGCAAACTTGATATTCTCGAGTTCTGTATGTCAGTCGACTGGCTCTCACCTCAGTCGACTGCTCTCAGAACTTGAGAACAAGTTTGATTATCATCAATCTATACCAATTCAATCAGATTCAATCAATAAGTAAAGTAGAAGGTTTCAGAAGAATATAGCACTACATAACTACGGCTTCAATCTACCCAACTATGAAATTAGTTCCACATAGTAATACTTTTATTAATCAACAAGTTTGAATACATGGTTAACATAAAAGAATAGGAAAGAGAAGGAATAAACTGATGTAGTTCGGCTAGATGGTCGGCTGGCTGTCACACAGTCGACCGGTCTTTCTCTTCTTAATACTTGATCTCCTTTCTCCTCCTTCTATGTTGATGCCGTGCTGCTCTTTGTTGATGGCTTGATCGTTCAGGAACTCTTGTGATTCGGCTGATGGTGTGTGCGGGAGAGAGTCAGAGAGAGGATCCCCCAAGTAATGCTTCTTGGTTGGTATTTATAGAACACGGCTAGAGAATTAGGGTTTGCACTTTTCCTTTTATAGAAAAGTCCTTTTCTTTTATTTATTTCCTCCCTCGTTGCTCTGCGTATTATTTCTTTCTCTTTTCTTCTATTCTTCCTTTTCTGTTCTGATTTTGATTAGATTTGGATGAATCTTCAAATATCTTATCTTTTGACTCTGCCGCCTACCAGTCGACTTGTCTTCGAATCAGTGACTGTGTCGAGACTTCTGAAGATCTTATAATTGATCATCCAAGTCGGCTGTTGATAATCAACTTCTCTGGGCAGTCGCCTGCTGTAATGGACCAGTCGACTGATGATCTGCAATTTCCTGTGTATCATCCTGAATCTGCTTCGTTTCTCTGTTTTAGGCTATTTCCTATGGAAAAGAGAAAATAAGAGTTAAATACCACATATAGAGCTTTTAAATGTCTAATTGCATTAAGATTATTGCTCCTAAATGTGAATAATATTGTGTTCATCAAATACCCCCAAACTTAGCTTTTGCTTGTCCTCAAGCAAAAAGTGAATTTATGAACAAGGGAAAAAATGATAGTACTCTCAACCAAGAATTCTTATTATGTGAGCATCAACATATAAAAATATAAACAATTTCAGATAAAGTAAAATTAAACATACCCACTTTCTCTAGTGCAATTGTTTGTTCATACTCCCCAAACCCAATCATATTTGTCATGCAATTAATTTTAATTATAGTATGCGATTACTAAATCTGTGATTATCCCCTTTTCTCTACTACAAACCGAGTAGCAAACTAGAGTTTTTTTTGTTTTTTTTTTTTGTTTTTTGTTTTTTGTTTTTTTTTAGTCTCTTCTCTAAAGTTGTCACTTGCCTTTTTACGCGAATGCAAAACATTTGTGATGAATTCACCCGGTTACTCAGCAAGTCACAAACTTTAAAGTGTTTTGCATACTCATATTTCAAGTTGCCGTTTGACGTAAAGGTAAACATTGGTGATGAATACCCCTAGTTACTAAGCACTCAAAACATTGGAGTAGATTGACTTTATTCATATATATATATATATATATATTTTATCACTCTATTTACTTAAACTCAATTTAGGACTAGATCTAAAGGGAATAATCACCAGAAAAAGCATCACATTTGTTTATTATGTATAATCGCATGATTCATATAACTTTGTAGGGGATTATGAAACTCAACAATCCAAAAGTAAATAAGTTTCCTTACTATTACTTTATAAGAAATTGTTTAGCCTAAAAAAAAATTTCAAAAGACTCTAAATATAAAATAACCCTAATACCCCCAAACTTAGATGGAACATTGTCCTCAATGTTCAAAAGAAGATTTAAAAATAGGCATGTGTCACCATCTAGTAAGGTGAGACTGAAAATAAAAGATAAAAATGAAAGATGAATAAATAAAAGAAAATAGAGGGAAAGTGTAAATACTCCCCTGAAAAATTGGGTTGCCTCCCAATAAGCGCTGTGTTTTCTGTCTTCAGCTAGACTTGATGAGGTCATGCCATGTATTGAATGGTTTGAAGATTCACATCTTCCTCTTGCGGTTCTATGCTCATCTCTATGTATGGCTTCGCTCTATGCCCGCTCACCTTAAATGTTTGATTCTTCTCTTTGCTATGAACCTCCAATGCACCATGTGGAAAGACTCTTGTGACAATGTATGGCCCATACCATCTTGACATGAGCTTGCCTGGAAAAAGTCTTAATCTTGAGTTGTATATGAGTACCTTCTGTCCTTCATAAAACTCCTTCCTTGCTAGCTGTTTGTTATGGTACAACTTTGTCCTTTCCTTGTACAATTTTGCATTTTCATATGCGTCGTGCCTCAACTCTTCAAGCTCATTTAGTTGCAATCTTCTTTTGTCGCCTGCTTGTTTCATATCGAAATTAAACCTTTTGATGGCCCAATAAGCTTTGTGTTCCAACTCCACTGGTAGATGACAGGCTTTTCCAAAAACCAAACGGTATGGTGACATGCCGATGGGTGTTTTGTAAGCTGTTCGATAGGCCCATAATGCATCATTCAAGCGCAGCGACCAATCCTTCCTCCTTGTGTTGACTGTCTTCTCCAAAATGCTCTTGATTTCTCTGTTGCTGATCTCCACCTGCCCACTAGTTTGAGGATGATATGGGGTGCCCACTCTATGTGTGATACCATATTTCTTCATCAAAGAAGCAAACGGAAAGTTATTGAAGTGGCTCCCTCCATCACTAATTATTGCTCGTGGTGTCCCAAACCTAGTGAAAATGTTCTCCTGCAAAAACTTGACAACAAATTTGTGATCATTAGTTTTTGAGGGGACAGCCTCGACCCATTTAGACACATATCCACACCAACAAGAATATATAAATAACCAAATGAGTTAGGAAAGGGACCCATGAAGTCGATTCCCCAAACATCAAAAAGCTCGATTACTTGGATGTTTTGCAGTGGCATTTGATTTCTGGAAGAGATGTTGCCTGTCCTTTGGCATTTGTCACAAGTCCTGCAAAAAGAAAAAGCATCTTTGAATACTTTAGGCCAATAAAATTCAGATTGCAATACCTTGAGTGCTGTTCTTTTTGGTCCAAAATGTCCTCCACATGCATATTGGTGGCAATGTTGTAGAATACTCATTTGCTCTTCTTCTGCCACACATCTTCTTATAATTTGATCCGGGCAAAATTTGAACAAATAAGGATCATCCCAATAATAGTGCTTGCACATAGCCACCAGTCTCTTCCTTTCCTGACTTGTCATACCTGGAGAGAAAACATGAGCAGTGAGATAATTTATAATATCTGCAAACCATGGAAAATTTGAGCAGTGAGATACCAGTCGACTGGTCCCGTTACCAGTCGACTGTCTCGATGATATGTTTATTTCAAATAGATGTTCATCTGGGAAATTTTCATTAAGTGGGGGCACAATTCTCTCTTCCTCCTGCAGTAGTCTGGACATGTGATCTGCAACAACATTGTCGCTTCCTTTTTTATCTCTAATCTCAAGATCGAATTCTTGAAGCAACAGCACCCATCTGATTAACCTAGGCTTAGCATCCTTTTTAGCAAACAAATATCTCAAGGCAGCATGGTCAGTAAAAACAATAACTTTAGAACCAATCAAATATGATCTAAACTTCTCTACAGCAAATATAACAGCTAACATTTCTTTTTCAGTAGTGGAATAATTTAGCTGTGCATCATTTAGAGTTCGAGAAGAATAGTAAATAACATGGGGTTTCTTATTGATTCTTTGACCTAACACAGCCCCTAAAGCATAATCACTTGCATCACACATTAGCTCGAAAGGATGGCTCCAATCTGGTGCCATGACAATAGGTGCAGAAGTGAGAAGATTTTTTAATGTAATAAAAGCATTTGTGCACTCTTCTGTCCATACAAACTCAACATCCTTAGCCAACAAGTCACAAAGGGGTTTGGAGATTTTTGAGAAATCTTTTATAAATCTTCTATAGAACCCTGCATGTCCAAGAAAACTCCTAACACCCTTAACTGTAATGGGAGGGGGTAGTTTTGATATTATATCGATTTTCGCTTTGTCTACCTCTATGCCTCTTTTTGACACCACATGTCCCAACACAATACCTTGTTGTACCATGAAGTGGCACTTTTCCCAATTCAGCACTAAATTGCATTCTTCACATCTCTGAAATGTAGCTGGTGCATTGCACAATCCAAAGGGCATCCTCCTGTATGCAAAAGTACCAAAAGGACATGTAAAAGTGGTTTTTTCTTGATCTTCTGGAGCAATAGCAATTTGATTATAGCCACTATAACCATCTAAAAAACAATAATGACTATATCCTGCTAATCTTTCTAACATTTGATCAATAAAAGGAAGAGGGAAGTGATCTTTCCTGGTTTCGTTATTCAATTTTCTGTAATCAATGCAAACCCTCCATCCTGTGGTCACTCTTGTAGGGATAAGCTCATTCTCTTCATTCTTCACCACTGTGACTCCACTTTTCTTAGGCACTACATGTATAGGACTTACCCATTTGCTATCTGAGATGGGGTAGATGATGCCAACATCTAGTAGCTTCAGAATCTCTGCTCTTACCACTTCCTTCATGTTTGGATTAAGCATTCTCTGTGCCTCCCTGCTAGGTTTTGCATTGTTTTCAAGGAGTATTTTGTGCATGCATTTGGATGGACTTATTCCTTTGATATCTGCAATGGTCCATCCTATTGCACTCTTGTGTTCTCGTAGTACCCTCAGCAACTTCTCTTCTTCCTGTGCACTTAAGTTTGCAGCAATTATCACTGGTAGCATCTGGTTCTCACCCAAATATGCATGCTTCAGATGGTCGGGTAACTACTTAAGCTCTATGTCTGGGAGTGTCGGTTCAGTCGACTGGTTCCTGGTTGTGGCCTGGTCCGTTGACTCATTATGTCCACCAGTCGACTTGTCTCTTCCACCAGTCGACTTGTCTGCAGAAACAAAAATGTCATCAGTCACCAATTTTTCAAATACGGGTGCAAACTTACCTGAGCATGACTTTGGAGTTTCAAGGTGGTGTATTGTCTCTGCAATCCCCCAGTCATCGTACTCCTGTTCAACATTAGATAAAGTTAGAGATTGTGTAATTGTGGCTTGTAGTGGCTCAACGCTATGTACCTGAAATGTTTGATCAACAATATCCTGCACCACATCAACATTATAGCATTCATGATCATCATGTGGTAATTTCAGTGTATCGAACATTTTAAATTCAACCTTCTCTCCATTTATTTTCATGCTTATAGTACCCTTTTTAACACAAATTTTTATATCAGCCGTACTCATAAAGGGCCTACCTAAAATGATTGGTAGAGAAGATGGCATTGAAGAGTCCTCCATGTCTAACACAACAAAATCAGCAGGCAAAATGAAATCGTTTACCTGAACTAGGACATCTTCCAAAATACCTCTAGGTCTTTTGATACTGCGATCCGCCAACTGCAACGTGATGGATGTTGGTTGGAGTTCCCCCAATCCTAGCTTTTCATAAATGGTGTATGGGAGAAGATTGATGCTTGCCCCCAAGTCTAGTAATGCTTTCTCAAAGAAGTGCTCACCAATCCTACAAGGAATGGTAAAACTACCTGGGTCTTTTAATTTGGGAGGTAATTTCCTTAATAAGACAGCACTCACTTCTTCTGTCAAAGCCACATCCTCCCTAACCTGAAATGTTCTTTTGTGAGTACAACATTCTTTCAAAAATTTAGCATAAGAAGGAATTTGTTTAATAGCATCAAGTAGGGGGATATTAATTTCTACCTTTCTGAGAGTTTCAAAGATGTCAAATAAATGTTGTTCTTTCTTTTGCTTGACTAACCTTTGAGGGAATGGTGGCACAACTGTTCTTTCTTTTTCACTTACCTTGTTGGAACCCAAAACTTTTGATGGTTGTTCTTCTGTTTCTTCGGTGTGTGTTCCAACCTTGTTGTCAATTGTCTTACCACTTCTGAGAATTGTTACTGATTTGAGCTGTTCTTGGCCTCCAAGGTTTGGTATGGTTTGTGAAGGAAATTTTCCTGCCTTTCGTTCGCTTAATTCTTTCGCAATTTGGCCAATCTGCGTTTCCAACTTCTGAATTGCTTGCCCTTGTTGGTTGGTTGTTTGATGTTGTTGTTGGAGCAATTGAAGAACGGTGGATTCAAAATCCAACTTCTTCTATTCTAGAATTGGCCTATCAAACCCACTTCCCATTTGGAAGTTCCGTGCATGTCCTTGTGAAGATTGAGTCCCTTGATTATTCTGATTATTGCCCCAGGAGAAGTTTGGATGGTTCCTCCACCCTGGGTTGTATGTGTTCGAGAAGGGATTGTTCTTTTGTGGAAACACTCCTCGACCTACATAGTTTGCATGCTCCTGATCTGTGAAAGAAGACATGGGACATGTATCAGTGGTATGATCTACATGAGAACAAACTGCACAAATTTCGTTTGTTTGATTTTTAACTCCACCCATCATCGACATTGCATTAACAAGCATATCAATTTTCTTATTCATGTTTACCATTTCTAGTTGAATGTTATTGCTATTAGAAATTTCGTAAACTCCCTGTTTTTTGGAAGGACCCCTCCTTGTTGAGAATTGTTGTGAATTCTCGCTGAGTTCTTCAAATAGTTCAATGGCCTCTTCACCGCTTTTCCTCATTAAGATCCCGTTGCAAGCTGAATCCACAATTGCCTTGTTAGTATCATTTAAACCTTCATAAAAAGCTTGTACCTGATCATCTTTAGGCATGTTGTGTGTAGGACATTTGAGAAGTTTGTTCTTGAAATCCTTCCATGCTTCGAAAAATAAGTCTCCATCCTTTTGTTGGAAGAGTTGAATCTCCCTTTTCAGCTGTTTGGTCTTTTGGGCTGGAAAGAATTCTTTCAAGAACTTTGTCGCCAATTGCTCCCATGAGTTTATTGATCCTGGTTCCAAAGAATTATACCATAGTTTAGCGTTAAGTTTTAAGGAAAAAGGAAACAAGATTAACCTGATTTGTTCAGGGGTAAGCCCTTGGACGCTTTGTGTCCTGCAAAGATCGAAAAAGTTTTGTAGATGGAGATGAGGCTCTTCATCTGGTTTGCCACTAAAGTGGGGAACCATACTAAGTAACTGAGGAGATAGATGCATGTTCCCTGTGACATTAGGTTGATACGCAATACAGGAAGGTTGCTCGATATTCTTAGGCGTGAACTTGTCCTGCATTGGCACTCGATTTGGCATTTCCTCACCCATTGCTGTATGTGAACAAAGTCTCTGAGCAGTCGACTGGTTCGTAGCGACAGTCGACTGGTTTGCTGCAGACAACTTACCTAGTCTGTGCAAAGTGCGTTCTGTTTCTGCGTCAATAGGTAGTAGCTCTGGACGAAGTGATCTCCTTCCGTGCATCCACCAAAATCCTGTAACCTAAAAGAAAAATATTTATTAATAAAATTAAAAGAAAGAAAATAAAAGCTTTCTACTGATCTGTAAGTTAAAATACTAGACAATCCCCGGCAACAGTGCAAAAAACTTGTTGTGTAATCTAGTTACCTAAATAAATAGATAAAACTAGACACAAATTAAAACCTCGCATGTGTACGAATCGTTTATAGAAGCGTAGCAATAGCAAGGGTCGATCCCACAGAGATTGTAGACTTCAACTTACTAATCAATAAAAAGAATAAGAATCATAAAGAGTTGTTTTAACAGTCTAAAAGAAATGAAAAGATTAAAACTAAATTAAAAAGTGTTGAATCACAAATATCTATTAAGCAGTTGGGTTTAGATTTCCACCAATAGTCAATAATGCTAAGGCACCTTCTGAACTTCTTCTCATTACTCATGTTTGTTCTCTTCAAGGGCATGGTATCTACTCCTTAAAGTAATGTTTCCCTAAACCAAGAATTAGGCATGGTATCTACTCTAATTCGTTTCTTTCATCAAGTATTTAGCATGGTATCTACTAAGTTGCACTTAATGAAAACATAAGAACAGTGGAAACGAACAAACACTCAAGGTTCTAGAAATTGGTATCAGATCTAGATCCCTTAAGTTGATCAAACCAAGAACCCCTAAGAATTCCCTTGTTACAAGTTATGAACACGAGATACGGGTCGTCTCAATATGCTCATATAACATATTCAGATAGATGGTAATGCAAACTTGATATTCTCGAGTTCTGTATATCAGTCGACTGGCTCTCACCTCAGTCGACTGCTCTCAGAACTTGAGAACAAGTTTGATTATCATCAATCTATACCAATTCAGTCAGATTCAATCAATAAGTAAAGTAGAAGGTTTCAGAAAAATATAGCACTACATAACTACGGCTTCAATCTACCCAACTATGAAATTAGTTCCACATAATAATACTTTTATTAATCAACAAGTTTGAATACATGGTTAACATAAAAGAATAGGAAAGAGAAGGAATAAACTGATGTAGTTCGGCTAGATGGTCGGCTGGCTGTCACACAGTCGACCAGCCGTTCTCTTCTTAATACTTGATCTCCTTTCTCCTCCTTCTATGTTGATGCTGTGCTGCTCTTTGTTGAGATCGTTCAGGAACTCTTGTGATTCGGCTGATGGTGTGTGCGGGAGAGAGTCAGAGAGAGGATCCCCCAAGTAATGCTTCTTGGTTGGTATTTATAGAACACGGCTAGAGAATTAGGGTTTGCACTTTTCTTTTTATAGAAAAGTCCTTTTCTTTTATTTATTTCCTCCCTCGTTGCTGTGCGTATTATTTCTTTCTCTTTTCTTCTATTCTTCCTTTTCTGTTCTGATTTTGATTAGATTTGGATGAATCTTCAAATATCTTATCTTTTGACTCTGCCGCCTACCAGTCGACTTGTCTTCGAATCAGTCGACTGTGTCGAGACTTCTGAAGATCTTATAATTGATCATCCAAGTCGGCTGTTGATAATCAACTTCTCTGGGCAGTCGCCTGCTGTAATGGACCAGTCGACTGATGATATGCAATTTCCTGTGTATCATCCTGAATCTGCTTCGTTTCTCTGTTTTAGGCTGTTTCCTATGGAAAAGAGAAAATAAGAGTTAAATACCACATATAGAGCTTTTAAATGTCTAATTGCATTAAGATTATTGCTCCTAAATGTGAATAATATTGTGTTCATCACCTGATCAGCCTCTGCAGCATGAACAGCCTCCTCTTCAGAATCTTCAGCACCAGCGGGCTCCAGCCGGGCCCTAGAACACCGGTATTGGGACCTCTCGTCCTCCTCCTCAAAAGCAACCCCTTCACTGTGACCACGTCTCCATACATAACCCTTCAACCAACTCAATGGCATCTCATAATCCACATAACCCTTCAACCGACTCAATGGCATCTCATAACCCTCGACCTTTTGAAGACCTCCGCAACATCTTCATCAACCGGTAGAAAGAAGAGGACCTTCGCCGCCGTTTGGATGAAAGGCGGGCCCGTGAGGGAGCCACCTGCTCAGAACGTCCATATGAGCGATCTTCTCATCGCCGCGACCACAGAAGGTCCCCTCTTCATAGGAGGCGAAGGAAGTCCCCTGAATACCGTCGAAGAAGACATCATTCTCCCACTGGTCGGCAGCCCCAGAGGGACGAGAATGGACCTATCACCCGAGCCGAATTCCAAGAGTTCCATGCTACAATCTTGCAGGCCCTCAATCTCCGACCAAACAACAACAACAATGTTCAGAGGGTCCCCACTCCTCCTCCGGTCCAGAGTCCTCGCCATCGGTCCCTAACTCCTCCTCAAAATCCAAGCCACCGCCATCACATCGCTGGTCCTCACCATTCTCCTAGCTACCATCGCCGAACTCCACGCTCCCCTTTGTACGAAGATGAGTCCAGAGGCTCACCAGGGTACCGTCGAAGGGATGATGTTGTCTACCGTCGTCTCCACGAGATGGAGAGACGCCTCGGCCAACTTGACAGGAAAGAGGAGCTAAGGGGGAAGACCTTCCGCCCAAGCAGACCTCCGTTCTCACGAACCATCATGGATGCTCCCGTTCCAGCAAACTTCAAGCCACCACAGTTCGAGACATATACGGGGGAGTCAGACCCCGTGGATCACATCGAGAGTTTCAAAACTCTCATGATGATCCACCAGGCTTCCGATGCTCTACAATGCAAGACCTTCCCGGCTACTCTCAATGGTCCGGCTCGGGAATGGTACTCCCGCCTCGCCCCATCCTCCATCTTCTCCTTTGAACAATTTGAAACCCTCTTCATCACCCACTTCGTGAGCAGCCACCGAACCAAGAAAACTATTATTTCACTACTCGTCCTCAATCAGAAGAAGGATGAGAAACTAAGAGATTATGTCAAGCAGTTTACCGCAGAAGCTAGGTCCATTGCCTCCCTCCACCAATCGATCGCTGCAGCCGCCTTCCAATCCAATGTCCTCAATTCGAGCCTCCATTCCTCCCTAGCCAAAAAGCACCCGCGAGACTTATCTGACCTTCTTCTCAGAAGCGAGAAGTACATCCGGGCTGAGGAAGCTGAACATCGCCCTTCTTTCGAGGGGTCTTCCTCTGGAACCAAGAGAAAGGCAGCTGAAGATGGAGGAGCTAAGAAGCTCCAGAAGGACAACGGGGGTCAGCATCGCCCGCCTCCCAGATTTGAGATGTTTATCCCTCTCAACACCACTGTTTCAACTATTCTCATGGAGGTGGAGAAAGAAGGAGTCCTGCCTCCTGCCCCGAAGATGAATACCCCCGGGAAGAAGAGAGACAAGGAGAAGTGGTGCCGATATCATCGGGATCACGACCACGATACCAATGACTATCGAGCCCTAAAGAATGAAATTGAAGCCCTCATTCAGAGAGGGCAGTTGTCCAAGTTTGTGAGAAAGGACCGAATTGATCTCCCTCCTCCCCCCAGGGGGGCTAACAAGCGTCCTGAGAGGCGTGACGAGACTCCCGAGTTTGAAGAAGAATGCGTCTTGCACCTCATCCATGGAGGTCCAATGGGAGGAACCTCCAACTCTTCTCGAAAGGCTTTCATCCGGGAGGTCAATTCAGTGCACAGCATACCCCCTCCCGAAGGCCTCGGAGTCCCGATTACTTTCTCGGATGAAGATCTAGAGGGTGTCCGAACCCCCATTGAGGCGCACAAGTAATTAACCTCCACATGGCTAACTTCAAAGTGGAGAGGATTCTGGTAAACAATGGCAGTTCTGTCAATATCCTCTTCCTGGCGGCCTTCCGAGGACTCAAATAATCGCGGGACAGGCTCAAGCCTGCCGGCTATACGCTCCATGGGTTCATGGGAGTGCCAGTGACTATCGAAG
The DNA here is from genome assembly GCA_017893485.1 of Hemerocallis citrina. Lineage (NCBI taxonomy): Eukaryota > Viridiplantae > Streptophyta > Magnoliopsida > Asparagales > Asphodelaceae > Hemerocallis > Hemerocallis citrina. The sequence goes on from CM030358.1 coordinate 288,833,009, forward strand.
GGGTGATAACCCTCGACGTAACCGCTGGCAAAACTCCTACTACCCGGACGGAGCCAATGGATTTCAAGGTCGTCGACATTCCAGCTGCTTACAATGTGATCCTAGGCTGACCGACCCTAGCTGCTTTCGAAGCCATCCCGTGGGCTTATCATCTCAAAATGAAGTTCCCAACCAAGGCAGGTGTGGGGGAAGTAAGGGGGAGTCAGGAGATGGCCCGCAAATGCTACATGACTTCCATCGGAGGACCCGTTCTTTCTCACGAGACTCTTGAAATTCCCCAGGGGAACACCCAGCCTATGTCAGAACTGGTAGACGAGCTAGAGGAAGTGCTCTTCTCAGAGCAAGATCCGAACCGCAAATTCTTCATCAGCAAGACCCTCCCTTCTGCCCTCTGTTCTGACATAATCTTTTGCATCAAGAAGAACCATGAACTCTTCACCTGGACAGCTGCAGACATGCCAGGGATTTTCGAGGACCTCCTCGTCCACCACGTAAGTGTTGCATCGGGGTCCAAACCGGTCCAACAGAAGAGGCGCAAATTTGCCCCTGAGCGCTAGCAAGCTATAAAGGAAGAAGTAAACAAGCTCCTCAAAGCCCGGTTCATACAAGAAGTCAATTATCCCGAATGGCTCTCTAATGTTGTTATGGTCAAGACGGCCAACGGAAGTTGGAGAATTTGCATTGACTTCACAGATTTGAACAAGGCGTGCCCTAAGGATCCTTTCCCTCTCCCCAGCATAGATACCTTAATCGACGCTACTTCAGATCATGAGCTGCTGAGCTTCATGGAAGCCTTCTCCAGATTTAACCAGATCAGAATGTTCCCTGCGGACATCCCGAAGACCTCCTTCGTCACTGATCAAGGTCGCTATTACTACCGAGTGATGCCCTTCGGGCTCAAGAATGTTGGGGCCACTTACCAGTGCCTCGTCAATAAGGTCTTCCAGAATCAGATCGGTCGAAATATCGAAGTATACGTTGATGATATGCTAGTCAAAAGTATCCATGGGTCCGACCATGTCGCCAACGTACAAGAGGCCTTCGACATGTTGAGGAAGCATAATATGAGATTAAACTCGAACAAGTGTGCATTCGGGGTCTCGTCTAGTAAGTTCCTGGGCTTCATGGTCAGTCAAAGGAGGATCGAAGCCAACCCCAAGAAGATCAAAGCCATACTGGACATGACCCCTCCTACAAGTGTGAAAGAAGTTCAAAAGCTTACGGGATGCCTTGCGACCATAGGGCACTTCCTGTCTAAGTCAGGGGAGAAGTGTCTTCCTTTTTTCAAAGCCCTCAGGGGGGCTGTAATACCCTAAAACTTCATTTTTATAAAAACATTATTTTCACGTGTTGTGCACGTGCAAACTTCATGTGTATATCATTTATTTATTTTTGTATGAAATCTCATTTTTGTATGAACAATTATTTTCCTTTATTTTTCTAAAAAAGCCTATTTCCAAAAGCCTAAAACACTAATTAATTGTTTTAGCCCACTTTAATTAATTATTAATTTGTTGTCTCGGCCCACAAGCCTAAGCCCACTATTTATGAAGCCCACCAATCTAGTTAATTAATTAAATGGTCACACTTGTCATGTAGAGATAATTGGTGAACATTTTGATTTATTAAATTGTACAACTTTTAAATAGGGGTACTAGGTGGCACGTGCGAAGCATGTAGTGTGCAATGCACACTTTATTTAAGGCCGGTTTGTGCTTGGAGGAATGGGAGAGTGGGTTGTGTGCATGGGTAGTTATTTGTGTGTGGGTGGTTGCTATAACTCATACTCCTATCCTAGCCCTTCATTCTATAACCATCCATCGAATCCTAGCCCTCCAATCTATTCTAAAATTAGTATAAATACCCGTCCTATTTGTTTGTATTTTACACTAGTAATCTATTGAATGAAGAGAACAATTACATAGGAGATTTATATTAGCGTGAGTTGAGTGTGAGTGTTCCCCCTTGGAGGCCGGCCATCTCTACATTGGAGCTCTCGGTTTGTAGCAAGGAGCAAGGAGGAGAAGTCGTTGCACTGCAATCTAGGAGGAGAAGGTACTCGCTCGCAATCTAGGAGGCTCTAGGGGATTTTCTTAATTGGTTTTCTTCAAAAGGTGGGTGTTTTTCATGACTTCTAAAGTAGAAATCATGCTAGGGAGGAAATTGAATTGTTATTATGAGTTACTAGTTGAAATGAAATGCATGCTTGCCTAAATAGAAGGGAATTGAGAAATTAGCAAATATGTGTTGATTGATTACTATATTTATTAATTATGAGTAAAGTGAATGTTCGCGTTATTTCTAATGTTAGTATGCAAAATATGTCCTAAATGTGAACGATGTGGTTTAACTAGTAAAAGACTAACATCATGTTTATGGATTAAAGTGCTAAAGTAGAATGGTGTGTTAAAGATGAATTGATAGAATAAATTATTAAGAAATGATTGGTAATAGATGTCATGAAATTCCCCATCGCTACTTATGGCATTAGAATGAATGAAAAAGAATGCATTTTTGCAAACAAATGATTGAATGCATCATGTGTAATTAATTAATAAAACAGAAGTTCTTATAAAGCAAATAATCATTGTGAAATACGGGTGTACTGTAAATTTTTAAGTAGATTGTAATCTGGAAAGTTATGTTTCAAAAAGAGAAGAAAATATATTTTTAGACTTGAAAACCCCCGTAGCACAGCCGACTGACTATGTGTAACAGCCGACTGTCCTGGTCATTTTGATTTCGAGTTGAAAAACATCGCAGAGCAGCCGACTGATCACATTTAACAGTCGACTGGCCTGATTGTTTATTTTTGAATTTAAAAATCATAGCGGAACAGCCGACTATCCATATGAGACAGTCGACTCCTCTGATTAATTTATTCTCGAGCTTTAGAAACTTGCAGAACAGCCGACTCGTCATAGTTAACAGTCGACTGCCCTGAAGTTTCAAATAGTATCTGTATCGTGGGAGAAAATTTCTATGACCTGAGGCTTTGTATAAGTGAGACTATTTTTACAAAAAGAACTCTTTTTTGATTATTAACTTAATTTGTTTCTTTAAGAAATTTCGAATGGATTGTTTAAGAAGTTAAATGAGATTTTGGGTAATGAGAAATTTGAAAGGTGTGAATTGTGAAACAATTGAAAATGTGAATTGTGGATTTGGAACGGATTGGAATAGAATTATGTGAGCTTATAAATTAGTGAATGCGACATGTTTGAAGAATTTCAGTTCCCAAGTATATATGCATTGAATTATTGATTGTGATGAGTTATGAAAAATGTGAATACATAAATACTATGCTTTCGAAACATGAATGGTGGTTAATCGTGAAAAGCTCTTATGGGTATGACATTGTAATTATGAGTTGAAATTGAGAAATTAGGATATAGCCAAGCCTTATACCGACAGAGAAATAAATTGAAATGGAATTTGAAATGAAAAGAACAAGATTTGGGTCATGTTGAAAAAATGGTTAAGACCGGTATTGTGGAAGTGCTACATTCTAAGAGATTAATTTTATTCATGATTCAATTAAACTAAGGATTAGATACATAGTGAAGATGTGATGAAAGTAAGAGAAAAACATTGAGTATGAGGGCCATTGGATTGGCGGCGTGAGAGTATTCATAGGCTGTCTTCACGATGCGTCGTGACATGACGTGGATACTGCTCCAGAGTACCGTCCTGGTGGCGATACTCGTGGGATATTTGGTGACTGCGGGTGGTGTCATGTCCCATGACGGAGGCTGATTTGACCACAGGATGTCTTCACGATGCATCTTGACATGACATGGGATTCCCCTCCAGGCTGTCTGGACGTGAGCTCGTAAATCAAAGAACATCTAGGATACTTACCGTTGTTACAGTAGTAGATTAAGTTATGGCGAGGGATTGAACCCTATAAGATGAAGAACGATTAAGGGCTTGCCCTCGGACCTATGTAGTATGGGATGCATAGAATCCGAAAAAGTGCGCATTAGTGTCATATAATATAAATAATTGCATTAAGGACTAAGTGCACATTCACAACACGACAACAATAGGATAGTCCCTTTAGCTTTGTTTGTGACAAGTTTGTGTTTGTTAAGAAATGAGAATCGTTATACTGTTTCCGGCATAGAGAGGATAGCCGTGTATAATATTTTGTCAGTTGAATGTACTGACGCGCCCATAGTTTTATATGCAGGGTAAAGATGCTTGACTATTGAAGCATACATGCTGCGCGGGATTGAGTTAAATATTATTTCATGTAATTTATTGTAATATTCCTTCTGCTGTGATAATGTACAAGTGTAAATGTAACTCTGATGAAAGAAAAGTTTTTATTTCCTTGTAAAATTGTACGAAAGATGTGTAAAGATCCTGTGGAATCTCGAATTCAGTCATATTTTGGAATTCGGGGTGTTACAGAGTGGTATCAGAGCACGCTTCACACTAGTACAAATTTATAAGGAACGACACCCTAGAAGTGGACATTAGAGTGTATGTTGAGTCTATATATTTAAATGTAAGTCACTTACATTTGTGTTGCATTGTGACTTATGCTTCTTCCTCCCTAACTTTAAGATGGCGGACCACTTCGACCCAGCTGGAGATGATCACTGGCACATCATTGAGAAAGATTACTACCCCGGGCAAGCTGATTCAGATGAGGAAGATCCCGAAGAAGTAGAAGAGGAATGGCCTGAGTCCCGAGAGATCACTCCACCTCCGGACTCATCTGATGACTCTTCTGACAAAGAAGAACCAGTTCCAAGTAGTTTTGTGATATCTCTTCAGAGGCAGGTAGAAACTCTGCGGGAGAGAGTCAGACTATTGGAGGCTCAGTTGGCGAAGCACAAGGATGATTTTGCAGTTCTCAGTCATCGTGTATGGGAACTCGAGAAGAGGAAGAACATGACCGATGTGCTGAAGGAAGAAGTTGAGGAACTACGAGGAGAGCTTCGTGAAGCCAAGAGGAACCGTAGGAATTAGACTGTTGCATCGTCTACTGCTTTCATTTTGGTGTCAAAAATGTTTTAAATTCGAATGTATAAAGTTTGAAATTCAATGAAATGGAAATATTGACTTAAAATTTCATGTTTCACACTTCGAATTTAATGGATATTTTGCATCAAAACATGGCTGGACGAAGAGCAAGAAATGGTGAAGGACTGGACTTGGAAACGGAACTCGTGAGGGTCTATCAGACAATCAATGCCGTTGCCATGAATCAGAATCAGGGAAGGGTGCCTGCAAATCTGGTGCCCGAAGCAATCAAACTCGTGGAATCATTTAAACGAATGAAACCACCGGTGTTGAAGGAAAGTCAGACCTTGACACGGCTGACAACTGGATTCAGCAGGTAGAGACTATCTTCGAAGTCCTGGAGACCCCAGAGGGCAGTAAGGTGAAGTTGGCGACTCTGCAATTCGAGATGGATGCGGCTGTGTGGTGGCAATCGATGAAGCGGACAATGGGAGGTATTGTTCTTGGCTGGGAGGAATTCTTGAAAGAATTCCGCAGTCATTATTTTTCCTTAGATGTCCAGGAGAAGAAGGCCATGGAGCTTCTGTCACTGCAGCAGGGCGGCATGTCGGTTAGGGAGTATGAGACCAGATTCACTCAGCTCTCAAGGTATGCTCCCGAATTGGTGATGGATGAGGCTAAGAAGGCTCGTAAGTTTGAGCATGGTTTGAGGCCGAGCTTGAGGTCCAGGATGATACCCCTCGGAATCAGGAGGTTTGACAAGATGGTCAAACGAGCGACAGCCACGGAGGCGGATATGGAGCAGTTCCATGCTGTTCAGAATAGGAGGAACAACTGGAACGTGGGGAAGAGGCCCACAGTTACTGGAAGTTTCACGGGACAACCGTCGGCCCAGAGGTTCAAACCTACAGGGACGAACACTATCAGTGTGGTTGGAGGACCCGAGAATAATTAGGTGAGACCTCCTGTGGTGACTTGCTACAACTGTGGTGAGACGGGACATTACATGTCTCAATGTTCCAAGCCGCAGAATGTTACCCGTCAGGGACCAATGCAGCAGACTGGGAAGAAGTCGTACCAGCAAGGGCGAGTATTTGCCTTGACTGAAGCTGATGCTGATGAGGTGGATCATGTCATCACTGGTACGAGGGAAGATGTTTAGGAGTGTTTTCTGTTGATTCTCTTTTCCCATTATTTAGTGAACTGTTAGGTAACGAGTATATGTTGTGTAACAGGAGAACTTATTTTGAATGGAAAGAAAGCTGTTGTTTTGTTCGATATTGGATCCTCTCATACTTTTGTGTCTCCTAAATTTGCTAAAGTTCTGGGAGTTGAACCGAAGATATTTCCAGACAAGGTTTTAGCAGTGGCTACTCCGTCAGGGAAGACTCTAACCACTAATCGGTACTATGCTGACTGTGAGATTGTTATTGGAGATCAAAATTTCGGGATCGATCTGATAGAGCTGAATGTTTTAGGAGTCGATGTTATCATTGGCATTGATTGGATGTCGGTGTACAGTGCGAACATCGAGTGCAAGACCAAGACAGTAACAGTGAAGGCTCCAGGTGAACCTGAAGTTACTTTCCAAGGGAAGAGAAGATGTTCAGATTTGGTTACTGCTATCAGCCAGAAGAGAGGGTTTCCTGCAGAGGTGCAGCAGATTTCTGTGGTTCGGGATTATCCGATTGTGTTCTTGGAAGATTTGCCTGGGTTACCCCCGCATCGTGATGTGGAGTTCAGCATCACTGTTCAGCCAGGGAGTGCACCTATTTTCAAGGCACCGTATAGGATGGCACCTGTGGAACAGGATGAGATCAAACGGCAGATTGAGGAACTTTTGGGGAAAGGTTTTATTCAACCGAGTGCGTCACCTTGGGGAGCACCGGTGCTTTTGGTAAAGAAGAAGGATGGTTCGATAAGGATGTGCATCAATTTTCGAGGGTTGAATAGGGTCACTGTTCAGAATAAATATCCTATCCCACGAATTGATGACTTGTTCAATCGTCTACAAGGAGCAGCTGTTTTCTCCAAAATAGATCTTCAACCAGGATATCATCAAGTTCGAGTGAAAGCTGAATATGTGCATAAAACTGCGTTCAGAACTCGACACGGGCATTACGAATTCTTAGTTATGTCGTTTGGAGTGACGAATGCACCTGAAATCTTCATGGACATGATGAACAGAGTTCTGAGGCCGTTCATTGATTCTTTCGTCGGGGTGTTTATCGACGATATCCTCGTGTACTCCAAGTCGGAGGAGGAGCACACGGAGCATTTGGCAACAGTTTTGAGGAAGCTTCGGAGCATGAGTTATATGCCAAGTTGTCCAAGTGTGATTTCTGAAAATCTGAAGTGGCATTCCTAGGTTACATCCTTTCTAAGGAGGGAGTGGCAACTGATCCTCAGAAGATAGAGGCAGTGAGAGACTGGGTAAGGCCTACTACAGTGAAGGAAGTCAGGAGTTTTCTTGGATTGACTAGATATTATAGGAGATTTATCTAGGGCTACGCTCAGATAGCCGTGCCGCTCACTGGTCTAACCAAGAAGAGTGTGAACTTCAAGTGGACCGAGCAGTGCGAGGCAAACATTCAGGAGTTGAAAGAGAAGCTGACTACTGCACCCATTTTGGCTTTTCCTAGAGCAGGTGTCGAATATGATGTCTACAGCGATGCTTCACATCGTGGGCTCGGTTGTGTCTTAAAGCAAGAAGGAAAAGTAATCGCTTATGGGTCTAGGTAACTAAGACCGCATGAGAAAAATTATCCGACTCATGATCTGGAGTTGGCTGCGATTATCTTTGCCTTAAAGCAATGGAGGCATTATGTGTATGGCAAGAAGCTGAACATGTACACAGACCATAAAAGCTTGAAGTATATCTATCAGCAGAAGGATCTGAACCTGAGGCAAAGGAGATGGCTAGAGGTACTTGAGGACATTCGTCCGGAGATTAAGTATCATCCTGGGAAGGCTAATATTGTTGCTGATGCACTTAGCCGCAAGAGCAGTATGGCGAGTTTGATTACAACTCAGAGGCAGTTGGCAGAGGAGTTGGATCGGGCTAGAATTGAGGTTATTCTGCAAGTCTTGGGATCATCTTTAGCTCAGTTGAGGCTTCAACCGACACTGAATGGAAGGATTATTGCAAGTCAGAAGGAAGATGCAGAGATTCAGAAGATGAAGGAGCAGGTTGGTGCTGGCAAGTTGCCCGGATTTCAAATCAGGGATGAAGTGCTGTGGTTTGGTGAGAGGTTGTGTGTTCCGGATCAGTCGGACTTGAAAGAGAGTATTCTTCAGGAGGCACATGCTACTTTTTTGTCTGTACATCCTGGGAGTACCAAGATGTATAGGGACATTAAACAGCATTTTCGGTGGTCAGGTTTGAAGTGGGATGTGGCTGAATTTGTGTCGAGGTGTGAGATTTGTCAACAAGTCAAAGCCGAGAATCAGAGACCTGGAGGTCTATTACAACCGTTACCTATTCCGGAATGGAAGTGGGATAACATCAGTATGGATTTCATCACGGGTTTGCCTAAGATTCCTAAGGGCAATGATGTGATTTGGGTCATAGTCGATCGACTAACCAAGTCCGCTCACTTCTTGGCGATGAAACTCACTGCTTCGATGGACAAGTTGGTTGAGATGTATGTTGGTGAGATCGTCAGGCTTCATGGTGGTCCGTTGACCATTGTGTCTGATCGAAATGCACAGTTTACTTCGCATTTCTGGAGGAGTCTTCAGACAGCTTTAGATACCAAGACGGATTTCAGCACTGCTTTTCATCCCCAGACCGATGGGCAGACCGAGAGAGTCAACCGTATTCTTGAGGACATGCTTCGGTGTTGTGTACTAGACCTTGGAGGTAGTTGGGAAAGGCATTGACCTTTGGTGGAGTTTGCCTATAACAACAGTTTTCAGACTAGCATTGGGATGGCGCCGTACGAAGCTCTGTATAGCAGGAAGTGCAGGACACCTGTCTATTGGTTAGAAATTGGAGAACGACAGATGTTTGGACCTAAGATTGTGCAGTAGACCTCTGAAAAGATTGATCTGATCAGGAAGAGGTTGGTGGAAGCTCAGAGTAGGCAGAAGAGCTATGCAGACAACCGGAGAAGGGACCTTGAGTTTGAGGTTGGTGACTTTGTCTTTCTGAAGGTATCGCCAGCAAAGGCGTGATCCAATTCGGTAAGGGTGGAAAGTTAGCCCCGAGGTTCATAGGCCCGTATAAGATATTGAAAAGGATTGGGAAAACTGCTTACCGGCTTGAGTTTCCGGAAGAGTTGTCTCAGGTGCAGAATGTCTTTCACGTGTCTATGCTGAGAGGTTACATTCCAGATCCAAGTCATCATTTGCCCGAAGTGCCAGAAGGTTTGCAATTGCATCTGAGTTACATTGAGTTCCCAGTTGAGATTGTTAATCGTCGGGAGAAAGTCTTAAGGAATAAGACGATACCGATGGTCAAGTTAGTCTGGAGAAACCAGTTGGTTGAAGAGGCTACTTGGGAATCCGAGGAGAGGATGATGAAGGAGCATCCTGAGCTTTTTATTTGATTTTCTTTTTGTGTTTTATTTCTCACTCTTTAATTGTAGTTCCGAGGACGGAACTATTCTAAGGAGAGAGTATTGTAATATCCTAAAACTTCATTTTTATAAAAACATTATTTTCACGTGTTGTGCACGTGCAAACTTCATGTGTATATCATTTATTTATTTTTGTATGAAATCTCATTTTTGTATGAACAATTATTTTCCTTTATTTTTCTAAAAAAACCTATTTCCAAAAGCCTAAAACACTAATTAATTGTTTTAGCCCACTTTAATTAATTATTAATTTGTTGTCTTGGCCCACAAGCCTAAGCCCACTATTTATGAAGCCCACCAATCTAATTAATTAATTAAATGGTCACACTTGTCATGTAGTGATAATTGGTGAACATTTTGATTAATTAAATTGTACAACTTTTAAATAGGTGTACTAGGTGGCACGTGCAAAGCATGTAGTGTGCAATGCACACTTTATTTGGGCTGGTTTGTGCTTGGAGGAATGGGAGAGTGGGTTGTGTGCATGGGAAGTTATTTGTGTGTGGGTGGTTGCTATAACTCCTACTCCTATCCTAGCCCTTCATTCTATAACCATCCTTCGAATCCTAGCCCTCCAATCTACTCTAAAATTAGTATAAATACCCGTCCTATTTGTTTGTATTTTACACTAGTAATCTATTGAAAGAAGAGAACAATTACATAGGTGATTTATATTAGCGTGAGTTGAGTGTGAGTGTTCCCCCTTGGAGGCCGGCCATCTCTACATTGGAGCTCTCGGTTTGTAGCAAGGAGCAAGGAGGAGAAGTCGTTGCACTGCAATCTAGGAGGAGAAGGCACTCGCTCGCAATCTAGGAGGCTCTAGGGGATTTTCTTAATTGGTTTTCTTCAAAAGGTGGGTGTTTCTCATGACTTCTAAAGTAGAAATCATGCTAGGGAGGAAATTGAATTGTTATTATGAGTTACTAGTTGAAATGAAATGCATGCTTGCCTAAATAGAAGGGAATTGAGAAATTCACAAATATGTGTTGATTGATTACTATATTTATTAATTATGAGTAAAGTGAATGTTTGCGTTATTTCTAATGTTAGTATGCAAAATATGTCCTAAATGTGAACGATGTGGTTTAACTAGTAAAAGACTAACATCATGTTTATGGATTAAAGTGCTAAAGTAGAATGGTGTGTTAAAGATGAATTGATAGAATAAATTATTAATAAATGATTGGTAATAGATGTCATGAAATTCCCCATCGCTACTTATGGCATTAGAATGAATGAAAAAGAATGCATTTTTGCAAACAAATGATTGAATGCATCATGTGTAATTAATTAATAAAACAGAAGTTCTTATAAAGCAAATAATCATTGTGAAATACGGGTGTACTGTAAATTTTTAAGTAGATTGTAATCTGGAAAGTTATGTTTCAAAAAGAGAAGAAAATATATTTTTAGACTTGAAAAACCCCGCAGCACAGCCGACTGACTATGTGTAACAGCCGACTGTCCTGGTCATTTTGATTTCGAGTTGAAAAACATTGCAGAGCAGCCGACTGATCACATTTAACAGTCGACTGGCCTGATTGTTTATTTTTGAATTTAAAAATCATAGCAGAACAGCCGACTATCCATATGAGACAGTCGACTCCTCTGATTATTTTATTCTCGAGCTTTAGAAACTCGCAGAACAACCGACTGGTCATAGTTAACAGTCGCTGCCCTGAAGTTTCAAATAGTATCTGTATCGTGGGAGAAAATCTCTATGACTTGAGGCTTTGTATAAGTAAGACTGTTTTTACAAAAGGAACTCTTTTTTTATCACAACTTAATTTGTTTTTTAAGAAATTTCGATGGATTGTTTAAGAAGTTAAAATGAGATTTTGGGTAATGAGAAATTTGAAAGATGTGAATTGTGAAACAATTGAAAATATGAACTGTGGATTTGGAACGGATTGGAATAGAATTATGTAAGCTTATAAATTAGTGAATGCGACATGTTTGAAGAATTACAGTTCCCAAGTTTATATGCATTGAATTATTGATTGTGATGAGTTATGAAAAATGTGAATACATGAATACTATGCTTTCAAAACATGAATGGTGGTTAATCATGAAAAGCTCTTATGGGTATGACATTGTAATTATGAGTTGAAATTGAGAAATTAGGATATAGCCAAGCCTTATACCGGTAGAGAAATGAATTGAAATGGAATTTGAAATGAAAAGACCAAGATTTGGGTCATGTTGAAAAAATGGTTAAGACCGGTATAGTGGAAGTGCTACATTCTAAGAGATTAATTTTATTCTTAATTCAATTAAACTAAGGATTAGATACATAGTGAAGATGTGATGAAAGTAAGAGAAAAACATTGAGTATGAGGGCCATTGGATTGGCGGCGTAAGAGTATTCACAGGCTGTCTTCACGATGCATCGTGACATGACGTGGATACTGCTCCAGAGTACCGTCCCGGTGGCGACGCTCGTGGGATGTTTGGTGACTGCGGGTGGTGTCATGTCCCATGACGGAGGCTGATTTGACCACAGGCTGTCTTCACGATGCGTCGTGACATGACGTGGGATTCCCCTCCAGGCTGTCTGGACATGAGCTCGTAAATCAGAGAACATCTAGGATACTTACCGTAGTTACAGTAGTAGATTAAGTCATGGCGAGGGATTGAACCCTATAAGATGAAGAACGATTAAAGGCTTGCCCTCGGACCTATGTAGTATTGGATGCATAGAATCCGAACCAGTGCGCATTAGTGTCATATAATATAAATAATTGCATTAAGGACTAAGTGCACATTCACAACACGACAACAATAGGATAGTCCCTTTAGCTTTGTTTGTGACAAGTTTGTATTTGTTAAGAAATGAGAATCGTTATACTGTTTCCAGCATAGAGAGGATGGCCGTGTATAATATTTCGTCAGTTGAATGAACTGACGCGCCCACAGTTTTATATGCAGGATAAAGATTCTTGACTATTGAAGCATACATGCTGCGCAGGATTGAGTGAAATATTGTTTCATGTAATTTATTGTAATATTGCTTCCGCTGTGATAATGTACAAGTGTAAATGTAACTCTGATGAAAGAAAAGTTTTTATTTCCTTGTAAAATTGTACGAAAGAAGTGTAAAGATCCTGTGGAATCTCGAATTCAGTCATATTTTGGAATTCGGGGTGTTACAGGGGCTAAGGGCTTCGAGTGGGGCGAATCGTTCGATCAACTGAAAGCCTATTTGGTCAACCTCCCACTCCTCTGCAAGCCTATTCCCGGGGAAACACTCTACCTCTACCTCGCTGCCTCCGAGCAAACCCTCAGTGCTGTCCTAGTGAGGGAAGAAGACAAGGCTCAGAAGCCTATCTATTATGTGAGCAAGGTACTTCGGGATGCCGAGCTTCGCTACCCGAGGTTGGAGAAGATAGCTTACGCCTTGGTTATGGCATCTAGGAAGCTCTGCCCCTATTTTTAATCCCATTCGGTGGTCTTCCTTACTGACTAGCCGCTCAAGCGAGTCCTAAACAAGCCCGAGACCTCCGGGCGTCTGATGAAGTGGTCGATCGAACTTAGTCAGCATGACATATCCTATCAGCCTCGGACTACAATCAAGCCTCAAGCCTCAAGCCTTAGCTGAATTTATAGTAGAAAGCACCATCCCAGAAATGAGTCAAGCTGCAAATGGGCCACCCATGTGGACAGTATATGTAGACGGATCTTCTTGCGCCGAAGGGAGCGGAGCGGAAGTCATTTTAGCAGACCCAGATGACTTCGTTCTCCAATACTCCCTCCGCATCAACTTTAAAGCTTCCAACAACGAGGCTGAGTATGAAGCCCTAATAGCAGGCTAGGTATGGCTCGAAAGGTCGGGGCGCAACGTGTCCGGATATTCTGTGATTAGTAGCTGGTGGTTAATCAAGTCTTAGGAGACTATGAGGCACGAGACGACCGAATGGTTAAGTACCTAGCCAAGGTCCAAAGTCTCATGGCTTCATTCGAAGAGGCGCAAATCCAGCGGATCCCTAGAGAGGAAAACTCCCAGGCAGATGCCCTCTCAAAATTGGCTTCCTCCTCCTTCCAGGATCTCGAGCAAACCGTCCTAATCGAAGTACTCCTAAGACCAAGCATAGAAGAGGAAGCCCCCGACTCGATGGAGTCGCTGCCCGTTCAACTCTGAGACAACTGGATGAAGCCTTTGATATAGTTCCTCAGGAATGGTACCCTTCCCTAAGATCCAAAAGAAGCTCGTCGAATCCGAACGAGAGCGGAGCAGTACACCCTTATTGAAGGAGTCTTGTACAAACGCTCCTATACCCAAGTAGATGGCAGACCCTACTTAAGATGCCTCTCCCCGGAAGAAGCCTCGTATGCCCTGCAAGAACTCCACGAAGGTATAGGCGGAGCCCACTCGGGATCAAGGTCCCTCGTTAGGAAAGTTTTGAATTACGGGTACTTCTAGCCTACTCTACTTCGAGATGCCGAGCAACACGTCCGGCAGTGCAGCCCTTGTCAGCAGTTCTCCAACATCCGCCGATTACCCCAAGCACAACTTACATCTCTCTCGAGTCCAATTCCCTTCGCAATGTGGGGGATGGACTTGCTAGGTCCATTCCCACCAACTCCCGGCCAGCTCAAGTTGCTTGTCGTGGCAATCGACTATTTCTCTAAATGGATCGAGGCTGAGCCACTGGCCACTATTACCGAGAGCAAAGTGCTGCAGTTCTTCTGGAGAAATGTAATCTGTAGGTTCAGCATACCTCGTGTCCTGATAACAGATAATAGAACACAGTTTACAGGGACAGCGTTCCGATCTTTATGTGAAGACCTCGGCATTCAGCAATGCTTCTCCTCCGTCTCCCATCCTCAGTCCAATGGCCAAATGGAGAATGCCAACAGGCAGATCCTCTCCGGCATCAAGAAGAGACTAGATAAGTCGTCCAAAGGCTTTTGGGCGGAATAACTTCCTAACGTATTGTGGAACTACCGCAGTACGAAACGGACCCCCACAGGAGAGTCGCCCTTCAACCTCACCCGTGGGTCCGAGGTCGTAATCCCCTGGAAGTTGGTTTGCCATCCCCTCTCCTTATTTCCTATGATAAAGAGCAGAATGCCAGAGAGCTACGGGCGAATTTGGACCTTATCGATGAGCTCCGTGAAAGAGCTTCAATTCGCCAGCAAAATTATCAGAGGAGAATCGAGCAGGCCTACAACAAAAGAGTCTGTCCCACCTATCTCAAGGAAGGGGACTTAGTCCTCAGAAAGCTTGCTATCTCATTTCCCAGCCAAAAGAGTAAGCTAGCTCCGAATTGGAAAGGACCATACAAGGTTTCCAAGGTAGTCCGGCCAGGAGCATATCATCTTGAAGACCTTGAAGGCAGAGAGATACCAAGAACTTGGAAAGCCATCCACTTACTGAAGTACCAAAAGGGTGTTTGAACGCCTCTCCGAGTACATTCAAGTGTCGAGCCCTTCCTTTCTTTTTATTTGTACTTGCTTCTTTATTTTCTCATTGTAATAACGGCTTGCAACTTAGAAGCAGCCGATTAGCAGTTATCAATAAAGAACTCCTTTCCCCTGACGATTCTCTTGTGATTATTTTATCTCTGTTTAAAACTTTTAATTACTTTTACTCGAACAACATGTTCGGAGTCCAAAACTTGGCTCGATTCCGCTTCGTAACCTCGCTCTTAAGTGGGCTAGAAGTGGTTCGCCATTCGGAACTGCTCCCACAACCGTCGAAATTTACTCGAACGACGTGTTCGGAGTCCAAAACTTGGCTCAATTCCACTTCGCAAGTTCGCTCTTAAGCGGGCTAGAAGAGGTTCGCCATTCAGAACTGCTCCCACAACCGTTGAAATTTACTCAAACGACGTGTTCGGAGTCCAAAACTTAGCTCGATTCCGCTTCGCAAGTTCACTCTTAAGCGGGCTAGAAGTGGTTCGCCATTCGGAACTGCTCCCACAACCGTTGCCGAACGACATGTTCAGAGTCCAAAACTTGGCTCGATTCTGCTTTGCAAGCTCGCTCTTAAGCGGGTTAGAAGTGGTTCGCCATTCGGAACTGCTCCCACAACCATTGAAATTTACTCGAACGATGTGTTCGGAGTCCAAAACTTGGCTCGATTCGCTTCGCAAGCTTGCTCTTAGGCGGGCTAAAAGTGGTTCGCCATTCGGAACTGCTCCCACAACCATTGAAATTTACTCGAACGACGTGTTCGGAGTCCAAAACTTGGCTCGATTCCGCTTCGCAAGCTCGCTCTTAAGCGGGCTGGAAGTGGTTCGCCATTCGGAACTGCTCCCACAACTGTTGAAATTTACTCTAACGACGTGTTCGGGGTCAAAAACTTGGCTCGATTCCGCGTTGCAAGCTCACTCTTAACGGGCTAGAAGTGGTTCGCCATTCGGAACTGCTCCCACAACTGTTGAAATTTATTCGAACGACACGTTTGGAATCCAGACCACCAGGCTGGATAACTGACGAAATTTCTACAACTATACTAGACATGGGAGAAGAATACTTGGAGGAGTGCATGAATGAATGCCCCATTGCTTCACTTGGCTGATAACTAATGAAGATATTCAGGCATACATTCCCGAGCGACTTGCATTCCGAGCCGCGTATTGGAGAAAAATGACTTTCTCCCCAAAATTCGTGAAAGATCTCGATCAGACGGCACAGATTGGACCACGGCCACAAAATGACAAGATAGTGTTTTCTCGTGATCCACACCGTCTTTTACATTGAGATCCGGGCAAGATCTTCAGATGGACACATTCGATAGAGCCACGTCCCTCGAAGTTCAAAAGTTTGGCAAGACCCCACTTCTACTCCTCGCTCTTAAGCGAGCTAGAAATGGTCCGCCCTTCAGAAACACACTTACAACCATAAGGGACTAACTGAACACGCCAACACACAAGCACAGAGGAATAAACAAGCTTTCACTTCTATAAAGTTTGAAGTTCAAAGAAACTCGAATTACAAGACCAGCTACTCTTATCTACGACAAGTTACAAACTTCGAAAGGCTAAAATTACAAGACTACTTCAACGACTCCTAGGAAGAGGGATGTTCCTCTTAAGAGACAGGCAGGGATGGCGCACACCTAGTCATTGTGATCCCACACTCACTGAGGTCCCCAATCCGGCGAGCTTAGTAGTGTCTCTCAGTGTTGCGCCGGCTGAGGCTTCGCTCAACGAGACAGCCACCCCGTTTTGAGCATCACCTGGACTTCGCCGAGCAACAGCCGAATGAGTCACAAGCTCGTAAAACGAAATCCCTCGCTCATTCTCTTCACGGGTACACGAAGTGCTTCTGACATTGATCGGTCCCGAATGGGGCTTGAGGCGAGCAACCTCCGCCTCTAGCTCGACTATTCGTTGCTTCAGAGAGTCGTCCTTGACGGCTATCTTGAAGCAAGGAAGCTGAGCGGAGCCTTCGGCACCAGAACTGTCGGCAATAATTCGACGAAGATGAGTAACCTCGATGCTCCTATCGACTGTAACCATCTTCAACTCGTCGACCTCCGCCGTCAACTCGTCGTGCTCGGCCATCAACTTGCCTACCGTCTCTGCTAATTCTTCTTCCTCTACCGAAAGCTCTTCTTCTACTATTTTCAAGTGGTGAACCTCGGCCAGCAGTTTGCCCCTCTCCTCCTTAACATCAAATAGCACCTTCCGGAGCAACTCCACTTCACCTTCAAGACGAACCTCGCGAGCTCGTTTACTTAGTTGCTTCAACTCGGAAAGACACTTCGCCAGCGTCACCTTGAGATGATCTAGCTCCAACTCGCTCTTGAGAAAGCACTCTCGACTGCGGGAGAGGGCCAACTTTGTTGCTTTCAAGTCAACCCGAAGACGAGAGGCTTCAGCTGCTGAACTCGACTCGACGACCTGAGAAGCAAAAAAAATCAACACAAAGAGCAAAAGGTGTTTTCAACACTTAGCAAAATTTTCAACAACAAGGCGTTCTCAACACTTGAAATCTCAAACACTTGGCCAAAGTCTCAAAAAGTTAGTCGTTTTCATTGAAATCCAAAAAGAGTACATGAGAGCGGTGGCCAGTCCGCATTTCGGCGTTACAATAAAAAAAAACAAAAAAAAAATATAAAGGAAGAGGCGACTAAGTTAGGGGGCCACCTCATGGCGCCGCTCCGAGGTTTCCTTGCTCGGCACAGTGACGAGCGCTCCTTCGACATTCACGTCGCCCTCGGCGTCCTCCTCGGCCTCTTTGCCCTCTTGCTCGGGCTCGACCTCCGCTAGAGGAAACAGCTCCTCGCCCTCCACGGGATCGTAGAAGTAATACGAGGAGCTATCGAAGTCGGGGATGCAGGGCCGCCACATGCTTCAGCACTTGGGCGTAAGCCTCCTCCATGTTTGTCATCATGTGGGCTTCGGACTCATCCCGAACCGCCTTCTCTGCCTCGGCCACCTTCATCGCCTGGCCATTCAGTGCCTCTTCAGATGCCTTCAGGGCCTTGGCCAGCTCATCCTCAAGGTGAGCCCTCTCTTTCTCCAACACCTCGACCTTAGCAGTCTTGGCTGCAGAGTGCTGCAGCACTTCGGCGAGCTTCGTCTCGAGGGCCCCCACCTCGACTGCTCGCGAAGCCGAGAGTCGCTGCCTGGCCTCGAACAGCTTGACCGCTTTGGAGCGCTCTGACCTCTCCCGATCGTTCGCTAGCTTCATCTCCTTCTCTTGCTCGGCAAACTGCTCGAGCACGTGGCTGAAGTGGCAGAGAGTCTGCGAGCAAAACGAAGGAAACGAAACGATTAAAATCGGACAAAAAACTTATAAAATTTTTTGGGTTTTCATAATCAACTCACACTTACCGACATAGTATTCCGAGCTATCTCCAGGGCATCGTCGCCCACAGTGCCGGCCTTCAGCGCGGCACGGTCCTTCGGGGTCGACAAGTGCTTCACCGCCTGCATGCACATCCCCGAGTCGCCGAGGAAACCATCTACCTTCATCACCCTCCAGTCGGGGACGACGAGACGCTTGTGCTCCTCGGTGAGGATGGCCTCCGCCTCGGCAGTAAGCGGCGGCACCTCCAAAGCTAGAGCTGCGCTGGCAGAGAACCCCCCGCTCGACGAGCCCGGGGCATCGACCAGAGGGGCCTGAGCGGGCAATTCTGAAGGGGCCTATGTCACCGGCTCCACAAGGACCGAGGGCGCCGAGGGGACCGAAGGTGCCGAGGAGACTTGTACCATTCGGCCAGAAATAGGCCCGCAGTGGTCCTTTTCCTCTTCCTCGTCTCTGTATCCTTCACCGCGCGACTCTTTGCCATCAACGCCTTGTAATCCATACAGGGGGCCTCTGCATACGAAGAAAGAACCGAGCAAAAGAGTTAGAAAAAAAAACATGAAAAAACACTAAGACAAGCAAGAAAAAGAAAGGAGCGTACTAGGGTCGATCGGAATGAGACCTCCACCGAACAAGACCCCCTCGGTGATATCCTTCTAACTGAGGGTCGGAAGTCTGAGGATTTTAGCCACCACCTCCTCTTCCTCTCTTGTGAGCACCGGCTCTTTCTTCGCCCACTTTGGGACCCCATCCTTCCACACCGTCGAGAAGCCCCACGGCTCGGGACCACAAATGAGAAAATACTTCTCCTTCCAGTGCTTGATCGAGTCCGGATTCTCGATCAACTTCACCCCTTTCCTCGGCGACAAGTAATACCGATCTTCCATCTTGCTCATTCGGCAGATGCGATAGAGGCTCCGAAGCAGGACCAGTTACGGTTGTGCACCTGACCGCCTGGCACCGAAGGATGAAGGCGATAACATGCCGCCACATGTTCGGCATAAACTGAACCGGGCTCAAACCGTACCACTGCAGCACCTCGACCACGAAGTGATGCAGTGGTAGCCGAAGACCGGCGTTGAGTGCGTCGTACAGGAAGACGCACGTGTCTGCCGACATCCCCGTACATGCTCGGAACCCGGGGCCGGGGAGTAGTAGCGAGTACTCCTTCAAGATGCGGAATCCCTTCCTGATCCGGTGCAGATCTTCCTCAGTCATGATTGAAGGGATCTCATCCACCTCGGAGGGATACCTTTGATTATTCTCCGCATACGCCGGAGCCATCCCACGCGCCACCTTTTCTAAGATGTCCTCGGGGTAGTTCCTCACCCTACCGACACTCGACAATGTGGACGGCAGCCGACCCAGCTCTCCTGCCTCCTTCGGAGTCTCAACTATCGTCGACACCCCGACCGGATCAATCACTTCCTTCCCCTTCCTCGGCTTAACCACTACCGCTCGGTCGTTGTCTCAGTCTGAGGTGGAGGTCTCGTCCCCAGAAGAAATTCTAGACATTCTCAAAAAGAAGGGGGAAAGACTAACCTTGAAGTGACGTGTATGGTCGGAAAAGATCGCCGGAGTTCAAACTCGCCTTGCCACAAAAGCTAGTAGCGCTGCTCGAGAGCAAAAACACTGCTAGCAAAGGTAAAAGTAAAAGTGAAAGAATGAGAGAAAGAGTAGGGGAGGTGAAAACTTATAGTAAAAGAAGTGACTCTTGGGCTTTGTAATGTAAAGTTGCGACTCTTGGCCCCCCTCAAGCCCATTAAAGAAGGCTAAATGACAAAGTAGAGAAAAGCGGCGATGGCTCATGAGGGTGGCGACGATTCAGACTCGGCCGCACCGCTCGGCAATTCCTCTAGCTCCGAGCCGCCGAGGCACTATGCCGAGCTATCGATGGACGGTTCGGATCACCCCACGTCGCTCGGAATCTCAAGCCGAGCAACTGGCGATCCGAGCTGCGTATTAGAGAAAAACAACTTTCTCTTCAGAATTCGTGCAAGATTTTGATCAGACGGCACAGATTGGACCACGACCACAAAACGACAAGATAGCATTTTCTCGTGATCCACACCATCTTTTACATCGAGATCCGCGCAAGATTTTCAGATGGATGGTTCGGATCACCCTACGTTGCTCGGAATCCCAAGCCGAGCGACTGGCGATCCGAGCTGCGGATTGGAGAAAAACAACTTTCTCCCCAGAATTCGTGCAAGATCTTGATCAGACGGCACAGATTGGACCACGGCCACAAAATGACAAGATATCATTTTCTTGTGATCCACACCATCTTTTACATCGAGATCCGTGCAAGATTTTCAGATGGACGGTTCAGATCATGCCACGTCCCTTGGAATCCAAAACCAAGTGACTGGCAATCTGAGCTGCGTATTGGAGAAAAACAACTTTCTCCTCAAAATGCGTGCAAGATCTTGATCAGACGACTCAGATTGGGCCACGATCACAAAACGACAAGATAGCATTTTTTCGTGATCCACGCCGGCTTTTAACATCAAGATCCGTGCCAGATCCCGTGATTAACGATCCAGATCGCCCCACGTCACTCGGAATTCCGATCCGAGCGACAGGCGATCCGAGCTGCATATTGGAGAAAAACAACTTTCTTCTCAAAATTCGTGCAAGATCTCGATCAGATGGCTCAGATCACGCCACGCCCACAAAATGATCTCGATCAGACGGCTTAGATCACGCCACGCCCACAAAATGACAAGATAGCGTTTTCTCGTGATCTGAACCTCTAATCTCGTGATCCACACCACGATGAACGGTCCAGATCGCCCCACGTCGCTCGGAATCCCGATTCGAGCGAATAGCGATCTGAGCTGCTCACATGAAGAAAGTAAATTCGCTCGGAATCCCGGTCCGAGCGACTGGCGTTCCGAGCTGCTCACATGAAGAAAGTAACGCCTGCTCGGAATCCCGATCCGAGCGACTGGTGATCCGAGCTGCACATTTGAGGAAAAATGCCACCGAGCAACTTCACCCGTCAGATTGTCTCAATATTCGCGCCGAAAGATGATGAGCAGCTCAGATAACGCCACGCCCACAAAATGACAAGATAGCTTTTTCTCGTGATCTAAACCTTTAGCCGCATGATTCGCGCCATGATGAACGGACCAGATCGTCCCACGTCGCTCGGAATCCCGATCCGAGCTACTCATGTGGAGAAAATAGCATTGAGCGACACCAGCCATCAGATCTTCTCAAAATTCATGCCTCTGACCTGATGAACGGCCCAGATCACCCCACGTCGCTCGGAATCCTAATCCGAGCAACTGGCGATCCGAGTTGCTCAAGTAGAGAAAATAGGGCTGAGTGACACTGGCCGTCAGATCTTCTCAAAATTTGTGACCTGATGAACGGCCCAGATCACCCCACGATGCTCGGAATTCCAATTCGATTAACTGGCGATCCGAGCTACTCATGTGGAGAAAATACCGCCGAGCGACACTGGCCGTCAGATCTTCTCAAAATTCGTGCCTCGACCTGATGATCGGCCCAGATCACTCCATGACGCTCGGAATCCCAATCTGAGCAACTGGCGATCTGAGCTACTCATGTGGAAAAAATAGCGCCGAGCCACGTTACTCGGATTCCGGGCAACTGGCAATCCAAGCTGCTTACGCGGAGAAAATGGTGCCGAGCGACACAGGCCATCCGATCCCTCAGAAACTCGTACCGCTGGCTAATGGAAGGCCCATAAGGATTAAAAATTAATTTTTTATTTATTAAATTCAAATTATTTATTTAAAAATTGTGAAAAATGTTTAAAGATTCGGAAAAATTAATTAAAAATTCTAAAAAATAATTATAAATTCGGGAAAATATTTTTGAGCCCCTGGGCAAATAATTATTGCTTAGAATAATTAATTGAGACCCCCGAACAATAAATCACCACTTCGTAAAATTAAATAAATGGTCCGAAAAATAAATAAAAATTAAGAAAAATTACCAAAAGTCCAGGAGAGCTCAAGAACAACCATGAGCGCGCAACCAACTCTGAAGATCACCATAATACCTCATATAGGGATTCGACACCCCTCATTTGGACTCCGATACAACTCCACAAGCCATTAAAACAGTAAAACTACTCCTCAAAGGCTGATCAAACTCAGTCTTCAGAAGTGGGGGGCTCGTGATATGGCTAAAAATAGGGTTAAATCAGAACCGTCCAAATCAGATGCGAATCTTAAAGATCAGGGGTAAAATGGTAATTTCACCTGCGAGCGGGTCTGAAATGGGAACTGGGCTTTTTTCTAAAGGCCCAATATCCTATAAACGGGTCCATCTTACTGGGCGCGGATTCCAACCTGCAAAAGCCCAATCTGGCTGGATAGGATAATTAGGGTTTCTGATTGCCCTTAATCAACGGCCCTGATCACTTCTATCCATCCACTGGAAAGTAAGGATTTGATCTTATCCCGAAACTAGTTCCTAAGGCGGCTATAAATACCCCCCATCCCTCTCTATTATCGGGTAATCAATCTTTTGCCAATCAAAGCTCTTTCATAATCTTTCTGATTACTGACTTGAGCGTTGGAGGGTGCGTCGCCAGGATCAACCCCGGTGTTTTCGCACTTTTTGCAGGTCAGCGGCGGGAGATCATGGTCAAACTCCGGCGGAAAGGTGTTTCAGGTTTGACCTATTCAACATCCCAAGAATCCACAAATCTATCTGTTTGCCCCCACACCGATTTCAGCGGCAACAGAACCTGTAGTATGGGATGCAGTAGTACTTGCATTAGTTAGGATTAAAATGATTAATAGACATAAGGATTGACACATCACCGACATTGCATATTGTTCCTCATTGTTCCTATTGATACCGAATATTGGATAAGTGTTACCGTTATTGATCATTGATTACCGTTACTGAATATTGCATCATTGTTTATAGCCATTGTACCGATTATCATGGTATCGATTATTGTTATTGTTCCGTGTTATTGATTCCTATTGATCCATTGATTCATTGTTATACCATTATTCCATTGTTCACTGCTTTCTCTACTTGCTGTCCATGACATGCTCTAAGGATAATTTTTTTTCTCTTTTTAGATGAAGTGTATACATGTAATGAAGGAGAATTGCCTGCTGGAATTAGAAAACGAACATTCTAAAGACTTAATGCTTTTTAATTGCTTATTTCTTAAATGAACTTATCGTATTGAGACTTGTTACTATTGTATTGGGCTTATGTCTCGGATTTTATTATTGTTTCCAGATGCTGGATTATTATTGTGTTTGGATATTTTATTGCTTCGTTTTAAGTATTATTGTTCATGAGGTTATGATTATTGCCTACGCAATTGTTCTGTATTGACTATATAGTTGAGTTAATCGGATAAACAGCTTATGGGTGACATTAGTCATTTGCTGGGCCAATGTCATGTACTCGTATTCTGTATTTTTTGAAAGCGGGGCGTGACAATAAGTTCTATTTAGTTATTTGCATGAGATTTCAACATTAACGAGACACTTTTACAGTAATGGCAATTCATTCATGAAATCATATCAAATCGGGAACATCTCAATCATCAATCAAGTCTATAGCATGGATCTAATTGTTTTCATTTATAACGTGTATATGCAATGTGCAATAGCGACTAGGGTTCGAGTCAAAGATAATGGCACGAAAAGAGATTTATCACTTGGTTTCGCCGATGAATCCGTGATAAACTCTTGAACAAAAATAAATACAGATATGATTTGGAATTAAGAGCTACTTGCGGGAATCATTAAACATCTTGAACACAAACAATATAGGGGTTCAAGAAGAGACTTGCCTTTTAGATAGCTAATCCGAGTATAATAGAATAACGGGATGAGAATCCCGATGGTGATATATGTAACTCACGTACAACCATGCACTCACAAAAGCACGTGCACACTACGTGCAAAGAAACACAGCAGTAAGACCGCACAACAGAAAACAACGATCGTCAATAGCAACAACGATCTTCAATAGCAACAACAAACAGCGATCGTCACAACATCAAACAGCGACCGTCAACAGCAACAACGACGGCTGTCGAGGTGGTGCTCAGGGCGGTGGACTACGAAAACTCTGGGGAGAGGCAGCGGGATGGTCTCTGGCGCAACGAGCGGCAGAGCTTTGATGGTGGATGGTGGCGGAGGACTCTATTTCGAAAGGAAATAGAGGAAGGTAGGGGGAGGGTGATGGGTTCGGTGGTGAGTAGCGATTGAGGAAGGCGAGGAGGCAGGTGGTCGATGTGCGTCGAGGGGTGGAGGAAGAGCAGCGGTAGTAATAGCGGATGAGGAGCGGGATGGGTTCGACAAGGCAGAGGAGCTTCAATGGGTTCTCGGGAAGGCTTAAAGGTGGGGATGACGAGGATGATGAGCGGATGATGAGGGTCAAAGGCAGGGTGGTTGCGATCGCTGTGGAACAGGCGGCAGGATGGTGGAGTAGAGGAAGAAGATGAGGAGATGGGGATGGGTTTCGGTAGATAGGAAGGAGAAGGGTGACGGCTACTATGTTGGGGGTTTCAACAGTAAATATAGGGTTAGGGTTAGGGCTAGGGGGGTTAGCAGGTTAGGGATCCACTAAGGAGATATTATAGGGTTTTGGGTTTAAATTCAATATGGGAAAATAATAAATAACTAATAAAAATAGGATTAATAAATAGACTAATTGGGGATATCAATATGGAAAAGTTCGAATAGGATGAATAACAAAATCTTCAGCAGAAAAATTAAATAGATCGGGAGACAAAAACTGAGTTGAAAGAAAATAATAAATTATATTATTAAATGAACAAATTACAGGGGTTCAGAGATAAAATAAATAAATAATAATACCAAGAAAAAAACACAATAACTGAAAACAAGGGTTACATGATCTCAGGATGAATGTCCTCCAATACCTCCAACCACCCTCTCTACCCAAGATTTAGGTCTCTTTGCTGATAAATGTATTTCAAGCTCATGTGATTATTAAACATATTGACCTTCTCTCCATATACATAGTGCATCCACTGGTTCAAGGCAAATATGATAGCTGCAAGCTCCAGATCATGCGTCGTATAGTTCTTCTCATGAGGACACAACTGCCTCGATCCATAAGCAATAACCTTCCCCTCTTGCATTAAGACGCAACCCAAAAGCAATAACCTTCCCCTCGATCCATAAGTAAATCCTGACCTCCTTCTTAGGCGTCGGTCTAGGACAACTCTTCACTTCTTGAATTTTCTGAGGATCAGTGGCCACTCCCTCCTTAGAAAGGATATGACCAAGGAATGCCACCTCTGACTTCCAAAATTCACACTTCGATAGCTTGGCATACAAATCATGTTGCTACAAGTTCTTCAATACCTCTGCTAAGTTCTCAGCATGCCCTTCCTCTGACTTCGAATAAACCAGTATATCATCAATGAACACCACCACGAAAAAATCAATGAATGGTCGTAAAATCCGATTCATCATATCCATAAACACTGCCGGTGCATTTTTCACCCCCGAATGGCATCACCAGAAACTTGTAAAGTTCGTGCCAAGTTTTGAAAGCTGTTTTGCTCACATCCTCCTCCTTCACTCGAATATGATGATATCATGACCATAGATCAATCTTTGAAAATACAGTCACCACCTGGAGCCTACTAAACAAATCATCGGTCCGTGGAAGTGGATACTTGTTCTGAATGGTCACCTTGTTCAATTCTCGGTAGTCAATGCACATCCTCTTTGACCCATCCTTCTTCTTTACTAGAAACACTGGTGCACCCCATGGTGAAGTACTCGGCCTGATGAACCCCTTACCCAGCAACTTCTCAATCTGCTTCTTTACCACATCTTGCTCTACAGATGCCATCGTGTACGGAGCCTTAGATATTGAAGCACTTCCTGGCTGAACATTGATGCAGAACTCAACATCTCGCTGTGGTGGTAACCGGGATAGATCTTCCAAGAACACAGTAGGAAAGTCTCTAACAACTGGAATCTCCCTGACCTCATCCGGAATCATAAACTTCGATATAGCTGCAATCACCTTCGTGTTTCCCTTCTTCCCTTGAAAAGTTACCACGGGTCCCCCTAGTGCCTTCACTATAACCTCTTTATTCTTGCATTTAATTGTAGCATCATAAATTGCCATCCAGTCAATGCCCACAATCACATATACACCCATGACGAGCAGTTCGATGAGATCAATTCCGAAAAGCCTCCCACCGATCCCGATATCACAATCCCCATAATACCGATCAGCAAGTAACTCCTCCCCTAATGGCGTTTCCAGTGACAAGACTCTGCCTGGAAAAAATCTTAGGCTCCACACCCAACACCTTAGCAAAATTGGTCGACACAAATGTATGCGAACAGCCAGTATCAAATAAAACTTTTGCTTGTATTCCATTAATCATAATATATCCTGAAACATGAATAGTGATACTCAAAACTTCATTTTATTCTTAAATAAAGTCTTATTTAATACATCCAATAAAATTAAAATTTTTGCATACCCTGGATTACATCTTCTGAGTTACCACCATCATCCTCAGTTAACACAAATACTCGCCCTTTCCTCTACTGTTTGCCACCACTTGCACCACCCTGCTTCAACTGTGGGCAAACAGGTTTGATATGCCCTTCCTTGCCACACTGGAAACAAGTCTCTGTCATTTCTAGCTTAGGACATGAGGTCCTAAAGTGGATCGTCACTCCACAATTAAAGCAAGTCATGCCCTGAACTGCTGTTGCTTTCTGGTTTGGCCCACTGAATCTACCCTTCTTCTCCGAGAACTTCCATCCACTCTGATTGGTTATTGCTGGCTTTTTATTTTTGTTCCAGGTTTCCTGCTTCTTCTAGAACTGATCCTTGTCCTCCTCTGTCATGGCTGCCCTCCTATGAAGTTTGTCGAACCTCCTGATCCTCAATGGTATCATTCGGGACCTTAGATTCGGCCTCAAACCTTGCTGAAATTTTCTTGCCTTATTTGCTTCATCAACTACCAGCTCTGGTGCATACCTCGAAAACTGCGTGAACTTAGTCTCATACTCACGCACCAACATACTGCCCTGCTGTAGGTTCAAGAATTCCATCCCTTTCTTTTCCTGAATGTCCAAGGGGAAATAGTAATCCCTGAACTCATCAAGAAAAGCCTCCCAAGTCACCTTCTCTCCGCCAAAAGTCCTCTTTACCAACTGCCACCAGACGCCTACATCTTTTTCCAGTTGCATCGTGGCCAATTTCCCATTGTTGGCTGCGGGGGTTTCGAGAACCTCGAAGATCACCTCCATCTTTCTTATCCAATCATCGCCCTCGTCGGGATTAGCTTTCCCTTGGAAAACCGGTGGCTTCATCCACTTGAAAGACTCCACTTGCTTGATAGGATTTGCATTAATAGCTACAAGCCCTGCTCTCCGGTTCCGAGTCACACTAGCCGCCATGAATGCATTCAGAGTCTGAAAGACTATGGCAATCTCCGTATATAAATCAAGCCTTCCCCCGTGGGAACCTTCAGCCTCGTCATCATTCCCACCATTTATAGCCCTGAGTCCTGCCATTCCACTGAATACTGCAAAACACGGGTGATTGTTAGAGCACCACAACATAAATCATATTTATATCAACTGCCCACTATAGAAAAATATGTTCATACTCAAACCATTTCATTTAGTTTTGTTTTGTGTTTAATACTCACACTCTAATGTCCACCTAGGTACTCACGCTAGTGTCCCCCTAGGTTCATTCCCTATACCATGTTTAACATAACTAATTGAAGCATGTTCTGATACCAACTCCGTGTAGACTGCCACCTACCACTCACGACGGTAATGGCTACAAAAGGGAACCTCAGAGCTTGTTTTATGCAATAGCCTCTCGACTGTTGCAACCACATTGGTGGCTAGCCGACCTGGGCATATCAAGGTAAAAGACAATGCTTCGCCATCAATCACACTGTGAGAACACCTGATCATGCTTCTGACATTGCCTTCTTGTCTAACCAAGCTCTAATACCATTTATAACGCCTCGAGCCCTACAGAACCTAACCACAGCCCCACCACAGGGCACAACCTAACCAAAAGTGTTATAGCTTAGTAGGTGCTCTGGGATCATTTGACACTATATATATATACTCAATTCCAATCCCCCCCCACCGATGTGGGACTAAGAAACTCCACACCACCACACGTACACAACACACTCCAATTCCCTCCTGCCTTACTCACGTGATTAGCCACACCCCTGGGGGCCCACTCCAAATGCAGCCAACCCCACTCACCAATTCTCATCTTCATTCAATTCCCTGGCCATATTTCCCACACTCAAGCCCCCATAAACCAAATCTATAGGCCAACTTCCACTTTCTTCAATATATTATTATTATTATTATTATTATTATTATTATTATTATTATTATTATTATTATTATTATTGTTGTTGTTGTTGTTGTTGTTGTTGTTGTTGTTGTATTTCCGTATAATATTACATATATATACACTCTTAAGTACGGGATGTTACAGTATTAGTAAGGGAGGAAGACAGGGTATAGAAGCCCATCTATTATGTCTGTAAAGCCCTGCACAATGCTAAACTCTGATACACCAGGATGGAAAAGGACGCCTATGCGTTGGTGATGGCCACTCGAAAACTCCGACTATACTTTCAAGCCCGTCCATCTGAGTCCTAAACGACCAGCCTCTTAAGATGTTCCTCAACAAACTAGAGAATTCTGGCAGCTTGATCAAGTGGTCAATCGAGCTAAGCTAGCATGACATCAAATACCAACCTCGGACAGCCATCAAAGGGCAAGCCCTCGCAGAATTCATCACGGACTGTACCATTCTAGAAGCATCTGAAACCTAAGAGGATGAACCAGTGTGGGAGACCTATGTTGATGGATCATCCTGCGAGGGTGGAAGTGGAGCTGGCGTGATACTCAGAGGGCCCCGACGACGTCGTCTTCTAGTACTCCCTACATCGCAATTTTTAGGCCTCCAACAACGATGCAGAATACGAAGCCATGATCGTTGGACCCATGCTAGCCCACAAGGCAGGAGCAAGACGTGTGAGGGCCATCAACGACTCTCAGCTCGTGGTCAATCACATTTTCGGGATTATGAAGTCCATGACGCCCTGATGATCCAATACTTGGCACGCATCAGGCAACTCTTATGATTCTTCAAGGGCACCGCTGTTGAGCTCATCGAGGGAACTAAATAGCCAGGCCAATGCCTTGTCCAAGCTCGACTCGTCATCCTTCAGGGGCCTAGATCACACTGTCCTCGTTGAGACCTTCCCCAAGCCTAGCATCGAGAACCCTGTGGTCCTTTGCATCAACCCAGGCATTCAAGCGGGCACTTGGACGGATCCCGTCCGGAAGTTTTTAGCAGATGGGAAACTCCCACTAGACCCGGCCGAAGCCAAGTAAACAAGAATTCAGTCAGAAAAATTTACCCTGATCAATAATGTACTCTTCAAGTGCTCGTACACTAAGGTGAACGGGAGACCTGATCATTTATGTCTGAGTCCCGATGAAGCCAAGTATGCGCTAAAGGAGCTGCACGAAGAAATTGGGGGATGCCATAATGGCAGCAGTTTGTTCGTGAGAAAAGTACCCAACCACGACTACTATTGGCTAACCATATTGCAAGACACCCATGATCTTGTGAAAAGGTGTGGCCCCTGCTAGATCTCTTTGATCAGACACTTGCCCCAAGCCGAACTTAAGTCACCTAGTTGGCCCCTTTCTGAAGGCCGCAGGGCCAAAGATGCTTCCTCATAGTGGCTGTCGACTACTTCACTAAGTGGGTCGAAGCAGAACCTTTGGCCACAATCCCTGAACATCAAGCCCAGCAATTCATCTGGAAACACATTATTTGTCGATTCGGGATCCTGTGCATGCTCATCACCAATAACGGAACTCAATTTGCAGGCAAAAATTTCTGAAAGTTCTGCGAAGACCTCGGGATCCAACAGCGATTTTCATCAATAGCCCATCCCCAGTCGAACGGCCAAGCTGAAAATGCCAATTGCCAAATTCTCGAAGGCCTAAAAAACGGTTGGAAAAATCTCCTAAGGGGCTGTGGGTCGACAAATTGCTGAGCGTTCTTTGGTCATATCGAACAACCAAAAGAAATCA
Organism: Hemerocallis citrina; assembly: GCA_017893485.1. Taxonomy (NCBI): domain Eukaryota; kingdom Viridiplantae; phylum Streptophyta; class Magnoliopsida; order Asparagales; family Asphodelaceae; genus Hemerocallis; species Hemerocallis citrina. The sequence goes on from CM030358.1 coordinate 288,863,439, forward strand.
TACGGGCGAGTCCCCATTCAACCTGACATACCGGACAAAGACTGTCATCCCGCTGGAAATCGGGCTCCCTTCGCCTAGGATCATGGCTTTCAATGAAGAAACCAAGTCGAGTGACCTCAGGCCAACTTGGATATAGTCAACGAAATCCAGGAAAAATCCACCATCATAAGAAATATCTATCGGCAACAGATTGAAAGGTAATACAACAAGAAGGTTCGTCCGACCGACATCAAGGAGGGTGACCCCGTATTTAGGAAGCTCACTATTTCCAACCCCACCATGAAAGGCAAGCTGGCCCCGAACTGGGATGTCCCGTAGAAGATCACCCAAGTGGTACGCCCTGGCACGTACCGCCTCGAATACTTGGGGGACAGGATAGTCAAGAGACCCTGGAACGCTAAGCATCTTATTAAGTTCCATGAGAGACAATAGGAACGTTTGTGGTTGTAATCGGCACTACGCGCTAGTCCTTTTGTGTAACTAAGCAAGAAAAAGCAATGAAGTTTAAATCTTTCGCCAAGACAGAATCTTTCACGCCCTCGTCGCTCGGCTTCGACGTCGAGCTAGCAACGAAAGATTTCTCAATCTCTCACATCCTCACTGCTCGGCTTGGACTCTGCTCAATGATATATTTCAACAATTTCTCATGTCCTCGTCTCTCAGCTTGGACTTCGAGCCATATCAAGATATTTCTCAATCTCCCACAATGACTTCAAGCTATAACGAGAGATTTCTCAATCTTTCACATGGACTTCGAGCCCAAACGAGAGATTTCTCAATCTCTCACGTTCTTGCTACTCGGCTTGGACTTCGAGTCATAATGAGAGATTTTTCAATTTCTCACATGGACTTTGAGCCCAAACGAGAGATTTCTCAAATTCTTAAGTCCTCGGTTCTCTGCTGATACTCTGCTCAATAAGAGATTTCTCAATCTCTCACGTCCTCACCGCATGGCTTGGACTTGGAGCCATAACGAGAAATTTCTCAATCTCTCACATGGACTTCGAGCCCAAACAAGAGATTTCTCAATCTCTCACATTCAACAGGTCCACCTCACCAACACATCGAGATCGAAGCCGACAACAAAAAGCAAAAGGATCGTTTTATTACAACATATGAATGTTTATTGATACAGTGGCCGAGGCCATATCACAACTCTTACGATCTCGGTCCATATGATTACAACAAAATTACAACTGTTACAATCTTGGCCAAACAACGAAATTACAACTGTTACAATCTTGGCCTAATCTTCCTCTTGGGGGACCTTAGGACTGATGCAAACCTAGTTTGAGCCCAATCGAATGGGTTGGCTCACTGACGAGCCAACTAGGATCCCTGAGGGTCGCTAAGGCATATACTCCAGCAATAGAACTCTGGGCATCCCTCGGTCTCGCTAGCTCCAGCATCAAGGTCGGAGACGGACCTCCAACAGAGGGCCAACCACCGCTGAAAGAACAGGATCGGGATCCACCCACTCCGAGCATGACCTTCAACATTTGTATTTCCAATTTCTTCTCCACTATAACCTCGCGAAGGAATGATTTAGATGTCGGTCGCCGAGCGAAAACACCGGACACAGATCATCTAGTCTCAGCTCTCCCTAAGTCACGGTCGGCAATCGTCTTCTTTAGACGAGCCGACTCCAAGCTCAACTCCTTTGACTTATTCATAAAATAAAAAACAGCTACATCTCGATCTCGAGAATGTTTGTGATAGCGCACCAAGACAGACTCTATGGATTTCAGTTTACCCCTAAGGCGCTCCACCTCGGCATCACGAGGGTTGGCCACGAAGGGCTCCTTCATCTGGCACAAAGAAGGAAATGACACATCATTCCGAGCCTCAAAAGGTCACACCATAGATATTACTGATGGAACTGAGATGAATCCCAGGACTACGGATTGGTGTGCGTATCGATCGTTAAAGATAAACAGATTGCTTAATGGTGATCTAACCCTATACAGCGGAAACTAGGGTTCACAATTATACCAGCGGTGAGAAGAAGACGACAGCGACCCCAAGATCTTCTGCACGTATTCCTTCCTCGGGTTGGACGTCGTGTGGGCGACGATCTCCCAACCTTTCTCCCTTGGCTGACCTCTTTTTCTCTCCTTACGTGAATCACGAGATTTGAGAAAAAAATCTTATATTTCTGATTGTCAATGACGGCCAGAGAAATAGAGGATATATATAAGGCTACGGCAGGGACCATGAGGAGAAATTAGGGTTAGGTCTCCTAACGGATCTGGGTATCCCGTGTTCAGCCCGAACACACAACCCAGGCCCATTAACAATAGCTCGGTCCACTAAGGAGCTATTGTTGCACTACCTTCCTAATCCCAAATTATATTTATGGGCTCCTTTTATTATATGCTCATTCAACTCCCCATGTTAAGATATCGAATGTCCGTCGATCAAATTAAGTTACTGACAACTACATTGATCAACATCTTTTATCCTTAAGTAGTACCACTCAACTTTATTTGTCATGTCGGATGTAATCCACCTGCACGGTTTACATGACAATCCTTATGAGCTCCTTAAGGGGACATCATCAACCCGACGTATCGGGACATGGATTCCTTTTACAATCAACAGCCCATCATACATACAATGCTATTACCCAATTCATAGAGGTTGTTGATCCATAATGAATCTCACTCTTTTATGAGTCAAAGTAATGCACACTGCATATACATGTCTGTTATTATATCTGGATTAAGAGCATAAGCATCCATAATAACAGAGGTATTTGTTCTCTTTTGTAGTCAGTACAAAGAGAACAACCTCAAGTGGTCATGTTCAATACACACAAAGTGTACTAGTGTAAACCTATAGTCAAGACAGACTAATACCAGATTACACTACAACCTTTCCAATGGATTGTCCAAGTCCGTCTAGGTTGTGAACTATTTATATATTCCATAGGGAACTGATAATATGATCTTCTGTGTGACACCTCACACCATATTATCAACCTTATAGAATATCAGACACTTGCATTATATAATAATGAACACAATATGCAAACATATGCCCATATGATTCTCATTCAAAAAAAAATAAGGAAATAAAGTTAATACAAAAGTGATGCTTTTAGTATATAACCCTAACAATTACGCCAAAAAATCCAAAGTCAAATAGTTCAGTCAAAAATTCATTACATTCACCAAAATTCTTACCAACAGCAGTGGCCAGTCCACGCTCGGTAAATACAAAAACAAAAAGAAAACGGATAGGATAAAACTACTGCTTAGAAAAGAGAGGCACCTCTTCGTCGGCCGCGGTGTTGACATTCCTCGGCCAACGGTACTTCACCCCCTTCCTCACCATCTCCCCCGGGAATTTTCGGATGCTCGAGAAGTTTCATCCCATAATGAAACTCCTCGAGTTGACACTTGGGGTAGTAGTACAGGACATGCTCAAGGGCCCAGTTGTACGCCTTGTCCTAGGCCTCGATGACCTTGTCAATGGCTGCATTCTTCGTCTTCTTCAGCTCACTGGCGACCACCTTCCTTACTTCCCCCTCCACCTTCACTCGGTCATTGGCGAGGGAAGTCATTTCGGCCTTAAGGGACCGCTCACAGGACTCAGCCGCGTCCAGCTTCAACTTCAAGTTCTTCATCTCACACTCATATCGTTAAACATTTTTCACCTCCCGCTGGAGCTCGGGGGTGTGCAGCCTCATCATCTAGGCTCTGGCCAGTGATGTCTATAAACAAAGGGCTAAGATTTGGAAAGATAAAATAGAAAAATTCCAAGGTAAGGAGTCACAGAGTTGAAAGAAACCTTACCAGCACGCTGGCCTAAGCCCACCTCATATAGCATGCCTCGAGAGTCTCGGTCACTAGGTCTTCCCTATTGCGAGACGTGGCCAGGTGTTCCACCACCTCGATCGCTACCAGCCTCTCGGTCTGTGTATCGACCGCCTTCACAGCCCAGTTGGGAGCCCACGATCTGAGCCCCTCTTCGCCCATGATCTCTTGGGCTACGAGGTGGACAGGCGGGATGCTCAGCACGTCCGTAGCCCTAAGGTTACTTGAGCTTGATGCCTCCTTCTCAGAGCTTAGGGTCCCGACGATCAAGAGGGCCCTATGCTTCTTGGACTTTGGGTCAAAAGTCCCTTCGGAGCACCCCTCAGAGGACCTCTTCCGCTGCTTTGCCTGGTCGGCAGCCCTCTGCTTGGCCAGTTGGGCCCACCTCGCGTCGGTAGCTACAACGTCCATTGCTAAGAAAGAAGAAAAATAACCATTAGAACGAAGGAAAAAAAGTTGAACAAAAAACATACAAGGGTCAATGGGGCTCAGTCCGATCCTGGACAGATGTATCTCATTCACATTCGGACAGCTAATGCAGTTGCTAGCGACGATCCGATCCACATCGGCCCACTCCTCATCTGTCAAGTCTTTCCTCTTCGGAGGTTTGTGATTCGACTTGTAAAAATTCCAGGTCGTAGGAATTTCCAAAGGTACCTGATTTTGGACGATGAAGTATTTCTCTTTCCATCCTTTTATGATTCCGGATGCCCATGGACTACCTTCTTGTGGGGATGAGGCGATATGTAGTATATTCCCTCGTGCTTTCCCAATGAACTGACCCCTAACACGGCTCGAAAGTACATCAGCTTCTAAGGCACTCCCCTCTCCTCGCAAAGCAACATGAAGCACACAAGCTGCTTCTAAGAGTTTGGGCCGTACTGCATCAGGCTCTGTCACGCCCTGCTTCCCAAAATACGGGAATACGAGTCCGTGATGAAGGCCCAATGATTGATTTTAACATCATCCATAAGTTGTACCTGTAACCCCTGTTTTTGCAAATTCGTATTTTCTATGTATTTCCTGTATTTAAATTTTTTGTAAATTAGTTTTTTCGCTTTCAATTATTTTTGTTAAAATGTATTGTCGGATCTTCTACTAAAATCTATTTTCGATCAGTAATTTTATTGTAAGTATTTTCAAATGATTCTTATATTATAAGACAAATCTTATTATTGTTATTATTACTTTGATTTCCATTAATATTACTATTACTATTATAATTATTATTACTATTATTATTTTTTTACCATTTTTCTTATTATTATTATTGTTATTAGTATTATTGTTATTATTATTATTAATTTTGGCTAGTTATTAAAAATCCATTTCTAGGTACTAATTGTATCTGTAGCTATTTTAAATAAATTCTATATTGTAATGTAAATTACATTTTAGTATAAACAATATTTTTATTGGTTATTTTATTTTTCTATTGAATTTTTTAAACCCATATATCCCTTACCCAATACCCTGACCCATTAGCCCTATACCACTTTACCCTATACCCGTTACCCCTGTCAACTTAGTACCTATATGATGTATACCCAAAAATCCCTATTCACGCCTAACCCTAAACCAACTCCTATATATACATACCCTGTTTTACCCTATTCTTATAGCAAACCTATTAGCCACTATCCCTGTTCCTTCACCCCTTACCCCCCGATCTCCTCTCTCCCTCATCCTCTTTGCTGCATCCGGTCGTCCCCATCCTCCAGCTCTCCCTGTCCTTAGCCATCCGCAACGCCGTTCTCTCTCCCCATATAACCACTCCCGATCCCCCGTGTCCTCCTCCTGCTGTGCGCCTCTCCCTGTCGCGACCCCCCCCCAGCAAGTCGCGATGCCTCAGCCCGCAACAGTGCAGCGCCCTGCCTTGTTGTCGCGCCGCAAGACTACAGCGCCAACCACCTCCGGTGCCCCGCCTCTCCATCCTCCTCTTATCCTGAGCTCTCTGTAATATTCCGGTCGGATATTATATTGGTATTATTATTATTTTTAAAATTAAAATATTTTTATGGAAATTTTTTGGTTTTACTTACAAAAACTTATCTGTATATATATACTAGTAAGTATATATATGTATTGAATTGGTTTTGTGCACTTGTACAAAGTCTTGTAAAATGTGTTTTTTGAGAAAATGTCTATAAAATCTCCGGCTGGTATTAAAAATTAGTATTTTATTATTATTTTATTTTTATTTTCATAATTGAAATATTTTTTGTGGATATTAGTCGGTTTTGTTAATAAACATTATATATGTATATATACCAGTCTGTATACATCTGTATTATATCAAATCGGTACTGAAATCTTCCAAGTCGGTAATAAAATTATTTTTATTATTATTTCTGAATTAAAATATTTTTGGTAGAGATTATTTGTTTTAACTAATAAAAATTATCTGTATAGACAGATATATGTACGTATATGTACTGTATCAGTTTCGTACGTTTATACGAAATCATGTAGTATGTGATTTTGGGAAAACACCTCTTAATTTTTTATCAATCATGATCAGATAGGAGGTTAGGATTGGATTAAGGTTTTATTGCAATTTAAATTTGCAAATTGAACGAATTAGGGTTTGATTGCAATTTAAATTTGCAAATGAAACTCAAAATGTTTTGAGCCACAAAGAGAGAGAGACAAGTGGCTTTCTCTCTCTACCACACCTCTCTCTCCCTCTCTTATAAGTGGCCGACCACATTCTAAAGGGAAAAAGCCCTATTTCATTTTTGTTCTCTCCATCTCTTTCTCATCTCTTTCTCCTTCTTCTTTACTTGTTTTTATTTTTGAAAAAAATTGAGAAGAAAAGAAAAGAAAAGAGAGATCAAAAGAAAAAGAAAAAGAGTCGGTTCATTTTTGGTGTTCTTGAAGAGCAGCAAGAACAAGGAGCAAGGAGGAGAAGGATAGCAAAGCAAGTCCTTCCTACACTTTAGGGTGGGGGTTTCTCATCTCATGTTTGTTTTAGTTATTATTATTGTTATTATTCCTAATAAATTCAAGAAGTTGGACTAAATCATGTGCATATTGTTTATGTGGACCAGAATAAAATGGCATGCAAGGGTTGAAGTGGTAGAACACAAAATAACACACTAAAGATTCAATCTTGTAGTTTAGACGGATAGAATTAATTACTTGTGCTAAAGTTGAAATTTTGACTCCAAATTAATTTTAGCGGTTCTCATATATGTTATTATCATTCTTTATTTTTTATAGAACTTTCTGGGTTAATTTGATGAGTTAAATAAATCGTTTCCCCAAAATAGCGAGTTTTGCAACAAAACTGTTGTTTTGCAACAAAACTGTGGTTTTGGTTGATTTGACTTGCGTTTAAAGGACTGGATTTTGAGTTCCTTACGGAATCTGAAAAAGTATTCAACTAGAAAGTTGTAGTACATTTTCTCTCCTTTCCAAAATGGCCTATTTTGTTAGATTCCGAAAAGTATTGCAAAAGTTATGAGCTTTACAAATCTCAGCAGCCAGCTTTTTGGCTGAAGCTCGCTGTCTGGATGGTTCGAAGTTTTTGCACCTCTTATTAATTGAATCTGAAAAAGTGTTCAACTGGAAAGTTGTAGTAGATATTCTCCCCTTTCCAAAATGGCCTATTTTGTTAGATTACGATAAGTATTGCAAAAGTTATGAGCTTTACAAATCTCAGTAGCCAGCTTTTTAGATGAAGCTCGCTGTTTGGATGGTTTGAAGTTTTTGCACTTCTTATTAATTGAATCTGAAAAAGTGATCAACTAGAAAGTTGTAGTAGATATTCTCGCCTTTCCAGAAAGCCCAATTTTTCAAGATTCAGACAAGTATAACAAAAGTTATGACATTTACAAGTTTCAGCTTTTGCTGTAACTTTTACTGTCTTTTGTTGTCTTTGTATCGTGTTCAAAGAGCGGGAAATCGAATTCCATAAAGAATCTGAGAATGTTGTTAACTAGGAAGTTGTAGTAGATGTTATTAGCTTTCTAGAAAGTCCAATTTTGTTAGATTTCGACGAGTATAGCAAAAGTTACGAGCTTTAGAAGTTTCAGCTTTGTGCTGTCTTTTGTTGTTCTTGAATCGTGTTCAAAGTGCGGGGAATTGAATTCCATAAGAAACCTGAGAAAGTTGTTAACTAGGAAGTTGTAGTAAATGTTCTCCCCTTTCGAGAAAGTATAATTTTGTTGAATTCCGATAAGCATAGCAAAAGTTATGAGCTTTGGAAGTTTGAGCTTTTGGTTGTGCTTTTGTTGTTCTTAAATTGTGTTCAAAGAGCGTGGAATTGAATTCCATAAGGAATCTGAGAAAGTTGTTAACTAGGAAGTTGTAGTAGATGTTCGCCCCTTTTCAGAAAGTATAATTTTGTTAGACTCCAATAAGTATAGCAAAAGTTGTGAGCTTTACAAGTTTTAGCTTTTGGTTGTGCTTTTGTTGTTCTAGAATTGTGTTCAAAGAGCGGAAAATTGAATTCCATAAGGAATCTGAGAAAGTTGTTAACTACGAAGTTGTAGTAGATGTTCTCCCCTTTCCAAAAAATATAATTTTGTTAGATTCCGACAAGTATAGCAAAAGTTGTGAGCTTTACAAGTTTCAGCTGTGTGCCGTCTTTTGTTGTTCTTGAATTGTGTTCAAAAAGGGAGGAATTGAATTCCATAAGGAATCAGGGAAAGTTGTTAATTAGAAAGTTGTAGTAGATGTTATTAGCTTTCTAGAAAGTCCAATTTTGTTAGATTCCGACGAGTATAGCAAAAGTTACGAGCTTTAGAAGTTTCAGCTTTGTGCTGTCTTTTGTTGTTCTTGAATCGTGTTCAAAGTGCGGGGAATTGAATTCCATAAGAAACCTGAGAAAGTTGTTAACTAGGAAGTTGTAGTAAATGTTCTCCCCTTTCGAGAAAGTATAATTTTGTTGAATTCCGATAAGCATAGCAAAAGTTATGAGCTTTGGAAGTTTGAGCTTTTGGCTGTGCTTTTGTTGTTCTTGAATTGTGTTCAAAGAGCGTGGAATTGAATTCCATAAGGAATCTGAGAAAGTTGTTAACTAGGAAGTTGTAGTAGATGTTCGCCCCTTTCCAGAAAGTATAATTTTGTTAGACTCCAATAAGTATAGCAAAAGTTGTGAGCTTTACAAGTTTCAGCTTTTGGTTGTGCTTTGTTGTTCTTGAATTGTGTTCAAAGAGCGGAAAATTGAATTCCATAAGGAATCTGAGAAAGTTGTTAACTAAGAAGTTGTAGTAGATGTTCTCCCCTTTCAAAAAATATAATTTTGTTAGATTCCGACAAGTATACCAAAAGTTGTGAGCTTTACAAGTTTCAGCTGTGTGCCGTCTTTTGTTGTTCTTGAATTGTGTTCAAAAAGGGAGGAATTGAATTCCATAAGGAATCAGGGAAAGTTGCTAATTAGGAAGTTGTAGTAGATGTTCTCCCCTTTCCAAAATGTCTCCCCTTTCCAAAATGTTCGATTTGGTTAGATTCCGATAAGCGGAGTGGAAGTTATGACCTTTACAAGTCACAAGAGCTAGCCTTTTGGCTGAAGCTTCGCTGTTTAGGTTGTTCGAGGTTTTTCTAGCTCTTAATGACTGAATCTGACAAGGTCATCAACTAGAGAGTTGTAGTAGAGTTTCTCACCTTTCCAAAATGTCATATTTGGTTAGATTCTGATAAGCGGAGTAGGAGTTATGACCTTTACAAAGTCACAGCAGCTGGCCTTTTTGGCTGAAGCTCGTTGTTTAGGTTGTTCGAGCTTTTTCTACCTCTTATTGACTTAATCTAGAAAAGTTTACAACTAGAGAGTTGTAGTAGACATTCTCACCTTTCTAAAAAGTCCAATTTTGTTGAATTTCGATAAGAATAGCATGTTTAATTGCTTCTAGGTTGTTAGAAGGCTTTTTATGTTGATTTTTCTATAAAAGATCAAGTTCTCTTTAGTGGTATGTTTATATTGGGCTATTAGAAGATTCTTCTGTTGCTTCTGAATATAAAAGATCAAGTTTTGCTAGTAGCATGTTATTTTGCTTCTAGGTTGTTAGAAGACTTTTATGGTTGCTTCTATATGATTCATTTGTCGCATACATAGACAGTTGGCTCGTATGTAATTCGTTTGGCTCATACGTAGCTAGTCGGCTCGTATGTAAGTTGTTTTGCTCGTAAGTAGCTTATTATGTAGTACGCAGTTATTATGCTCGTCTAGGGTGATATTATTACCCTATGAGCCATCGTCCATCAAGACGTGTATTTATTTTAGTCCTCGTAGACTGTGGACGAGTCACCCCTCGTGCACCGTCAGATCTTAACCGGTGTAGGTTGATCACGGGCCGGGAGTGTAGATGGAATCCAAGTTTACGGCAAGTAGCATGCGAATACGTTCGTATTGCTGGGGTCTAGGATACGGTTTGTGCCTTCTCATGAGTTGGGAGCACAGGATCCGTATCTCGTCTGTTAATTTCTGAAGTGCCATGATGAGGGCGGGAGAGATTCCTGTGGGAGCTAGGGGATGGACCCCCAGAACTCCGTCATGCTCTATATCAAGAAAGGCGAACAAGCTATAGACTACGGTTTATCTGCTAGGGGGCCATAGCGGATGCTTCGAGCTAACCTGTGTTGTAGTTAACTCCAAGGGTTCGTCAGATTTTTGAGTGAGGTCCGGTATGCCGGACAATAGTGGCAAACGGAGACACCACTATATGACTGCAAATGGCGGGATTAGACCATTTCAGAGCAACCTCATCAGTCATGCTGTATCTTCAGAAATATATTAAGTACAAGAGTAGAATTCATGGCGCGGGTTCAAATCCCTATATATGAAGAAACGGCTTATTATGGGCGTATGTTGATATGGACGGCATACTATTCCGGAGACTTGCTTGCATTAGAATAAGAGCATCCTTGCATTAGTTAATCTTGCATTAGAGTCTAAGTCATAGTATACAGTGATACATCAATTATATATATATACACGTTTCTCTTTTCATCAATCTGTTTGTTTAAAGTTGAGAATGACTGCTAGTCATCAGCCTTAAAGCATCAGTATATGTACTGACGTCCCCACTTCAATATGTACTGGATTGCAAAACTACAGGTACAGGACTCAAAACTCAAGGCAAGAGAAGCAAAGTGTTGATTTCAATTGTAATGTATGTTGGGTACCATTGTAACATCTGTTGTAAATTTATTTATGTTGAGAAGCATCCAAGTGAAAGTACCAAGTGTTATATTATTCATTGTACTCTGATGTAATTTTAACTGAAAGTTTGTAACACTTGGGCTTGTATGGCATTATTGTAACACTGATGTAATGTATTGCAGTTTTATAACATTCAGACTTGTAATACATTTGTATTAAATAAAAAGTTTTAAATTTTCTTGTTTTTCTGTGTATTGTGGCTAATTGAAGGAAAAGATTTCTGGCTTATGTCACGGTTTCCCAGTAGATGGAAATCGGGGCGTTACACTCTCCCCGGTGCTTCCCCTCCTGTCGCGACGCCAACGGCAGCACCAGATCCCGTCGCGCCTCCCTGTGCGTGCCATGCCTCCGGACGCTGCAGCAACGTTAGCCACCCATGACAGTCGCATCGCGCTTCCCGCGATGTGTTCCTAAGTCAAAAGTGCAGCACCCATCCCCTGGCCACCATCCCCTCCGTCGTGCTGCCCTTTTTCCGCCGTCGCACTGCCTGTCCAGCGCCGCTGCCCAGCCGTCAGAGCCAAGCCAGTGCACCCCTTTGCCGTTACTCTGTTTATGATGGCTTGATTTTGGGCCGTCGATCACCTTGATGATCATGATCATCATATCCATCATCTTGATCTTGATCTTCGATCTGATCCGTCCGATCTTGTTAATCTTGGTCATTGATCTTGGATCTAACCATTGGATCTCTTGATCTTCATCATCTTGGATCTAACCGTTGGATCATACGTGCATGTTGTTCATGACTTGTTGAATGATCTCGTACGCTTGATGTGTTATTCGTAGTATAACTCGTTGTAGACTTTCTAAATACCCTATACCATGTTGCTTCAACATCTAGTACACCATATTTCGCATTTGGTTATGTTTTGGATGAGTTTGATATGAACTAGTTTGTTTCGTGCATAAAGGATATTTTCTATTTTGCTGGTACGCCATTTTTGTTCAGTAATTTAAACCGTATTAAGTTCAATATATGAAAATATTTTGTGAATATGAATTACAGAGGATTCTGTCTACTTTCTATATTTTCTGACAGATCTCAGTTTAGATTTATGAATTTCAATTTATGACTATTTTACTGCATATGTGTTTAAAATTCTAGATCCAGTTTTATACGTATTCTGTATGATAATTTATTTTTCTACTGATGTTAAAGATAATATTTTGATCCAATATTTTTTTGGTTATAACTATACTTGATTGCAATTAACCCATAATTTTTGTAAATTTAATTAATGACTTTTATACCATATCCTATGCTTGCAAACAAATACTATACTTGCAAAATTTTCATACTATTCAGTAAAGATACATAATTTCGACCTGATTCTACTTGCTGTTTATAAAAACTTTGTGAATATGAAGTTTAGCCTACTGTATCTACTTTATCAACTTTTTGACGGATCTGGATTTCGATTTATATTTTGTGAGATATCGCTGTTTTAGTACTGTAGTGTTTGTGATTCCATATTTATAAAACTACCGTATCTTGCTGCTTTCTGATTTTATTTGACTCTTCTATCTATGTTGGAAAATTATGAAATTTTATTTTCTATTACTAAACATACTAGGGAATATCCACGATTTTTTGTGTATTTAATTAGTAAGTTTTCATGCTGTTTTCCTGTTTATGAATACAAACTTCTGATTTCTGGCTGAACACGTTTTCTGGATACAAATCTGTTTTGAGACTTGTTTTTGTGAAATACCATATGACTTATATATATTTTCTGGATTCGTCCGAGAGTTCATTTTCCAAATTTTCTGACGGATCCAGGTTTGCATATTCGTAGCAACGGGAATCTCAGATTTAGTGCAGTACTGTCTTGCTGTCCTGAATTAGAATTTTCGTTTTCCTACTCTTTTATGTATTGTCTCTCACTTGTGCATGTTTATATTCCAACCTAAACCTGTTACTTGTTTATTTCATGTTATATTTGCTCTGTTTTGTGCACGTATATGCCTGTTTAATAATAATAACAAATAATCAAGCCGGGGTTAAGGGAAAGACCTTAGTAGTGGACAATATAGGTATGTGTACTCAGAAGGGGGCCCGTGTTTCCCATTACTTGCCGCCATGTTTCATGATTACATGATTCATGCTTGTTAGTATTATATGCCGCCATGTTTCGTGACTTCATGATTCCTGCTTGTTATTACTATATGCCGCCATGTTTCATGAGTACAAGATTCATGCTTGTTATTACTATATGCCGCCATATTTCATGACTACATGATTCATGCTTGTTATTATATGCTGCCATGTTTCATGATTATATGACTCATGCTTGATACTACTTGCTACCATGAATTCACGATTACGTGTTTAATGCTTGTTACGTGACACCTGAGTACATGGCCCTATAGAAACCCACCACTAGGCCTAAACGAAATTTGCATGTAAGTAGCAACCATGTGGTAAAAGTTTGGGATGCATGAAGTGCTACTTAGATAGATATAATACAGGACTTGAAACAACATGATACTTGATACTCGACACTCGTTACTTGCTATTTGTTACTTCATACTTGACACTTGATACATGCCACTTGCACTTGTTCATCTTGTCATGCTAATTGTTCTATTTTGTTATCATGCATATTCCATGCTATGTTGTTTACCCTTTTTCTGTACTTTTGTCTGCACTATACGCGACCCGTAACTTGCATTGACGGGCGTTTTGTTTTCTTTTCCTTTTCCTGCAATTTATTAAATTGCAAATTTTGGATATCAGCTTCCAGATGGTGTAGGTGATATGAGATTCTAGTTGCCAGAGATTTTTGCTATATATATTTATTTCCTTATTACTTATCTTGAACAATTGTATCTGTTACTTGGATTATTTTGTATTGGGCAATGTGACCCAAGATTATTGACTTGTTCAGATCTAGTTTATTTGAGATTATTAAATTTGTTTCAAGTAAATTCCTATCGGTGTATTGATTCATATGTGCATGCGTGATTGACTTCTCTTGCTTCCTACTCTGATTATTCTTGTGTTTGTTGTAAAGATCCTGACAGCTTATAGATGATAAAAATCATTCGCTGGACTTAGTTACGTATCCGTATTCCGTATTCTCTTTTTGGGAAGCTGGGCATGACAAGGTTTTTAGTGGTATCAGAGCCCAGGTTTGGCTAATGTATTAGTCTGACTAATATATTGGACAAGCTTGGCTCGTCCTGAGATTGACTCAACAGTACACAGACTATGCATACATGAATGAATTATAATCAACATTGATCTGGATACTAGTCTTATTCCATCCATTTTGATCCCTTATTATTCAATTCCTTGATTCCTTGATTCTTCCGCTTTTTTCAGTCGTCCTCTTTGATTTATTTCTTCTTGGGCATGAATTATTTCTTTTCGTACCCATATCCTTTGATTTCCGGTGCTATCCATTCTTTTATTTCTGCTTGGTCCGTCTGTCCACATCGCTGGTTCTACTTTGGCTTGTCAGCAGCTTGGATCATCACCAGGAAAGAAAATGTCGTCTTTTGATCCATGATGTGCATGCAGAGTCCCAGGATTCCAGGAAGTGTTCAGAATCTCACTGGAGCTAATGGATGCTATTGGTAGAGTCTTTCCGATCAATGTGGCGCAGCGGAAGCGTGTGGGCCCATAACCCACAGGTCTCAGGATTCTTTTGTTTTTTCTCCTTCCTTGCATTGGTCGCTTCTTTTCATCCCCTGTACTCGTCTTCATTTTTTGACTCGTTGGCTGGTCTAACTCTTCCTTGTCCATCCTTTCTTCGATTCCAGCTTTATCTATTTTCTCATCTCTTTGCTTTGTTATCTTGCAAGTCTTGTGTTGTTTCTTCTTCATTTTTTATACCGGTTACATCTTTCTTGCATTCTATTTTGCCATCATGCACCCATTTATTATTTGATTCAATTCTTCCGTGTTCATTCTCTCTTTGATTCCAGTTCTATCTACTTGTATTGATTCTTTCCTTTTGATACTGTTTATTCCCTTTCATGCATTCCATTTGACATCATTGTTATTCACTTCCTTCTTTTTCTGGTGTTGCCCCTGCTTTGCTCCTTCCCCTTTAATCCTCTGTTTTGTTACCCTTCCCCTCCAGTTTGCTTTTGTCATGTCCTATGTACCGCCTAAGCAAATTTCGAGGACGAAATTTTGTTGTAAGGTGGGTAGGATTTGTAACCCCTATTTTCGCAAATCCGTATTTTCTGTATATTTCCTGTGTTTAAAATTTTTGTAAGTTAGTTTTCGCTTTCAAACTATTTTTGTTAAAATATATTGTTGGATTTTCTATTAAAATCAATTTTCGATCAGTAATTTTATTATAACTATTTTCAAATGATTCTTATATTATAATACAAATCTTATTATTGTTATTATTACTTTGATTTCCATTATTATTACTATTACTTTTATTATTATTATTAATATTATTATTTTTTATCATTTTTCTTACTAGTATTATTGTTATTAGTATTATTGTTATTATTATTATTAATTTTGACTGGTTATTAAAAAATCCATTTCTAGGTACTAATTGTATTTGTAGTTATTTCAAATAAATTCTACATTTTAAAGCAAATTACATTTTATTATAAACAATATTTTTATTTGTTATTTTATTTTTCTATTGAATTTTTTTAAACCCATATACCCATTACCCAATACCCTGACCCGTTAGCCCTATACCACTTTACCCTATACTCGTTATCCCTGTCAACCAACTACCTATATGTTGTATACCCAAAACCCAAAAACCCCTGTTCACG
Organism: Hemerocallis citrina; assembly: GCA_017893485.1. Taxonomy (NCBI): domain Eukaryota; kingdom Viridiplantae; phylum Streptophyta; class Magnoliopsida; order Asparagales; family Asphodelaceae; genus Hemerocallis; species Hemerocallis citrina. Next base: position 288,879,177 of record CM030358.1, read on the forward strand.
CCTAACCCTAAACCTACCCTTATATATACATACCCTATTTTACCCTATTCATATACCAAACCTATTAGCCGCTATCCCTGTTCCTTCACCGCCTACCTCCCGATCTCCTCTCTCCCTCATCCTCTGTGCTGAACCTAGTTGTCCCCGTCCTCCTGCTCTCCCGTCCTCAGCCATCTGCAGCGCCGTTCTCTCTCTGTCTACCCACTCCAGATCCCACTTGTCCTCCTACTGCTATGTGCCTCTCCCGGTCGCGACCCCCCAGCCAGTCGCGACGCCTCAGTCTGCAACAGCGCAGCGCCCTGCCTTCCTGTCGTGCCGCAAGAATGCAGCGCCAACCACCTCCAGCGCCCCGCCTCTCCGTCCTCCTCTTATCCTGAGCTCTCCCCCGATGCTTCCCCTCCTGTCGCGATGCCAACGGCAGCACCAGACCTCGTCGCGCCTCCCTATGCGTGTCCTGCCTCCCGACGCTGCAGCAACGTCAGCCACCCACGACAGCCGCAGCGCGCTCCCCGCACTGTGTTCCTCCATCAAAAGTGTAGCATCCGTCTCCTGGCCACCTCCCCTCTGCCGCGCTACCCCTGTTCTGCCGCTGCGCCACCTGTCCTGCGTCGCCCCCCACCGTAGAAGCCAAGCCAGTGCACCTTTTTGCCGTTACTCTGTTTGTGATAGCTTGATTTTGGGTCGTCGATTGCCTTGATGATCATGATCATCATATCCATCATCTTGATCTTGATCTTCGATCTAATCCGTCCGATCTTGTTAATCTTGATCATCGCTCTTGGATCAAACCATTGGATCTTTTGATCTTCATCATCTTCATCACCATCCGCTGTAATACCCCGGATTGTACAATGCTTTATATATATATATATATATATATATATATATATATATATATATATATATATATATATATATATATATATATATATATTGTCTGTATGCATGCATATGATTGCAGTGTTTTGTTTGATTTTGTTATCGTTGGTGTGCGGTTAGGTTTGCAGGGCGGTTCATGAGGATTGTTGCATTCTAGACGATGCAAGAATGAGAAGGACCGATACTAGTATAAACACTAGTTTTTGGTACGGTACACATGCAAATATATCATTGTATGATACTACGATGGGTATATCTTGCGTACACTCGATAAACCTCTCATCTCTCATCTAAGACCCAATTAAGGACTAAATAAGGCAGCCAACCATTGTACCCCAAATCAAGGGCTAAAGACCATGGTTTTTCTCACAAAATCACCCTAGTCTACACCCTAAAACCTACTCCCTACTACCCCCACTTTCCTCTCTCTTTTCTCACTCATTTTCCCATTAAAAACCCACTCATTCTTCTCCCAAGTTCTGAAAATTTCAGAACTCAAACCCAAGAAAAGAAAGAGAAGGAGAGAAAGGAAGAAAGATTGAAGAAGGAGCTCTTGGAGTGGATTCTTGGAGAAGTGAAGCTCAAGGCCATCATCTACTCTACAATCAACTTAGGGTGGGGAGTTTCTCTAAACTTTTCTTGTTGTTTCTTGTTGATTCTTGCATGCATGTGAAGTAGTAGGATCTTAGAATGAGTGTTTAAGAGATTGGAAGTTGAATCTGAAACTAGAACCTAAAATCTTGATCTGCATGCCATTTTCTAGATTTTTCCGAGAGCAAACCACATAAAATTTGATGATGAAATTTTCACATATTGTTCCCTTATATGTCTAGATGATTCATGAACTATTTAGGGTTTCTCTGAGGTTGTTTGGTATTTTAATAAAATCCATTTTCGGAATAGTGCCGTAAGGTAGTAGCAGAAATTGTTTACTATGATACCTGAGATTGTTTGATTTTTCATAATTAATTCGCACATGACATTAATCTGAAATTTTTACCATGTTTCCCCACATGCATCTAAACTGTACAGAAAAATCAAAACAATAATTGGATGAAGTTACAGGTATGTTCAAAATTATTCTATCAACGGTAGTTAGAACTGTAACTGAGGAACAGGATGATCTTTGTGCTTAATTGTAACAAGAAGAACTCAGTGTATGCTTGGAATTTGGACATGAAACTTTTTGCATGTTGTTCATTATGAAGTCTAGTTTCTTTACTGTAAAATTTGTGACTATTGGATCAGTATAGGATTTATGACGGATTTTACAGCACGTATTGTGCTGGATTCAGTCAGATTAGACACCCTGTAGAGATGACACAATTGAGGCTCTTTAGAGCATCCACAGTGGTGATTCTCATATGCTATAATATGGCATGTACAGTAATAGCAAATAGAGAGCGATGCTGCAGTGGTCATTTGCTATATTTTTCTCATTTACACGACAGACGGGATATGATATCCCGTCTCTCCTTTTTTATTTAAAAGAAAGCGTCAGACGGTATATGATGTACCGTTTGTTAAAAATTTTTTATAATTAAATGAGAGACGGGGTATCATTCCCCGTCTCTTTATTTAAAAAATTAAAAAAAAAAAAAAGCAACTGCTCCAATAGAACAGACAACTCGTTTGGCTCGCAGCGTAGTTTTACATGATCGACAATGACATCATGCGCTTCGACAAGATTTGGTTGACCATATTTGGAACGAATTTGGGGAAGCCGATTGATAAAATGTAATACTTTCTGAATTTCAAATTTTAGACTTGTAATTTTCCGTATTATGAATTGAACAATGTATTCCGTATTTATGTAAGAGTTTGATAGTCATTTCAATGTATTCCAATTCTAATTAATTTAAATGTCCATTCGAATTTTAATTAATACGTTCACAATGAAAATTGAAGCTGGATTTATAATAAATGTAAAATTCAGGATACAATTTGTGTAATTCTTCAAACTCTTACATAAATAAATAGACATAAATGTTAATCCCTAATGAAACCTCTTTTTTCCATGATTTGTCGTTGTCTACAAATGAAATAATAACGTTGCTCATCAGGATATTTAGTCAGATCCAACCCCATTATTCGATCTTCCTCTGCTTGCTCTTTCATATCCTGGTCCCTTTTTTTCAAAGCAAGTTTCAACTCCGTCGATTGTTATGTCCTTGTGTCTCAATATAGCAGGTGTTAAATCTTCTCGTCTCTTCTAGCATTGCATCGTCAGTACCATCTCCTTTATTTTTCGCTTTCCTCTTTTCTGCTTTACGCCCGGGTGGGCGGGAAAGTGGTGTAGAAGATTCACCTCCAGCCGCTACGTCGGAGTTGGGAGAGTCAACATTAAGGGGCGAACGTTGATTGCTTCCAATATCAGATGATTGTGTACCAATGCCATACTCGAAGACAGCAGTAGTACGTAGAGAGAATTTGGGTAAATCCTTTAGTAGTTGATAACATTCTTCAAATCTGAAAGCTTTTCCAGTTGAATGCATGTATTCGGTTCTTGCTTCCCGTATCTTGAAAAAGAAACAAAAAAAAAATTCAACAGTTATTTTAAACTCTAACTATGCAATAAAAAAACAATAATTGTAAATTCAAAATAAATATACCTTGTCGGCCTCCGTGGTTCCGCTTGCTGCTCTATTTGTAACACTCGCCAATTTAGCAACAAAAAGAGACACATCTTTGGATATAATATGAAATCTACTACTAAGCGATGCCGATGTCTGATCCGTTGGAATGCCTAGAATTGCTTTGAAAGTGTTGAATATACGATCCCAAAATTGGCTAACCGATTGGTCCACACCCACTGTTGGATCTTGACTAATTGCTATCCAAGATTGTGAAAGGATAACATCCTCACTAGTTGTATAAGCTCTTCCTCTTGAACCCCTGATTGAAGCCGCCATTGTCGTTGAAGATGCCATTGTCGTTGGAAAAATCCTTCTCAGAATAGCTTTCGATATCGGCAAGCAGGATAATTTCTTTACCAATTTATGAAATTTGCTTTTAAAATTGTATACCATATTGTATCAAAGCTGTATCTTATTTATAGTGATTTTCATAGACGTTGTAATCTTTATAGCCGTTGAGATAGCCGTTGGGATGAAAGATAATTCATTGAATAATGCGGTAGGAAGAGTAGAAGGGTATTTTAGTAAACTAAAATTTATCCAGGAAATAAGAAAAAAAAAATTTTAATTCCTCTCAAACGGTACATGATATCCCGTTTGAGACAAACGGGACATCATGTCCCGTCTGAGGAGGGATCTTTTAAAAAAAAAAAAAAGAAAGAAATAAGAACGAGAGACGGGGAAACATATCCCGTTTGAACACACCGTGCAATAAAAAATAATAAAAATTGTCAGACGGTATATGATATACCGTCTGTTCATAAAAAAAAATATTAAAATTTCTCAGACGGGGAATCATTCCCCGTCCTCTATAATATGAGAATTCTCATATTGTTTCTCATATTTGAGAAACAGATTAGCTTCGTTTGCTAAAAAATGGACATTTGAGAAACCATTGCAGCTGTTTTTTTCTCAAAAAATGGCAAAATGAGACTTTTAGAAAACCATTGTGGATGCTCTTAAGAGCAAATTTTAAGGAAGTGTTTCCTTAGAGGATTGTAGTAGACATCAAGACCTTTCTAACAATGCCTATTTGAGGTGATTCCAGTGGTTGATTTAATATGATTTTTGCAATACTAGACAGAGACCAGGATTTGAGCTAAGTGCTCTGATTGAGAAGTTTTAGTGTATGACTTGGTACACTTGAGAGTAATGTGTATTTTAGGGAGATATAATGGCATATTTTGGACTTGTGACCAACTAGAGGATTGTAGAGGACATCCATATCTTTCAATAGAACTTGGGTTTGTAGCATTCTGATGAGTGAGCAGTGTTTTATGCTACCGGTAAGGTGCAGCCCGTGTACAAGGAAATACACAAGCTGAGGCTTGAGAGGCCATTTTGAGGACTTAAATGATGGAATTTGAGGTTATGATCAACTAGGAAGTTGTAACCTAGGTCTTTACCTATCCGAATTGGGCTTGTACACCCCAATCGAAGTTGTATCGAGGGAGTTATGATCTTTTTAAGTTTCGGGCAGAAACCCCATAGGTTGCTTAGTCATGGGTTTTTACTAGGTATTGTAAGGACCTTTCCCCTATGTACCATTAGATTTGATAACTCTTTGCCTGGGGACGTTTGGTATCTATTGTTGGTTTTGTTTGACTCCCATGGTGGATTTGTGACTTGTGTTAGTCCCTAGGGTTGGGTGATACCCTGCATCTGTCAACCCTAAGTTATGAACTTCCACCAAAGCGTAGGACGTCCGAGCCGTGCCGTCAAATTGAGTTCATTACCCGGGGAGGGGTGAACGCACAAATTCTTCGCCCGGTGAGGGTTAAATGCATTAGTTCATTACCCGGGGAGGGGTGAACACGCACATTCTTTGCCGAATAGGGGGGAATACAGGCCACAGTACTGAACAAACTCCAAGCTAGGGGAGGTGGCGAACCGAACTGGTATCGCCAGGGCCAGAGGTCGATGAACAGAATTTTGGAAGCACTCTCTTTTCACCCAAGTGTTTAGAAGAGGTTAGGATTAGAGTGATGCATTAGGTTTTTTGTAATTGCATTATTACTAGAAGACCATAGTCGGGTGTTGTACTCTCCTATCGTAGGGATACATTTTCGGTACTCATGATTGAGTCCTCGGCCTCGTATCTCGATCTGTTAATTCCCAAAGTTTGCCGGAGTAAGAAACGGGATGATAGGGAGATTTGACCCTCGAGGCCATCACGTTCCTATGCACGTGGGTTACTACATGCATCAGTTCATACCCCGGTGAGGGAGTGAATGCACATATCATTGACGTCAGGCGTACTGGGTAGGTATGGGTACTGGGTAGGTATAACGGTCTTGCAACCGCATTCAATGCGGCTTTCTAAAGATGTCCGTATGCGGGTACTGAGTGGCAAACACGACCACTACTTAGGCACTACAGTGGCAGAACTAGACCGACCAACTGCAACCTCCTTGAGCACGGACAATCTATTGGGAACAGGTTGAGTACAAGAGTATGATGCATAGCGAGGGTTTGATTCCCTAAACTGTGGAGAAAGACGGCTAGATTTGGGGGCGCATGTAGTATGGGATGCATTCCTTTCCAAAGTCCTGCTTGCATTAGAGTCAGGCATGTGATTTGTTTCATCTAGTCATAGGATCATGACATACCACTGCACTAGAACCTGAATCCATTAAACCCTTATTTGGCACATCACTTTTCTTTTGCATAAAATTATGGTTGTGATTGTAATTTAGAGGATCGCTGTTATTATCAGCTTTGCGTCAGTCGAAGTACCGGTTCTACCTTTCGAGCAGGTACAGAGATATCAGAGTCGCGTAGTAGAAGACTCAAGCCGAGGAGCAAGCCTCAGGAAAGCAAATTGACCATTCAGCGTGAGCCGTCGACTGCCATTCCGGGAGGTAGCTGTTAACTTTACAAGTGGAGTTTGTAAATATTTGTAATAGGTTGTAATGAGTTCATGTAAATTGTACTCCTCGTCCAAGAACAAGATATCGGTTGTAATTAATGATGTAATGACTCATTGGCAATAAAAAGTTTTTAAATTTCTGTGTTATTACTGTGTTGAGATGCATTTGAAGGCAAAGATTCTGGTGAGTGTCACGGATGTCCGGTAACGGAGATCCGGTGCGCTACATCAGCGATCTCAGCCGTCCGATCATTGTTTGATCATCTTGTTCGAGATCCGCTCGTGATTTTTGTGTTCATGCCCGGAAATCCATTCTCTTCATTCTTGCTCTTGCTTCGTCGTTTCCTTCTTCGTCTCTCAGGCAAGTAACTTGTATTCTTTTCTTTGTGTAATACAAATACTAAATACCGTTTGTAGTTTAGTTGTGTTCTAGAGACATTTTTTGTGCAAAACCCCTGCTATATCTTGTCTCTATTGTGTTGACCCGCCATAGTTGTCTCATGACACCCCCAACATGAAATAACTTAGGGATGACCACTTCTTGTTGTGTACGTGCATGTTGTTCATGACTTGTCATATGATCTCGTACGCTTGATGTGGTATTCGTAGTGTAACTCGTTGTAGACTTTCTAAATACCCTATACCATGTTGCTTCAACATCTAGTACACCATATTTCGCATTTGGTTATGTTTTGGATGAGTTTGATATGAACTAGTTGGTTTTGTGCATAAAAGATATTTTCTGTTTTGCTAGTACGCCGTTTTTGTTCAGTAAGTTAGACCCTATTAAGTTCAGTATATGAAAATATTTTGTGAATCTATACTATTATTAAGCAAAGCCCTATTTTAGCGGCTTTTTACTATCATGTCCATATCAACATAAAAGGCTAAAAAAACATATAGGGTTAAAAAATGTAATTTGCATGACTAATAAATTAAGATTTGCATGCCACCCATTCATACCCTTCATTAACAAAAGGTGATTAATATCTGACCATGAGACCATTCATGACCATTCATGACCATTCATGTTGGAAAATTGTGAGAATGTGTGAGAATGTGCATTTGGTTTGGTAAATTGTGAGAATGTGTTGAATGTGGTTGCTTATGGATTAGTGGGTGCAGCATACTGAGACTATTCATGACCATTCATGTTAGCATGACTTTGTATATCGTGCACGTTTTAATTATTAATGGGTGATTAGTGGGTGAAGTGATTAGTGAGTGATTACTAGGGAAATAAAATTCAAAATAAGCAGTACTTAGTGTACTGAATACTGATATAGTATAACACAAAAAAAATTATCATTACTAATTGATCTCAATAAATTGCATTACTTTGAACATATTGTCAAAAACTGCATTGACCAGGATCGGATAAAATTTCTGAATTACGTAAATTAAGTAAGACTAAATTTTTTTATAGACGTGCATCGCACGTGCATTATACTAGTCTGAATTATAGAGGATTCTATCTACTTTCCAGATTTTCTGACAAATCTCAGTTTCGATTTATGAATTTCAAGTTATGACTATTTTACTACATATGTGTTTAAAATTCCAGATCCAGTTTTATACGTATTCTGTATGATAATTTATTTTTCTACTGATGTTAAAGAAAATATTTTGATCCAATATTTTTTTGGTTATAACTAGACTTGATTGGGATTAACCCATAATTTTTGTAAATTTAATTAATGACTTTTATACTATATCCTATGCTTACAAACAACTACTATAGTTGCAGAATTTTCATACTATTCAGTAAAGATACATAATTTCGACCTGATTCTACTTGCTGTTTATAAAAACTTTGTGAATATGAATTTTAGCCTACTATATCTACTTTATCACCCTTTTGATGGATATGGATTTCGATTTATATTTTTTGAGATATCGCTGTTTTAGTACTTCAGTGTTTGTGATTTCAGATTTACAAAACTGTCGTATCTTGCTGCTTTCTGATTTTACTTGACTATTCTATCTATGTTGGAAAATTATGAAACTTTATTTTCTGTTACTAAACATACTAGGAATATCCCAGATTTTTTGTGGATTTAATTAGTAAGTTTTCATGTTGCTTTCCTGTTTATGAATACAAACTTCTGATTTTTGGCTGAATACGTTTTCTGGATACAAAACTGTTTGGAGACTTTTTTTTGTGAAATACCATATGACTTATATATATTTGCTGGATTCGGCCGAGAGTCTCTTTTCCACATTTTCTGACGGATCCAGGTTTGCATTTTTGTAGCAACAGGAATCCTAGATTTAGTGTAGTACTGTATTGCTGTCCTGAACTAGAATTTTCATTGTCCTACTCTTTTATGTGTTGTCTTTCTCCTGTGCATGTTTATCTTACAAAATGAACATGTTACTTGTTTATGTCATATTATTCTTGCGCTATTTCGTGCATGTATATTCCTGTTTAATAATAATAACAAATAATCAAGTCGGAGTTAAGGGAAAGAGCATAGTAATGGACAATATAGGTATGTGTACTCAGAAGGGGGCCATGTTTCCCATTACTTGCCCCCATGTTTCACGATCATATGATTCATGCTCGTTATTATTATATGCTGCCATGTTTCATGAATACATGATTAATGCTTGTTATTACTATATGCCGCCATGTTTCATGACTACATGATTCATGCTAGTTACTATATACTGCCATGTTTCATGATTACATAATTCATGCTTGATACTACTTGCTGCCACAAGTTCACGATTACGTATTTCGTGTTTGTTACTTAACGCTTGAGTACACGGCACTATAGAAACCCACCACTAGGTCTAAACGAAATTTGCATGTAAGTAGCAACCATGTGGTAAAAGTTTGGGACGCATGAAGTGCTACCTAGATAGATATAATACAGGACTTGAAACAACATGATACTTGATACTCGACACTTGTTACTTTCTACTTGTTACTTGATACTTAACACTTGATACATGCCACTTGCACTTGTTCATCTTGCCATGCTAGTTGTTCTATTTTGTTATCACGCCTATTCCATGCTATGTTATTTACCCTTTTCCTGTACTTGTTCCTGCACTACAAGCGGCCCGTAACTTGCATTGACGGGTATTTTGTTTTTTTTTCCTTTTCCTGCAATTTATTAAATTACGGATTTTGGAGATCAGATGTCAGATGGTATAGGTGATATGAGATTCTTGTTGCTGGAGATTTTTGTTATATATATTTATTTTCTTGTTTCTTATCTTGAACAATTGTATCTGTTACTTGGATTATTTTGTATTGGGCAATGTGACCCAGGATTATTGACTTATTCAGATCTGGTTTATTTGAGATTATTAAATTTGTTTCAAGTAAATTCCTGTTGGTATATTGATTCATATGTGCATGCGTGGTTGACTTCTCTTGCTCCCTACTCTGATTATTCTTGTGCTTGTTGTAAAGATCCTGACAGTTTATGGATGATGAAAATCATTCGCTGGGCTTAGTCACGTATCCGTATTCCATATTCTTTTTTTGGGAAGCGGGGCGTGACAGTACCCGTCTTAACTCAACAACTTGAAAGGAAATAATCACAACCACGCATAAAAACATAATCACAAACAATTACTGAGATAAAATATGCAGTAGTCCAACATAATAACCAACAACTGGAAATAAATAACAAATACGGGTCAACAAAGCCGAGAATACAAAGTTCAACAAAAGTAACAATGCGATATGAAAATAACATGGTAGAAACAATTTATTTCAAAAGCAGCTCCTACTCCAATCCTAGAAGAACTGCTCACCAATGCCTTCTGGCAATTCTTCTTGTGCACCTATAGTTTGATCAACTAAAGTGGGAGAAAATCGTCTGTTAGAGCAAGTACGGATAGCAAGTAGTGAAAAGCAAAGAGTAGTGGAACATGGTACACCAAGGAATATGAAGCAAGAACAAAGTCCAAAAGCAATAAAAATGTCAATAAACAATGGTCAAGTGTACAAATGTCAACTTAGGTTTATTAGCATTTTATTACCCTATCTAATGCACGTGCTACTGTGTCCCATACCACAGGTTCGGTGCATGCAAAACAGTATACGTTTTAGACATAATGGTGGGATCTACAGAGCGTGTACTCGGTGTAACAAGATAATATAATAACAAGATAACGTGATAACATGATAACAAGGTCACAAGTATTTCTCCACCTTCCATGTCAATAGTCCATGTAAACAACAAGGGCTCTCTAGAGTACAGTTTCTGAGATTATCCACTACTAAGTCAACCCTCATTATCCCAACTTGTTTAATATTTTATTGTGTCATTCATGATCATGCAAGTGTGTATAAGAGTATCAAGTCGATGATAAGGATGCAACAAAATGATGTGATGCATGATAATATACATGAATTGTGAATCTGACAAGAGCAGACATAGCAGTACTAAAACAGCAATAACTCACAAACTATAATTCAGAATTCCATTCTGTCAAAAGGTCTGTAAAGTATACATATGGGGATACAATTCATATTCAGTAAGTTTCAATTGATTCTGACTATAACTAGATCAATTACCCTAATCTTTACAGCGTAAGGGTTCTGGCAGCAGCTTATAGTCCAAACTCTACTTGTGAAATCAAGATGTAAAATCAATATAAAAATCTACAAAAATTAGAAAATAAATTCTAAGCATGTCTACTAAGTTTCTTGTGAGTTTCATGTCATTATACTACTGTTACTATGGTGTTTTAACTGAAAGTTGTGTCGGTGTTTCACTAATTTGTAATTCTGGAAATACAGACAAGCAGTGACTAAAACTGTAATATCTTACACCTCACAGATCGGAATCTAGATCCGTAAGATTTTCTGGAAACTAGATTCATTAGGCTACAGATCCTTTTCATATAGTTTTGGTTGATTCTTATTGTAATAGGGTCAAAACCTCAGTGAAAAACAGAACAGGCAGCAAGAAATAATATAAAGTCATCACACATATTCATCAAATGGATAATATACATGTTCTTGAATCATGCAATGCATTAACATTAATCTCCAGCAATTAGGATGGATTTTTATAGTGTACAAGCCAAATTATCATGTCATGATTCAAGTCTCAATAACACAATCGATCAACATGCATTCAATCACTATATTTTCTATATACAAGTTTCTAATCAATTTATTCATGTCGTGTGTGCATGCAAGCTTGGGTTTGAATCAACGGATATTAGCACAAAGTCAAGGATACTTCGGGTTAGCCCGTATAAACCCTCGATATCCCCAACGGAAGGTACACAATACAATATTACGATGATCGAAAGAGAGCTACTTGCGGAGATCAATAATCTTGAACTAGAAAAATAAACGAGTTCAAGTGGACTTGCCTTTAGATGACGATTAGATCCGAATGTGCGAAGAATAATCGGATCGGAATCCCGGTAACACGGCGACGAGCAAACGATCATGATGATCATGATCGGGCAAGAATCTTGATGGGGATCAAGATCGGGCAAGAATCTTGATGGGGATTAAGATCGGATGATCAGACGGCTGAGATGGAAGATCAAGATCAAGATGATGATCACGATCATGATGATCAAAAGAGATCCGATGGTCGAGATCGAGATCTTGATGATGATGATGATGATGGTGATGATGATCAATGCAAATCCAATGGCCAAGATCAACGGATCAAGAAGCGATCACGATTGTGATGATCAACGATCGGAAGGCCTAGATCCCATGGCTGAAGCTTGACGGTGAGCACTGACAGCCAAATAGAGGACGGCGGTCGAGGGCTCTGTTGGCTGAGATGGCAGAGGGCGACGACTGGAGGTGTGCATGGCAGCGAGGCAGGTGACTGAGCAAAGCAGGGGTGTCGACTGACGGCGAGCGGTTGGCTACAGCAGGGTGAGGCGGCAGCAAGAGCGTCGAGAGTTATGGGGTTGACGGAGGAAGGCGAGGTGCTTCAAGTTGGCAATGGCAGTCGACAGGGAAAGCTTCGATGACTGCAGCTAATGGTCGGGAGGTTGCAAGCGGAGGAGGAGGTCGAGGAGCGACGACAACGGCGAGGATGAAGATGATGGAGATGGCAGTTGTCGAGCGACATGACGAGGAAGGCAGGGGAAGCTCGAGGAGGTTGCAGGCGGTGGAGGGAAGGCTCGGGGAGCGGTTGTCGACTAGGGGAAGAGGAAGTCAATGAAGGGGCTCGACGGGGGAGATGTGTAACCCCTATTTTCCATTTTCTGTATTTTGGGGTATATTTTTTTTCTTTTGTGTATTTATTCATCTTATATTTCTTCGACTCTTTTTGAACCATATATTGGATATTCTTCTATAATATATTCATCTATTTGATTTGTCGTCTTTTTATGTGATCTCCTTGATTCGATTGTCAGTCTATTATTTTTTCTCTGGAGCTATTATTTTTTATCCTCATTATAATTTGTTCATGTCCTATTTTGCCTATTCGTTTTGTTTCTATTATTCCAATACCCAATTAAACCCTAGCCAATTCTATTTGGATCCATTATCCCTATAAACTCATAACCCACAAAATCTCCAACCCTTTACCCTATAATACCCCACAACCGTCATCATCCTATAACCCTAATACCCCCTGCTTACATAAATACCCATCCTATTCATCTACCTTGTATATCATCTAACCCTAGCCGCTTCTCCTACTCATCCCGACCTCCTTCCAAAACCCATCTGCCGATCACCCCCGATCTTTCCTAGCCCTCCCCCTGCATCCCTGTGCACTCCCGACCTCCCGTCGCTTCACCACAGTGCTGCCCAGCACCCCGCAGTTCTGTCACCACCCCGTCTCCCCTTTCCTACCTTCCCAAAGCCGCAGCAACGCCAGAGCAGCGATAGCCCAAGCTACAGCACCGCCCTAGTTCCGTGCTCCTTGTCACGACTTCTTAGCGGCAGTCTAGTACCCCGACGCTGCTCCCCTGTGCCTGTCTCCCTCCCGACTGCAGTGAGCAGCAGCGACTCCGCCGCTGTTCGTCATTTCTCTCTCTCTCTCTTGGCGCGTGCACCCACTGTCATTGCTTGGATCTTCTGGGTTCGTGTGGTAGTGGTTCGTGATTTGTTCGTTCGTTGAGTTAATGCCTGGGAATCTGTTCCTGTTATTCTCATTCTTGCTTCTTTCCGTCGTCGACTATAAGACAAGTAACTTGTATAATTTCTGTTGCATATACAAGTACTAAATACCGTCTATAGTGCAGATGTTTCAAGATCTATTCTCATGAAAAATCCTGTTAGATCTTGTCTATATTTGTTGAACCATCTGTAGTCGTCTTTAGTTACACACACGACATGAAATAACTTAGATCTAATAAGCTCTTGATGTATACAAGCATGTTGTTCGTGATTTATGAGGTGTCGTATGATCTTGTATACTCAATGTGTTAGTCATAGTATAACTCGTAGTAAACTTGTAAAATACCCCATACCATGTTGCTGGAACATCTAGTATACCATATTTCGCATTTCGTTGTGATTTGGATGTGTTTCATATGATCTAGTTGATTTTATGCATGAAGAATAATTCGTCCTTGTTGTTACCCCGTTTTTGTTCAGTATTTTAGACCCTATTAAGGTCAGTATATGAAAATTGATTGTGAATATGAATTATAGAGAATTCGATCTATTTTCCAGAATTTCTGACAGATCTCAGTTTCGATTTGTGAATTGCGAGTTATGGCCATTTTACTTCAAAGGTGTAGAAAATTACATATTTGGTTTTATGTGAATTCTGGAGAGTAATTTATTTTTATACTGATATTGAAGAGAATATTTTGATCCAATATTCTGCTGAGTACAACTAGAATTCATTGGGATTAGCCCCTATTTTTTGTGGATTTAATTAATGATGTTTACAAACTATTCTATACTTACAAACAACTACTATACTTGCAGAATTTTCATGATGTTCAGTAAAGAACCTTAATTTTAACCTGATTCTACTTGTTATTTATAAAAACTTTGTAAATATGAAATGTAGCTTACTGAATAAAAACTTGATTAGAAACCCAACCTTGCATCACCCGTTTGAAGGATTCTGATTTAGATTTATATTTTGTAATCTATTACTATTTTAGTACTGCTGTGTTTATGATTTCAGATTTACAAATTTGTTGCATCTTGCTATCTTCTGATTTTATTTGACTATACTATTCATATTAGAAAATTATGAAATTATATTTGCTGATACTAAACATACTAGGGAATACCTCAGATTTTTTGCGGATTTAATCAGTATGTTTTTATGCCGTTTTCCGGTTTATGAACACAACCTTCTGATTTCTGGCTGAACACATTTTCTGTTTATAATTCTGTTTTGAGTCCTGTTTTTATGAAATTCTATCTACTTATATCTATTAGCTGGATTCGGCCGAGAGTCTATTTTTCAGATTTTCTGACGGATCCAGATTTGCATGTTTCTGGCAACGGAAATCCCAGATTTGGTGCAGTACTGTCTTGCTGTACTGAACTAAAATTATCGTTGTCCTAATCTTTTATGAGTTGTCTATTACCTGTGCATGTTTATCTTTCAACCTGAACCTGTTACTTGTTCATGCCATGTTATTCTTTCCCTGTTTGTGATACATATATGCATGTTTGATAATAATAACAAATAACCAGGCCGCGGTTTAAGGAAAGATCCAGTAGTGGAAAATATAGAAATGTGTACTTGGAAGGAGGCCCGTGTTTCCCACCTGATTATCTGTTATCTGTTACCTGTTACCTGTTACCTGTTATATGATTATACATGATCCTGATTATCTGTTTACCTGATTCCTGAATACATACTTCCTTATTGAGAAGGTGTACTCAGAAGGGGGCTCGTGTTTCCCAACCTGTTACCCAACTACATACTTCCTTATGAGAGGGTGTACTTGGAGGGGACCATAGGTCCTACCTAATACATGATTACCTGTTACATGATACATGTACCTGTACCTGTTTACCTGATACCTGAGTACATTGCCCTATAGAATCCACTACGAAATCTAAATGCAACTTGTTTGAATGTAGCAACCATGTGGTAAATAAATGGGACGTATGAAGTGCTACCTAGATAGAAATAAATACAAGACTTGATATAACATGACATCTGTTACATGCTACCTGACACCTGATTACATGTTTACCTGCTTGCATGATACTTAATACTTGATACATGATACCTGTACCCTGTTAGCACATTATGTTACATGATTATGTTCCTGATTTCATGTTAGTTATCTTATTTTGTTGCCATGACTATTCCACGATATGTTTGTTTCCGCTGTTACTCTATATTTGTTTATCTTTCCCTGTACTTGTTGTCTGCACATCGAGCGGCCCATAACTTGCATTGACGGGAGTTTTGTTTCTTTTTCCCTTTTCCTGCAATTTATTAAATTGCAGATTATGGTGATCAGCTACCGATGGAGTAGGTGATCAAAGATTTTAGTTGCTGGAGTTCTTGCTATATTTATTTTCCAATTATTCTTGAATAAGTGTATTTGCTACTTGAATTTTGTGTTAGGCATTATGACCCAGAATTATTAACTTGTTTCCAGATCTGATTTATTTGAGATTATTAAAAAAAATTCAAGTAATCATGTTGGTATATTGATTCATTCATGCATGCGTGGTTGGTTTCTCCTTGTTTACTTCTTATTATTCCTGTGAAATGTTGTAAAGATCCTGATAGCTTATGAATGGTGAAAGCCATTCGCTGGACGTAGTCATGTATCCGTGTTCCGTATTCTCATTTTGGGAAACGGGGCGTGACAAGATTTTTTAGTGGTATCAGAGCCCAGGTTTGGCTAATGTATTAGTTTGACTAATATGTTAGACAAGTTTGGCTCGATCAAGGATTGGCTCAACAGTACACAGGCCATGCATTACATGAATAAATTGTAATCAACTTTGATCTGGATGCTGATTGTTTTTTATATTGTGCAGACCATGGCTCGCAGAGGTTTCACTTCCCGTTCTCAGGAAGATCAGCCTAGGCTTGAGGCCGTTACCAATGTGTTGGAACGGTTGATCAATATGCAGCAAAACCACAACGATCTTGTGATGGCTGCTTTAGAAGCTGCCTGGGTTCCGACTCCCACTGTGCCTACACAGGCAACTCTCCCTCCTCGTCCGGATAAAGTTACCGATTTCATGAGGCTGCACCCTAACAGATTTTTCGGTACTAAGATGCCTTTGTAGGCCGAACAGTGGTTGATCCGGACTGAGCAGTTGCTTTTGGCAGCGCGAGTTGCCGATGCTGATAGAGTGGATGTAGTAACCATCCAGCTGATGGATCTGGCCCACATTTGGTGGAGGAACAAGTCTGAAAGGCTCGCTCGGCTTATTGCTTGGGCCACGTTCACTGGGAGCTTCTTGGAGAAGTTCTTCCCTAGCAGCACTCGGGTTGAAATGGAGCAACAATTCCTGGCCCTAAAACTGTTTGGTCGTTATTCTATTTTGGAATTTTTGTTACATATTGTTCCTACAATATTGTAACATGAGGCTATCTTGGAACAGGGCTCCAGGTCAGTAAATGAGTACGCAGCAGAATTTACCAGACTTAGCCGCTTCGGAGCCGTTCTTGTGGCGAACGAAGATGACAGGGCTCGTAGATTCACGCTGGGACTTGAGTAAGATATTCAAATGCATCCCGTCTCCCTCCGCTTGCATACTTACACTGAGGCTCTTGAGGCAGCCCGAGCTTAGCAGCAGGTTGTGGCAGGTTGGCTCCTCCACAGTGGACTGTTCAGCACTCTGCTGCTGTTGCTAGGCATTTTGGTGGGCCGATTCAGGAGGCCTGTCCCAGCCCATCCAACCAGGGCGACTCCCTACTCTTCTGCTGCTCCCAGGGGAGCTAGTTTCTGCGACTTCTGCCAGCTGGTCGGGGGACTATAGGCATGCCAACCACCGGTGTTTTGGACGTGGTTCTGCTGACCATTCAGTGCGGGATTGCTCGCAACAGAGGATGGCTCTTCGATCTAGGAGTCCAGTTCAGCAAGTAGCCTCAGCTCGTGGTCCTGTTAGGCCACCTCTTCCTCCTCAGCACCAGATCGTCGGTCGGAGTACTGCTGCTCCCAGGAGAGGTCAAGCTTTCAACCTAACAGTTGCTGAGGCTGATCCAGCATAAAGGGTTGTTGCAGGTATTTTGCATTTTGTTATTTTGTTGTTTTCCTTTGCTTCTTTCTTTGTCTAGCATTATTTCTTTCATGCTATCTTTCTGTATTATTTTTCCTCGCCCTTGATCATCAATTCTTTTCCTTTGCTTTTTGATTCTATTTTAGGTGTTGTCCTTGTTTGTCCTTTCCCTGCTCATGTTCTCTTTGATTCCGGGGCAACCCATTCCTTCGTCCCTTCTCGTTTTATGGCTCGACATCATTTGGATTGCAGCATCATATCGGAGGCTTAGAACATTATGACAGGTGGCGGTGTGGTCATTTGTTCCCGGGAGTGCAGGCAGTCCCATGGTTATTGCGGGCACAGATTTTAAGGCTGACCTGATTGTAATTAGGAATTCAGGATTCGAGGATATTCTCAGTATGGATTGTTTGGGTGTGTCCCACACCATCATTGATTGTCGTGCCAAGAAAGTTGTATTCCGAATCCCAGGTCGTGCAGAGTTTGAGTTCCATGGCGGGGAGATGCCCCTTGGCCAGGCTAAGACTGCAGTTGATCAGGAGGTTTGTGCGATGGAATTACACTCAGGCTGTGAGGCTGCGCCTCTAGAAGTACGAGAATTCCTGGATGTTTTTCCAAAGGAGTTGTCTGGCTTACCCCCTGATAAGGATATGGAGTTTGGTATTGAAGTTCAACCAGGTACAATGCCGATGTCGAAGAGTCCCTACAGGATGGCACCGGTTGAGTTGGCAGAGCTTAAGGTGCAGATTCAGGAGTTGCTTGATTTGGGGTTCATCAGACCCAGTGTTTCTCCGTGGGGTGCTCCAGTCCTTTTTGTCAAAAAGAAGGATGGTAGTCGTCGACTGTGCATCAATTATCAGGAACTGAACAGTGTTGCTGTGAAGAACCGGTATCTGCTACCCAGAATCGATGACTTATTAGATCAGTTGGGTGGAGCAGCTATCTTCTTGAAGTTGGATCTTCGTTCAGGGTATCATCAGGTCAAGGTGAAGGTGACTGATGTGTAGAAGACTGCATTCAGGACTAAATATGGTCACTATGAGTATCTTGTGATGCCGTTCGGGGTCACGAATGTGCCAGCTATGTTCATAAGTCTGATGAACAGGGTCTTTTCCCCATTCCTGGACAAATTTTTGGTGGTCTTCATTGAGGATATTCTGGTGTATTCTTGAAACCGGGAGGATTACGCTGAGCATCTCAGGTTGGTTCTGCAAACCATGAGGGAGAATCAGCTCTATGGGAAACTCAGTAAGTGTGAGTTTTGGCTCGACAGAGTTACCTTCTTGGGGCACATTATCTCTGGCGATGGTATTTCAGTGGATCCGTCCAAGGTTGAAGCTGTGAAGAATTGGCTAGTTTCCAAGTTAGTTTCAGAAGTAAGGAGTTTCCTTGGTCTAGCTGGCTATTATCAGAAATTCGTCCAAGAATTTTTGAAGATATCAGGACCATTGACTAAGCTGACAGGGAAGGATCATAAGTTATGCTTGTCTGAGGCTTGCAGTGAGGCCTTTGCTGAGTTGAAGAGCAGGCTGACGTCAGCACCAGTGTTGACTATTCCAGATGGTTCAGGCGGATTTATTGTTCACTGTGATGCTTCTGGCAAGGGTCTTGGAGCAGTTCTGATGCAGAAGGGCTGAGTCGTTGCTTATGCATTGAGACAGTGGAGGCCGCATAAGAAGAACTATCTGACTCATAACTTGGAGTTAGCGGCAGTGATCTTTGCTTTGAAGCTGTGTAGACACTATTTACTTGGGGACCGAGTGGAGATTTTTACTGACCACAAAATTCTCCAGTACGTCTTCACCCAAAAGGAGTTGAACATGAGGCAAAGATGTTGGTTGGAACTTATGGCCGATTATGACATCAGTTTGCAATACCATCCTGGTAGAGTGAACTTGGTGTCAGATGCTTTGAGCAGGAGACCAACAGTCATTTTTCTGACTCAGCAGAGAGATTTGGTTGAGCAGATGTGGAGGTTGGAGTTGGATGTTTTGTTGCCGAGTTCTGATTGAAGTTGTTTGGTGCTCCAGCTTCAGTCATCTCTCGTTGATCAGATCAAAGAGGCTCAGGCTGGTGATGAGCAGTTCCAGGGATTCAGAGCTGAAGTTGAGGCTGGTTCCAGAACGGATATGGTTATTCATGCTGATGGATCGCTTCGTTTAGTGTCCAGGTTATGTCCTGAACGGTGAAGTTCGTTAGAGGTTGCTTGAGGAAGCCCACCAGTCATCGTATTCTTTTCATCCTGGAGGTACTAAGATGTACCGGGATTTGAAGCTTCATTTCTGGTGGCACGGTATGAAGAGGGTTGTGACTTCTTCAACCGCTTTCCATTCCGGAGTGGAAGTGGGAACACTATAACACTTCGCAAAATAAAATTATTTATTTTGCATTTTTAAATAATATTAAATTGGTCAAGTTGACTATTTTCTTGAAATTGCAATTTTGCACGTGCAACACACATGCTTAGTTAGGAAATTTTGAATTCTTAAAATTTTATGGTTAATGTTTGATTTTCCTCATTTATTTATGATATTTTAATTTTTTAGATTTATTTAAATTAATTTGACAGTTTTACGAATTTGTCAGTTTTACACGTGCAAAACACGTGCAAATATTTTTCCCGTACAAATCTCTAATTTTAAATTCTGAATAAATTCTCCTATTTATAATTAATTATATCCTAAATTTTGGTTTTTTTTTGAATAAAGAAACTATTTTTATAAAAATTTCGAAAAAGATGGACTTTTATGTAAAAAGCCGTTTGGACCTCAAACAAATAATGAAAACTCATTTTTACTGATTTTTGGGCTGGCCATAGTCATCATTGAAAATAAAATCTGTTTAAATTTTATTTAGAGTTGATTTGGTAAAGATTTAAACAAATATGGTATTTTTGCAAATATGAAATTTAGGTTGGATCTTGTGCAAATATTTTCTTGGAAAGTAAAATTCCGAAATTTTTATTTGGAAAATATATTATTTATTAGTAGGTATTATTTGTGAATTTTCTGGATTTTTCTGATATTTATTTGACATATTTGCAAATATTACAAAGGGACTTTTGTGCAAAATTACCACTTTGAGTACAAATCCAAATTTTTCTGATTTCTGGGCTATGCTTGATGGCTGGATAACTCAGTAGTAAAATGATTTGGTTTTATTTTAATTTATTTAACTTATTTAACCACTTTATTAAAGAAATGTTTATATATGTAAAGTAATAATTTGTTAAGGGATGTTTCCATATAAGTTGTAAAACCCTAAAAACTTCAAATTTTGGCCTATTAACGAGCCACTACAGGTGTCCCCCTCCTCTGCAAAAATAAAATATTATTTTACTATCGGTTTTCTTGGAGTTTCGAAGCAAGGATCTTGGATTTTTGCGAAAAGAAGGGCTTTTTCTTATTCTTTATTAATTCGGTTGATTTCTTCAATGAGGTGAGTAACATATGTTTGTTTTCTTATTGTTCCAAGTATGTTGTATATGATGGTTGTGTATTAGAAAGCATGATTAGGGATTGTATGAAGATATAATGAATTTTTCTAGATTGATGAATTAAAAATTGAATCTTTTCATGAAAACTATGCTATTGATAATTTAAAACCCTAATTGATGAATTGAGATTGTTAAGAACTTCATAGAAATCATGAGTAGGTTGTTTTCCTTCATATACTTGCTGTTTTGATTGGCTATATTGAGATTGTATGTTGTTTAATACAAAAGTGAACAAAAACTTTACCTTTACTGTTGAGCATATGTATATACTCTGTTTTGATGATTTGATAAAGTAAAACTTGACTATATACTTGTTATAATTGCATATATTCATGGGTAAACTATTGTGAGTAGTTGTGCATTGTTTTAATGAATTACAAAGAGGGTTATTCAATTAAAAGATCAAATTTTGAAGTAGGGTTGAGTAATCAAAAATTCGGGTCTGAAGGGTATGGCCGAAAATTGAGTCTTTTTGTGTTTTGCGAAGTTTTTCAATTGGATCTTGATTGTTTTAGTACTGGGATGGCTTTGGACATTACACTATTCATATACGATGTTTTCTTGATGATAAACTGATGCTTAACTCACCAACATACACCTATATATATATATATATATACACACACACACACTATTTGAAAGATTGTCGAAAATTTAATGTTTTGTGAAGTTTTCAAGTGGAACTGAATTGTTTTGATATTGAGGCTGATTAGAACTTTATACTACTCCTATTTGATGAATTTGATACTTAAATTGATGCTTAAACACCCTATGCACATATCTATATATTTCTTTACTATTTTGAAGAGTTTTGTGAAGATTTTGCTCTTTTATGAATTTGATGTGGTTTTTATTTTTTTTATAAACTCTTGTATGTTATACAAGTTATATTTGATCATCTCAGGAAATTGGTTTTGCAAATTTTTGATTTTTCAAAGTATAAATAGTGTATCAATCGAAACATTCACAAACTTCAAACCTGGCTGTATGGCAGCTAGCGGTCGACTACGGGGTCGATTGCGAGGCCGACTGTCCATTTTTTGAACTAAAATGGAGGTCGACTGTCACGACAGTCGACTGTAAGGTCGACCGCACATGCTGTTTTGGGTTGTTTTATGGAGTTTTTCTTCGTTCTTTAAACGGTTAATTCTTCGAACTTACGGATTATTGATCTACTGTTTTAAGTGATGTGTTTACTACAGATTACAGTATTTTACAGAAAGTTATATTTTGTTTATAATAGAATTTACATTACATTCCTATGACTTTATAAAGAGAGATATTTTTAGTTTTCAAAGGAATTGATGTTTCATGATATTGTATGACTTCTAAATGTGATTTTCTACTATTGATGGATCTAATGCTTATTTCAAATTCTGGAATTTTATGAGTACATTAAATGGATTTGGATTTTGTCGTTTTCTTATTATAAACATTTTGATGATAAAATTAAGAGTTTTATTGAAAGATTTTGTGTTGATATTCATGTTGTGAGTCTCTAGGAGTTGCGTGGGATTTCTGTGAACCGGCAGATGAGATTTTGTTGATTTATGACCAACTGGGTCTTAGGATTGTTTTTGTTGAATTAAGTCCGGCAGGACACACTAACTCTAAAGAGGGGAAATTTGTATTTTAATAATAATCAATCTAAGGATAGACACTAGTGGAGATGTGATGGAACTTAGAAAACGTAAGTATATGCTTTTGGGATCCAGTCCAACAGATGCATTCCAGGACTGTGTGTTCTGTCTCGAAAGGACTATTTAGTATGTTCGCGTGTCGAGGGTCTACAGGCCTATTCACGGAACATACAGATACATTCGTGTGTTGAGGGTCGACGGGTCTATTCACGGGATGTGCCTGTGTACTTGCACGTCGAAAGGCGGCGATGGGGTACACGGCAGGGAGGTGATTCTCTAGTTTTGTGAGCTATTCTTACATGATGCTTGCGCGTTGAGGGTTGTGTGATACCAATTCACGAAGTATTCTGGATTTTGTTTCCGTCACCGTAGTAGGATTAGTTGCATAATGAGGGATTAAACCCTATCAAGTGGAGAATGATAAGGACTTGCAGCGGACCTATATAGTATGGAATGCATAGAATCCGACAAGTATGTATTAGAGAGTCAACATATAGCATTGTGTTTTTCTTGACTTTGTTTTATGCATGTTTGTTTTCTGTTTCTACACTTGTCACTTATGCTAGTTTCACTTGACGTTTTCATATTTTATTTATTATTATTTCTTATTCCATTCGTTACTACTGTTGATACATGTTGTTTATGACTTTATCCCTTATGTTTTATCATGTTGCATTTCTTTTATGTCACTCACACCGTTATGGCTGACCCCTATAGTTTTGCGGGTTAAGGTTATCTCTAGCCTCATGTTTTACAGATAGGTACCTATAGCTTGGGATTTGGATGCATATGGTAGAATGATATATGGCTTATATAAATTGTAAAAGAATGTGTTGTAAAAGAAAAGAAAATGTAATTCAAGGTGTTTAATTTTCCGTTGTGTTTTGCAAACAATTGATGTAATAAATAGTTTTAAATTTTCCTGTATTTGGTTGCTATGTTTATGATTACATTGAAGTTGATTCTTGAAATTGTGCCACGTATTTCTGAGATATTATATTGGAAATTCGGGGCGCTACAAACACATCACTATGGATTTTATGACCGCTTTGCCAAGGAGTCCTAAGGGTCACAATGTCATTTGGGTAATTGTCGACCGACTAACGAAAAGTGCTCACTTTATTCCCTTCCGAGTCGGACAGTCTACTGAGAGCCTAGCTGAGAAGTACATGCAAGAGATCGTCAGACGTCATGAGATCCCAGTTAGTATTGTATCCGACAAGGATACGAGGTTCAGATCACAGTTTTGGGAGAATTTTCATAGTAGTTTGGGGAGTAAATTGAAGTATAGTACAACTTTTCATCCCTAGATTGATGGACAGTCAGAGAGGACCATCCAGACTCTTGAGGACATGTTCAGATCCTGTATGCTGCAGTTTGGTGGATCGTGGGAGGACCATTTGCATCTCGTAGAGTCCTCGTACAATAAAAACTTTTAAGCTAGACTTAAAGCTGCACCGTTCGAGGCACTTTATGGGCGGAAGTACAGATCACTAGTGTGCTGGGATGACATTGGTGAGAGGAAGTTGTTGGGTCCGGAGTTGATCACCAGAACAGTTGATGCATTGACTCAGATCAGGAAGCACTTGCAGGCGGCTCAGGATAGGTAGAGGCGATGGGCTGATGTCCATCGGAGAGCTTTGGAGTTTGAGGTTGGTGACCATGTTTTCCTAAAGGTATCACTTTGGAGAGGTGTCATTCGGTTTGGTGGTGGGGGCAAGCTCAGCCCTAGGTTTATTGGACTGTTCGACGTTGTGGAACGAGTAGGCAAGATGGTCTATCGTCTTGCATTGCCACCGGCTTTATCAAGAGTGCACAATGTTTTCCATGCCTCACAACTCAGGAGATATATCTACGATGAGAGCCACATGATCGACTACTCTGAATTGATCGTGCGGCTGGATTTGACTAGTGAGATTCCGCCAGTTGTTATTTTGAATCGGCGAGAGAAAGTGCTGAAGAACAAGGTCATCGAGCTAGTTCGTGTTTCATGAAATCCTCACTCGCTGGGTGAGTCGACTTGGGAGTTGGAGGAGGAGGAGATTCAGCAGAAGTTTCCTCATCTGTTTGAGTAATTTTTTGTTTTGTTCTTCCTTTTCTTTTCGGGGTTACCCTATGTATCTTTTGTTTAAATTTCATGGACGAAATTCTTCTTCTTAGGTGGGTAGAATTTGTAAACCCTGTTTTCCATTTTCTGTATTTTGCGGTGTATTGTTTTTCTTTTGTGTATTTATCATCTTGTATTTCTTCGACTCTTTTTGAACAGTATATTGGATCTTCTTTTACAATATATTCATCTATTTGATTTGTCGTTTTTTTATGTGATCTCCTTGATTCGATTGTCAGTCTATTATTTCGTCTCTGATTAATCGAACTATTATTTTTTATCCTTATTATAATTTGTTCATGTCCTATTTTGCCTACTCATTTTGTTTACCCAATTAAACCCCACACAATTCTATTTGGATCCATTAACCCTATAAACTCATTACCCACAAAATCTCCAACTCGTTACCCTATAATACCCCACAACCGTCATCATCCTATAAACCTAATACCCCCTGCTTACATAAATACCCATCCTGTTCATCTACCCTGTATATCATCTAACTCTAGCCGCTTCTCCTACTCATCCCGACCTCCTTCCAAAAAACATCTTCCGATCACCCCCGATCTCTCCTAGCCTTCCCCTTGCATCCCTGTGCACTCCCGACCTCCCGTTGCTTCACCACAGCGCTGCCCAGCACCTTCATAGCTCTGTCTCCACCCCGTCTCCCCTTCCCTGCCTTCTCGAAGCCGCAGCAACGCCAGAGCAGCGACAGCCCAAGCTGCAGCCCAGCCCTGGTTCCATTCCCAACCCCCTAGCGGGAGCCTAGTACCCCGATGCTCCTCCCATGTGCGTGTCTCCCTCCCAACTGCAGTGAACAACAGCGATTCCGTCGTTGTCCGTCGTTGCTTGGATCTTGTGGGTGTGTGTTGTTCTCGTGGGTTCGTGTGGTAGTGGTTCGTGATTCGTTCATTCGTTGAGTTCGTGCTCGGGAATCTGTTCCCGTTATTCTCATTCTTGCTTCGTTTCTGTCGTCGACTATAAGGCAAGTAACTTGTATAATTTCTGTTGCATATACAAGTACTAAATACCGCCTGTAGTGCAATTATTTCAAGATTTATTCTCATGAAAACCCTGTCATATCTTGTCTATATTTTTTGACCCATCCATAGTCGTCTTTAGTAACACACACGACATGAAATAACTTAGATCTAATAAGCTCTTGATGTATACCAGCATGTTGTTCGTGATTTATGAGGTGTCGTATGATCTTGTATGCTCGATGTGTTAGTTGTAGTATAACTCGTAGTAAACTTGTAAAATAACCCATACCATATTGTTTGGACATTTAGTATACTATATTTTGCATTTTGTTGTGATTTGGATGTGTTTCAAAGGATCTAGTTGATTTTATGCAAGAAGAATAATTTTGTCATTGTGGTTACCCCGTTTTTTGTTCAGTATTATAAACCCTATTAAGCTCAGTATATGAAAATTGATTGTGAATATGAATTATAGAGAATTTTGTCTATTTTCCATAATTTCTGACAGATCTCAGTTTCGATTTGTGAATTGCGAGTTACGGCTATTTTACTACAGAGGTGCAGAAAATTACAGATTTGGTTTTATGTGAATTCTGGAGGGTAATTTATTTTTATACTAATGTTAAAGATAATATTTTGATCCAATATTTTTCTGAGTACAACTAGAGGTGATTGGGATTAACTCATAATTTTTTTGGATTTAATTAATGATTTTACAAACTATTCTATACTTGCAAACAACTACTATACTTGCAGAATTTTCATGCTATTCAGTAAAGAACCTTAATTTCAACCTTATTCTACTTGTTGTTTATAAAAACTTTGTGAATATGAAATGTATCCTACTGTATCTATTTTATCACCTTTTTGATGGATCTAGATTTAGATTTATATTTTGTAATCTATTGCTGTTTTAGTGCTGTTGTGTTTATGATTTAAGATTTATAAATTTGCTGCATCTTGTTGTCTTCTGATTTTATTTGACTATACTATCCATGTTGGAAAATTATGAAATTATATTTTCTGATACAAAACATACTAGGAAATATCCCAAATTTTTCGTGGATTTAATCAGTAATTTTTTATGCTGTTTTCCTATTTATGAACACAACCTTCTGATTTCTGGCTGAACACATTTTCTGTTTATAATTCTGTTTTGAGTCCTGTTTTTGTGAAATACTATATGACTGAATATATATTTTCTTGATTCGGTCAAGAGTCTATTTTTCAGATTTTTTGACGGATCCAAATTTTCATGTTTGGGGCAACGGGAATCCCAGATTTGGTGCAGTACTGTCTTGCTGTCCTGAACTAGAATTTTTGTTGTCCTAATCTTTTATGAGTTGTCTATCACCAATGCATGTTTATCTTCCAACCTGAACCTATTACTTATTCATGCCATGTTATTCTTGCTCTTTTTGTGACACGTACATGCCTGTTTGATAATAATAACAAATAACCAGGCCAAGGTTAAGGGAAATATTTAGTAGTGGAAAATATAAAAATGTGTACTTGAAAGGGGGCCCGTGTTTTCCACCTGATTATCTGTTATCTGTTACCTGTTACCTGTTATATGATTATGCATGATCCTGATTATCTGCTTACCTGATTCCAGACTACATACTTCCTTATGAGAAAGTGCACTCAGAAGGGCGCTCGTGTTTCCCAACCTGTTACCCAACTACATACTTCCGTATGAGAAGGTGTACTTGAAGGTGACCATAGGTCTTACCTGATGCATGATTACATGTTACATGATACCTCTACATGTACCTATTTACCTGATACTTGAGTACACGACCCTATAGAATCCACAACAAAATCTAAACACAACTTGTTTGAATGTAGCAACCATGTGGTAAATGGATCGGACGCATGAAGTGCTACCTAGATAGAAATAAATACAAAACTTGACATAACATGACATCTATTTCATGCTACCTGACACCTGATTACATGTTTACCTGCTTGCATGATACTTGACACTTGATACATGATACCTGTACCCTGTTAGCACATTGTGTTACATGATTTTGTTCCTGATTTCATGTTAGTTATCCTATTTTGTTGCCAGATCTATTCCATGCTATGTTTGTTACCACTGTTACTCTATATTTGTTTATCTTTTCCTGTACTTGTTGTCTGCACTTCAAGCGGCCCGTAACTTGCATTGACAGGAGTTTTGTTTCTTTTTCCCTTTTCCTGCAATTTAATAAATTGCGTATTACGGTGATCAGCTACCGATGGAGTAGGTGATCAAAGATTTTAGTTGCTAGAGTTCTTGCTATATTTATTTTCCTGTTATTCTTGAATAAGTGTATTTGCTACTTGAATTTTGTATTGGGCAGTATGACCCAGAATTACTAACTTGTTTCCAAATCTGGTTTATTTGATATTATTAAAATTTGTTTCAAGTAATCCTGTTGGTATATTGATTCATTCATGCATGCATGGTTGGTTTCTCCTTATTTACTTTTTGTTATTCCTGTGAAATGTTGTAAAGATCCTGACATCTTATGAATGGTGAAAGCCATTCGCTGGACTTAGTTACGTATCCGTATTCCGTATTCTCTTCTGAAAAGCGGGGTGTGACAAGATAACTGGGGTGCGATGGAGCAGTCGAGGGGCTCGATGGCTGACAATAGGGGTGCTCTATTTTCGAGGAGAAACAGAGGAGGAGGGCTCGGGGTCGCGATGGGGCTGCTAGCGACGGGAGATTGCGAAGGTGGCAATGAGGTGAAGAGGATGACCGGGATGACGACGAGGTTTCGTAGGATGATGATGGAGGCAATGGCAGGGAGGATCGGGGATGACGAGGTTGAAGAAGGAAGGTGAAGGGGCTCTGGTGGTGTATAAAGAAGGGAGAGAGAGAGTTACGGGGAGAGAGAGAGAGGGGGAGTGGGTAGTTAAGGGGATTTAATTGGGTTAATTAATGAGATTAGAAATTAGTGGGAGAGATTATAGGGATAATGGAGAGATATGAGGATAAGTGGGGATTTGAACGTGAAGGAGAGTTGATCTGGTCAAAATAGATAAAAGGAATTTGGGTTTGGTTATTGGGTTTGGGTTTGGATTAAATTTAATAGGAGATGGGCTTGGGTTGAGCTCAGGTTATTAAAAAATTATTAAAATCAAATGAATATAAAATTGGGCTTTAGATGATGAGCTTCATATTACTAAATAATAATACAAGATTATATTAAAATCAATGGGCTTTACCATAATAATAATAATAATAATAATAATAATAATAATAATAATAATACATGATATGATATAATTTGGGTTCAACATTTTCGTGAGAGTAATTCAATAATAACAATAATAATAAAAATAATGAATAATAATAATGGCAATAGTAATAACAATAATAATAATAATAATAATAATAATAATAATAATAATAATAATAATAATAATAATAATAATAATAATAATAGGATTTGAGATTAACAAGTTCATTAAAATCCAAATAATAATAATATAACATATAAATAGTCGATCAATTATAAATAGAAAATACATCGTTATTCAAAATAAATGTAATCGTCGATTATAAAACAGTTAGTAAAAGATCTAAAAGGTATTTAGCACAAAATAAATTTATAAATAATTAAAATACTGAATATTTTTAGGAAATACGTATTTACGGGAACGGGGGTTACAGGCTCAGACTGGGGTTTAGAATCATCAGCTTAAACTCCAGCCCTATGAAGTAGTTCGCTCGAATTAGCAATAGGTCATTGACCGTCAAAACACTCTGCGTCTTGTCTATCCGGATCTTTAGTCGACTCGGAGACGAAGGTTTCACCCCATACAGAACCAAGTCTTCGACATCATCCGGATACATCCTAATGGATCTCGGCTGGTGAAGATAAGGAACGTCGAGCCCATGTTCTGGGAGACTCATATGGATGTTACGGACTGTCCGAAAGTGTAACACCCTGGGTTTTCAAATCCTATTTATATTTGGAATTATTTGATTTTTCTTTTTACGTGTTGTGCACGTAAAAATTTATGCATACATTTCTCTAAAATATTTCATGAATTAGTAATCCCCATTTATTTTCTTAGAAGCCTAATTTAGTCCTAAGCTTAATTTGTCCCTTTTTAGCCCACATTAGTTAATTAATTAATTAAATTAGTAGAGCCCATGGTCTCTTAGCCCATTAGTGAGCCCATGTAATTTAATTAATCTTTATTTTAGTCTAACTTGTAGTATAGACTCAAATAATAGATAATTAATTAAACTAACATGTACAACTTGTGAGTGGGGGACACTAGGGTAACACGTGCATGCACAAGAGTGTGCAAAACACACCCTTGGAGTGAGGCCGGATGGAATCAAGAGAGAGGAAGAGTGGATGAGGTCGAGAGGTGGTTATTTGCATCATGGGAAGTTATAACAACTCCCTATTTCATCTAAGCCCTTGATCTTAAACCACTTGATTTAATCCTAGCCCTTTAATTCCACTAAAATTTTGTATAAATACCCCCCTTTCATTAGTTATTCTTGCACCTAATTTTCATTATAAGAGAAAGATATATATTAGAGAGTAAAAGATTGTAAGTTAGTGAGTTCAAAAGATTGAGAGTTGTGTGTGTGTGTGTGCACCTTTGGAGGCCGGCCAAATCGACAAGAAGAAGGGAAGAGCTCGGGTTCCTAGCAAGCACAAGGAGGAGGAGACAATTTGCAATCCGTTCTAGGAGGAGAAGGCTGCTTTCTTGCATTCTAGGAGTTTTCATTCGTTTCTTCAACTATAGGTGGGTGTTTCTCAATACTTCTAAATGTAGATGCCATACTAGGAATGTTTGCTAAAATAGTTGAGAAGAAATTGATAAATTGTAGTCTCATGTATGGTTGATTAGAGGTAAAATAGTAGCTTAAAGATTGACTGTTAAGATGATTGCTAATGAATAAAGATGTGAAATTGAAATGCTAGAATCTATCTTATCATCGTGCTTTATGTCCATGAACTATGCTATGTGAGACGAATTTGTACATATGGGACTCAAATTGACTAAATGCATCTTGTAGAATTAATTGTTTGAATTAGAACAATCCAATTGTATAGAAGAAGACCTAGTGCTTTAATCATGGTAATGGGTTGATAAAGTATTAAATAGAGACATAAGTGAATTTTGGGAAGCTAGATTTATAAATTATGTAGAAATGTAAAGTGTTCTCAATGTCGAAATTATGGACATATGAGATCATGCATGTGTTATTGGTAAATAATGAATTTAAAAATACTAGTTTACTGTATTTGTATATACATTAAAATCTGGAGAGTTTTGACTCAAAAAGAGGAGAAAAAGAACGAAAAATATTTCAGGAATTTGAAAACCTAGCAGCATCAGTCGACTGATTAGATAGAACCAGTCGACTGCTCTGAGGGTTTACTTTCGAGTTTTTAATCTTTGCGGAATAGTTGACCGATCATAGTATAACAGTCGACTGCCCTGATCATTTTATTTTCGAGTTTTTAAATCTTTGCGAACAGTCGACCGATCATAGTATAACAATCGACTGCCCTGATCATCTTATTTTCGAAATTTTAAATCTTCATGGAACAGCTGACTGGCCATGTTTTAACAGTCGACTGCCCTGAAGTTTCAAATAATATCTGTATTTTGTGAGATAATTTCTATGGCCTGTGGCCGAGTATAAATGGGAATTTGAGACTGCTTTTTGCAAGAAGGAACTTATTTTAATTATTAACTTAAACTTTTTTAAAAGAAAACTGAATGGATTGTTTTAAGAAATTTAAATGAGATTTTGGTAATGAGAAATTTGAAAGGTGTGAATTGTGAAACTAAGTGAGATTGTGAATTATGAAATTAGTGGAAATGTGAACTAGTGAATGTGCCATGTTAGAAGAATTGCATTTTTAATTATTTACGCATGATATTTTACTTGAAAAATTGAAATTAAATGACATGATGAATTATGAAGAGCATTATGAATATGAATACATGAATACTATGAGTATGAAATGTGAATTATGATTAAACATGAAAAAGACTCTTATGAGTGTGAAAACTCGATGTTGTAATTATGAGTTAAAAATTAAGAACTAGAGTGTAGCTAAGCCTTATACCGGCAATAGAAAAAATATTGAGACGAAATTTGAAATGAAAAGACTAAGATTTGGGTCATGTGGAATGAACAAATAAGACCGGTATAGTGGGAGTGCTAACCCTAAGGGATTGCTTTTGTTCATGATTCAATTAAACTAAGGATTAGATACATAGTGGAGATGTGACGAAAGTAAGATAAAAACATTGAGTATGAGGGCCATTGGATTGGCGGCATGAGAGTATTCACAGAATATCCCATGATGCGTCATAATAGGGCATGGATACTGCTCCAGAGTATCGTTCCGGTGGCGACGCTTGTGGGGTGTTTGGTGACTGTGGGTGGTGTCATGTCTATGGTAGGAGCTGAATTACCACAGGATGCCTGTATGATGAGTCATGTGTCAGTGCGTTGGGATTCCCTCCAGGGTGCCTAGACATGAGTTCGTAGGTCATAGAACATCTAGGATACTTACCGTAGTTACAGTAGTAGATTAAGTCATGGCGAGGGATTGAACCCTACAAGATGAAGAACGGTTAAGGGCTTGCCCTCGGACCTATGTAGTATGGGCTGCATAGACTCTGAACAAATGCGCATTAGTGTCATGTAACATAATAACTGCATTAAGAACTAAGCGCACCGCACAACACGACATCTATAGGATAGTCCCTTGTAGCTTTGTTTGTGATCAAGTTTGTGGTTTGTTAAGTGTTGAGAATCGTTATACTATTTCCGGCATAGAGAGGATGGCCATGTATAATATTTCGTCAGTGAATGAACTGACGCGCCCACAGTTTTACATGCAGGGTAAAGATGCTTGACAAATTGAAGTATACATGCTGCTCAAAGATTGATTTAAATGTTGTTTCATGTAATTACTGTAAAATTGCTTCCGCTGTAATAATGTAAAGGTATAATGTAACTCTGATGTAAGAAATGTTTCAATTTCCTTGTAAAATTATACGAAAGAAGTGTAAAGATCCTATGGAACTTCGAATTCAGTTGTATTTTGGAATTCGAGGTGTTACAGAAAGGGCCCACCTCATCCTCCTTCCTCAAACGCGAGGAGCCTTTGGAGGGGACGGCATCGCCAACGGTTTAAGATTAGGGGGGCACCCGACAGGCTGACTTCCATAGCCTCGCCATCACCGTCATCACCGACCCCTCTTCCAACCGCATCCTCTACATCTCGATCGGTATCTCCAATTTCCTCCACCTCGACCGGGTTACCCTCATCAACCACCTCTGCCATCTCTAACTTTCCATCCGAGTCGCTCGATTGCACTACAAATGGCCTACGACTGCGGAGCGGCTTGACATTGTAGACCTTCTCACTTATCTCCCAGGATGAGGATTCGGAAAGGCGATCTCCATTGCCCTGTCCAAAAACAGATGCAGAAGAACCAGACTGAGCCCTTGACATAATATTGAAAATACTAATTTGTTATCGTTGCCGAGAAGTACGTCGGAAAGCTGGTCGCCGATCACTAAACATTTCCTTGAGAGAGAAGCTCCGCAAATTAGAGAGAGAAAGCAAAGTAGAAAATAAGAGGAGTAAGGAATATATAGACAGATCCATGTCGTCTCGATATCCTCAAACGATCTCAATCACATAATCTAGATCATCTAAATCTAATGGTAAATCAGATTTTGACGCCTCGAATTTCACAACCGTGACGTCAACATCACACATGCAACCCACGCGTCCACTGCAATCACAGTAAGCAGCTGACAGCAAGCTTTATCACAAAGCACACAACGCTCAACGCTTGGCATGCACCTTAAGCTAATAGCAAGCTTTCTAGCAAAGCACATGATGCTCGACGCGCGACATGCACCTCAAGCTAGCAGCAAGCTTTCTCACAAAGTACATAACGCTCAATGCTGGGCATGCACCTTGAGCTAGCAGCAAGCTTTTTGGCAAAGCGCACAATGCTCGACGCTCGACATGCACCTCGAGCTAGAGGCAAGTTTTCAGACAAACCACACGATGCTCGACGCTCGGCATGCACCTTGAGCTAGAAGCAAGATTTCTGAAAAATTACACAACGCACGATGCTCAACATGCACCTCAAACTAGTGGTAAGATTTCTAGCAAGACTTTCTCACAAAACACACAACGCTCGATGCTCGGCATGCACCTCGAGCTAGCAGCAAGCTTTCTCCCAAGGCACACAACGCTTGATGCTTGGCGTGCACCTCGAGCTAGCAGCAACTTTCTCATAAAGTACACAACGCACGATGCTTGGCATGCACCTCGAGCAACAGCAAGCTTTATCCCAAAGCACACAATGCTCGTCGCTCGGCATGCACCTCGAGTTAGTAACAAGCTCTCTCACAAAGCACACAACTCTCGACGCTTAACATGCACATTGAGATAGCAGCAAGTTTTCTGGCAAAGCACACAACGCTCGACACTCGGCATGCACCTCGAGCTAGCGGTTAGCTTTCTGGCAAAGCACATGACGCTCGACGCTCGGCATGCACCTCGAGCTAGCAGCAAGCTTTCTGGAAAAGCAAATGACACTCAACACTCGGCATGCACCTCAAGTTAGTAGCAAGCATTCTGGCAAAGAACACAATAGTAGACGCTAAGCATGCACCTCGAGCTAGCAGCAAGATTTCTGGCAAAGCGCACGATGCTCGACGCGAGGTATGCACCTCAAACTAGTAGCAAGCTTTCTCACAAAGCAACAACGCTCAACGCTCGACATGCACCTCGAGCTAGCAGCAAGCTTTCTCACAAAGCACAAAACGCTCGACGCTCGGCATGAAACTCGAGCTAGCACCAAGCATTCTGGTAAAGCACACAACGCTTGATGCTTGACGTGCACCTCGAGCTAGCATCAAGTTTTCTCATAAAGCACACAATGTCCGATGCTCGGCATCACTACAACATATATGGCTTTCTACAGCGGATTTATTATAGCATTTAAGTGTTAATGCTGCTGAAAGTGATCAATAATAGCATTTCTAAATAAAATATTATCTTTTAGTAATTTTAAAATTTACTGTTAGCTACGACAGCGTTTTTGAAATGCCATACTTTTTATAGCATTTTAAAAACACTGTAATATCCAAAATAAATTGAATAGATAGGGGTAAAATGAAAATTTTCAACTAATCCAATTTCATCTCAAATCAAATTCCCCGATCCAATCTTAATACACTTCCGCCTTCCTCCACAAACCCCAGTACAAATCCCAGTTTTAAGTTTATTTTGATATTTGATATTTGTTCACTTTTTGTAAGCAGTGAAGGGGCTATCGGTGGGGGGAAGGGAGGGGTGATGTCGGGAATGGCGGTTAAGGCGAGGAGGGTGGTGGAGAAGGAGGAAGAGGAGGGGGGAGTGGGAGTAGGATAATGGTGTTTGTGAGGTTGAGACCGATGGGGAAGAAGGAGAAGGAGGGGGGAGCGAGGAGCTGCGTGAGGATTGTGAATAGGACGGATATTTACTTGACGGAGTTTGCGTCGGAGAGGGATTATTTGCAGCTGAAACGGGTTAGAGGAGGCATTTTTGCTTCGACTTGTTGTTGTCGGATTCGACGACGCAGCAGGAGGTGTATTCCTCGACGTAAGTGTTCTCCAACTCTATTTCGTATTGCTGTGTAGTTGTTGTCTTGATTCTCAGTTTTGTCAAGCAATGCAGTTGGATTCAAGAAAGTAACTTGTTTTGCGTTGTTACATCGTTCTGAAATTTAGATAATGAGCCTAGATACAAACTTAATATCATAGCATTTTTATGAGGATTTGGTGTTTAGAGTGATTTTTTTTTGGGGGCAATTCTGTTCACTGCTTGTAGGTTAAGATTTAATTTATTTAATGGTATGATTATTGGTGGGAATGCTTGTTTATAGTGATAAGTTCCATGTAAATCAATGCTAACGAAGCTTCATGGTCTGTGATATAAATGACTTGATATATATTGTGGGCAATATAGTTTTTGTTCTCCTTTCAAGCCATTGGATCAACAAGATTCATGCTGGGTTGTTGGATCTCTTTCTATTCTATGCCTGTATGAATCTCTAATGGGGGCTGAATTGTTGTTCTGATCTAGCTAGATGTCTAAAATGTTTTTCAATGACTTGATTGGAAGTAAATCTCTACTTAAGAAGAAGGGTTGATGTCAGATGTCGAAGGTGGCCAGAAGAGCAAGGCCTCAGAAGTTCTACTTTGCTTTGGAATTTCACTAAAATCCTTAGTCTCCATGATTAGTTGTTTTTTGGTTCGACCCCCTTTGAGGCTTCATCCTAGTATCACTAATTTTCTGAGGTTGTCGTATTCATTGTTTAATTTTGGTATAATGCCAGGATTCAAGTAATATAAAGAAAGGTGGTGGTACAGATTTAGGTAAAGATGATGCAAGGTTGGGAATAATGGTGATGTTGGATTTGAGGCCAATGTAACTCATACGACAAGGCTTCATTAATAAATATTTAATATGAGGTGCTCTCAATCTTTCTTTTTGAATAAAATCTTAAAGCTAGATAATTACTAGTGAAGAAACAAAACATTTCGGAACACTGATAAGAATAAACAATAATAATCAGTTAATCGCCAGTGGCTATGCATTTGAAACATCGAACGAGAATAAGGAAACATTAACACTATAGGCTGTGTAGTTGAACTGCATGTGACAGTACACAAACATGATTTGGGGCAAACTGGTTTAGATTTTTTACAGAGAAAACATCACCTCTCTCAGTCAAATCTCACTAAGCATTTGTTTATAAACTACAATCTACATTGTTTAATACATGTGGTTCTTCCTGATACAAAACCACAATTTTCTCATCCTTTGTCAACTCAACTCTTTGTTCTCTTTTGCTCCCATTCGCTCATTTCTCCGTTCCCTACCCCGCCCCCGCCAACTACTGCCGCGAGCACCCTACTCCGCTCTTCAGGTCCTTCCAACCTCATTGAGATCTGGTGCTCCCTGAGTTCATGGAGTGGGTGCGGTGGGTGATGGCCGCACCAGCAGTGACGCACTTAGACGAGTCGTCTGTTACCTCGGTGGGCGGCTCAGCTGCTGGAAGAGCAACAAGTGGAGCAAGCAAGCCGACGCAGATGAGGATGATTTCATAGTGGCGGATGAGATCGACGACTTGGTCGTGGAGTCAGGGAGTTGTGATCTTGTCGGTTCTGCCTCTCATCATCAAGGGAGATGGTTGTTGTTTGCTGTAGCGTGGAATGGGGTGTTTGGGGAGGTGATGGAGGAGATGGTGTGGGAAGGGGATTTTGTGGGGAGGTCAGTGAATGTTGGAGTGGTTGGGCTTGGGTCTGGGTTGGGAAATAGAGAGGAGATTGGGTTGTGGGTGAGAGAGAGAGGAGAAGTGGAGGAGTCCCCAATATCCAAAATCTTCCCTAAATATTCAAATTACAACCGATTTACAATTAGCAGCGAAATGTATCATCGTTGGTGTGGGACGACGGTAGTCAGACAACTTTATAGTTTGGGGTCTACTTTGACCTATTCTGGTTAAAGTGAGAGGTGCCTAAGATCTCTCTCATATCAAGGGACTTGGAGGGGATGGTGGCGTTTGTAGAGCAGCAGTCAGGGGCGACGACAGCCTTCATTGCAAGGTGGCGGTAAGAGTCAACGAGGGTGAAGCGAGGGGATGAGAACGAGGACTTAACCTGTACAGGGAGATATCAGATTGGTGGAGTGTCTGCGGTGTTTCTCATATGGTGCTTGAAGTTGATGTAGGAGTCATTGCTGGGGTGACGAAGGTGTTGTTGCGAGCGACGGTGAGGATAAATGGTGTACAAGCGAGGGACTGAGAGAGAATGAGCTTAAATTGGCACAAGAAAGTGGCTCTAGCGAGGTCGGCCGATCAGTAGGATTAGATTTTGTTGTATTTTTTGTTTGTTGGTTGGGGTGTATGAGTTTCGGGACTCAGCCTGTTGGGATATGGACTTTATAAGCCTTATTTTTGATTGTATGTTTTGTTAAATTCTTTTTAATGAAACGCGGGGGGCGATTCAACCCACCGTTGACGACAAACAAAAAAAAAAAAAAAAAAAAAAACTCTTTGTTCTCTTTTATTCTTCTCTCTATAATTTAATTTGATTGAAATTCACCATCAAATTCTTATTTTTTTGTAATATTTCTCCATATTTTTCAGCACATTTCATGTCTGCTTGGTTCTAATTTATTTATAGGCAAAGATGACCAATGTTAAACTCTACTATAAAACCTTACATCATGGTTAATTAGGATTAAGACGTATCGCACCATGAATATCTTCTATTCTACATATTGCAGAACGGCAAACCTTGTGGAAGGGGTTCTTCAAGGGAGAAATGGAACCGTTTTCTGCTATGGGGCAACCGGGGCTGGGAAGACATACACAATGTTGGGAACAGTGGAGAATCCAGGAGTGATGGTGTTGGCCATTAAGGACCTCTTCTCCAAGATTAGACAAAGGAGCTATGATGGGAATCACTCGGTTCATCTTTCCTATCTTGAGGTCTACAATGAGACTGTTAGAGATTTGTTGTCTCCTGGGCGCCATCTGGTCATTAGAGAAGATAAGCAGGTACGTTCAGATTCATCTGTTAGTTCTTGATTAAAATGCAGCAGAACAATAAGCACAGCTGTGTTTTCTGATTAAGAGAGGATTAGTGTAGTTAGTGTGTTTTAATAGGAAGCAGAAGTGCAGAACAATACTTTGAATATGGATGTCAATATCTGTTTTATCTAATTGAATTTATACTTATTTAATTTTACTTACATTTAGACACTTTTAATATTGTGTCTGTTCTTTTTGTTTTTCTTTTGAATCATTTACTCCTTGACTGTCTAGCAGAGCTGCAAAAGTTTAATATACATCAGATTTGTGTATTTCTTTCTCTCTTAATTTATTGGCAGTAAGATTTTCTAGCTCATGGTTCTTCTTATTATTATTTTTAAAAGCTTTCTAGGGTTGTATATTTGTATTCTTGGTGCAAAGCTTACTCGAGAAAACAACATTCTTTTTCGGGGAATTGTTGCAGCTGGGCTTACTCGGTACAGAGCTTACTCGACAGATGAAGTAATTCAGTATATCTTTTCGTTTTTCCCTCTGCTAACTATATTGATTCAGTTATGGTAATATTAAACCTGGTTCTTATTTCTTCTAGGTAATGGCATTACTTCAGCAAGGTAATATGAACAGAACAACTGAGCCTACTCGAATGAATGAAACGTCTTCAAGATCACATGCTATTCTACAGGTCTCTCTCTCTCTCTCTCTCTCTCTCTCTCTCTCTCTCACGCTCATACATACACACACGCATACACTTCAACATGGGTTTTGTATAAATGCCAGAACAAGTATTCAACCTTTGCACCTCAGCATGCATCTAGCACACCAAGTTTACGTCCTGTAAATATAGCTATGCTCGCATCCTATATTTTGGGAGTTTGTCATTTTCGCATTTCTGTATCATGTCATATTTATGTCCCATGTTTGAATTCACACAATGTAGGTAATGTGTACGCATGCATGCATTCGTGCTCCATTCTCTAGTCATATTCATGAACAATTTGAAACTTTTGCATTCGTGCTCCATTCTCTAGTCATATTCATGAACAATTTGAAACTTTTCTGTTTTCACTGGCTATCTTTAAATTTTGTAAATACTGTATTATGCATGCATTTTACATGAAGACAAGATTTTATCAATCTTTCGGTTATTATCCGTTTGCTGTGAAGAAATTTTGTTTTCCTGTAATCCTTCACTTATCTTCCTAATGTTCTCTTTGTAATGGGTAGGTTGTTGCAGAATACCGAATCAAAGACTCATCTAATGTAGTAACTGTAGTGGGGAAACTTTCGCTAATTGATCTAGCTGGTTCAGAGCGAGCTATAGCCACAGATCAAGGAACTCAAAGATCAATAGAAGGTGCTAACATCAACCGCTCTCTCCTAGCACTGAGTAGTTGCATAAATGCTCTTGTGCTCTCTCCTAGCACTGAGTAGTTGCATAAATGCTCTTGTTGAGGGGAAGAAGCATATTCCATATCGCAACTCAAAGTTAATTGCACGGAATTGTTTTATGATGTTAGATTTTGATAGACAACTTTTCAAAACATGTATAAGTTGAATGGTGTTATTGATATTTTATATATATGCATCTAGAGAATTTTCAAAACTTTTCTATGCATCTGCAGATTTTTTTTTGCCTGCAGGTCAAAATAAAAATCGTTTTTAAAACGCTGTAAAAAAAACACCACCTTTACAAACGATAGCGTTTTCGAAACGTTATTAAAGACATAGCGTTTGGAAAACACTAAAAATATGATAGCGTTTGTCGAAACGCTATCGTATATATAGCGTTTTCAAAACGCTGTAAATACGATAGCATTTGTCGAAATGCTATGGTATTTATAGCGTTTTATGCTATGGTATTTATAGCGTTTTGAAAACACTATATATACGATAGCTTTTTGTCAAAACTGTAACACCCCGAATTTCAAAACAGACTGAATTCGAAGTTCCACAGGATTTTTACACTTCTCTTCGTACAATTTTACAAGAAAATTTAAAACTTTAATTTTACATCAGAGTTACAATTTGAATTACATTTAAACAGCGGAATTCATTTACAATAATTACATGAATAAATGTACAACACTTGAAACATTCTTTAAGCAGCATGCATACTTTAATCTTGTCAATCTCTTTATCCTGCAAAGAAATTGTGGGCTCGTCAGTTCATTTAACTTACGCAAGGATATAAAACATCAATTTTCTCTTACTTAGAAAGCATACACTTGTCACAAGCAAAACTACGGGGACTATCCTATAGATGTAGTGTTGTGCTGTGCATTTAGTCCTTAATGCAGTTGTTATGTTATATGATACTAATGCACACTTGTTCGGATTCGATGCATCCCATACTACATAGGTCCGAGGGCAAGCCCTTAATCGTACTTCATCTTATAGAGTTCAATCCATTGCCATGACTTAAACTACTACGGTAAGTATCCTAGATGTTCTATGATTTACGAGCCCATGTCCAGGCAGTCTGGAGGGGAATCCCACGCACTGACACGACGCATCAAGCAGGCAGACTATGGATAATTCTACCTCCGCCAAGGAACGATGGCACCACCCGTAGTCACCAAACACCCCACAAGCGTCGCCACCGGGACGATAATTTCGGAGTAGTGCTCACGCCATGTCATGACGCATCAAGCAGGCAGTCTGTGAATCACTCTCACACCGCCAATCCGATGGCCCTCATACTCGTGTTTTTCTCTCACTTTCGTCACATCACCACTATGTATCTAGTCCTTAGTTTATTTGAATCATGAATAAAATTAATTCCTAGAGTTAGCTCTTTCCTCTATACCGGTCTTAAACATCAATCAATCAACATGACCAAACTTGGTCTTTTCTATTCAATAACTCATCTCAAAATTATCTTTCAATGCCGGTATAAGGCTTGGCTACCCACTAGCTTTCAATTCTATTTCACGTTCAAAGCATTGTGTATTCATATTCATAATACTTTTCATAATTCATGATGATATTGACTTCACTTTCATGTACAATTTCATTCATAAGACAATTAAATTCATTTTCTAACTTGTCACATTCATAATTCATACTTTCCACATAATTCTCTTAATCTCATTTTACCAATACTAAATATAACATTCATACTTTCATTTTTCCATTATCAAATCTCTTTTCAAACTCTTTTAAACAATACATTTATTTTTATCCAAAGACAAATTCAAAACCTGAGAAATCAAAAATAGTCAGGACGACTGTTGAAGCATAGTCGGTCGACTGTTCAGCGAGGATAAAAAGTCAAAAATTAAATAGTCAGGACAGTCGACTATTGAAGCATAGTCGGTCGACTGTTCAGCAAGGATAAAAAGTCAAAAATTAAATAGTTAGGACAGTCAACTATTAAGGTATATTCGGTCGACTGTTCAGCAAGGATAAAAAGTCAAAAATTAAATAGTCAGGACAGTCAACTATTAAGGTATATTCGGTCGACTGTTCAGCGAGGATAAAAAGTCGAAAATTAAATAGTCAGGACAGTCGACTATTAAGGTATATTCAGTCGACTGTTCAGCGAGGATTAAAAACTCGAAAATTAAATAGTCAGGACAGTCAACTATTAAGACATAGTCGGTCAACTGCTCTGCGAGGATTAAAACTCAAAAATTAAAATAGCCAGGACAGTCGACTGTTAAGACATATACGGTCGACTGTTCAACAACTAAAATCTGAAATTTAGAATTTATACAGTAACTCAAGATTTTCAAAAACACCATTCAACTCTCATTTTCCATATAAAGTACCTCATTTCTATACACAACTTTAGGTTTTATTTTACATCAATCACACTAATCATGAATATGCAATATTTACTAACCAATCTTATTTTAATAGTGTAGGAATTCTCACAATTAGCATTTTCCACATAAACACAAATCTTAAAAATTGCACTTTTTCCATAAACACAAATATTTTGACATGGAGAACATTTATTCTAATTTTGGCATGCTAGAACAATATCCAAATATCACAACAACAAACATATCATTCAATCAAGTTCACTTATTCATTTTATGGAATTTTCCATATGTTCCATTTTTACCTTAATCATGGTATTATCAAAGAGCAATATTTTCACCTATTTATTCTAGCATGATTAGCACAAAACCTAGCATGATACTACTTTGAAGTAGAGAAAATTGCACACCTTATTGGAGAGAAAACGAAATGAACTCGTAAAACTTATAGATTGATCAAAAGAGGCCTTCTCCTCCTAGTTTGAGCCACCACAAGTCGTCTCCTCCTTGTCTTGAAGCAAACCCGAGCCTCCTTGCTCTCTTGAAAAATCGGTCACCAAATGGGAACATACAACACAACTCTCAATCTTTTGAACTTACTAAACTCTCAATCTTTTGCTCTCTAATTGTATTTCTTTATCTTTCTCTTTTGATATAGATTAGGTGTGTACATAATTTTGGGTGGATTGAATGGCTAAGATTAGAACAAATAGTTAGGAATTAATGGCTAGGATTAGTTTGGAAGTTGTCATAATTACCTATGAATGAGATAACCACCTCACCACTACTCTCATTTCCCTTCTCCACTCATGCATAACCCGGCCTCACTCCAAGGGTGTGTTTTGCACACTCTTGTGCATGCACGTGTTACTCTAGTGTCCCCCACTCACAAGTTATACATGTTAATTAATTATTTGTCTATTATTTGAGTCTACACTACAAGTTACTAAAATAAAGAATAATTAAATTATATGGGCTCACTAATGGGCCAAGAGATTATGAGCTCTACTAATTTAATTAATTAATTAACTAATGTGGGCTACAAAGAGACATTAAAGCTTAGGATTAAATTAAGCTTTCTAAGAATAAATGAGGATTACTAATTCATGAAATATTTTAGAGAAATGCATGCATAAATTTTACGTGCACAACACGTAAAATCAAACAACCCCAAATGTAAATAAGATTTGAAAATCTAGGGTGTTACAAAAACGCTATGGTATTTATAGCGTTTCGAAAATGCTATATATAAGATAG
The DNA here is from genome assembly GCA_017893485.1 of Hemerocallis citrina. Taxonomy (NCBI): domain Eukaryota; kingdom Viridiplantae; phylum Streptophyta; class Magnoliopsida; order Asparagales; family Asphodelaceae; genus Hemerocallis; species Hemerocallis citrina. The sequence continues at coordinate 288,922,539 of CM030358.1, forward strand.
CGTTTTCAAAACGCTATAAATACGATAGCGTTTCAAAAATGCTATTGTATTTATAGCGTTTCTTGGAAACGCTATGGACATACCATAGCGGGGGCATTGACAGCATTTGCAAAACGCTGTCGTATATCTTTAATAGCATTTACAAAATGCTATCAAATGGCATATATGTTGTAGTGCATGCACCTCGAGCTAGCAGCAAGCTTTCTCACAAAGCACACAATGCCCGACGCTCGACATTCACCTTGAGCTAGCAGCAAGCTTTCTCACAAAACACATAATGCTCGACACTCGGTATGCACCTGGAGCTAGTTATCAGTTGTTTCGATCCAATCGACGCTCGGGAGTCGGTGCACGGTGTCGCAGAGCTCGGTCTCAACCTAATGTCGCTCCTTGCAGGGATCTTCCGCTCTATCCTTATGTGCACTGTCCACTGATCTTCTCACAAGACTGGGCTACTCCTTAATGTCTAGTACATTACACCCCTCCAGGAGTGGGGGTACTATGATGTGGGTAGGAAATCGAGCTCAACCCGAGCTGTCTGTGTAACACCCCGAATTTCAAATAAGGATAAATTCGAGATTTCACAGGATCCTTCACTTCGTACAATTTTACAAGGAAATTTTAAAACTTTTTCAATACTACATTAGAGTTCCTTTACACTTGGTTTTTTACACAGCGAAAGAAATAAAACTTACAACAGTTGAAAGACAAAAACATAACTTGTACAATTTTACATCATTTGCAACATTTTTAACTTTCATATAGCAATAGCATATCCACTTTATAACTCCATGAATGGTCCTTTACCTGCATGTCAATCTGTGGGCACGTCAGTTACTTACAACTGACGAAATGTTATACACGGCTATCCTCTCTATGCTGGGAATAGTATAACGATCTCATACTTTAACAAATCACAAAAAAAGATCGAATGAACAAGTAAAGTGTCAAGGGTGATTATTCTAAATATAAGTGTATGTCACGCCTTAATGCCTAATGCATACATTTCTATACTAGGATGACACTAATGCACACTTGTTCAGATTCTATGCATCCCATACTACATAGATCCGAGGGCAAGCGCCTACGTTCTTCACAATACAGGGCTCGATCCCTCGCCATGAAAACTAACTGTTAGCAAAACAAAGTTCAGACTATTCCACGAATTTGAATCCCAGCCTTGGAGTCCACCGCCGGCTGTTATAACAGATTCCACATCGTGCGAATCGTCCCGTATGTGACCCTCTAGCCCAGTATATATATATATATATATATATATATATATATATATATATATATATACATTGGAGACGGTAAACACAAAAGCCCATCCGTCCGACTACTCAAGATCCCGGAGTCCACCGCTGACCCGTCCTTATAGTCCCGGATTAAAATATAATAATCCGTCTCCCACAGGGCAACCTCAGTCCACCAATTGGGTCTATAGTCTTGGAGTCCACCGCCGACTATATAGAGCACCCCACTTACGTTTCCCTAAGTTTACTACAACTCCCCTTAAGTGCCTAAATTTTCTTAAGTTCAAGACATGAATAATTTCCATTCAAAGAATTAGTTTTACCTCCTACCGGACTTAATCAACAAATGCGAGATAGCCCCATGGCCATATCTCCAAATCATATCTCAAATATTTCTTTCAATAATGCCGGTATCGAGGTCTTACTAACTCTAAATCATAAACTTTCATGTACAAGAAGCATGGGTATTCCCACCCTTTCATAATCATCTCTTAAACCTAAATAATTTCATCTTTCAATTCATTCACAAAAGATCACAATCTTGTCTTAACACTTATACACAAGTAATCATTTCTTAGTCTTGCCACAAATCATGATCTAGCTATTCATAGCAAATAATAACTCATTCACAATTTCAAACTCATATGATATCTTATTATATCACGATTCATGATTCCTTAATAATAATAATTCTTTTTCATGAAACCATTTCATTTAACATCATCATTTCTTTCACCAACATAATTTAAGTACTTACAAGTCTAATAATCAAGTATAAAAATAAGTCATTCCCATCAGGACAAATATCTCACAATCTTACATTTCTTTTAATAATACAAATCATGATCTTGAATGATTTAATTTTTGAAGACATAAGCACAGTCTAATTAAAAAGATTACTTTTACTTACTTCAAATTTTCTAAACTACATTTTCAAATGATCCCTTTCATTTTAATTGAGTACTAGGATTTTTGAACCAAATTTTTGAGCACAATCAAAGGCGCACAAAAAAAATATAAAGCTCATGCTGGGCTTTGAACCCGTGACCTATCAGCCAACACTCAAACCCCATGCCGCTAGCCACTTAGTCCATGTGGACTTTGTGTCCAATGTACTCTTTAATTCCTTTTTATTCTATCTTCGGATTTAATTGAAAACAACAAAAGGGAAAAGTTTTTGGGGTCTGTATGATTCGAACCCGAGCCAGACAGGAAGCCATCGCAGCGCCAGACCACTAGGCCGAGCGGGCTTATTGATATGAGTGTGTTTTCTAGATTTTTATTAAGGTCCCTTCGTTATTAGATTTCTTTCCAAACAAAATGTATACAATGCTCATTGTTTCTAATTCTTCTATTATACTGAAATGAACTTGTAGCAACCAAGATAAAATCTCTACAGCAACCCACATTTTCTCAATCTACATTTCATGTGGTTTCTCTAATTTTTAATGTCACTTTTTATTAGAAACAAAACTTTCATCTATTGATTATTGAAATTCAATAATCAATTGCATGAGTCTTATTAGCAAAACTAATCCAGAATTACTATATCTGCTATCATAAGAAATATTTCTAATCTTTTCATACAATCTACCCTTTTCTTTTTCTTCAAGCATGGCAAAAATGATTGTTTCTTATCTTCTATTATTTAATCACAATTACTAGTTTCTATCAACATACCAATGACAATTTGTTCTCATTTCCAAACAACATAATCACACTTTGTTTCTTAATCAATAATAATATTTCTACAATTTAACATACACAAAAGCATGAATTTATTTTCTAATTATCATATTAAACTTATAGTATTCATTAATCATAATAGCATGCTAATGTATGACAAATAATCAATCAATTCTTTTTCTCATTAACCCCTAACATGACTTAATTTATTAATCATACATGAATTACTTATCATTCTCATCTCATACCATAGCATAGATCATATAAGAAATTCTATACTACTCATTATTTATTTCTTAGCATACATTATTCTAAAATTAGAAAGTATAGGATCACCCACCTTGATTGAAGCTTGAACGATTGAAAGAATGATCACCACTTCTAGCTTCAAGGATTCCTAGCTCTTCTCCTCCTAGCAATGGCCTCCAAGCACAAAACTCTCTTCTCTCTTTCTTTTTCTTACTCTTATTCTTTTCCTTATTCTTTGGTGTGAGAAGAGAGTAGAGTGGTGGGCTATTTATAGGTCTTTGCTAGGGTTCAATTTACAAAATTACACACCTAATAAATTACTAAAATTAATTCACCAACTCTTCATATTTTTAACTCCCAAAACCTACACCCTTTCACCTTTCCAACCCTTCACATTTGAAACTCTCATAACCTCCAACTCTCCCTCTCCCCACTACAAAATCTGGTCACTACTTCAACCGGCCTCACACAGCACATAACTCAAACCGGCTCAAATGTGCTGTGTTTACATCAAATGGGCCTCCAACTCTTAATTCATTTCTCTTTTCATATATACATAACCATGGGCCCATCTATTCCAACTCAACTATTCAACCCATTTCCATTTCATCCTATTACAAATTCTCAACAGCCCAAGTCTTTTAACGGTCCCCCCCCAACTAAAACCACTCATCTCCATTTAATCTATCTCACATTTTATACATTATATCATACATATAATTATCACATTACCCATATACATCATCATACATTTGATCTTTACCAGCCAACTATACTTCATATATATATATATATATATATATATATATATATATATATATATATATATATTACATGTATATATATACTAGTATATTTACTTTTGAAATTATACGGGGTGTTACACACACTCCGGAATTTATTTTAAAAGAAATAATTACGCTCAAATATGCCTGCCGAAAACACGTGCGTTGCACGTAAAATATCAAAATGTGAAATCGATTTTATCGATGGAAAATTATTAAATATAATCGAAAACAACATAAGAAAAATTATATTTACTAATTTCATGATGAAATCACTACACGTAGAAAGCACGTGCATCATACGTGCGGAAAATCGAAAAATGCATTTTAATAAAAGAACAATAAAAGTGGGGTGTTACAACACTCCCTCCTTAGAATAGTTCCGTCCCCGGAACTACGCTTAGGAGCGAGAAACTACTAAGAAGAAAAGAAGAGTCTACAAAAGAAAGCTTAGTCGAAGAGTTCGGGATGGTCCTTCCGCATCTTTTCCTCTGATTCCCAAGTTGCTTCCTCAACAAATTGATTTCTCCAAATGACCTTTACCATGGGTATCGTCTTGTTTCTCAAGACTTTTTCTCGGCGATCCACGATCTCAACGGGACGCTCAGCATAGCTCAAATCCAGTTGCAAACCCTCTGGCACTTCTGGCAGATGATGACTTGGGTCGGAAACATAACCTCTTAGCATGGACACGTGAAAAACATTGTGAACTTGGGCCAACTCTTCCGGTAGTTCTAGCCGATAAGCTGTCTTCCCAATTCTCTTCAGTATTTTGTAAGCTCCAATGTATCTCGGGGCTAATTTTCCTCCTCGCCCGAACCGAATCACTCCTTTAGTCGGAGACACTTTCACAAAGACATAGTCACCTTCGTCAAATTCCAAGTCTCTCCTTCTATTGTCGGCGTAACTCTTTTGCCTGCTCTGCGCGTCGACCAACCTCTTTCTGATCAGCTCAATCTTTTCTGAGGTTTGCTGCACAATCTCTGGTCCAAACAACTGCCTCTCTCCCACTTCATACCAACAAACCGGAGTCCTGCATTTTCTCCCATATAGAGCTTCATAGGGCGCCATTCCAATGCTCGCCTGGAAACTGTTGTTGTATGCAAATTCTACCAGAGCTAAGTGTTTCTCCCAGCTACCACCAAAATCCAGCACACAATACCTGAGCATATCTTCCAGCACTCTGTTGACCCGTTCAGTTTGCCCATCTGTCTGAGGATGGAAGGCTGTACTGAAATCAGTCCTTGTCCCCATAGCTGCTTGTAGGCTCTTCCAAAAATTTGAAGTGAAGCGCGCATCTCTGTCAGATACTATAGACATCGGAACTCCATGTAACTTCACAATTTCATCCACATACAACTCTGCCAGCTTCTCCATTGACCAAGTAAGTTTCATTGCTAAGAAGTGAGCTGACTTGGTGAGTCGGTCCACTATTACCCAAATGGTATCATTGCCTTTGGAACTCTTGGGTAAACCCGTGATGAAATCTATGCTGATACAGTCCCACTTCCATTCCGGGATGGGTAAAGGCTGCAACAACCCGCCAGGTTTCTGATTTTCTGCCTTGACCTGCTGACAAACCGCACACTTGGCCACAAACTCCGCCACATCTCGCTTCATACCTGACCACCAGAAGTGTAGCTTTATATCCTTGTACATCTTGGTACTCCCAGGATGAACCGATAACAAAGTAGCATGTGCTTCCTGAAGAATACTTTCCTTTAGTTCCGCTATATTTGGCACACATAGCCGTTCCCCAAACCAAAGTACTGTATCCTTCACTTGAAATTCTGCCAATCTGCCTAAGCCAACCTGTTCTATCATCCCTTGGATTTCTGGATCCGCCTTCTGGCTGTCCATAATTCTGTCTCTTAGAGTGGGTTGAATCCTCAATTGAGCTAAGGAAGCCTCCACACTCTGCAGAACCACTTCAATTCCTGCTCGATCTAGCTCATCCGCTAGCTTTTCCTGGGTTGTGATCAACCGAGACAAACTGACCTTTCTGCTAAGCGCATCTGCTACCACATTTGCTTTGCCTGGATGATATTTAATTTCAGGTCGGATGTCCTCCAATACCTCCAACCACCTCCTCTGTCTTAAATTCAAGTCCTTTTGTTGATAAATATACTTCAAGCTCTTGTGATCGGTGTACATATTGACTTTTTTCCCGTACACGTAATGCCTCCATTGCTTCAAAGCATAGATGATTGCTGTTAGTTCCAAATCATGGGTTGGGTAATTCTTCTCATGTGGTCTAAGTTGCCTAGACTCATAAGCAATCACCTTCCCTTCTTGCATTAGTACGCAACCCAGTCCGCGATGTGAAGCATCGCTGTAGATGTCATACTCAACTCCTGCTCTGGGCAATGCTAAGATAGGGGCTGTAGTCAATTTCTCCTTCAATGCCTGGAAACTTGCTTCACATTGCTCTGACCATTTGAAGTTCACATTCTTCTTTGTGAGTCCGGTGAATGGCACCGCTATCTGAGAATACCCTTAAATAAACCTTCTGTAGTATCCGGTTAGACCCAAAAAGCTTCTAATCTCCTTGACCGTGGTTGGTCTTGGCCAGTCTTTAACTGCTTCAACCTTTTGCGGGTCAGTAGCCACTCCCTCCTTAGAAAGGATGTGACCCAAGAAGGCGACTTCGGTTTTCCAGAAGTCACATTTAGACAATTTTGCATATAACTGGTGCTCCTGTAGCTTCTTTAGAACCTCTGTCAAGTGCTTGGCGTGTTCTTCCTCGGACTTGGAGTAGACCAAAATGTCGTCAATAAATACAACGACAAAGGAATCGATGAAAGGTCGTAGAACTCTGTTCATCATGTCCATAAAAATAGCTGGTGCGTTTGTGACTCCAAATGGCATAACTAGAAACTCGTAGTGACCATGCCTAGTTCGGAAAGCCGTTTTATGCACATCCTCTTCCTTTACCCGGACCTGATGATACCCTGACCGTAGATCTATCTTGGAGAATACTGCTGCTCCCTGCAGGCGGTCGAACAAATCGTCGATTCGAGGAATGGGGTACTTGTTCTGTACAGTTACCTTGTTCAACTCTCTGTCGTCGATACACATTCTCATTGATCCATCCTTCTTCTTCACTAAAAGAACTGGGGCTCCCCATGGTGATGCACTTGGCCTGATGTATCCTTTGCTCAGTAATTCTTCGATCTGCTTCTTGATCTCGTCTTGTTCGACTGGTGCCATTCTGTATGGGGCCTTGGAAATAGGAGCACTTCCCGTTGAACAGTGATGCTGAACTCTACATCTCGACAAGGGGGAAGCCCTGGTAGATCGTCCAGAAATACTACTGGGAAGTCTCGGACAACTGGGATCTGCTTCACTTCTTCTGGAACTTTCTGCTTGGACAATGCTGCTACTATCTGCTTACCCTTCCCCTTGCCTTGGAAAGTAACAACTGGTCCTCCTGGTGCCTTGATTATGACTTCTTTGTCTTTGCACTCGATAGTCGCACTGTAGACTGACATCCAGTCAATGCCAATGATGATGTCAACTCCGAGAACTACCAATTCAATAAGATCGATGCCAAAGAGTCTGCCCCCAATCTCAAGATCACACCCCTCATAGTATCGATCGGTTGTCAAGTTCTCTCCTGACGGAGTAGCCACTGATAAAACCTTGCCAGGAAATATTTTCGGCTCAATTCCCAATCTTTTAGCAAAAGAGGGTGACACAAAAGTGTGTGAAGATCCCGTATCAAATAATACCGAAGCTTTTATTCCATTTATTAAAACGTTCCCTGTTACATATGAGTACTCTCATTACATAACATTTTTATTACATAAATGGAAAATATAAGTCAATTAAGCTTCGTCCTCCATACCCGTGATCACATGATCCACCTCCTCCGCATCAGCTTCTGTCAAGGCAAACACCCGCCCCTGCTTGAACTGTTTTTGCCCTGGCTTGAACGGCCTTTGGCTTGGTCCTCCCCGCTGAAGCTGGGGGCAATCTGACTGGTAATGGCCTTCCTTTCCGCACCTATAGCAAGTCTTGCTTCGCTGAGACTTGGTGCACCCAGTAGATATGTGTCCCGATTCCCTACATTTGAAGCACGTGGGCACCCTTCCTGCCACGGCAATAGCATTTACGCCTGTGGGTTTGAATCGTTGCGCGGGGGGCTGGTTCTTGTAGTTGCTCGGTCCTGCGGGCCTTTTGCCCAAGCTCCAACTGTTCTTTCTGGCTTGCACTGTCTGGAATTGGTTCATATCCGTCTCTGTTGCAGCGGCCCTTCTGACTAGTTTTTCAAACCTCCGAATGCCTAGAGGTATCATCCTTGATCTCAGGTTGGGCCTCAGACCTTGCTCGAACTTGCGGGCCTTTTTAGACTCCTCCTGAACCATCTCCGGTGCATATCGGAAAAGTTGATTAAACTTGGTTTCATATTCCCGTACCGTCATATTACCCTGTTGTAAGCTCAAGAACTCCATGGCTTTCTTTTCTTGAACAGCCAATGGAAAGTAATGGCTCCTGAATTCTTCCAGGAATTCTTCCCATGTAAGTTGCACATTTCCCAAGTTTCTCTTCAAGGATTGCCACCACACACTCGCATCCTTTTCAAGCTGAATGGTAGCCAGTTTCACTTTGCTAGCTTCCGGGGTTTCAAGCACTTCGAAAATTGTTTCGATTTGTCGAACCCAGTCGTCTGCAGCATCGGGGTTCGTCTGTCCTTCAAATACCGGCGGCTTCATTCTTTTGAATGCTTCAACCAGTTTGATGGCCTCAGGTATATGGATAGCTGGTCCCGGTCCTCTGTTCTGGGGGATATTAGCAGCGAGGGCATTAAGGGTCTGGTACACCCGAGCTATCTCCGTTTCCAAATCCAATCCATTTTCCCCGCTGAAGCCTTCGCCATTTCCAATTCTTCGTGCCATTTCTGAGCCATAAAATTCTTCATTAATCATCACAAATAACACAACAACAAGATTGTATTCATTTCCGAAATTTAAACTCTTTATTCAGAGATAAAACTTTTATTTTAACACTTCCATTACAATTTCTTAAATAAAAGATATCCTAGATTCTACGGTTTTTCTTGACTTCTCTGAGCTCTTTCCGCAGATCTTGGACTTCCTTTCTTATGTTTTCAACCTTGTACGGTCGCTTTTCTTTATCCCTGTCGCGACGTTGATCATTTATGAGTTAGGTCTTCTTGAGCTCGTATATCAGGTGGTTTAGTTTCCAAATGCGTACTTTATCCTGTGCCAGGCGTGATTCCAAGTAGTTAACCTTCCACTTTTGCGCATCCAGTTCTCGACGAAGGGATGCAACGAGGTCATCTGGGTGATCCGGGACAAGTTCCTCGTCTGGGGAGTCTTCGGGAAAGTCAGGTGGTGGTGGAGTAATTTCCCTGGACTCGGGAAATTCTTCCTCCTCTATCTCGAAGGGTTCCTCTTCTTCTTCCTCCTCCGGGTCTTCTTCTTCCTCTGGGTCCTCTTCCTCCATTGGTTCTTCTTCTAAGTCCTCAGGGTGGACAAACCAAGGAAGTTCATTCTGGTTGGCCATCTTATAAAAAGGGGAGGAAAGGTTATCTTACAAAGCAATGTAAATATGAGTCTAATTCTATAGGTTGAACTCACACGCTAGTGTCTGCAGGAATAATATTGTAACTACTCAATACGGTGTCACGGGTTCTAGACTATAGTTAATGATCTTACTACTCTTCCTAAACAAATCTTTAGTCTATCAAGTTCTGATTTACTTGGGTTAGCTGTAGGAGTCGGTTCCCAGCTAGCGGTGATCCGAAGACGCTTAAATACCGTGTCGCTTAGGGCTGTTTACACCCGGTTGACAGAAGGACTCCTTTGGCTTGTTCCCAAATTTATCGTCCCTTTTTATCGTTCCTTATAAACTTGTACTACTTGTGAAGCTGGCTCTGATACCATCTGCAACACCCCGAATTTCAAATAAGGATAAATTCGAGATTTCACAGGATCCTTACTTCACTTCGTACAATTTTACAAGGAAATTTTAAAACTTTTTCAATACTACATCAGAGTTCCTTTACACTTGGTTTTTTACACAGCGAAAGCAATAAAACTTACAACAGTTGAAAGACAAAAACATAACTTATACAATTTTACATCATTTGCAACATTTTTAACTTTCATATAGCAATAGCATATCCACTTTATAACTCCATGAATGGTCCTTTACCTGCATGTCAATCTGTGGGCACGTCAGTTACTTACAACTGACGAAATGTTATACACGGCTATCCTCTCTATGCCGGGAATAGTATAACGATCTCATACTTTAACAAATCACAAAAAAAGATCGAATGAACAAGTAAAGTGTCAAGGGTGATTATTCTAAATATAAGTGTATATCATGCCTTAATGCCTAATGCACACATTTCTATACTAGGATGATACTAATGCACACTGTTGTGCAATCTAGATGATCTAAACTAGACACAAATTAAAACCTCGCAAGTGTACGAATCGTTTATAGAAGCGTAGTGAAAAGCAAGGGTCGATCCCACAGAGATTGTAGAAATTAACTTACTAATCAATAAAACAGAAATAAAGATCATAAAGAGTTGTTCTAAAAATCTAAAAGAAATGAAAAGGTTAAAATCTAAGGTAGTTCTGAATCACAAATATCTATTAAGTAGTTGGGCTTTGATTTCCACCTATAGTCAATAATGCTAAGTCACCTACTACTCTAATTACTCATGTTTGTTCCTTTAAGGGCATGGTATCTACTCCTTAAAGTTAATGTTTCCCTAGGCCAAAAATTAGGCATGGTATCTACTCTAATTCGTTTCTTTCCTTAAGTATTTAGCATGGTATCTACTAAGTTGCACTTAAAGAAAACATAGGAACAATGAAAACGAACAAACACTTGAAGTTCTAGAAATTGGTATCAGATCTAGATCCTTCAAGTTGATTAAACCAAGAACCCCTAAAGATTCCCTTGTTACAAGTTATGCGCACGAGATACGGGTCGTCTCAATATGCTCATATAACAGATTCAGATCTATACTACACAAACTTGATAATCTCAGGTTCTGTATGTCAGTCGACTTGCTGTCACCTCAATCGACTGCCCTTAGAACTCTGAACAAGTTTGATTCATATAAATTTATACCAATACAATCAGGTTTAATCAATAAGTAATAGAGTAGTGTTTAGAAGAATATAAGCATTACATGACTACGGTTTCAATCCACCCAACTATGAAATTAGTTCCACATAATAAGATTTTTATTAACTAACAGTTTCGAATACATGATGAACATAAAAGAACTAGAAAGAGAAGAAATAAACTGATGTAGTTCGGCAGATAGGTCGGCTGGCTATCACACAGTCGACCGGCCGTTCCCTTGCTGAATACTTGATATCCTTCTTCTTCAATGCTGATAGAATAATCTTCTTGGTTTATGACTTGATGATTCAGAAATTCCGTCTCTCGATGATCTCAAATAACACCTCTTTGTTGGTATTTATAGAACACGGGAAGGGAATTTGGGTTTGCCTCCTTTCCGAAAAAGTCCTCTCCTTTCCTTTATTTCTTTCCTTCCTTAATCTGCGTTGATTTGGATTAGATGCGGATGGATCTTATCTTTTCACTCCGCCGGATGCAGTCGACTGGTGTTGGGTGTAAGTCGACTGTGCCGAGATATCTGCGGCTTCATGATTCTTCAGTCAAGTCGACTGATGTTGGGGAAGTCGACTGTGCCGAGCCCCAACAATCTCTCTGTATTAGTCTGGAATCTGCTTCGTTTTGCTGCTTTTGGTTGTTTCCTATGGAAAAGAGAAAAGAAGAGTAAAATACCACATATAGAGCATTTAAATGTCCAATTGCAATAAGATTATTGCTCCTAAATGTGAATATTCTTGAGTTCATCACACACTTGTTCAGATTTTATGCATCCCATACTACATAGGTCCGAGGGCAAGCGCCTACGTTCTTCACAATACAGGGCTCGATCCCTCGCCATGAAAACTACCCGGTAGCAAAACAAAGTTCAGACTATTCCACGAATTTGAATCCCAGCCTTGGAGTCCACCGCCGGCTGTTATAACAGATTCCATATCGTGCGAATCGTCCCGTATGTGACCCTTTAGCCCAGTATATATATATATATATATATATATATATATATATATATATATATACATTGGAGACGGTAAACACAAAAGCCCATCCGTCCGACTACTCAAGATCCCGGAGTCCACCGCTGACCCATCCTTATAGTCCCGGATTAAAATATAATAATCCGTCTCCCACAGGGCAATCTCAGTCCACCAACTGGGTCTATAGTCTTGGAGTCCACCGCCGACTATATAGAGCACCCCACTTACGTTTCCCTAAGTTTACTACAACTCCCCTTAAGTGCCTAAATTTTCTTAAGTTCAAGACATGAATAATTTCCATTCAAAGAATTAGTTTTACCTCCTACCGGACTTAATCAACAAATGCGAGATAGCCCCATGGCCATATCTCCAAATCATATCTCAAATATTTCTTTCAATAATGCCGGTATCGAGGTCTTACTAACTCTAAATCATAAACTTTCATGTACAAGAAGCATGGGTATTCCCACCCTTTCATAATCATCTCTTAAACCTAAATAATTTCATCTTTCAATTCATTCACAAAAGATCACAATTTTGTCTTAACACTTATCCACAAGTAATCATTTCTTAGTCTTGCCACAAATCATGATTTAGCTATTCATAGCAAATAATAACTCATTCACAATTTCAAACTCATATGATATCTTATTATATCACGATTCATGATTCCTTAATAATAATAATTCTTTTTCATGAAACCATTTCATTTAACATCATCATTTCTTTCACCAACATAATTTAAGTACTTACAAGTCTAATAATCAAGTATAAAAATAAGTCATTCCCATCAGGACGAATATCTCACAATCTTACATTTCTTTTAATAATACAAATCATGATCTTGAATGATTTAATTTTTGAAGACATAAGCACAATCTAATTAAAAAGATTACTTTTACTTACTTCAAATTTTCTAAACTACATTTTCAAATGATCCCTTTCATTTTAATTGAGTACTAGGATTTTTGAACCAAATTTTTGAGCACAATCAAAGGCGCACAAAAAAAATATAAAGCTCATGCTGGGCTTTGAACCCGTGACCTATCAGCCAACACTCAAACCCCATGCCGCTAGCCACTTAGTCCATGTGGACTTTGTGTCCAATGTACTCTTTAATTCCTTTTTATTCTATCTTCGGATTTAATTGAAAACAACAAAAGGGAAAAGTTTTTGGGGTCTGTATGATTCGAACCCGAGCCAGACAGGAAGCCATCGCAGCGCCAGACCACTAGGCCGAGCGGGCTTATTGATATGAGTGTGTTTTCTAAATTTTTATTAAGGTCCCTTCGTTATTAGATTTCTTTCCAAACAAAATGTATACAATGCTCATTGTTTCTAATTCTTCTATTATACTGAAATGAACTTGTAGCAACCAAGATAAAATCTCTACAGCAACCCACATTTTCTCAATGTACATTTCATGTGGTTTCTCTAATTTTTAATGTCACTTTTTATTAGAAACAAAACTTTCATCTATTGATTATTGAAATTCAATAATCAATTGCATGAGTCTTATTAGCAAAACTAATCCAGAATTACTATATCTGCTATCATAAGAAATATTTCTAATCTTTTCATACAATCTACCCTTTTCTTTTTCTTCAAGCATGGCAAAAATGATTGTTTCTTATCTTCTATTATTTAATCACAATTACTAGTTTCTATCAACATACCAATGACAATTTGTTCTCATTTCCAAACAACATAATCACACTTTGTTTCTTAATCAATAATAATATTTCTACAATTTAACATACACAAAAGCATGAATTTATTTTCTAATTATCATATTAAACTTATAGTATTCATTAATCATAATAGCATGCTAATGTATGACAAATAATCAATCAATTCTTTATATCATTAACCCCTAACATGACTTAATTTATTAATCATACATGAATTACTTATCATTCTCATCTCATAACATAGCATAGATCATATAAGAAATTCCATACTACTCATTATTTATTTCTTAGCATACATTATTCTAAAATTAGAAAGTATAGGATCACCCACCTTGATTGAAGCTTGAACGATTGAAAGAATGATCACCACTTCTAGCTTCAAGGATTCCTAGCTCTTCTCCTCCTAGCAATGGCCTCCAAGCACAAAACTCTCTTCTCTCTTTCTTTTTCTTACTCTTATTCTTTTCCTTATTCTTTGGTGTGAGAAGAGAGTAGAGTGGTGGGCTATTTATAGGTCTTTACTAGGGTTCAATTTACAAAATTACACACCTAATAAATTACTAAAATTAATTCACCAACTCTTCATATTTTTAACTCCCAAAACCTACACCCTTTCACCTTTCCAACCCTTCACATTTGAAACTCTCATAACCTCCAACTCGCCCTCTCCCCACTACAAAATCCGGTCATTACTTCAACCGGCCTCACACAGCACATAACTCAAACCGGCTCAAATGTGCTGTGTTTACATCAAATGGGCCTCCAACTCTTAATTCATTTCTCTTTTCATATATACATAACCATGGGCCCATCTATTCCAACTCAACTATTCAACCCATTTCCATTTCATCCTATTACAAATTCTCAACAGCCCAAGTCTTTTAACCCCCCCCCCCCCCCAAACTAAAACCACTCATCTCCATTTAATCTATCTCACATTTTATACATTATATCATACATATAATTATCACATTACCCATATACATCATCATACATTTGATCTTTACCAGCCAACTATACTTCATATATATATATATATATATATATATATATATATATATATATATATATATATATATATATATATATTACATGTATATATATACTAGTATATTTACTTTTGAAATTATACGGGGTGTTACACACACTCCGGAATTTATTTTAAAAGAAATCATTACGCTCAAATATGCCTGCCGAAAACACGTGCGTTGCAAGTAAAATATCAAAATGTGAAATCGATTTTATCGATGGAAAATTATTAAATATAATCGAAAACAACATAAGAAAAATTATATTTACTAATTTCATGATGAAATCACTACACGTAGAAAGCACGTGCATCATACGTGCAGAAAATCGAAAAATGCATTTTAATAAAAGAACAATAAAAGCGGGGTGTTACAGTCTGATCCCCTCAAGATCTGCTACAAATCATATCTGATTGCCCCTGTAGGCCTTCTGCTACTGTAGGCCCACAGGAGCGGGTCGACCCGGCCCATTAAGGTTAGGGCTCCCTCTCTCTCCCTCTCTCTCTCTCTCTGACTATAAATACCAGACCCCCTCCCCTTTATGCAGGTAATGAATTTTTCTCACCTGAACCCTAGCTTTCTTTTCTTCACGTGACTGACTAAATCTTCGGAGGCCCTGCAACTGGGATCTCTCTTGGTGTTTGTAGACATTGTGCAGGTGTTCGGGGGCGGCCAGCTACCAGCAGCACCACCTCTCTTGCTTCAGACGAAATCCTCTTCTCATAGCCAGATCTGCGGCAGAGATCTATTTTAGAACTCTCTCTTTCACTATAAATACTAAGAACTCACATATGTTGCTCTCACCACTAAATCAGCAGCATCAATCATGAACCTTCACTACAAAGATTGTGTAATATATTTATTACTACCGTAGTTGAGGGAGTAACACGTTTAACTGAACAATAAAAAATGTACACAACAATGTATTTATCTCATTTACTTTTTGAAAAATTGATAATAATTATTACCCATGCAACTAATATTGAAATGAAAAACTTTACCTGCTAAGCATCTACTAATTACAATACAAAATGAAAGAACATTCACGTACATTTGATATGGTAAACAAAGTTTCAGACAATTGTGGAATTATCCTCAACAAATAGTTATCTATAAAAAATTGTTACGGGTTCCTCTTAGGAATGAAGCGTCTCGCCCAGAGATGCTTGCCATTAGTGACAAACTTGACTTTATCTTTTCCATTCAAAATCCGGAAAATCGTGGCCAAATTATAGAATGATACATGAGCGAACTGCGGGGCCCTACCATCTCTTGCTTTTTGAATATGCACAAGCTCCACGTCACCAAAATACCTGCTCAGAACAAAATTTTGAACATTGATTGGACTAGTAATTTACACATGGATCGCACGTCTTAATAAATATATTTTTTTCAAATAAAAGTTCAGACGTAGTTTTGGTTTGAATCTAAGATCTCATTTATAATAGTTTTGCACATGTGTTTTGGATGCGTTATAGATTTACAAATGACACTAAGGCTTTCTCCTATTATAATATTAGAGATTAGAGACTTACACGTGCGATGCACGTCTTAATAAATATAGTTTTTTTTAAAGTAAAAATTCCGAGGTAGTTTAGATTTGAACCCCAAGACCTTCTTTATATTAGTTATATACGCGCGTTGTACATGTTGGTAGATTAACAAATGACACTAAGGCCTTCTTCCATTATAATATTAGAGAAATAAACTTCTTTTACAATTTTCTTAATGAAATTGATAATTAATGCATGAAGAGTAATATATATAAGAATTTGAAGGATACACCATATGTGAAAAGATTATGTGTGAGAGAGATTATATTTTTATTAAATCCTGCTTTTGAGTCAAGCAACTTCGGTTACCAGCTTATATAGTTCTTTGGTTAACTATTTGGAGAATTTGGCCCCCCTGAATTCTAAATTTTATTGTTTGGCCTTCCTAAAAATTATGAAAAAAAATTCTATATATTTACATTTAGTCATAGAATTTTTCCTTGGCCCTTCCAGTAAAATTGTTCTGGCTTCGCCCCTGAACATGAGTGTATAATCTATGATGGTATCAAGAAAACATTATATAAATAAAAAACAAAATTAGCGGAAAAAAATGTAAATAGTAAGAGAAGGCTTGGTGGATGACAAGCTTATTTCTTGTCTGTCCGCGTGTGTGCGCATGTGCACCGTGATGGTAATCATTGGATTGATGTAATACGAAAAATTGTTACCAAGTTTATATAGTATGTCTCAGTTCATGATCTAGAATCACAGTATGTTACCGTGAACAGTATGCGGCATGAAGAGGCTAGATAAGTCATTAAGTTGGGACAGTCAAATAGTTATATGTGTAGAGACAGATCGAGAGAGAAATAGACAATAATATTTAAAATCATTAATTACCTACATATTTAAATATAAGAGTAAGAAAAAACTGTACCTCCATCAGAAATTAAGGAAAGTTTGAAGATAAATTAATGAACAAATATGTTCATTTCAAAGATATATAAAAAAAACCGTATATCGCTAATTTAAGAGATCTGGATCCTGAACACATCATAAAACAGATCGAGTATGTGGTAGTCGCCGGCAGCGCGGGGGGGGGGGGGGGGGGGGGGGGGGGGGGGGGTTCCTTTGACAATATTAAAGGACAAGGGGACTTCCCCTTGTGAAAGAGTTTGTACGCATAAGGAGTATGAAGGTCTAGTACTCGTGACCAAGGTAGCCATAAGGTACGGGGGTACCTTTGCCTGGATTGAATCCATTTTTGAATCAAAACTTTGTCATTCGAATCTAATGTTGGCGTATCTACAAAACAAGGACGAAAATGTGGAGGCTTTTAACTGAATGCTACATGTCGAGAGTGGGAAGGAAAAAGTAGGAAGGGGGTTATAGGTACAAGTAAGGATATCTATTTTTTTTGAAGCACTAGACTAGATGAATGTTTGGATTGTTGGTCCAAAGTCTATATATAACCCATTGGAGAAAACCCTAACGGTAATCTTTATATTTTTCTCTCATTTTATAAACAAACTTCTCAAACAAATATGATCTCAATTTACTGAACAATTCAAGAGGTTCGACGTTTTGAACCTCACCAACTAATGAAGGATTTTACTAACGTCCTAAAATGGAAAACTAGAGAGCAAAGTACTAGATTGAAAAATTCAAAGATATTATAGTATCAATTAAGTTATTGTTCTAGAGTTTAACTAACTTGAATAGCTTGCATCAACCACAAGGTAAAACCACAACTAATTGCCAGCTCTAGCGCCCTAAAAGACATACAATATAATTAAAAAGTCATGTCCATACTCGATTCAAATGTCGACCTTTTTCTCTTGTCCAGGATCAAAATGTGGAGAACAATGGATTTGTTGAATCTCTTACTAGTTTTTCACTTTGGATCACTGGTGGGAGGAGACATTCAATCCCTAAATGCTTATAGAGAAAAAGAAGGAAGACTGATATCGGGTATGATTGGTTACCATCATTTGAAGTTACCGTAGTTGGATCATTTGAACCTTGTTGTTACACCCCACAAAAAGTTCCCAAGACAGAATGAATATTTCTTTTTATATTTCTCTCATAACCTTTACACTTCCTACAGAAATATATACAACTATCATATAATTTGATTTCAGACAAGCTAGTGATTTCTTGAAGTAGTTCCCACACCTTGTAAAGGAATAAATAGCCAGATTGTTACCTTAAGTCCACACTAAAATGATGCATGCTTATTTATTTGGGCCCTAACATCGAGAACATATTACATATACATAATCATATATACATAGTTGTCATGTCACCTAGGTTAATGTGCAAGCATCCTATATGAGTGTCACGGTATTTTGATCGAGAAAAAGGATCCACATCCTGTTGACTCTTAGTTTGGTGTGCACAAAATGTGTCTATAAATACTAATAAGTTTAAGTTGAGTTGTTCATATTTCAGGTTCAAATAATATAAATAAGAGATTCAAGAGAGATTCAAGAATAGGCAAAGAAGGGAAGTAATAAAGAAAGATTGTAAAATCAAGCAAAAGAAAAAGTTATTCAAAAAAGAGCACATGTTGATTAGTGCCTAAGAAAGCTATCAAAACTAGTTGTTGTCATTCCATATTTGTGAGATTTTATCTGTATTTGATTAATTAATGATTGATTAGTATATGGTAAGAATATAAAGTGGATTCGTCATGAACAACACGATTACGGTCGACCGCACTTCAAGTTGGTCGACCGCACCACAGTCGACTGCACATTATAGCAATATAATGAAACAGTCGACCATTCATCTTTCGAATTTTCGTTTGAAGATGAACGGTCGACTGTCCCTTAATTGCGGTCAACCGTAACTTGCGTTGTTCACTTTTTTGGAATGTCTCATTTCTATTTTTGATGGATACACTTCCTAGTCTATATATTTGGAGGAACCTACTGTGTATTCTTCACCTATTACTTTGAGAAAAATCTTCTGAATTAATCAACTCAACAATCAATCCGAGTGTGTGTGACAATTATTTGTTTTCTTCAGTCAGGATCATTAAAGATCTTGAGATTTTCTTTTCTTTCACTTCGGTGAGATTGACGGAACCTGTGTTAGTAGTCTCGTGGGTGTAATAGGTCTCTCGGTCTGAATCCGAAAATCACTGTACTAGGGTTTGAGTATTGTGGAATGCTTGTGGCGGAGAATTGCTACAAGTAGGTGATGTGGACGTAGACCTGGGGATCGAACCATGTTATATCGCTGCGTCACTTGTGCTTACTATGTTTGCATTTCTTATCTCTTCTCATTTACTTTGGAACTCTGTTTTAATTTTTCTTGAATTTTTTAATTCTGCACAATCACCCTATTCACCCCCTAAGGTGATTTACAGTGGTATTAGAGCGAGGTGCTTATCAAAAGCTTAAAAGCTTATGCAAAAGGTCCAATGTCCGAAATCCCTCCTCCCGAAAACTTGTACTCATCGGAGCCATTCGTCTCCAATGGGACAAGTCTTACACGCTCACCATATTTTGATGGAAAATACTATGATATTTGGAAAGTTCGTATGTCTCATTTCTTACAGATGCTTGGAGAGAAAGTATGGAATGTGTTCATAAACAACATATATTCTAGTTAGCGATGGAAAGACGACATTTTCAAAAGCAGAGCTGGCACTAAAAACTGCAAACTCCAAAGCTATGACGGCTCTCTATGCCAGGTTGAACAATGAGGAATTAATGCGATGCATACGAAATTGTAAGACAACATACGAAATTTAGAACAACATGTTGAAACGGCATGAGGGGAACCGCTTATGAGGTAAAAGCTAAAATAAATTTATGTTTTTATAAATTTGATGTTTTTTGTATGTTGTCAGGAGAAAACGTAGATCAAATACTTACTCGTTTCGATATCATTGCACAGGAGCTTGAGAGCTTAGGTAAGGGGTTGGACGATGACCGAAAGGTCGGAAAACTCATAAGCTATCTAACGGCCGAGTGGAAAGTAAAAGCTGCTGCAATGAGGGAGACCCTTGAGGAAAAGGAATGCGATTACTATACATTCTAAGGAAAGCTGAAGATATACGAGATGGAGATGACAGAAACTAAAAGATACAGACAGAACATCGGGATTGAACCAAAAACTGAAGAGATGACCATCGCCCTAAAAGCAGAGAAATCCCGACCATCAAAAGCAGATTCAGACCGTGAGGAGTCTGACAAAGATATCGCCTTATTGACTAAACAATTTCGTAAGTATCTCAAACATAAGAAAATATGGCAGGTACCAAGGAGAAAAAGATAAAGATGACGTATGCTACAAATGCAAGAAGTCTGGACACATTCGGACAAATTTCCCATCTCACAGGACAGGAATAAGGACTACTACCACTCAAATCCGGGGTTAAAAAAAAGGCATTGAAGGCAACGTGGCTAGACTCAGACTCAAGTGAGGATGAGCAAGGTCACAACGATGTTGGCATCATGGCTTTTGGAAATGGTGAGGTGTAATCACCATCTCAAGAAGAGGTAATCGAAGAACCCACTTATGATGAGTTAGTAGATATGTGTAATGGATTAAAAGATTATGCTAAGAAATTGAGTTGTGAACTAAGACAATATAAACAAATTCCAAATAAATCTCATGACTCTTGCATTGCTAAAAATAAAAAACTGAAAAATAAAAATTCTTTGATCATGGAAAAATTCGAGTCATTTAGAAAAGATCATGATGTATTGCTAGAGGAAAATGAACTCTTAAAACAACAAATTCAAGAATTCTTAGCAACACATGATGAACACTTAAGAGAAATTCATGAGAAATATGTTTATATTGCTAAGCTCACTGATGATTTAAAATATTGTAAAAGAAAATTTGATGAGTTAGTGGAAGGTTGTAACGAAGCTCTTGAGCAAAATAGAATACTTGATGCTACACTAGACACTCTTCGTTGGAACATAAAAGACGATGAGATGACTAGGAAAAGACTTTGTAAAAGAGTAATTGAGCTCGAAAAAATTGTTGAAAAATATAAAGGGCCCAGTTAACTTATTACAAAAAATTCAAGATCTTATCATGATAATCGAGGGCTTGGTTACGAAGAGCCAGAACACCATCAAAAACCTAAATCATCATGTCATACACACTTGCACAGTCATCAACATAATCACAAACCAAATCAAAACTATGCAAGTGTGCATGACCCGAGACATAATCGTATCACATGTCCCTACTGCTGTAGACTAGGTCATTTTTCTTATAACTGTTCATTAAAAAGGAATACTAATTTCGTTTGGAGAAGAAAGAATGTAATTACAGGTTCAAACCAAACTTGGGCACCCAAAATTATACCTACTAATCTTGATTTAGATACCTAAGCGTATCAAGACTAAAGATCGGTGGTACCTTGATAGTGGATGCTCAAACTATATGACAGGTGACAATAGATACTTTACATTACTATCAAGGGAAAGAAAGAATGATATCATCTTTGGAGATAATAGAACTGGTCAAACCATTGGTAAAGGTTAAATAAACTTTGGTTCTTCATGCTCCATTGAAGATGTTCTATTGGTAAGAGGTTTGAAACACAATTACTTAGTGTCAGTAAATTATATGACAAAGGTTATACTATTACTTTTGATAAAAATGCATGCATTGTATTAGATAGCAATAAATCTTATTTACTTCTTGCTAACAGATGTAACAATGTATATGTTATAAACTCTAATGAATTAGCACAGGAAAATATGAGATACTTTGTTGCTAGAAATGAGGATGGTTGGTTGTGGCATCGGAGACTTGGACACACAACCATGAATAATCTTAACAAACTTGTAACCAAGGAGCTTGTGAGGGGGATCCCTAAAATCAAATTTGAGAAAGATAAACCTTGTGAGTCGTGCCAGTTTGGTAAGCAAACTAAAAGTTCTCACATGCCCAAGAAAATGGTATCGACTTCTAGACCCCTTGAACTCTTGCACATGGATCTATTTGGACCATCACGAACACGAAGTAATGGAGGTGCACGATATGCCTTTGTAATTGTTGATGATTATAGTAGATTTACTTGGATTGCTTTTTTGTCACAAAAATATGACACATTGTATGTTTTTCAAAAATTCTGTCGTCAAGTGGAAAATGATAAAAGCCTCACCATTGTTACTATTCGTAGTGATCATGGTGGAGAATTTCAAAATGAACTCTTCACATCATTCTCTGACAAAAAGGGAATAAAATATGAGTTCGCTTTTCCTCGCACTCCCCAACAAAATGTGGTTGTTGAAAGGAAAAATCGATCTCTTCAAGAAATGACCCGAACCATGCTTAGTAAAAAAGATTTACCTAAATCATTTTAGGTAGAGGCTGTCAATACAGCATGTTATACAATTAACCACGTAATAATTAGGAAATATCTTGAGAAAACACCTTTTGAACTATATTATGGCAAAATTCCAACTTAAGTTACTTTTGCGTCTTTGGGTGTAAAGTGTTTATTTTAAGTACTCTTGATAATTTGGAAAATTTTGATCATAAAAGTGATGAAGGCATATTCTTAGGATATTCCTTAAGTAGCAAGGCATATCGTGTGTTTAATAAAAGAAGATGCACCATTCAAGAATCCATTGATGTTATATTTGATGAAACTAATTCCTACACCAAAGAAATATTGCATGTTGTTGATGATGATGAGACATGTGTTTGTGTTGAAAAGAAACAGGTGCACATTGACCAAGAACCAAATGTGGACACTCAAAATAAGCCTCCTCAAAATGAAGATGCATCCAAATACCAAACAGACGAAATGCCTACACAACTAATTGATGCCATGGAAGATGATCATATACTACATCCACCTTCTACCAACGAAAGGCGCCCTGTATGGAAAATCATATCTAGCCATCCACCAAATTTTATACAAAGTGATATGTCGAAAGGGGTAACTACTCGCACACAAGCTCAAAATTTCATGTATTTTTCCATTTTCATCTCTATACTTGAACCGAAGAATATTAAGGAGGCCTTACAAGATAATGACTGGATTATTGCACTGCAAGAAGAACTTAATCAATTCGACAGGAATCAAGTATGGAGACTTATTCCTAAACCTCACAATAGGATCATACTTGGAACTAAGTGAGTGTTGAGGAACAAGTTGGATGAATCCGGCACTATTACAAGAAATAAGGCCCGTCTTGTTGCACAAGGTTAAAACCAACAAGACGGTGTCGACTTTGATGAAACTTTTGCACTTGTTGCACGGCTTGAAGCCATTCGTATTGTACTTGCTTTTGCTTCTTATATGCACTTTACTCTCTTTCAAATGGATGTCAAAAGTGCTTTCTTAAATGGTTTATTTAAGAAGTACATATTGCACAACCACCGAGATTCACTGATCCCACACACCCAAACCATATATTCCGTCTTGATAAAGCTTCGTATGGTTTTGAAGCAAGCTGCTCGTGCTTGGTATGAACGATTAAGTTCGTTTTTACTTCACATAGGCTTCTCTAAAGGGAAAGTAGACACTACACGTTTTATAAAACATGTTTTCTGATGAACTCAAGAATATTCACATTTAGGAGCAATAATCTTATTGCAATTGGACATTTAAACGCTCTATATGTGGTATTTTACTCTTCTTTTCTCTTTTCCATAGGAAACAACCAAAAGCAGCAAAACGAAGCAGATTCCAGACTGAGAGGATGATATAAGGGAACTGCAGTACAACAGTCGACTTGCTCTTCATCAGTCGACTGGACAGAGAGATTACGGGGGCTCGGCACAGTCGACTGCCCCAACATCAGTCGACTTGACTGAGGAATCATGAAGCCACAAATGTCTCAGCACCAGTCGACTTACACTCAACACCAGTCGACTGGTATTCGGCAGAGTAAAAAGATAAGATGCATCCGCATCTAGATCCAAATCTATCTGAACCCAGATTATATGCGAATAACAACTTCTCCAACAAATCAAAGCTAGATACAGGGGATTGGCAAGAGCACGTGGTTATCAAATAAGGAAGAAAAGAAGGAAAGAGAAAGAAATAAATCGCAAATCAAATAAAGAAGGAAAGAGGAGGACTTTCCTGAAAAAGTGGCAAACCCTAATTCTCATGCTGTGTTCTATAAATATCAATCAAGAGGCATTATTTTGAATCTCCCCCCCACCAGCCGAAGCACAGAATTCAAGAATCATCAACACATCAACCAAGAGGATTATTCTATCAGCATCAAAGAAGGAGAGAGGAGATCAAGTAATCCGAAGCGAACAAGGCAGTCGACTGAGTGACAGCCAGTCGACCGATTTGCCGGACTTCATCAGTTTATTTCTCCTCTTTTTAGTCTTTTATGTTTATCAAGTATTCGAACTTCCTGATTAATAAAAATCTTACTATGTGGAACTAATTTTATAAGTTGGGTAGATTGAAACCGTAGTTATGTAATGCTTCTATTCTTCTAAATACTACTCTAGTACTTATTGATTAAATCTGATTGAATTGGTATAGATTTATAATAATCAAACCTGTTCAGAACTCAAAGAGCAGTCGACTGAGGTGACAGTAAGTAGACTGACATATAGAATCTGAGTTATCAAGATTGCGTATTATAAATCTGAATCTGTTATATGAGCATATTGAGACGACCCGTATCTCGTGCTCATAACTTGTAACACAGGAGTCCTTAGGGGTTCTTGGTTTAATCAACTTGAGGGATCTAGATCTGATACCAATTTCTAGAACTTTGAATGTTTGTTCGTTTCCATTGTTCTTATATTTTCTTTAAGTGCAACTTAGTAGATACCATGCTAAATACTTAAGGGAAGAAACGAATTAGAGTAGATACCATGCCTAATTCTTGGCTAGGGAAACAATACTTTAAGGAGTAGATACCATGCCCTTAAAGGAACGAACATGAGTAACTAGAATAGTAAAGAAGGAGACTTCGCATTACTGACTATAGGTGGAAATCAAAACCCAACTACTTGATACATATTTGTGATTCAGAACTTCTCGATATAGCTTTTAATCTTTTTATTTCTTTAGAACAACACTTTAAGATCCTTGTTTTTATTTTATTGATTAGTAAGTTAATTTCTACAATCTCTGTGGGATCGACCCTTACTCGTCACTACACTTCTCCAAACGATTCGTACACTTGCGAGGTTTTTAATTTGTGTCTAGTTTAGATCATCTAGATAGCACAACATTTTCAAAGATATTTTAATCGTTCAAATTTATGTTGATGATATTATATTTGGATCTACTAATGAAAATTTTTGTAAGGAATTCTCAAAGCAAATGCAGGGTGAGTTCGAAATGAGCATGATGGGTGAACTAACTTATCAACCTAATGTCACAGGGAATATGCATCTCTCTCCCCAATTACTTAGCATGGTTCCCCACTTTAGTGGCAAAGCAGACGAAGAGCCTCACCTCCATCTGCAAGACTTCTTTGATCTTTGCAGAACACAAAGTGTCCAAGGGCTTACCCCCGAACAAATCAGGTTAATCTTGTTTCCATTTTCATTAAAACTTAATGCTAAATTGTGGTATAATTCTTTGGAACCAGGATCAATTAATTCATGGGAGCAATTGGCAACAAAATTCTTGAAAGAATTCTTTCCAGCCCAGAAGACCAAACAACTGAAAAGGGAGATTCAACTCTTCCAACAAAAAGATGGAGATTTATTCTTCGAAGCATGGAAGGATTTCAAGAACAAGCTCCTCAAGTGTCCTACACACAACATGCCCAAAGACAATCAGGTACAAGCATTTTATGAGGGCTTAAATGATACTAACAAGGCAATTGTGGATTCAGCTTGCAACGGGATCTTGATGAGGAAAAGTGGTGAGGAGGCCATCGAATTATTTGAAGAACTTAGCGAGAACTCACAGCAATTCTCAACAAGGGGAAGAGGCATTTCTAAAAAACAGGGAGTTTATGAAATTTCTGGTAGTAATAACATACAATTAGAAATGGCAAACATGAATAAAAAAATTGATATGCTTGTTAATGCAATGACAACAATGGACAGTGTAAAAAATCAAACAAAAGAAATTTGTTCAATTTGTTCTCATTTTGATCATACAACTGACATATGTCCCATGTCTTCTTTTACAGATCAGGAGCATGCAAACTATGTGGGACAAGGAATGTTTCCACCAAAGAACAACCCATTCTCGAACACAAACAACCCAGGGTGGAGAAACCATCCAAATTTTTCATGGAGCAACAATCAAGGAACTCAATCTTCACAAGAACAGGCACGGAACTTCCAAATGGGAAGTGGATTTGATAGGCCAGTTCAAGAACAGAAGAAGTTGGATTTTGAATCCACCATTCTTCAATTGCTCCAACAACAACATCAAACAAGCAACCAACAAGGGCAAGCAATTCAGAAGTTGGAAACTCAAATCGGGCAGATCGCAAAGGAGTTGAGTGAAAGAAAGGCAGGAGAACTTCCTTCACAAACCATACCAAACCCTAGAGGCCAAGAACAGCTCAAATCAGTAACAATTTTGAGAAGTGGTAAGACAATTGAAAACAAGGTTGGAACACACACAGAAGAAGCAGAAACATAACCATCAAAAGTGTTGGGGTCCAACAAGGTAAGTGAAAAAGAAAGAACAGTTTTGCCACCATTCCCTCAAAGGTTAGTCAAGCAAAAGAAAGAACAACATTTATTTGACATCTTTGAAACTCTCAGAAAGGTAGAAATTAATATTCCCCTACTCGATGCTATTAAACAAATTCCTTCTTATGCCAAATTTTTGAAAGAATGTTGCACTCATAAAAGAACATTTCAGGTTAAGGAGGATGTGGCTTTGACAGAGGAAGTGAGCGCTGTTTTGCTAAGAAAATTACCGCCTAAATTGAAGGACCCAGGTAGTTTTACCATTCCTTGCAGGGTTGGTGAGCACTTCTTTGAAAAAGCACTGCTAGACTTGGGGGCAAGCATTAATCTTCTTCCTTACTCTGTTTATGAAAAGCTAGGATTGGGGGAACTCAAACCCACATCCATCACTTTGCAGTTGGCTGATCGCAGCATCAAAAGACCTAGAGGTATTTTGGAAGATGTCCTAGTTCAGGTAAATGATTTCATATTGCCTGCAGATTTTGTTGTGTTAAACATGGAGGACTCTTCAATGCCATCCTCGTTACCAATCATCCTAGGTAGGCCCTTTATGAGTACAGCTGATATAAAAATTTGTGTCAAAAAGGGTACTATAAGTATGAAAATAAATGGAGAAAAGGTTGAATTTAAAATGTTTGATACACTAAAATTACCACACGATGACCATGAATACTATAATGTTGATGTGGTACAGGAGATTGTTGATCAAACATTTCAAGTACATAGCATTGAACCACTACAAGCTGCAATTACACAATCTCTAACATTGTCTAATGTTGAACAGGAACACGATGACTGGAGGATAGCAGAAACAGTATATCACCTTGAAACTCCAAAGTCGTATTCAGGTAAACTCGCACCTGCATTTGAAAATATTGTGACTGATGACACTTGTGTTTCTGCAGATAAGTCGACTGGTGGACTAGATAAGTCGACTGTCCCGACCGCTATCAGGATGCCAGATGTGGAGCTTAAGCCGCTGCCTGAGCATCTGAAGCATGCATATTTGGGTGAAAACCAGACGCTACCAGTGATAGTTGCTGCAAACTTGAGTGCACAGGAAGAAGAGAAGTTGCTGAGGGTACTGCGAGAACACAAAGGTGCAATAGGATGGACCATTGCAGATATCAAGGGAATAAGTCCATCCAAATGCATGCATAAAATACTTCTTGAAGACAACGCAAAACCAAGCAGGGAAGCACAGAGAAGGCTTAATCCACATATGAAGGAAGTGGTAAGAACAGAGGTCTTGAAGCTATTAGATGTTGGCATCATCTACCCTATCTCAGATAGCAAGTGGGTGAGCCCTATACATGTAGTGCCTAAGAAAAGTGGAGTCACTGTGGTGAGAATGAAGAGAATGAGCTTATCCCTATGAGAGTGACCACAGGATGGAGGGTATGCATTGACTACAGGAAACTGAATAACGAAACCAGGAAAGATCACTTCCCTCTTCCTTTTATTGATCAAATGTTAGAAAGATTAGCAGGATATAGTCATTATTGTTTTTTAGATGGTTATAGTGACTATAATCAAATTGCTATTGCTCCAGAAGATCAAGAAAAAACCACTTTTACATATCCTTTTGGTACTTTTGCATACAGGAGGATGCCCTTTGGATTGTGCAATGCACCAGCTACATTTCAGAGATGCATGATGAGTATATTTTCAGACATGGTGGAAAGGTTCATCGAGGTATTTATAGATGATTTTAGTGTTTTTGGATCTTGTTTTGATGAATGCCTTAACCATTTGCAGCTTGTACTTAAAAGATGTGAAGAATGCAATTTAGTGCTGAATTGGAAAAAGTGCCATTTTATGGTACAACAAGGTATTGTCTTGGGACATGTGGTGTTAAAAAGAGGCATAGAGGTGGACAAGGCAAAAATTGACATAATATCAAAGCTACCCCCTCCCACCACAGTCAAGGGTGTTAGGAGTTTTCTTGGACATGCAGGGTTCTATAGAAGATTTATAAAAGATTTCTCAAAAATCTCCAAACCCCTTTGTGAATTGTTGGCTAAGGATGTTGAGTTTGCATGGACAGAAGAGTGCACAAATGCTTTTATTACATTGAAAAATCTTCTCATTTCTGCACCTATTGTCATGGCACCAGATTGGAACCATCCTTTCGAGCTTATGTGTGATGCAAGTGATTATGCTTTAGGAGCTGTTTTAGGTCAGAGAATCAATAAGGTACCCTATGTTATCTACTATGCTTCTCGAACATTAAATGATGCACAGCTTAATTATTCCACTACTGAAAAAGAAATGTTAGCTGTTATTTTTGCTGTAGAGAAGTTTAGATCATATTTGATTGGTTCTAAAGTTATTGTTTTCACTGACCATGCTGCTTTGAGATATTTGTTTGCTAAAAAGGATGCTAAGCCTAGGTTGATCAGATGGGTGCTGTTGCTTCAAGAATTTGATCTTGAGATTAGGGACAAGAAAGGAAGTGACAATGTTGTGGCAGATCACATGTCCAGATTACTGCATGAGGAAGAAAGAATTGTCCCACTTAATGAAAATTTTCCAGATGAACATTTATTTGAAATAAACATTCAACGGAGGCAGTCGACTGGTAACAGAACCAGTCGACTGGTATCTCACTGCACATATTTTCCATGGTTTGCAGATATTGTAAATTATCTCACTGCCCATGTTTTCCCGCCAGGTATGACAAGTCAGGAAAGAAAGAGACTAGTGGCCATGTGCAAGCACTATTATTGGGATGATCCTTATTTGTTCAAATTTTGCCCTGATCAAATTATAAGAAGATGTGTGGCAGAAGAAGAGCAAATGAGTATTCTACAACATTGCCACCAATATGCATGTGGAGGACATTTTGGACCAAAAAGAACAGCACTCAAGGTATTACAATCTGGATTTTATTGGCCTAATGTATTCAAAGAT
The DNA here is from genome assembly GCA_017893485.1 of Hemerocallis citrina. NCBI lineage: Eukaryota > Viridiplantae > Streptophyta > Magnoliopsida > Asparagales > Asphodelaceae > Hemerocallis > Hemerocallis citrina. Next base: position 288,952,368 of record CM030358.1, read on the forward strand.
GCTTTTTCTTTTTGCAGGACTTGTGACAAATGCCAAAGGACAGGCAATATCTCTTCTAGAAATCAAATGCCACTGCAAAACATCCAAGTAATCGAGCTTTTTGATGTTTGGGGAATCGACTTCATGGGTCCCTTTCCTAACTCATTTGGTTATTTATATATTCTTGTGGGTGTGGATTATGTGTCTAAATGGGTCGAGGCTGTCCCCTCAAAAACTAATGATCACAAAGTTGTTGTCAAGTTTTTGCAGGAGAACATTTTCACTAGGTTTTGTACACCACGGGCAATAATTAGTGATGGAGGGAGCCACTTCAATAACTTTCCATTTGCTTCTTTGATGAAGAAATATGGTATCACACATAGAGTGGGCACTCCATATCATCCTCAAACTAGTGGGCAGGTGGAGATTAGCAACAGAGAAATCAAGAGCATTTTAGAAAAGACAGTAAATACAAGGAGAAAGGATTTGTCGCTGCACTTGAACGATGCATTATGGGCCTACCGAACAGCATACAAAACACCCATCGGCATGTCACCATACCGTTTGGTTTTTGGAAAAGCCTGTCATCTGCCAGTGGAGTTGGAACACAAAGCCTATTGGGCCATTAAAAGGTTCAATTTTGATATGAAACAAGCAGGCGACAAAAGAAGATTGCAACTGAACAAGCTTGAAGAGTTAAGGCACGACGTATATGAAAATGTAAAATTGTACAAGGAAAGGACCAAGTTGTACCATGATAAACAGCTAGCAAGGAAGGAGTTTTATGAAGGACAGAAGGTATTAATATACAACTCAAGATTAAGACTCTTTCCAGGCAAGCTTATGTCACGATGGTATGGCCCATACATTGTCACAAAAGTCTTTCCACATGGTGCATTAGAGGTTCATAGCAAAGAGAAAAATCAAACATTCAAGGTGAATGGGCATAGGGCGAAGCCGTACATTGAGATGAGTTTAGAGCCGCACGAGGAAGATGTGAATCTTCAAACCATTCAATACATTGCATGAACTCATCAAGTCTAGCTGAAGATAGAAAACACAGCGCTTATTGGGAGGCAACCCAATTTTTCAGGGGAGTACTTACACTCTCTATTTATTTATTTCTTTAATCACTTTTTTATTTCTTTACATTATTTTCTTTCCTTCAAACTAGTTGGTAACACATGCCTATATTTTAAGTTTTGTGCGAACATTGAGGACAATGTTCCATCTAAGTTAGGGGGTATTAGTTAGTTACATTTGAAGTCTTTTGATTTTTTTTAGGATAAACAATTTCTTATAAAGTAAAAGTAAGGATACTTATTTACTTTAGGATTGTTGAGTTTCATAATGCCTTACAAAATAATATGAGTCATGCGATTATACATAAAAAAAAAATGTGATGCTTTTTCTAGTGATTATTCCCTTTGATCTAGTCCTAAACAGAGTTTAAGTAAATAGAGTAAAAATAAAAAGAATATATATATGAATAAAGTCAATCTATTCCAATGTTTTGAGTGCTTAGTAACTAGGGGTATTCATCACCAATGTTTACCTTTACGTCAAACGGCAACTTGAAATATGAGTATGCAAAGCACTTAAAGTTTGTGACTTGTTGAGTAACCGGGTGGATTCATCACAAATGTCTTGCACTCGCGTCAAAAGGCAAGTGACGACTTAGAGAAGAGAACTAAATATATATATATATATATATATATATATATATATAAACTCTAGTTTGCTACTCGGTTTGTAGTAGAAAAAAAGGGATAATCACAGATGGAGTGTTACATACTATAACTATAATTAATTGCATGACAAATGTGGTTGAGTTTGGAGTTATGAATAGACAATTGCACTAGAGAAAGTGGGTATGCATGTTTTTATTTTATTTGCAAATTGTTTATAATTTTGATTGCAAAATTTTGATGCTTGCACAATGAGACATTTTCTTGGAGCGATGGGTTGAGACTATTATTTTTTTCCTTGTTCATAATTTCACTTTTTGCTTGAGGACAAGCAAAATCTAAGTTTGGGGGTATTTGATGAACTCAAGAATATTCACATTTAGGAGCAATAATCTTATTGCAATTGGACATTTAAACGCTCTATATGTGGTATTTTACTCTTCTTTTCTCTTTTTCATAGGAAACAACCAAAAGCAGCAAAACGAAGCAGATTCCAGACTGAGAGGATGATATACAGGGAACTGCAGTACAACAGTCGACTTGCTCTTCATCAGTCGACTGGACAGAGAGATTACGGGGGCTCGGCACAGTCGACTGCCCCAACATCAGTCGACTTGACTGAGGAATCATGAAGCCACAAATGTCACAGCACCAGTCGACTTACACTCAACACCAGTCGACTGGTATTCGGCGGAGTAAAAAGATAAGATGCATCCGCATCTAGATCCAAATCTATCTGAACCCAGATTATATGCGAACAACAACTTCTCCAACAAATCAAAGCTAGATACAGGGGATTGGCAAGAGCACGTGGTTATCAAATAAGGAAGAAAAGAAGGAAAGAGAAAGAAATAAATCGCAAATCAAATAAAGAAGGAAAGAGGAGGACTTTCCTGAAAAAGTGGCAAACCCTAATTCTCATGCCGTGTTCTATAAATATCAATCAAGAGGCATTATTTTGAATCTCCCCCCCACCAGCCGAAGCACAGAATTCGAGAATCATCAACACATCAACCAAGAGGATTATTCTATCAGCATCAAAGAAGGAGAGAGGAGATCAAGTAATCCGAAGCGAACAAGGCAGTCGACTGAGTGACAGCCAGTCGACCGATTTGCCAGACTTCATCAGTTTATTTCTCCTCTTTTTAGTCTTTTATGTTTATCATGTATTCGAACTTGCTGATTAATAAAAATCTTACTATGTGGAACTAATTTTATAAGTTAGGTAGATTGAAACCGTAGTTATGTAATGCTTCTATTCTTCTGAATACTACTCTAGTACTTATTGATTAAATCTGATTGAATTGGTATAGATTTATAATAATCAAACCTGTTCTGAACTCTAAGGGCAGTCGACTGAGGTGACAGTAAGTAGACTGACATATAGAATCTGAGTTATCAAGATTGCGTATTATAAATCTGAATCTGTTATATGAGCATATTGAGACGACCCGTATCTCGTGCTCATAACTCGTAACACAGGAATCCTTAGGGGTTCTTGGTTTAATCAACTTGAGGGATCTAGATCTGATACCAATTTCTAGAACTTTGAATGTTTGTTCGTTTCCATTGTTCTTATGTTTTCTTTAAGTGCAACTTAGTAGATATCATGCTAAATACTTAAGGGAAGAAACGAATTAGAGTAGATACCATGCCTAATTCTTGGCTAGGGAAACAATACTTTAAGGAGTAGATACCATGCCCTTAAAGGAACGAACATAAGTAACTAGAATAGTAAAGAAGGAGACTTCACATTACTGACTATAGGTGGAAATCAAAACCCAACTACTTGATACATATTTGTGATTCAGAACTTCTCGATATAGCTTTTAATCTTTTTATTTCTTTAGAACAACACTTTAAGATCCTTGTTTTTATTTTATTGATTAGTAAGTTAATTTCTACAATCTCTGTGGGATCGACCCTTGCTCGTCACTACGCTTCTCCAAACGATTCGTACACTTGCGAGGTTTTTAATTTGTGTCTAGTTTAGATCATCTAGATAGCACAACATTTTCAAAGATATTTTAATCGTTCAAATTTATGTTGATGATATTATATTTGGATCTACTAATGAAAATTTTTGTAAGGAATTCTCAAAGCAAATGCAGGGTGAGTTCGAAATGAGCATGATGGGTGAACTAACTTTTTCTTGGACTTCAAATACAACGAAGAAAGTATGACATCTTCATAAATCAATCCCAATATGCAACGAAACTAGTCAAAAAGTTTGGGCTTGAAAATGCAAATACTTACAGAACACCTATGGCAACTACTACTAAGCTTTCCAAGGATGAATCTGGTAACAATGTTGATATTTCTACTTATCGTGGTATGATTGGTAGTTTGCTTTACATTACTGCATCTTGGCCAGATATCATGTTTAGTGTCTGTTTATGTGCACGTTTTCAATCGTGTCCCAAAGAATCGCACTTGGTTGCCGTTATGCGGATCATTCGATACCTTAAAGGCACACCAAATACTGGACTTTGGTACCCGGAAATTAGAAACTTTTCTCTTGTAGGGTACTCTGATGCAGATTATGCTGGCAGCTTAACAGACAGAAAAAGTACTAGCGGCACATGTCACTTATTGAAAAACTGTCTTGTCTCATGGGCATCCAAGAAGAAGAATTCTGTAACTCTTTCCACTGTCGAAGCCGAATATATTGCTAGCGAATCCTGTTGTGCGCAGGTATTATGGATGAAACACACTTTAGAGGACTACAAGGTAATTTTTGATCATATTCCAATTAAATGCGATAATATTAGTACTGTTCATATGACAAAGATTCTGATCACATAGTCGCACAAAACATATTGATATTCGGTATCACTTTATTAAAGACCATTTTCAAAAGGGAGATATTATTCTTGACTATGTTTCCACTGATTCTTAACTTGTTGATATCTTTACTAAGCCTTTAGATGAAAAATGATTTTATTTTTTGAAAGGAGAATTGAATGTTATTGATGTTTCAACATAAAATTGGGGTTCAGTCGACTGTACGGTCGACTATACGATTGTGAAGGTGTACATTGGACTGGGCGGTCGACCGGCATGCTCTCGGTCTTCGTGTAACACCCCGCAAAATTGGAAATAACAATTTTTCCCTTGTGTATTACGCACCTATATTTTGTAACGTGTTTTCACTACGTATTTGGATTTCCATCTATTTATGCATTCCCAGTATTGATTTCATCCTATTTAAGTCAACTAAAATGTAATATTTCAATCTCTGCATTTTTACGTGCTTTTTATGTGTTTTCGATGCACGTATCAACTACGTATTTTTCTATCGATACATGTGATGTTTTTATGAGTATGGATTATTTATTTTTTGTGTTCGAACTCGTTTTATAAACGGGGGTTTAGTTTTCACCATTTTGTCTAAAATGATTTTTATACCTATAATGCACGTGTTTTCTGCGTGAAATGATTTCATCATGAAATATATAAAATTAGTAAAAATAATTTTTCTTATGTTGTTTTCGATTATATTTTAATAACTTTCCGTTGATAAAAGTTGATTTTCATATTTCGGCATTTTACGTGCGACGCATGTGCTTGTTTCGGTGCGCGTATTTGAGCGTGTCCGTTTCAAAATAATTTTTTTGGAGTGTAGGTATTTATTATATTTGTGCATGATACATTTTTATTTTAAAGTAAACTATTTACTTTCATAGTATATATATAGATAGTATGAATATGTATATAATGATTTATGAAAGTTGCTGTTTGGTAAAAGTGTATATGCAGCATGGCATATATATTCATAAAAATATGTTGAAATTGTGAATTATATTGAATGGGGGCCCACTTGAAATGCGACAGCATCCATTTGATTTTTTTTTTTGTGATGACGTGGCATTGGATGATGGGGGCCCACCGCCATTTTGAGGAAGGCAGGACTTGGTCTGCTGTCTTCATCCGGGAGAGAGAGGGTTGGGGAGTTTAGAAGAGGAAGAGGTAGGAGTTAGGGATTTAGAGAGGTGGAAATGTCAAGAGTTGGGGGTTTTAGGAGTTAAGAAAGTGAAGGGTTGAAAATTAATTTGAGTAATTTATTAGGTATGTAATTTTGCACTTTGAACCATAACATTATCCTATAAATAGCACCCTCCTCATTCTCATTTCACACACCAAAAAGTATATCAAAATAAGAGAAGATAAAGAAAAAAGAAAGAGAGTAGAGTTTTCTTGCTTGGAAGAGTCTTGCTAGGAGAAGAAGGAATTGCTTTGGAGCTAGAAGTGGTGTTCCATCTTTCTTTTCATTTTTCAAACTTCAATTAAGGTGGGTGTTCTCTTGCTTTCTAAATTTAGAACAATGTATGCTAATAATAACAAATGAGAAATTTTGATTTGTGTGTAGCATGAATAGTAGTGAGATATGCTATGTTAAGTAAATAAATTTATGTCATGTTAATTAGTAATGAGAAAAGAAATGATTGATTAGTTTCGTCATGAACTAATATGCATGAAGAAATAGTAGATTGTATGAAAATGTTGGGAATACTCCTTTTGATAAACAAATAGAGTTTTGTAAGGTAAAGTTGATATTATGGAACTCATTGGATCGTTATAAGAACATAATATGCTATCTTTGATTAGAAAGAATGAATGCAAGTTGTGTTTGTTAATAAGAAGAAACGACTTTGAAAGTTTGTTTTATTTTATTTTTCTAAAATATGACTTATCAATCAGTAGGTTACTGTTATAAAGTAATTTCAGTTTATAAAATTTTATTTTAGTCAAATAAAAGGTTTGATCAAATTTGAGGAATCGAGTTGTTGTAAAAAAAAAAAAAATAACAGAAGTTGGGACAAAAGCCACCAAGGCGACTTACTATCGTTGGGCACAAATGGCCCAGTGGTTTGGCGTGCACTGTCTCTTTGTTTCGGTCTGGGTCACGAGTTTGAAACTCGGCAAAACCCTTTCTTTTCTTTTTGATTTTTTTTTTTAATTAAATCCCAACAGTGAAAGGTTGTATATAGGGTTTCGGTTGCCTTTTGAAACACCAAAGTCCACTTGGACTAGTGGTTGGCGGGTTGTGCTTGGGCACTGTCTGGTCGGTCTCGGGTTCGAAACCCTGAGGCTGAACTTCTTTTATTGTTTTGATTTTAATATTTTAGATGGGTTTTTAATGTAAATAAAAATTGGGAAAATTCTATTATTTCTATAAAATGAAATAGAATTTACTAAAATTAGTTTCAGAATTTTCCTTGTGTAATTGAGAATTTTAAAAAGAGGAAATTTGAGATAGAAAGCAAGTAATGATCGAAGATTCTATTATTTAAAAAGGTATGACTTTAAAAAGTAAAAGAAATATACATTATGTGAATTAATTTCTCTTTAAAAGATTGTACTTGGTTATTTGGAGTTATTATAATAAGTTTAAGACATTGATTATTGGTGGGTATGTGTACCCATGATTTATTGTACATGAAAAAGTTGTGATTTAGAGTTGGTGAGCTACCGGCACTATTTGATTTGAAAAGAGTTGAGATATAATTTGAGATATGGCCGTGGAGCTATCTCGAATTTGTTGATAAAGTACGGTTGGAGGTAAAACTAATTTTAGGCTTGGAAATTTATTCATGTCTTGAACTAAATAATTAGGCACATAAGTGAAGATGTAGTGAACCTGGGCAAACGAAAGTGGGTTGCTTCTATATAGTCGGCGGTGGATCTCCGTGGCTATAGATCCAGTCGGTGGTGGATCTCCGTGACTGTGATTGCTCTGTATGAGATGGGCCTTATCCGGGACTTAGCGTAGTCAGGCGGAGGGTTTGCCATACTCCTATGTATATACATATACCGGACTAGAAGGGCACGTGTGGGATGATTCACGCGATGAGGGATCTGTTATAACAGTCGGCGGTGGATCTCTGTGGCTGGGGTCCATATTCGTGGAATGATCTAAATCTTGCTTCATTACTGGGTAGTTGTCATGGCGAGGGTTCGAGCCCTTTATTGTGGAGTACGTAGGAACTTGCCTTCGGACCTATGTAGTATGGGATGCATAGATACCGAACAAGTATGCATTAGTGTCATCCTAGTATAAAAGGTGTGCATTAGGCATTAAGGCATGACATATACTTACATGTTTAGCGTAGTCACGATTTAACACTTTATTGTTCATTCAACTTTTGTGATTTGTTAAAGTATGAGATCGTTATATGTACGACATAGAGCGGATAGCTGAGTATAATATTTTCGTCAGTTGTAAGTGACTGATATGCCCACAGCTTGATATGCAGGTAATGGACTTTGCCATGAAGATGTTATGATGCAGTTGATGATTTATATTTTTGTAGTTGTACAAGTTGTATTTTATTTCATTGTTGTATTTATTTATTCTTCCGCTGTGTAAACAAAAGATGTAATGAACTCTGATATATTATTGAAAAGTTTTAATTTCCGTGTAAAATTGTACGAAGTGAAGTAAAGATCCAGTGAAATCTCGAATTCGGTCTTATTTGGAATTCAGGGCGTTACACTTCGTGTTTGTTTTTTGCGAGCTTTTCAAAAATTGGACTTCAGTATTTGCGGTCGACCGTTCGGTCGACCGGTTCGCTCTCTATCTTTCGTTTCTCATCAAATTTGTCTTTACAAGGTGTGCGGTCGACCGTGCGGTCGATCGATTCGCTCTCGGGTTGGTTCCTTGTTTTATGAACTAAATTGATTTTTTGCAGTCGACCGGCTTCTTCCCTGGCTGCTTGTTTTTAATTTTTGCTATCTGCTATGAGTTCGGTTTCTTGAAGTTTACTCTGTTCCTTTTGTTCTTTTCCACATGTTTGTATTGGGTAAATCTCAAATCTATGATATCATGAAGAGATCTCAGTGTATATCAAAGAGTCTCGCGATCAACGGTATCATGTAAGAAGATTTTCCTTCTGTTCTTTACAAAATATTCTATTCCCCAAATTAATCTCCTGTTTTGCTTACTGTATGGTACTTTATTTTACAATGGAATTAGGGGGAGTATGCTATACAGTTAACTTATGCTATTTTTGTCCCCTCTTGGTGTGTTCCAAAAGGGGGAGAATTTTTTATGTTTTTAACTAAAAATTACTGAAAAATAAATGTTTCTTCTTAAATGTTTTTCTCACTATATATCTTCTATGAAACTCTATATAATAGGAAGTATTGAATTAAGGGAGAGTATTTACAAATCTCTCTTAGATGTTCTTCTTAAATATTTTTCTCACTATGTATCTTCTATGAAATTCTGTATAACAGGAAGTATTGAATTAAGGGGGAGTATTTACAGATCTCTCTTAAATGCTCTTTATCTATGAAAATCTGTGTTACAGAAAGTATTAAATTGAGGGGGAGTATTTTTTTGCTTTATTGTTTATTTTTATTTTCAACATTCAAAGGCATGTTTTGTTCACACCAAAAGGGGGAGATTGTTGACTCTTAGTTTGGTGTGAACAAAATATGTCTATAAATACTAATAAGTTTAAGTTGAGTTGTTTAGATTTCCAGGATCAAATAATGTCAAAAAGAGACTCAAGAGAGATTCAAGAATAGGCAATGAAGAAAAATAATAAACAAATATTGCAAAATCAAGCAAAAGAAGAAGTTATTCAAAAAAGAGCACATGTTGATTAGTGCCCAAGAAAGCTATCAAGACCAGTTGTTGTCATTCCATATTTGTGAGATTTTATTTGTATTTGACTGATTGATGATTGATTAGTATATGGTAAGAATATAAAGTGGATTCGTCATGAACAACACGATTGCGGTCGACCGCACTTCATGTCGGTCGACCGCACCACAGTCGACTGCACATTATAGCAATATAATGAAACAATCGACCATTCATCTTTTGACTTTTCGTTTGAAGATGAACGGTCGATTGTCCCTTAATTGCGTTTGACCGTAACTTGCGTTGTTCACTTTTTTGGAATGTATCGTTTCTATTTTTGATAAATACACTTCCTAGTCTATATATTTGGACGAACCCACTGTGTATTCTTCACCTATTAATTTGAGAAAAATCTTCTTAACCAATCAACTCAACAATCAATCCGAGTGTGTGTGACAGTTATTTGTTTTCTTTAGTCAGGATCATTAAAGATCTTGAGTTTTTCTTTTCTTGCACTTCAGTGAGATTGACGGGACTTGTGTTAGAACACTAGTGGGTGTAATAGGTCTCTCGACCTGAATTCGAGAATCACTGTACAAGGGTTTGAGTATAGTGGAACGCTTGTGGCGGAAAATTGCTACAAGTAGGTGGTGCGGACGTAGACATGGGGGTCGAACCACGTTATATCGCTGCGTCACTTGTGCTTGTTGTGTTTGCATTTCTTATCTCTTCTCATTTACTTTGCAACTCAGTTTTAATTTTTTAAAAAAATTTTTAATCCCGCACAATCACCCAATTCACCCCCCAGGGTGATTTACACATCCCCAATGCCAAAAAATGTGATCCTTCACAAAAGAATCAAAACACCCCCTAAATATTTGTGGATTGCTCTTTTCTGACGTATCCTAGTCTGTCCATCACTTATGATATGCATAATATCATAAAAACCTTAATTTATACTATTTTGATGTAGTACTGAGTATCTTACCTTAATTTGAAATGTTTTGGTGCAGTACTGGAGTATCTGACGATTGAAACTTTGGATAAGTTTCACAATTGTCTCATTTGCTTGTCATCTAAAATATGCAAAGGCATAAAAATAGTATTACTTTCAAATCACTCTTCCATGATCTTCTTCTGAAAAAGTGAACGAATATACAAATTTTTATTTCTTTCGGTCCATTCTATACATTTATTCCAGTCATTTCTACAACACGTTCACAAATTAAACTAGAATAAGGAAATATCAGAAATCCGGTATTAGCAATAACTTTTTCTAATTAATTATAGGTAATTCTGTTGCAATAGATAGAAGATCAAAGCTAGTATAATCTCTACTAGCTTTACTAAAATGGTAACTCAGTTTAGCCAAGAAATAGTTAAGTCGGGCCTTTATGCAATTTGTTCATAATTGAAAGAGATGTCCTCACTAAGCAATTATCCAAGATGTGTTCATCTGCTCATGCCTCATTGAGCCATTATTCAAGATATGTCCGTGTGCTCGATTCTATCATTTGAGCCACATTTCTACACTCGTTTCAGTGTAAAAGACAAACATATTCATACTTGCTTCTCTTGGTGTGCATCTTTATCTTCATGCCTGGGCACACATATCAAATAAATATTTACACAGTTGTAGACTGAAGGGTTAGCCTGCACGAAACTCCCCTAACATTCGGGGGAAATACAAATAACCACACCCATATTGCGTCTAATTCTTATTATCATTTGAATACTATTGCACCTTCCTCTTCGATTCGTATTATTAACTTTGACTTGTGTTAAATGCTAAATACCACTTGTCTCCACAATCAATCAAAGTTATTTCCCGCTTTTTTCTCCAACTCTGACATAGAACCAAACTGTACCCCTGCTAGCGATGCTCATTGGGAGGGCTTTCTGAAGCAGCCTCAGGGAACACCCCTCTCTCATTTGGCTCCTGATTGCTTGCCAACCAAATTTCCGTTGGCAACTATAGCCGGTGGTGGAATCTTTCCAAATAGCATAATTGCAGGGGAAGATGTTGGTGTGAGTTAGGGTCAGAGGAAAGAGGGAGAGTAATCTTTGATTTATTTCTAAGGGGAGTGAATTCATTGATCTTATTTCTAAGGTGAGAGTAAATATTATGACATTAACCAAGTTGCAGTTAATGCAAGTTTTAAATGATAAATAAGACAGTCGAATTGTCCCAAATAGAACGCCAGGAAGTTTTCCGTTACCAGGTTAATTTGTAGAGTGCAGTTACCCCTTGAACTCATAAGATAAATCACCCACTAATAAGCCTAAGCAATACTGGGTTGATTAGTTTTTAGATGCAAATAATCTTGTTTAACATGCACTATTTACTACATATAATTCAACTTTTCGCTCCCATTTCTGTAAATGGATCGTTCATAGAGGAAATTTGTTTGTACCAGTAAAACTTGCTGGGGTACATATATAAGGTATGCGTATAGAAATGACTTACATTCTCAATGAATTAAATGGTTGAACCGGCTATGTTCAAACTAGGAAAGTAAGGTGTTTCAATGGTAAAGGATTAAACTGTCCTAACCCTACACGAAGTTTTGATTCCTGGTGGTTGTGCTCAGTTCACTTTAGAATCACATCACATGAAATTTTAACCCGAGGTATTCAGATATCATGTGAAATTCCCTTTTCCACTTCACCAAGATTCTGAAGTGGCGATGAGGATTGAGGGTTATATCTATCCTCTAACAAAGGGGATGTTAAAGACTTAATCTATTAACGCTACAAATCCTCTTACACTTGAAAAAATTAAAGTGGAGAATCTCTTCACTTTTCATAACTATCTTATGGTTGATAAAAGGAACATTCCCTCGTACTCTGGGGTTACAGGGTTAGGGAGTGTAAATCGAAGCTTTTCCTCCCATTGTTGGTGTAGTACTGGGCTATCATATTAGTATGTCTAATTTTTATTTTAGCTACTCAATATGTCAAAAATAATTGGTCTAACTAAGAAAAAGAACATTGTATTTTGGTTTAAAAGAAGTCCAGGAATTATTGACAAACAATTCCTCCTATATAGATAAAACTTATATTTCAGGATGATCTCAAAAAGAATATGTTGGCTGTTTTGCTTCAAAACCCAAGATTTCTCCTTTTCTTTTTGTCCCACATCGTTTGGAATGACCACCATGTGAGTGTATATAATACAAACCACTCCTTATCCCATTGTAGTCTAGTGTGGTGTGGAGAGAACCCGTGGGCCACATGCGCGCGCTGCCGCCCGGCCTGGTTCGGTTCCGATCCGAAATTGCTCTTCGGGTTCAAGTTGAGATCCAAAACTTCTTTTTGCTGTTTATTTATTTTCCTTTAACTAATTCTTCTTAAACGTTGGATTAGTTTTCAAGATCCGATTTTTCTGGCCTACTTCTCTCCCAAACGTTCACACGTTCTTTATATTCCAAACTCCCTTATTTTTGCTACAATGGAACAGATCAGAAACGCATCCACAAAAGTATTATCCTTCATCGGTGCTTTCGCAAACCCTTCGCTGCATCCGCTCCCTTTCCTTTTTCGCCTTCGTTCTGGGCAAGGCTAAGTTCGGGTCAATCTCTCGACGTTGTGTGCGACAGCGAGACGCCGGTGATACCGGGGGTTTTACCACTAGGAGCATCTGCGACGAGTCTGCACATAAGACCGCGGATCAACTCTTAGGGCAGTGCGTATCGCGCGACTTCCCCATAGGCCGGTAACTCCGTTCTTTAATTTATTTTGTTTGTTGTTTCCAGATGCTAAGGAAATGAAAGATTCGAGTCATTTGTCTAACAATCTAAGAGTTGAATCGTTCTAACCTAATTGCCATTAGTAATCTCGCAATTGGATTTGCAACAAAAGCGATTGTAAACTTTAAATACTTTCTTCAGATATTGTTATTGTTTAGAGAGGTCTTATCATTCATGGACGATAAAGGTGTTTATTTTATTGTCTCAGTAAACCAGAAAAATGCATCAGCCATACTGGAACTTGTAATTCTTAATACAGACTTTGGAATGGGTACCAATACTAACTATGATATTTACAAGTCTTTTCATAAAAGTTTATGATAAACCACGTGAACTATCTCACTTGAGATTTGATCTAAGAACATCTAGTGAAAGTGAAACCTGGCATCATTTGGAGTTATTTTGTTGTTACCGTAGGCATCATAAAATATCTGTTAGTTCAGACAGTTCCAATACATGCTAGACCACTGAAATTTCTGTTCATGTGTTTCAATTATGCAACTCATGATGATTAGCAGTGGAGATTTACTACGTATGTGCCCCATTTAATTCTGAGTGGTAAAGCCGTAGCACATGCCGATTCAATTACACCATAGTCTATCACCAGGGAAAAAATGAATTCTGTGTAGATTGCTAATTCTGTATACAACCTACATCACCGCTCCCTCGAATTAAAATACTATCAGTAAATCAGTCCAATCAACAAGAGTTCCCACAAGTCTTAATCCCGAATTGACAAATATTTGAGAATTGGGATCAGGACCATGTTCGCATTGGTCACAGTTTGGTTAGGTTAGTGTCAGGAGACAAACACTGACTGCCTAACTGTAATGCTTAGGGATAAGGCTATAAAAATAGCAGAAGTTATGATTCACCAAATTACCCACTCTGGCCATATGTCAAATAGATATGTAAGCTTCTAAATTATTGAATACATTGGTCTGTGGGCTGTGGAGAAGTGATTATGCTTATATGTTTTTGTCAGGGCACTACTCAATACATAATGCTTGATCTGTAATTTGTTCTTGCACTAGCCAATTTCTCTTATATCCTCGCTTTCCTTTTGTTATCCCTTACACAAATGGGTAAAAATGTATGAACTGCAAGTTTTTCAATTCCTGAGATGACACATTCTCAATAGCCTCTTTTGTCATCAGGGAATTATATACTCAGAGAGTTGTAACCGTACTGTTGCACATTTTCCTATCTCTATGTAAACATTAATAAATGCGAACATCTTATTTGATTTCCATAACCTGCCCAGTAGATAAGTAATGCTTGTCATTGGTATCCTCTGCATCCATCAAAGCACAATAAGTCACTGACGGAATAGCGAATTGAGTCAGAAAACTCTTGACAGGAAGATTATTTTGATTAGAGAAACTGTGTGCTTCCAGAAGTATCATTAATAAGAAGTCACTGAACATTCACAATATAGACACATAGCGCAATTCCTCAACTTGTTGTTGCATTTTCCAGACAATTCTTAGCATTCATAATTGAAGACATCAATGATGTGGTCCCCTTTACGTATTATTTTCAGTTTTCATTATGCTAATGTCGCCTTTTATATTTTACATGGCATAGATGTACATAGCACCTAGTACTTGCCATTGGAGAGCACTATTGGTTGCAGGACAATTGCAAACCTAGGTTCTGATAGGATTTAGAACTAAGAGGACATTTTGAATTGTGATGGTTATGAACTCTAGACAAAAACATGACTAGATTATTAATGTTGTGATGCATATGATACTGGGGAAACAGATTACTCTCATACAATTTTTTTTTTGTTCTTTGTTAAATCCTTTTGTTATTATGAGAATATGTCTATTCTGATCTATTTGGCGAACTTGATGTCGCAGATGCATGTGGGTGGTTATCTGTTATTTTGTGGGATTTTAGGCAGGAACTTATTGAGACTATAGCTAATCTTAGAACCTTTTTCATATATATACATAGTTAGATGATATGATAGATACTAGTTTAGTCTCACATAGTGAGTTTGAGAGGGAGAGAACATCATCCCAGTTCCTGACTCTCTCATCCCACCTCCCGTCGACAACATCTCCCACTTCCGCATCAAGATCTCCATATGCACTAAAGATCCAAGATTTATGATGGATATATTGTTGCAACTGATTTTGTTTTAAAATGTCTTTAGAATTGTACAGCTTTATAATTTCTTGTTAGAATGCTCTTTTCAAAACGTTACCTTCTTTTAAGATTTTTATGGTGATATTTCTATTCTTATTAATGTGGATGTAGGTTGAATAAACTAATTAAGTGATGAGAATGTTCTCTCCTTATATATTCTATGTATCATGACAATTTAGTTGTTCTCAAATTCTATTTTATTCTTATAATAAAGATGATATCGCTATCACTTTATTAAAGAAAATTAATGAAACAGAGTAATACATATTTGGATCATACATCTAAAAAGCAACAAATCAAGATACAGAGATACACATACTGAGACGACAATGTTGTTCTCAATTCAGTTGTATTATTATGTACTTTGCATAATCTAATTAAATTTACCTTTTAACACAATTTTATTTTACATAGTAGAAAATTTAATAATGTATGTACAAACTATTCCATTTTTGCCTTTTCTTTTCTTCCTTTCAACCAACTTTGGTTTTCATGTATATAGTTATTTGTCATGTTGTAGTGTTGTACTTCTGATGCTTAATCTCCTCCTAAATTGAATTCTAGGAATTTGTCTGTAATATGTTCAACTTTTAGGGGGTTAAACTTTATACATGAAAAAAAGTAGAAATTGTCACGATGCACACTAATTTGTACGAACTGGTATAGGTGATATTTGCTCCTTTAGTCTCCAGAAGGTTCACTTATCTCTTCTAATTCATAAACTTCACTAGCACATCAGCTTTCATTTAACAACCACATCCTATTTAATAAATCATCAATAACCGCAACATACATGAATGTGAAACCCTTCATCACATTCCAAAATTAACTGCAACCATTCCTATTTTTCTATAAACATAAAGCAGATTTAACTGCTCATAGTTTTTGTGAATCTGTGTTAGCAGTTTGCTTCAGCTTGTCCATTATATAATAATGGACAGTGCTATTGAGATTTCGTTGTAAACTTATAGGAAGCACTTTTCATAGAGATTTGATCATATATTTTCTATCGATCTAATCCCAATTCCAGTAGTATTTATTTAACAAGAGGATGTGAAGGGAATTTGATATATAGCATTTCTGAAATTAAACCTATCTGGCATGCCCACTAACTACATTTGAGACATATTCTTTTGCACCACTAGCATGCCCACTAACTACATTGAAGTTGCTCTGTCTGATCATTTGCTTTCCAGAAATATGGCATGCAATTAATGGTTCTCTCTTCCAATTTCATCCTCTGGCTTCTTCTGTATTGAAGCTAGTCCATCTATAGCTGCTCACTTTAGAGTCTACCTCATTTGAACAATGTTAATTAAGACTTTGACTTTTGTATGTGATATTTTCTTCCTTAAAGCCTTGAAATCTTTACAGAATATATAAGATCTGTATAATAATGTCATTAGCAGTTTTCCAGCGATAAATATCTTAGTATATTTTCTGAAGACCGAACAAGCCATTTGTTGAAATGGAAAAATGGAATTATTTATATTGCAGTACATCTAACTATTGATATAGCCCATAGTTATATTGTTTGTTTTCCATCCTTAACTATATAGGAAAGTTTCGGAAATGTTATGCAGGCTTGAACAATCATATATATATATCAAATTACTCTAACTTATTGTCCTAAATATCTTTAATAAGGGTCTCACTTATGTTTCATCTTCATTCAAAAAAAAAATGTGTAATTTCCTATAAATGTATATCTACTCTGAAAGTTGAATATTCTTTAATACTTGCATACTTATGTATATGATATATTGAAAAGTCCCATTCGAGCAACATGGATATAACTTTAAGAAGCTTTGAAGAAGTGGTTGAGTCCTAAAATTTTAGTGAGAGAGACATGAACTCTCGACCTCAGGATAACTCAAATATTAGCTATGAGACCTACTTGTACAGAAGGTGAATGGCTTAGAAATTTTGATTATGCACATATCTGTTGCTAATATTCTTGTTCCTGCTATTTTCTTAAACTGTGATAATAAATCTGTTATAGAACTACTAAAGCATGATTCTATGAATGCTAAGATGAACAGGTACCTGCAGCTGCGCATCAAGTCAATCAAGAGCCTATTAGGCAAATATGTGGTTCTTGACTATATAAAGTCAGAAAAGAACCTTGCAGACCACTTGACAAAGGGTCTGTCTAGGACGTTGATCCTAGAATCATCGAGGGGGATGGGGTTAAGCCCATAAGTAAGTCACCAGCAGTGGCAACCCAACCGAGTCTGACTGGAGATCCCAAGAAGCCGGTTCAATGGGTAGAAACAAGCTGGACTTCGGTGACTATTATGGAACACTGACTCAGAGATTAAATTCTCATAAATTAATGCCCAGGTGGCTGTACGAGGTTGTACAATGATATCCCATCCCTATGGTGACAGTGTTCCTGTGTGATCTGGTTAGGATGAGTTATAAACTCTTTATAGGTCCAAACATTATTATGTAGGGTTGACTCCGATCACCAACCCTTTGAGGACTTACCTATATGAGAGGTCGTGAAGGCCGCGACTATGGGACAGGGCGATCCCAGACAACTCTCATGAATATGGAAAAAGTGCGCATGGCCATTCAAAAGCGCCACCCGATAGACCCAAAGAACCTCTAGCGTACTATGTGTGCTATTTTCTGAATCTGAGTCAAGAAGTCTGATTCAAGGCATAGTCCATCAAGCACTTCTTCAGACAAAGACAATAGTCACTACGTGAGATTCAAGGCTGTAGTTCATCTCATCTATGCATAGTATACTCTTGCCCAGAACTTCTAAATCATTACTCTTTTGTTATCACTGCCTTTGAATCTTGGTTTTGGGGGGGGGGATTGTTGGCTGTTTTGCTTCAAAACCCAAGATTCCTCCTTTTCTTTTTGTCCCACATCGGTGGGAATGACCACCATGTGAGTGTATATAATACAAACCACTCCTTATCCCATTGTAGTCTAGTGTGGTGTGGAGAGAACCCGTGGGCCACACGCGCGCGCCGCCGCCGCCCGGCCCGGTTCGGTTCGGTTCGGTTCGGCGCGCGTAGTGGGCACGGGTGTGCGCGCCCGCATCTGCGGACACGAATGCCGATCCGAAATTGCTCTTCGGGTTCGGGTTGAGATCCAAAACTTCTTTTTGCTGTTTATTTATTTTCCTTTGACTAATTCTTCTTAAACGCTGGATTAGTTTTCAAGATCCGATTTTTCTGGCCTACTTCTCTCCCAAACGTTCACACGTTCTTTATATTCCAAACTCCCTTATTTTTGCTACAATGGAACATATCAGAAACGCATCCACAAAAGTATTATCCTTCATCGGTGCTTTCGCAAACCCTTCGCTGCATCCGCTCCCTTTCCTTTTTCGCCTTCGTTCTGGGCAAGGCTAAGTTCGGATCAATCTCTCGACGTTGTGTGCGACAACGAGACGCCGGTGATACCGGGAGTTTTACCACTAGGAGCATCTGCGACGAGTCTGCACATAAGACCGCGGATCAACTCTTAGGGCAGTGCGTATCGCGCGACTTTCCCATAGGCCGATAACTCCGTTCTTTAATTTATTTTGTTTGTTGTTTCCAGATGCTAAGGAAATGAAAGATTCGAGTCATTTGTCTAACAGAATATTACTCAAAATCTAAGCGGTATTCGTTTTGATTGGGTCCTTGGTTCTTAGCACCTTTCCAATCATCCATATGGCCTCGGGGATTAGTTGCATTGAAACTAATGATACATACAAATTAAGGTAAACTATTATTTACCAAATTATAGTAAAAAGAATGATTAGACTAAGACACTAATCTCAGAAACACATGAAGGATCGTAAGTGTGTCAACAACCGTGGTGGTCCTTGGGACCAAGGACCTAACCGGAAACCAAAGATTAAGACGAATATTTTTAGTTCTCTTAAGCATGGATTTGACTGCTATCCACTTAACACAAAATTTTAAAAATATCTTTATTATCAAATAAACAATAAATTGATTGAAGTAAATAGATATATTTTATCTTTTTTTGGGGTAAATATCTTTTAGACCCTGCCATTAATGTTATTCATTTTAAACGCTTTCACTTTTCAAACTACTCTTTTAATCTCTAGGTATATAAAAGTTCTCAATACAATAACAACAACAACAACAACAAAATCTTTTTCCCAACTAGTTGGGGTCGACATATAAAAGCTCCCAATATGCCCCTAAAATTTTGGTTGTTTTGAAGTGACTTGTTTTGAAATGTATTGTTCAAATAGAAGATAAGTTGTTCTATTTGAAAATAAACTATTTTCTAACTTGTATTGTTTATGTCTAAATCTTATCATTCTCGTTATAAATAAACTATTCTTGTTGAAGCTAAGCCACTTCATCTGTAATTGAATTATTTTTGTGATATTTGTTCTGTTTTTTTTAAAAAAAATTTAACTTACCGTTCCTTGTACAAATGAACTATTTGTATTAAAGATAAGTTATTTTTTTGTTAGATGAACTCCTTTAGTTTGTAGTTTTGTTTTCGTTTCTTTTATTTTCCGCAACAACTGTGAGGTCTATTATATAATAAGGGATATTTTACCTCTAAATAACAAAGAGCAAATTAGATAATGTCCATATACTTACTAATGGTATGCACAAATGTAGTTAGGGGCTTATTAGGAACTCTTTTATACAGAGGGGTTAAAAGTGTAGTTTGAAAAATCAAATATCAATGGATGAAATTTTATGTCCAGGAGCCTGAAAGGAATTTACGTCCCAGGATCCATATGAGTGATTGCTAAGAGCTCTGTATCTTCAGACTCAAAATTTTTATGTTTGGCTTTTAAAAATAGAAAATATGACTTCTTTCACTAGGCGTTCAGACTCAAAATATGGAGAAAAAAAATGCACGGACATTTTTGTATTTTCATGTTTTTGTATTTTTATTGCGTTCGATACATTTTTGTATTTTTATTTTTTGATAATTGCACAGACGCAAGGTGATCTTGAGTCAGATACAATTTTTTATTTTTATTTTTAAAAAAATGCATGGATCTTGCGTCCGATACAATTTTTTATTTTTTTATTTTTTAAAATTGCACGGGCGCAAGATGATCTTGCGTCCGATACAATTTTATTAAAAAAACCACGGACGCAAGATGATCTTGCGCCTGAATTTTTTTTTTCTCTAAAAAAAAAAAATCACGGACGCAAGATCATCTTTTTTCTTAAACCTGAATTTTATCAGAATTTAATTATCTTAAGCTTAATTAATTAATAAATCTTAAATAAATATCATTAAATTTTTAATAAGTACGCATAATTTTTTTATAGACTTTATTCTGTAGGATATTTTCTTCATATTTGGTCAGACACAAGATGATTGTTTTGATTGTCGTCCATGCGTTGATCCTTGTCCAACATTTAAAATTTAATTTAATTTTTTAAATTGATCATCTACAAGATCATCTTGCGTTCGAGAAAAAAAATTTAGAACGGATGAAAGATCATCTTTCGATTCCTATATTTGAAAATTTTGTATATAGTCTCCCAAATATAGGCGGGTACTGTTCCTATTTTATCAAATTTTGAAAATATAGAAAACGACTACCGATGCTCTAACACATGCTTTTACTAACTTATGTGCCGCAACATTAGTATATTTTTTCTCGCATATTAAATCAAAGTTAGGGAGCGTCTTAATCATCTCTTGAAAACAAACAGCTATTTGTCGAATCTTCCAAGGAGGCTCTAATCGTGCGGTATTAACTCATGTCTTGAAAACTAACAAATATATGTCCTTTTTATTTTTTTTTTTTGAAGAAAAGGTGGAATCCGGCCACACTGTTTCATTAATAAGCGATTAATAAAACAAACTCAGAGTACTGATCTTACAACAAAGTCCTACAATCAAAACAGAGGAACATAACTCCACCCCGAACATGGGAGGTGGGACAAAAGACAAAACGTAGAGTAGCCGCAAAGAAATACATTAAACCCCCCAACAAATCCTGGGGTGGTGGGTATCACTGACCATCGTATATCGTGTTGGCTCTCAATCGATCGTCGGTCCGATCTCGATCTCATCGTCATCAAACCCCTCTACCTGGAATACACTCGCAATCCTTCTCCTGGGACCTATTGCTGCCACATTAGCCCAAAATGAAATAAAATGCATAATGCGAGTCAAATTGCCAGAAATACTATTGCAAGTTCTACGAAAGTAAAGATTATTTCTGTCTAGCCAGAGAACTCAGGTCATTGCGGCGATAGCGATATACCACGCTTCTCTCATAGCACCCCTCTCCGTTGCGAACTTAGGACCTACCCACAGGTCCTCGTATGTACTAGGGTATTGAGATGTCCCTAGGACGCTGAGTACCTCTACGATAAATGCTTTGCTCCTAGGACACTGAAGAAAAAGATGGTCTGTAGTCTCCAGGGTAGCGTGGCAGAACCCGCATTGAGAGTCCACATTCGGTTGGCACTTAGCGAGGTTTTCTCTAGTCAGGATCGCATCATTTAGTGCCAACCATAAGAAAACTTTGATTTTTAGCGGGGCTTTCATTCTCCAGACAACGGCAGACAACCTTGGTGTACTGAGCGAACTGTGAACTTGCCGTTCTTCTCCAATCCCCAGGTTTTCTTATCAGGCCCCTGAGAGCAACCAATTCCAGCGTTGGTGTTGTAGGCCTGAAGTTCTGTTAATCTGAGTTGAGAGCCTAGGTCAAGCGGTTGTCTGAATGATGGATTCCAGGCGTCTCTTTTCCAGGCTGCTGCCATCGTGCAGTGTGGCTGTGTCGCCTGCTCATATAAATCGAGGAACAAGAATCTGAGTGTGTGATCAACACACCACTTATCCCACCAAAATCTGGTGAGTCTGCCGTTTCCTATAGCTGATTTGACACAGCTATGGAAGGGTTTGTATGCCTTAGTGATACCTTTCCAGAACCAGGATACCCGAGGGCCTATCTTGAAGCCCAGATTTCTCGTTCTATTCCCATGCATGTATCCCTAAACAAATTGTTGTCATCCTTCTCCAATAGGGTGGAATACTTTCCACCACCATTTACCCAGTAGCGCCAGATTCATATCTCGAAGATCAATTATACCTAGGCCTCCATATACCTTTTTCATGCATGCCTTCTCCTATCTAATGAGGTGATATCATTCTCGGTCCGGGTCTGCCCCTTTCCATAAGAAACTTTTCCTAGTCCGGTCAATTCTTTGGATTACCCATTGCGGCATTTCAAAGAAGGAGAGATAATAGGTAGGATGGTTTGAGAGAACTGCATTGATGAGCGTGACTCTCCCTCCCAAAGATAGGGCTTTTCCTTTCCATCCTGCTAGGCATTTCTCAACCCGGTCAATGATGGGTAGCCAATCCGCCTTTTTGATTTTTCCGAGTCTTAGAGACAATCCAAGGTATTGAATGGGAAAACTCTCAATGGAGCAATTGAGAATTGTGGCGTGATCAAGAGCCTCTTCTGGAGTCAGAGCAGGAATGAGAGCACTTTTGTGGAAATTCACTCTGAAGCCAGACTAAGCTTCAAAGAAAAACAGAATTCCTTTGAAGACGGTAGTTTCTCCTAGGTTGCCATTGCCAAATAGGAGAGTGACATCTGCATATTAAAGTATAGAGCATCCTTGACGATTGATTCCCTTAGCCACTGGTACGATCCAACCTGCTCTACTGTATTTAGCCATCATGGATCTTCGAACGTCTGCCACGATGGTAAAGATAAGGGGTGATAGCGGATCTCCTTGTCTGAGTCCCCGTTTGCAGGAGAATGGGTGGCCTAATATCCCATTTACCAAAATAGCCGTCCTGCTGGTGGTAAGACAAGTGTGTATCCATCTGATCCATCTGTTCCCGAAACCCTTTCTAGCAAGCGCTTCCAACAAACAGTCCCATTCGACAGAGTCATAGACTTTCTCAAAATCTAGCTTCAGGAGGTAGCTCTTAGAATTCGAAGTGTGGCATTGATGGATAGTCTCGTCGGCCGTTGCTATATTATACTAAATACATCTTCCCTTAATGAATCCCGTCTGGTCCTGACTAATGAGGCCATCCATTACCTTCCCCAGTCTGTTAGCGAGAGTCTTGGTAATGATATTTATAGAGTAGTTAAGGAGGCTTATGGGGCGGAAATCTCCAACTCATTGTGAATCTTCTTTCTTAGGAATCAGCACCATCTCCGCGTAGTTGAATCTCTCTAATTTAAGTTTATGCTCGTAGAAATCTTCGAACAGCTTCAGCAAGTCACCTTTGATTTCCTCCCAGAATATCTGATAGAATAGAATCGGAAAACCATCTGGACCTGAAGCTTTATCTTTTTCAAGTTGTTGGACTGCCTCCCAGACCTCCTTCTCAGTGAATGGTGCTTCGAGGGATTACATCCTAGGATCTGAAGTGCCTGCTTGGTCTTGCCAGAAATCGTGTTGGAGAGAGACTCTCAAGTCCGCTTTGTGCCCAAAGAGGTGCTTGAAGTGGGATTGGAAAGCCAGCTTAATAGCATCGTCGCCTTGTACCATTCTAGAATCTGAGTTGATTGAGTGAATGAGGTTAGATCTACACCGGGCGCTGACAACTCAGTGGAAGAAAGCTGTGTTCGCGTCTCTCTCTTTGAGCCACGAAATTCTGGATCGTTGTTGCCATCTGATTTCCTCAATCCTGTAGAGCTGGTCAATTTCTTGTCTGAGTTGGAGCAATCGATTCTTCTCTTCCTGTATTAGATCCCTAGATTCTTCTATCTTCTCTAGTTCCTCAATTCCTTCAAGAAGGGATTCCTTTGCTATCCAAATCAGCGCAAACCTTGTCCGATTCCATTTCCTAAGTTTGCCCCTGAGCCTGCTAATTTTTTCACTCCATATAGCGACCACCTCATTACCCTTGGTCAGGCGAGACCAACACTCGTTGATCATATGTTGGAAGCCTTGAATTTCTAACCAAGCTTTCTCGAATCGAAATTTTGACGGCTTTCTGGGTTGGTCATCCCCGGAAGATAAGAAAATAGGCACGTGATCAGAGGTTGGTTTAGGAAGTGATTTAGTTGATGACAGCAAAAATTTGGTCTCACAGTCCGTGGAGACCAAGATCCTATCTAACTTAGCTAGGATGGGCACCGCCTGCATGTTCGACTAGGTGAAAAGCCTATCCATATGGGGATGTCAACCAGTTCCAGGTCCGTGATGACCTCGTTAAATGCTTCCCTGTCTAGGTCACTGGAACCTCTTCCTCTGTGTTCTGAGGCGAATCTGGTGATGTTAAAATCGCTCCCCACCACCCAAGGGTGTGGCCAATGCGCTTGGATAGCTCTTAGTTCCGTCCAGAATGCCATTCTAGCGGCAGAAGTATGCGGTCCGTAGACCACCGTAACCGATTGAGTCCACTGGTCGGATTTTCGCTATAGTAATACCGACACAGAAAATTGCCCGTGGAGCTCGTCAAGACAACAGAAGATGTTGGGGTTAAACCCAACGGCGATGCCTCCAGATGCCCCAACAGATGGGGACATCCTCCATTCGGAGATTCGACTACCCCCTACTCTACTAAGTCTAGACATGTGTGAGAGCTTGGTCTCTTGGAGACCCACAATGCTAGCCTTAGACCTGGCTACGACTTCCTTAACCATTTCTCGCTTGCCCCGCCCCTCGAGACCTCTAACATTTCAGGAAAGGGCCTCCATTAACTACGGATAGGGGGGGGGGGGGGGGGAACGTGATTCGTTTTGGCAGTCGAGTCCAAATTAAGAATAACCCTATTGGTATTCCATCCTCTAATTTGATTAAGGAGGAGGGCATTCCTATCAATATTGTTAACCGCAAGACCAAAGATTTTGGCTGGATAAAAAATCTCAGTATCAGTCATGAAATTAAAAACAGAAGCTAGGAAAGAGCCTGTACCTCCGGCGCTTCTCTTAGCCGCTTTAGCGGCTGCAGCAATCTCTAGATAGTCATCTAAGGACTCCTCAATAGCCCTCTTGTGAATCCTGAGATCAATACCCCCTTGGGACGAGCTTGTAACCGTTGATTGTTATTGGGAAGAATGTGCAAGGTACCAAATCTGGTGAAATACTCGAGAGCTCTTCCGCCACTCCTTCTGAGTCCAACGACTCTCCCTCTGAGTCGACATAGTCATGATCGAGATTAAATATGTCTAATCTTCCAAGGAGACTCTAATCGTGCTGTAATAACCCGCAACACTACCCTGCTTAAACGCTTGTGAGAATAATCTGTTGACAAGTGAATGCGGTCCTAGAGTGGGTCAGACCCTTCTACACTCATTGCTTTAGGTATTTGAATTTCTCCCAATTTGTTTATCATATTTCTTAGCAACCTTACAATCCACACCATATGAATTTTGAGATAGTTGTTTAAACTAATGACATCAATTAGGTTAGGCAAAAAATTACTATTTAACAAGTTATTGTTAATTACTAGACTAAGTCACTAACATGAAAACGACATTAAGGATTGTCAGTGACCAAGTGACCAAGAACCATGATGATCACCAACAGGCAATATCTAATTGATATTAGAAGATAGAGATAATTAAGTGGGCGAACCACTCCGGGAGGATGGTGTTAGGTGGGGTGAGCGAGATAGTTGCTTTGTGAGAAATCACAGAAGAAAAGCACTAACGTGTGAGAGGTTAAGGTATCCTCTTCACGGCTATCTCTTTGGTAGCGGCTGTAAAAAGCGGCTGGCGTGTTAGTAGGATGAGTGGTGAAGTTGGTGGGAGGCTGCGAGTTTCGATCTACGGGGTTTGGGCCCAAAGATGGGGTCCCCCCAGCGAGGTGTACGCAGGGTGCGGCGGGTGATAAAATCCTGCCAGACTTATTTCAGGCGGGTGTGCATGTGCCGTGGAGGCACTGTACGAAGCTAAACTGACGTACTCACAATTTTGCTGGACCGAGCTGGTTTGTCGGCCCACCATCCAGGGTTGTTGGAGGGGCTTGTTTGTTTGTAGTCATGTTGCTTCATGTATGTTTTATTTTATGTCTGTAGTTTGTATCTGAGCCCAGTACTCTGGATTTATTTCGTTAAACTCTTATTAATGAAACAGGGTGGCCTTATTCCACCTTTTCCCTAAAAAAAAAAAAGATAATTAAGTGGGCGAACCAGGATCAGTAGTAGTAGATAGAGATAATTAAGTGGACGAACCAGGATTAGTATGATAATAATAATAATAATAATAATAATAATATAAAAAAAATTGGTCCTTGGTACCAAGGACCCACCTTGAAGCCAAACCTAAGATGACAATTATGGGTTCTCTTAGCTAGGTCTTGACTAATATTTCCTCTGCAAAAAGATTTTAAAATATTTTTTATTAGCAAATAAATAATATTTTGATTTAATTATATTGATATTTTTCGTAGTTAAATAATTATATAATTATTACTTTCTAAAAATATAAATAATATTTATTTCCTAAAATTAAATAACAAATATTTGATAAAATTATCAAATAATAACTAGCAACTATTGGCCAATATCATGTTCATCCATGGATACATTTTCTTTTTCCTTCTTTGCTATTAGACAAGAGCTAGTATGATATAAATGTCTTAATTTATTACCTTTGAGTATATACCAAAATAAACATTCAAGAAAAATTTAATACAGATAGGAAAAACATCTACATCAGGACGAATGAAAACTAAAACCTTCGTGCATGAGATTAGATTCAAGGAAACTATTCATGCATATTAAATTAACATCTTAATAAAATAAATGAAAATAATAACACAAGGAAACCAAATTAATAAAAGAAAATAGAGATCAAATTAAGGAATAAAAAAATTGATTAAGGTTTTACCTCATGAAGAAGCTATGCAGCTCACCTTCCGTCAAAGGGTATCCATTTGAGAAGGTAACAAACAATGTCCGCTCCTCGATCGGTATATCCATCTCCGGTATGATTTGCTGATTCAACTCTGGTATGATCGGTAGAGTTATCTCCGGTATGACCGGACATTGCATCTCAGAAATGGTTGACTGCCTCTGTCGAGGAAAAATTGGATGTACCCCACAACCAGGGTCAATCGAAAACCGAATATGGTTAGGGATCAGGGTTGGAAAAGGGTTCCGAATAAGGTTAGGAAGCAAGTTTGGGTTAGGATTAGGGCCATATATTGGTCTAAGGTTAGGGTTAGGATTAGTAACAATAGGACTCACCCTTCTCAACACAGTAGGTTGAGTAGCAACACCTTTCAAAGGGTAACCCACCCTTATCACACTCTCCACATCTGCAAAAGTAAGAGAGTTCCCTTCCTCCCTTCGGATCTCACCCCTACTCGTCCCCTCGCCAAGTGACATATTGGATGCCATAGCTACGCGTCCCATATCTACAAATACTAGGTTTAGTTGCTCAATAAGCTGGTCCATTCTTCGCGGATTGGCAGCCTCCTCCACGACATTCTCTATTAAATCACCAAAGGCCTTAAGGCATACACTACGGAGGTAGTACTTGATCCCTCGCACAGCGTTCTGGTGGAACCCTAGCTCGCACTCGTAGAGAGGGGTGTCTATCCTCAGTGCCTCGAGCAAGACTACACCTGCGAGAGAGATAGATCGGATGGTATCATCATCGAATTTGTTGATGGCGGTGATGATGTCTATTGGGTTTCTCTCTTGGAGCCATATCCAAAGTGCAATGAGCTCCATGGAACGGACATGATCAAGGCCAAGATTGAAGACCATTCGGGAGAATAGGGCTCTCTCATGAGAGTGATAGGATTTAATGGTTTCGATGGGGATGGTGTCTTCAAAGGGGAATTTAATGTAGGAGAAGAGGTTAGAGTAATCCATTGAAATAATGATTAGAGAGGGAGGAAAAAGTGATTAAGTTTAGGAAAATAATTAGGAAATTGAATGGCAATAAGAGCAGAAGAGGGGAAGGGGAGATTGTAAGCATGAGTTGTGAGTAGGTGAGAGAAAATGCTACATTTTGAAATTTGGAATATAGTGGTCAGCATTAAAATCTTTTTCAGGTTGTGTCAACGGGCGGGAAAAAATTAATTAATATTTGAAATTTGAAGATTAAGAGAAAGGATAGAGTAGAGCAAGAGAATTCTATGGGACATTCTCTATAGGTGAATTGAAGTAGGTGAATTGAAGGAGAGGTTGTTGTATGCATTGCGATTTGTGCGATGAGATAAAATTGAATGTGAAGCATCCTTTCTTAACTGATATTTTATGGAAGACTAGGTTTGTCCGTTGACACGTGCCTACGGCACGTCTTCGGAACGGTGCACCTGGTTTGATTATATAAAATAGTTTTGGACGTCTAGCAAATTAATTGAAGTAGCAAATATATTATATGAGAAAACAGTATATCTACCTTTAAGCTCAAACATCACCTTCTTAATCATTAACTTGAATTTACCTGGAATGCATATAGTTTGTTAGAAACACTGCATAGTGTTTTTTTCAACTTCAGCATCACTTTTAGATGCTTGTAATAGTTATGCAAGGACATCTATATAATAAAACACAAAGAAAGCTATCAAGTGGCTCTCCTTCAATCTCCCCCAAAATCAATGGCCCAAATCTAACCTCACAAAACATATTCTCCCCCCCCCCTCCAAAGTTTCCCTCCAAAACTCAAATTCAAATCCCCATTCAAAACAACTCCTTTATTTATTTAATTATCTCTCTCTCTCTCTCTTTCTTCTATTCAAAAAATTAAGAAAATAAAAATTTTAAAATTTTTAAAAATAAAAAAACTAAAAAATTTTAAATTTTGAAAACTTAAAAAAGAAATTCAAAAAAATCAAAAATTTTTAAAAAATTATAAAAAATTTAAAAATATATATTTATTTTTTAAACATTTAAAAATTGTAAAATTTAAAAAAGTTTACTTTTTTTTTAATTTTAGAAATTTTGAAAATTTTGAAAATTTTAAAAAATTCAAAAGAAAAAACAAAAAATGAAAAAAAAAATTAAAAATTAAAATTTTGGAAATTTGAAAAAATTTGAAAATTTGAAAAATCTCAAAGCAAATCCAAATCCAAATCCAATCTCGAACCCCAATCAAGAGGTCGTCGCCGATATCTGATCCGCTGTTGATTCCGTATCGGTGACTCCTCTCCACCAAATCGAGCGCGAATATCAAGCAACTCCGTATCGGTGACTCCCCTCCACCGAATCGAGAGCCTATATATGCGATGCGATCTAATTTCATCTCATTAACCGAATTCACATTTTAATTTTTAATTTTTTTAATGCAGGAGATTGTTCAGTTTTTTGCTGACTTGAATTTTGTGTGTGCATGAGATTTAAGTTCAGAGATGTATGATTATTTTATTTTGTATTTAGACATACTCATAGTGGTTATGAGATTAGAGTAAACTCTATAAAACTCTATGCAGTGTTTTATAGAGTAATGTCCTTGCATAACTATTACAAGCATCTAAAAGTGATGCTGAAGTTAAAAAAAATACTATGCAGTGTTTCTAACAAACTATATGCATTCCAGGTAAATTCAAATTAATGATTAAGAAGGCGATAGTTGAGCTTAAAGTTAGATATACTGTTTTCTCATATAATATGTTTGCTACTTCAATTAATTTACTGGACGTCCAAAACTATTTTATATAACCAAACCAGGTGCACCGTTCCGAAGACGTGCCGTAGGCATGTGTCAACGGGCAAACCTAGTTACTCTATAAAACACTGCATAGAGTTTTATAGAGCCTACTCTAATCTCATAACCACTATGAGTATGTCTAAATACAAAATAAAATAATCATACATCTCTGAACTTAAATCTCATGCACACACAAAATTCAAGTAAGCAAAAAACTGAGTAATCCCCTGCACAAAAAAAATTAAAAATTAAAATGTGAATTCTGTTAATGAGATGAAATTAGATCGCATCGCATATAGAGGCTCTCGATTCGGTTGAGGGGAGTCACTGATACGGAGTTGCTTGATATTCGTGCTCGATTTGGTGGAGGGGAGTCACCGATACGGAATCAACAACGGATCAGATATCGGCGACGATCTCTTTGATTGGGGTTCGACATTGGATTTGCTTTGAGATTTTTCGAATTTTCAAATTTTTTCAAATTTCCAAAATTTTAAAATTTTTATTTTTTTTTGATTTTTTTGATTTTTCTTTTGAATTTTTTTAAATTTTCAAAATTTCTAAATAAAAAAAAAGTAAACTGTTTTAAATTTTTTGATTTTTTTGAATTTTTTTTAAAGTTTTCAAAATTTAAAATTTTTTAGTTTTTTTATTTTTTAAAATTTTTATTTTCGTAATTTGTTGAATAGAAGAAAGAGAGAGACAGATAATTAAATAAATAAAGGAGTTGTTTTGAATGGGGATTTGAATTTGAGTTTTGGAGGGAAACTTTTGGGGGGAAAATATGTTTTGTGAGGTTAAATCTGGACCATTGATTTTGGGGGAGATTGAAGGAGAGCCACTTGATAGCTTTCTTTGTGTTTTATTATATAAATGCACCTTACAAATATTTAAGGTAAAGAAATAATTTTTTCTGGTTGGATATGAGCATGTAACAGCCAAGGGGGATTGAGGGTGAAGGAATCAATTTTGTAACCGTATAATTATTATAATATTATAATTGGTCTTTTTCCTGTTAATTAATTAATATTAGTTACAGTAATGATTGTGATAAGAAAAAGGAGTTTTAACAACCTCATTACAAGTATGAAGAAACAAAGTATAGCCTAGGGACTCCTATAAAATCCTAAGAGGAGGGTTCCACTTTTAAAGCCATGGTTGAGTTCGAAGAAAAGAAGTGGTTTGGAAGAGTTACGGGCTAAACTTCGTGAGGCAAAGACATTCTCTAGTGATAGAGAGAGGGGTCTTCTCTCAATTATAATCGCCAATTAATTATCACTGAATCTTAACCAACTATTAATTAAAACTAGTTGTTATTTTTAAATTTACTTTTGTTGGGAATAATTATTTGTAAGTTGTTATTTGCACATGCAATTTCGCATGTTCACTCTTACTATATTTGAATAAAGTAATCCATCTTCACAATATTTATATGGATGTATTTTGGGATTGAAATTTAATTATGTTTTTCAAATTTTAAAAAGAAGTGTGGTTCACGCGCACTATGGGTTGAGCAGTGTTAACTTTACAACCACACTTTGTGAACCAATTCTGCAACACATGATCGATTAATGAAAAATTACTTCACACATTATAAGTTATTTTATTGTAATATAGTATAAAGTAACAAGTAGAATGTAGAACAATAATCATTTTCCATTTGGGTTACAGAAGTAGTAGCTTTATATGCAAGACTGGTTCATGGGTCACATGGATCACCATTGTTAGCATGGAGCAGACATCTTTCACGTGCTAGCTGCCTCCACACACATAGATTAAGAGGTCATATCACACTCTGCTTCTCAATATACAAAACTACGGGCACACAACTAAAACCCAACGAATAATACAAACATCATCTATAAGTTGTACGATTTAAAACTCAATAAGATATTCATAAACACAACCACACATGCAACAAAGTGATCACATAAACAAGAAATGAAATAAAGTAATCTCAAATGACCATAATCTGGAAAACATAAACATAAACTTCGGGTCAAAACGTCCGGGTATACAATGTACTAGAATGAAAGAATT
This sequence comes from Hemerocallis citrina, assembly GCA_017893485.1. Taxonomy (NCBI): domain Eukaryota; kingdom Viridiplantae; phylum Streptophyta; class Magnoliopsida; order Asparagales; family Asphodelaceae; genus Hemerocallis; species Hemerocallis citrina. The sequence goes on from CM030358.1 coordinate 288,984,113, forward strand.
ACGATAAACAGTTTACTATAACAACTAGATAAAATAGTGACTGAAAATAAAACAATATAAAGTAGCAATGACACAACAATTAATCACGATCGTCTAGAAAGTTTCTTCACCAAGTTCCTCCGATATCATCTTCAGTACATGCATAAACATCATCTAGGGTTGTGTAGGGAGTGTCCGTTAGAGCATGCTTTGGATAGCAAGTAGTAACAAGCAGTACAGTAATAAGACAGTAAAACATGATATGGAAGAACAAGGAGTAGCAATACAAATACTGGGATGATGTGATCATGTATTATGTAAATAACAATTGTGAGATAATGCATTCATGGTTGTAAGGTATATCAATCGGTAATTAGGAATCGGGGATCAAGGATCAGGGATCAAGAATCAGGTCATCAAGAATCATGAAATTAGTATCAATGTCAATGTTCAGTGTCCTTCTTAAGTCTATCGGTTTTATTAATATATTTAATGCACATAATCCTGCGTCCCATTCTACAGATTCGGGTACATAACAATTAAGTGAACGTTTGGACTTAAGTGATGCATTCTGCAGGATTATGTACTCGACAACAGTAATCAGTAATCAGTGAACAGTAGACCCTTCGGTATACAGTAATCAGTAAACTGTAATCAGAATACTGTAGTCAGTAATCATGAACCAGTAATACGGGAAATACGCGCCCCCTTATGAGTACAGTCTCATATATTGTCCACTACTAAGTTGTACCCTTTATTACCCTGGCTTGTCATTGTTTTACTATAATTAATCATGAACATGTAGTGGGTGCAACTGATGGGAACGATGCTATCAAGACAGACATGTCACTTCGTCGGATATTGGATTTTAGAGGTGGCCCCTATATATTTTAGAGGTGGCCCCCACGGATTCTAGAGGTGGCCCCTGCAGATTCTAGAGGCAACCCCGTCGATTCTTACGATGTGTCACATAGTTCTACGTGTCACTTAGTTTCATGTGGCACTTAGTCCTTCATGACGCTTAGTATCAAGCGGCACTTAGTTATGTCGTCCAAAACAATAGCAATGACTATAATAATAACGATGTATATGACAATAGTATCAAGACAGTAATCTGGAAAGTATTGAAAGATGAGGCAATACATGGTATGGAACCAAGATGGTAATCGAGAAAGTATCAATTGGTAGATGCAAAAGCATGATATAGAAACATTCTATCGATCTACTGTATCAGTATAATTTATTAAGCACGAATAATAAAATATATATAGTTCAAGAACACAAAATATAAATTTGGAAATCAATACATATCAGCACCAAAACTCACTTTTCAGCTGTTACAGGGAAAAAAAAAAACCAATGCAGTTAGGGGTTCCAGAAAATCGACTCTCCTACGAATCCAACGCCTATACACTTGGCATAAACTTAGTTTAGTAGCCATGTCTACCAGTCTAGTGTTCAGGCAGCAACATAGGGTCAAATTCTCATGCTTATAATTACATTGAAAAGTCATTATTAAACCTCACAAAAATCATAATATGGTCCTTAATAATGTCTATTAACACTCAGGTTAATCTCATAATTTAATACCACCAAAAACTTGTTATTTCAATTAATTCATCGGGATGATACACTTCAAACAATATTCTAAAAATTTAGACGCTATAGTACTAAAACATCAATATCTCAAAATTTATAATCAGTTTGTAAAACCGAAAGTTGTTCTGGATTCTACACTCAGAGGGCAATAATACACATATAAAGCTCTAAATTTGGTTACAGGGAATTGGTTCAAACTGTCAGTACAAATTTAGGCAACCGACAGGGCAGAAAACACACACACACATTACATTTTAATTCCCGATTCACAAAATAGAATTTTATGACCCGAAATACGTTCATGCTCATAGTTAGTGATTAAACTAGAAATTGACAATTAACGTATCTAGAAAATTGTTACTTTCACAATATTAAATTCACTGATTCAATTATACTAACACATGACAACACAATCAAAAGTAAATCTTGTAACATGATATATATATAAGTTGTACTTATGTGGTGTATGCAATATGGTGGGTATGACAATGAAATTATATGGGTTTTCTATGAATATCGAATCGAAAGGAAATAAAACATGACAATTAAATATGGGTGTATATATATCAAGTCGTTCAAGACTCGATTAAATCAAGAAGGGATTATGAACAAGTTGTCATAATGATAGTTTGATAAGAATTAGAACTACTTACAATATATATATATATATATATATATATATATATATATATATATATATAGGGGGGGGGGGGGTGGGGGGGGCCTTCGGTTGTGCACTCCTCTAGTGCACACAGCCGTGTGCACTCCTCGTTAGCCGTTAGATCGGACGGTTGATCATGATCACCATCTAATGGCTGATAAAACATCCCGCTCTTCTCATTTAAGGAAAGGTTTATTTGCGTCTTTTCATACCCCGGTACATCCCCAAGTCCACTCACGCTCTCATCCTCCTCACGCTCACTCTCACTCTCGTTCCCCAAATTCAAAAATCCTAGCTCATCGACTCCTTCTCTCTCTCGATGCTCCGATCGATTCTCATCTCCTACTCCACTAATGAGGGAAATCGACGATCTCCTCTCTCCTACTCATTGCGTTTGCCAACTCGAAACCCTAATCGCAGTGGAAATCCCAAAATCGAAACCCTATTCTCTCACCTCTAGCTCTCCCCCCCTCTCTCTATTTCTCTCGGTCGATGAAGCTCTATCATGGTGCCACTCGATCATGGTGCCGTAACCCCAGCGCTGTAACCCCAAATCCAGCGCCGTAACCCATCGTTGCTCCTTCACTGCAGCTCGATCAGGGTGCTTCCATTTTTCTATTTTCGAACTCAGGCTAAATACGTAGCACCATCTTGGATCGATCTCAGGTATAAATTTTTCCAGTTAAATTTTTTTAGGGTATAGAATAAAAAATTATAATCAATTGAAAAATTAATTTATTGAAATATATTGTAAATTAGGGTTTCATATTTCACATCCCTTTGTTACATAATTTTTGTTGTATTATGTGAATGAGACAATGTTCTTTTGTTTTGATAATAGGTTATTTGATTGATTCTTGCAGGTAATGAATTGATTCTTGCAGCTATTGGGCCACTATGTTCTTTCATATGATTTGTGCAGGGAAGTATTTGACCATATGAATCTTATTTACCAATTTGGTCCTTTGTTTTTGTGTGTGTGACAGTTGGCAGTGATGAACTGATGCATATTTTTGCATTTGAATTGATGAATCTCGATTGATATGAATCCTTATTTTTTGCATTCTGCATTCTAAATATTTCTACTCTCTGTATGTATATATATATATATATATATATATATATATATATATATATATATATATATATATATATATATATATATATATATATATGGGGAGCCATCGGTTGTGCACTCTTAATTGCGCACTCTTATCCCTCCACCACCTGATCAAAGAAGAGCAACATTGTTGTTTCCTTTGATTTGATTTGGGAAGTACTTGACCCTATGAATCTTATTTCTCAATTTGCTCCCTTGTTTGTGTGTGTGTGTGACAGTAGGCAGTGATGAACTAATGCATTTGAACTGATGAATCCTTATTTATATGAACCCATATGCATTTGAATTGATGTAATTCACCATATGATTTCTTATTTTATATGGAGGGTGTATTTATGCATTTGAACTGATGCTTGATTATTTATACATTTGAACTAGTTGGCATGGCACTCCAATACAACCCTAGTGAGAATATTGTGTTCTGAGCCTACAATTTTTTTTTTTAATTTAACTTTTTAAGATTTGGTTGGGTTAGTTAATATATATGAGGGCCCTTCGGTTGTGCACTCGCCCTCAGCCTATAATCGACCTTTAGATCATGATAGCGATCTAGCGGTTGTTAGAATCCCCGCTCTTCTCACTTGCGTTGAAGGGGTATTTTGGTCATCTCTGATGGAACTGCGATGATTCCCAGGACCACGGATTGGTGTGCGTATCGATCATAAAAGCTTAACAGATTTAATACGTGATCTAACCCTTTATAGCAGAATCTAGGGTTCACGAATTATACTTGCGATGAGAAGAAGACGATAGTTTCTAGCAACCTCGAGCCGTCAGCGACCCCAAGATCTTCTGCACGTATTCCTTCCTCGGGTTGGACGTCGTGTGGGCGACGGTCTACCAACCTTTCTTCTCCTTGGCTGACCTCTCTTTCTCTCCTTACGTGAATCACGAATTTAGAGAAAACTTCTTATCTCTGATAATGATATGACGGCCAGAGAATAGAGGATATATATAAGGCTACGGCAGGGACCATGAGGAGAAATTAGGGTTAGGTCTCCTAACGAATCTGGGTATTCCGTGTTCAGCCCGAACACACAACCCAGGCCCATTAACAATAGCTCGGTCCACTAAAGAGCTATTATTGCACTACCTTCCTAATCCCAAATTATATTTATGGGCTCCTTTTATTATATGCTCGTTCAACTCCCCATGTTAAGATATCGAATGTCCGTCGATCAAATTAAGTTACTGACAACTATATTGATCGACATCTTTTATCCTTAAGTAGTACCACTCAACTTTATTTGTCATGTCGGATGTAATCCACCTGCAGGGTTTACATGACAATCCTTATGAGCTCCTTAAGGGGACATCATCAACCCGACGTATCGGGACATGGATTCCTTTTACAATCAACAGCCCATCATACATACAATGCTATTACCCAATTCATAGAGGTTGTTGATCCATAATGAATCTCACTCTTTTATGAGTCAAAGTAATGCACACTGCATATACATGTCTGTTATTATATCTGGATTAAGAGCATAAGCATCCATAATAACAGAGGTGTTTGTTCTCTTTTGTAGTCAGTACAAAGAGAACAACCTCAAGTGGTCCTGTTCAATACACACAAAGTGTACTAGTGTAAACCTATAGTCAAGATAGACTAATACCAGATTACACTACAACCTTTCCAATGGATTGTCCAAGTCCGTCTAGGTTGTGAACCATTTATATATTCCATAGGGAACTGATAATATGATCTTCTGTGTGTAACCTCACACCATATTATCAACCTTATAGAATATCAGATACTTGCATTAATATTATAATAAACACAATATGCAAACATATGCCTATAATGATTCTCATAAGGAAATAAAGTTAATACAAAAGTGATGCTTTCAGTATATAACCCTAACAATCTCCCCCCCCCCCTCTCCCCAACTTCAATAAGGGATAGTAACAGTAAAGGAATTATATAGAGAAAAGAAAAGTAAGGGTTTCATAATTCCTATTTGAATCGCTGATATGAGGTTAATGTATTCCTATTTGAGCTCTGTTTCAATTTGAGCGCTGTTTATATTTGAGCTCTGTTTAGTTTTTGAGCGTTGCTGCTAAATCTGGTGTGGGGGCAATAGATAGAATTTGTGGATTCGCAGGAACTCGAACAGGCCAAATCTGACCTCTTCCCTTACTGACAAGTTGACTCCTTGGTGCTCCCGTGGACCTGCACAAATGTTCGAAACACCGGGATGGATCCCGGCGACGAACCCTCCAACGCTCTTGTCAATACTCAGTAAAGAAAAGAAAAAGAGCTTAGGTAGACAAAGAGTGATCACCTTGTAACGGTAAGAGGTAGGGGAGTATTTATAGTCGCCGTAGGGATCTGCTTCAGGATAAGAACAATCCCTACTTCCTAGTGTCAATAGATAGAAGTGGTTAAAACCACCCCCTAGGGATAAGGACAGGCCAGGATTTCCTTATATCCTGTTGAACAGGTCCTTAACGGCTTGTGACCCATTCTCAGCTGGACGGATCCGTTCACGGATTATTGGGCATAAGAGATGAGACCCGGTTCCTATTTTGGACCCGTCTGTAGGTGAAATTACTGTTCTGCCCCTTTGAACTTTAAGATTCATGCCCAATTTGAATGATTCTGATTTAACCCCATTTTTAGCCATATCACAAGCCCCCCACTCCAAAAGACTGTGTGCTATGGCCTTTGGGGAGTAGTTTTGTTGTTTTAATGGCGTATAGGGCTTTATCGGAGTTCCTAAAGGGTGTTCGAATCTTGTTTGAGGAGTAGTGGCACTTTTCTGAGCTAGTAACATGCCCAAGATTGTTTCTAGATTTTTCTGGATTTTTGGTGATTTTCCTCGATTTTTTAGCTATTTTTCGGATCATTTATTCAATTTTGCAAAGCGATGATTTATTTTTTGAGAGCACTAATTAATTATTCTATCCAATAATTATTTACCCAGAGGCTCAAAAATATTTCCTCAAATTTATAATTATTTTTTAGAATTTATAATTAATTTTTCTGAATTTTTAATCATTTTTTCGCAATTTTTAAATAAATAATTCGAATTAATAAATAAAAAATAATTTTAATCACCCTATTTATGACGTGGCGTGATCTGGGGCATCCATCAGCCATTGGCATGAAAATCTGAACGATCAGACTGTAGAGCGGCACTTGAGCGACGTGGCTGAATCTGGAGCCCTTGATCAAGCAACGGTGAGCATTTCTGGGTGATCGGACGGTTAATGTCGTTCGGCAGCATTTTCTCCTCATGAGCAGCTCAGTGTGTGGGTCATTCAGATTGGGATTCGAGCGACGTATCGCAATCTGGGACGTCCATTTGCCATCGGCGTGAAATTCTGAATGATCAGACGGTAGAGCAATGCTTGAGTGACGTGGCTGAATCTGTGACGTTGATCAGGTCGTGGCACGAATTTTGAGGTGACCTGACAGCTCGAGTGGCTCAGCAGCATTTTCTCCATGTCAGTAGCTCGGTGCTCGGGTTGTTCGGATTGGGATTCCGAGCGATGTGGCGCAATCTGGGACGTCCATCTGCCATCGGCACAAGATTTGGGACGATCAGATGGTAGATCTGTGCTTGGCAACGTGGCTGAATCTGTGTCGTTGATCAGGTCATGGCGTGAATTTTGAGTCGATCTGACGGCTCGAGTGGCTCGGCAGCATTTTCTCCATGTGAGTAGCTTGGTGCTCGGGACGTTCGGATTGGGATTCCGAGTGACGTGGCACAATCTGGGACGTCTATCTTCCATCGGCACGAGATTTGGGATGATCAGATGGTAGATCTGTGCTTGGTGTAGCTCCCCAAATCCCCATACCGAGAACCTGAGATCCTACTCCAAGAGTCGAACTTCAAAATAGCCACAATCACAGAAAGTACAGGAAAATATAAAATTTTTATTCCAAATAATGTTACATTTACAAGTGTTACAATATCCAAATAAAAATTACAAGATTTACAACAATATAATAACATTTGCATATGTCCCTTGGATCCTTGGACAAACCCGAGCTCTGCAGTACATGTAAATCGGCTCTGGATACTTACAAGGTGGGGAACGTCAGTACTTCGACTGACGCAAAGCTGATAATAACAGCAATCCTCTAAAATTCAATCGCAACCGCAATTTTATGCAAAGAGAAAAGTGATGTGCCAAAACAAGGGTTTAATGGATTCAGATTCTAGTGCAGTGGTATGTCATGACCTTATGACTAGATGTAGCAAATCACATGCCTGACTCTAATGCAAGCAAGACTTTAGAGAACGAATGCATCCCATACCACCTACGCCCCCAAATCTAGCCGTCTTTCTCCACATTTTAGGGATTCAAACCCTCGCCATGCATCCTACTCTTGTACTCAACCAGTTCCCAATAGATTGTCTGTTGCCCAAGGAGGTTGCAGTTGGTCGGTCTAGTTTCGGCACTACAGTGCCTAAGTGGTGGTCGTATTTGCCACTCGGTACCCTGCGTACGGACCTTAATGCCGGTCTTCGGCTGCCTCTGCCACCATTCATAGTCGATGTGCTGCAGTGGTACGACTTGAGCCCGGTCCAGTTTATGCCGAACATGTGGCGGCACATCATCGCCTTCATCCTCCAAAGTCAGAAGGTGGGCGTCTAACCTCAGCTCGTCATACTCCCTAGCCTCTAATGGATCTGCCATATGAGCAAGATGGAGTACCGGTACTATCTGTCTCCGGATCTGCCGTATGAGCAAGATCGAGAATCCGGACTCCATCAATCATTGGAAGGAGAAGTATTTCTTGATTCGAGGTTCCGAACCGTGGAGCTTTCCGACGAGGTGGAAAGAGGAATTTCCGAAGTGGGCGAAGGCCGAGCCAGTGCTGACAAAAGAGGAAGAGGAGGTCGTGTTGAAGATCCTCGGTCTTCCAACCATGGGTTGGAAAGATATCACCGAGGAGGTCCTTTTCGGTGGGGGTCTCAGTCCGATCGACCATAGTACGTTCTGTCTAATTTTGTTTCTCTTTTGTTTATATATCGCATTTCTATCGCTAACTCCCTCTGGTTTTTCTTCTTCAGAGGCTCCAGGTATGGACTTCAAGGCTTTGATGGCGAAGCGGAGCGCGGTCGCAGCGAAGGGGCCGGACAACAAGAAAAGAAAGAGGACGACGACGGGACCTCAGTCCGGCTGAGCAGCTCAGACACCCTCGCCTGCTACGGCCGTTGTCGACTTGGTCAGTGATTCCCCCTCCGCTCCCCAAGTTACGCTTCCCTCGACCGCGGCCCCTAAGTCTTCGAGCGGGGCATTCTCCGTCGGAGCCGCGCTAGCACTCGAGGTGTCGCCCCTCACCAAGGAGGCAGAAGCCATTTTGACTGAGGAGCACAAGAAGCTTTTCGTTCCGGACTGGAGGGTAATGAAGCTCGACAGCTTGCTAGGTGATGCGGTGATGAGTATGCAAGCCGTGCGCCACCTGCCGACTCCGAAGGATCGAGCGGCGTTGAAGGTCGGTAGTTTCGGCGACGACGCACTTGAAATTGCCCGGGCCACGATGTCAGGTAAGTGTTCTTACTACGCTCTTCTGAATTTCGAAGTATACGATTTTTGATTCTCATGTCCTTTGCCTCGGTTTTCAGATCACTTGTCACTTCAGCCACATACTCGAACAGTTCGCCGAGCAGAAGAAAGAGTTTAAGGCGACGAGCGACAAAGACCGGGCGGAGCGAGCTAAGGCGGTGAAGATGTTCGAGGCTGGGCAACGGCTCTCGGAGTCCCGAGCTGCTGAGATCGCCATCCTAGAGGCAGCCTTGGCCAAGGTGCATGAGCGCATAAAGAGTTGGAGAGGGGGAAGACTCGCGCCGAGGTGGAGTTGGAGAAGGCCTTAAAGGCCTCGGAGGAGGCAGTGAAGGAGCAGGACGCTACGGTGGCCGAGGCAAAGGCGACTATCCAAACAGAGGCGGAGGCCCACATGCTCACCAATATGGAGGAGTCCTATGCTCGGGCCCTCAAGCATGTCGCGGCTCGTATCCCCGACTTCGACAGCTCGGGGTATCACCTCTATCACCCAGTCGAAGGCGAGGAGTTTATACCTTTAGCGGAGGTCGAGCCCGAAGGAGGGGGGAAGAAGGCGAAGGAGTCGATGAGGAGGTGGCCAATTCGGAGGGGACGCTCGTGACGATGCCGAGAGAGAGTGCGGAGTAGCACCTCGATGTGGCTCCCTGACTTTGTTTTTTTTTTTTTGATTTTGATTTTGATTTTGTGTTGCCTTGTTGCAGACTAGTCACTGCATTTTGACATTCAATGAAATGAACTTTTCGACCAAGTGTTGTCATTCACATTGAGCTTCGTCTCTGAGTTATTCTGAGTCGTTCGGTAGGAGTCGTTTAGACTTAGCACCCTCGTGTTCTGGCTTTTTTCAGATCGCCGGATCATTACAACTTGCCAAAGTGCCCCGGACGACCGAAGTAACACTTAAGCTGATGAGGTTGGGCCTCGCTCGGACTCGAGAGAGACTTTTCAAAGCTGAGTCGGAGCTGAGCCATCTTAAGCTGATGTTAGCTCGTCGTGACTCCGAACTGAGGCGTCTACAAAAACAGGCTCGTGAGGGGCATCGTGAGGTGCCCCCCGAGGGAGAGGAGATGTGTCCCTCGATGGCCTACAGCCAAGGCCTGTAGCTTAGGTATCTTCGTCAATCCTTGTTCGAGGCCGGGGCTGAAAGAGATGGGTTAAAAACGTCGTGCTCGAGAAGAGCTTGGAAGCGGCGCACCTTCGGAGGGCTATTACCGATGCTTCTCGCCAGGGCAACCCTAGCCGAATACCTCAGCTAAAAGTTAGATTGACGGACGACTAGCTAAGGGATCGGTTCGTGGAGCTAGAGGCAGAGAACCATTGGCTGCGACGCCCTGTCTGAAGGGAGCAATGTCCGAACCACCTCTTGTCCCCGAAGTGAATACTCCCAAGGAAGGTCGTTCCACGAGTTGGCGCTACGCTTGCCTCCTGTCTCAAGGTGCCCCTGGGGATGCGCAGAGCAGAGTGGCTAGCTCGTCGAGCGGAGCATCTGTCGGTGCGACACTAAGGCTTTTAGGCGCCGAAGACGCAACTCGGCTCGCCGGTCTAGATATCTCCACGGGAAAGAGGCCACCGCCATACAGCACTCGTCGACCTCGGTTATCTCTCAATAGAAGTGTCCCACTCCCTAGGAGGGGTTGAAGTGGCTTTCTGTAACCTTGTAATCTTGGTTTCACAAGTTTTGTATCTCGATGTAAAGATGAGTTGTTGGTCTGTAATTAGACTTGTATCTCAAACTTTAATGAAATAGTACTTGTTTTGTGAGCTTGTGTATTTTGCTAGCGTTTGCAATTGTCGACAGTTGTAGAAGCAATTCCGAATGGTGGGCCACCTTGTACTCACTCGTCCGCAAGTAGCAAAAGTTGCGTCGAACCAAGTGTTGGACTCCGAACTTTTCGTTTAGAGAATATCAACAGCTGTAGGAGTAATTCCAAATGGTGATCCGCTTTGTACTTGCTTAGAAGCAAGTAGTTGAAGCGAAGTCGAACCAAGTGTTGGACTCCAAGCGTGTCGTTTAGAAAATATCAACAGCTGTATGAGCAATTCCGAATGGTGATCCGCTTCGTACTCGCTTAGAAGCAAGTAGTTGAAGCGGAGTCGAACCAAGTGTTGGACTCCAAGCGTGTGGTTTAGAAAATATCAACAGTTGTAAGAGCAATTTCGAATGGTGACCCGCTTCGCCGCTTAGAAGCAAGTAGTTGAAGCGGAGTCGAACCAAGTGTTGGACTCCAAGCGTGTCGTTTAGAAAATATCAACAGCTGTAGGAGCAATTCCGAATGGTGATCCGCTTCGTACTCGCTTAGAAGCAAGTAGTTGAAGCGGAGTCGAACCAAGCGTTGGACTCCAGGCGTGCCATTTTAATGCAAATTTTTTTGTAAGCACAATTAGACTGCTCAAAAATAGAGAACTTGCGGGGAAATATTGCTTTTATTAAAAATAATTAGGCGGCCGCTTCTAAGTTGCGAGCCGCTTTTACACTTTGATAAAGAAAATACAAATAAAAACTTTTGACATGTTTTATGGAGCGCTCTTGGGGAAGTTGCTTGGAGCGGTGCTTAGACACCCTCTTGATACTTCATCAAGTGCTCCGCGTTCCATGTCCTCGGTATCTTCCTGCCCCCCTGGGTCTTTGAGTTGATACGCGCCTAGGCGAATAACTCTGGAGACCCTATACTGTCCTTCCCAATTAGGTACCAACTTTCCCTTTTTGCTTGGACTGGAGATCGACAACTTCCTGAGTACTAGGTCTCCCTTTTTAAGATTAGCTAGCCGTACCTTCTTGTTGTAAGACTGAGTGACCCTACGGTGGTAGGTCTCTTGTCGAATGGCTGCTCTCTCGCGGACCTCATCTATGAGGTTTAAGCAGTTGCAAAGCTGGTTCGCATTCTATGCTTCACTGGAAAACCGTGACATAAGCCAGAATCTTTTCTTCAATTAGTCACAATACACAGAAAAACTGGAAAATTTAAAACTTTTTATTCAACACAAAATGTATTACAAGTCTGAATGTTATACAACTGCAATACATTACAACAGTGTTACAATAATACATTTACAATCCCAAGTATTACAACTTTCAACAATTTACATCAGAGTATAATGAACAAGGAACAACACTTGGTATTTTACTTGGATGCTTTTCAACACTAAATACATTACAACAATGCAATAATGGTAAACAACATAATTTACAACGGAAAATAAAATGACATTGACTCCTCGCTTTCCTTTCCTTCAGTCCTTCTGAATCTTGCACCTGTACTTTTGCGATCCAGTACCTATTGAAGTGGGGACATCAGTATTCACTGACGCTTGAAGGCTGATAACTAGCAGTAAATCTCCCAAAACAAACATACAACCATGGCAAATGTGTCGGTGTAGTTTAAGTGTTCGTGAGTGCTAAGACTCGAACCTAATACAATGTCAACTAAGGTTAGGATGATCCTATTCTAATGCCAGCAAGTCTCCGGAACAGCATGCATCCCAAACTACATGCACCCCATCTCAAGCCATTCATTCATATATAGGGATTTGAACTCGCGCCATGAATTCTACTCTTGTACTCAACTTGTTTCTGAAGATACAACGTGACTTCGTTTGCCAATTACAGTTATATAGTGGTGTCTTCGTTTGCCACTATTGCCTCACTCAAAAATCTGACGAACCCTAGAGTTACCGCAAAACAGGTTAGCTCAAAGCATCCCCTATCGTCCCCTAGCCAAATCGTAGTATATGGCTTGTTCGCCCTTAGATCAAGGACATGACGGAGTTCCAAGGTCCATCCCCTAGCTCCGACAGGACTCACGCCTGCCCTTATAATGGCACTTCAGAAATTAACAGACGAGATACGGATCCCGTGCTCCCAACTCGTGAGAAGGCACAGACCGTATCCCTTTGACAAGAAGGGTACAACCCAATAACACCTCCTAATGCAGGCCTATAGGGCAGATCGGATCATAAGGAATCACCCTTAACACCAACTCTTTCCCTACAGCGAGTAAATGATAATAATAAAGGTTAAGTAGTATTGCCATAAGTTACTACCCTAACAATGTCACTAACCCTAAACAGACTGAGGGATGACAACAGAACTTACACAACTTGCTAAGTCTTAAGTTAAGACTTCGCAAGTTAACTCTACTAGGTTACTCAACCTGGACTTACCAAAATCCCTAAGGATCTGGTTTATGACCTATTGATCCAAGACCCTGGCAATACGAATGTACCCGCATGCCACTACCCTGAACTTGGATTTCGTCAATACTCCGGTCCGCGACCAACCTACACCGGTTAAGATCCGATGGTACACAAGGAGTGACTCGTCCATAGTCCCTTAGGAGTAAGGAAACACATGTCTTGATGGTCGATAGCCCCTAGGGTAATAATATGACTCTAGACGAGCACAACAACTACGTACCAGCTAATGATCTGTATACGAGTAACCAAAACACATACGGGCTAAACAAGCCACGTATGGAACCAATAACTACATACGAGCCAAGTACGCTACGTATGAGACTAACAGCTATACGGGCCAGGTGAGCCACGTACGAGCAAAACCACATACAAAACAACCATACAGGTAAACAACCTAGAAGCAACCAAACATGCTTACTAGCAAAACTTGTTCTTCTATATAGAAGCAACAGAAGAATCTACTAACAGTCTAAAATAGGCATTCTACCAATGAGAAGCCCAAAAGTGACACAAATTTTTTTATTGAGCTAATCAGTTATTAGTGACTCTCCCAACCCTTATTGCCCATAAGGATGAGGAATGTCCCCATGATACGGTCCAATTTCAATTAGAACCACACACAACTAGAATCCACGATTTCTTTTCCCAAATTGAACTAGAACTACATACAACTAGATTCTTGGGTTCTCTTTCAAGCTGACCTAGAATCACCTAGGAGCTAGATGCATGGGTTCATGGGTTCTTCCTAATCCTTCGCTACAATACTACCATATACAATTCAAGTTTGGTTTCTTTTATCTAGAAAGCTACAATATACCATTCAAGCATGCATGGCTCTTGAATCTAGAACAGCTAAGCAATCTCAACATGGGTTCCTTCTAGGGGATTAGCTAGAACGACCTCACAACTCAATATTGCAACTACAACATGATTGGTCCTTCACTAACACTACAACCACAACATGCTAGTTCTTTACTAACGCAATTTACTATAACATGATAGTTCTTCACTAACACTATAACTACAATGTGATAGTTAATACTACAACTACAACATGATAGTTTCTTTGCTAAACACTACAACTATAACATGGATATCTACCATCACTTTATATATGAATGTTTATTACTATTTTAAGCATGGACTTTACTCACACTTAAGCATGAATGTCTACTACTTTAAGCATGTATATCTACTACCCACTTTAAGCATGGATCTTCACTACTTAAGCATGGATAGTCACTACAACTCAAGCATGGATACAACTTAAGTAGGAAGCTACTACAAGTTTAAAGCATGAATAGCTACTAGATTTAAGTATGGATATCTCCTACTACTTTAGGCATGGTTAATTGCTCTAACTTACCCATGAGTATTAACAATTTAGCATGGTATACAACAAAACATGATTTTCTTTACTAGTTTAACCTACAACAATTAGCATGGTATACAACTTTAAACATCATCTACAACAATCTCAAGCATGGTAGGAACCTACAACAATCTTAAGCATGGCATACTACTTAAGCATTCCTACAACAATCATAGGCATGGTAGGTAATTTAAGCATCAATCCTACACATTCCTAAGTATGGTATATGACTTAGCATGATTCTACAACATTCCTAAGCATGGTATACTACTTAAGCATCAACTTAAATCATGGTATACATTTTAAGCATGAACCTAGAACATTCTAACATGGTATACTACTTAAGTATCAACCTAAAGTATGGTATATATTTTAAGCATGGATAAACATGAGTCCTCTACTACAATCCCTACAACATGCATACAACATAAGCATGAACTCACTACAACTTAGCATGAATGATTACTATGCTTAAGCATGGATATCTTCTACTAGCTTAAGGATGTATCTTTTCTACAACTACTTAAGCATGGTATACAATGTAGGTATGAGTTTCTTTTCTACCTTATCCTACAACAAATTAAGCATGGTAGAATGAGTATCAATCTTACAACAATCTAACATGGGCTATAGTTTTCCTACAACAATCCAAACATGGTATTAAATTTTCCTACACTATCTAAACATGGATACTTACTTTAAACATGGAAAATTGCTACAACTTAAGCATGTGTAATTAATACAAGCATCAATCTACGACAATCTAAGCATGGTATATAATTTCCTATAACAATCTAGGAATGGTCTACACTTTTTCTTCAATAATCTAAGCATGAAAACAACTTAAGTAGAACATCTACCACTACAATCTAGCATGAGGGATTTCTTTACTATATCAAACCTACACAATCTAGCATGGATACAACATAAACATGGGTTCTTACCATAATTCCTACAACAAGTTAAGCATGGATACAACATAAACATGGACTTTCTACATGGTAGACAACGTAAACTTAGATTTCTTACAAAATGGTAGACAAACATAAACTTAGGTTTCCTACAACATGGTAGACAAACATAAACTTAGGTTTCCTGCAACATGGTAGATATTATAAATATGGGCTTCCTACAACATCTAACATGATACAACAATTTAACTTTATGAGCTACCATTTCTACATACTACAAAAATCCTTTTTATCTACAATTTGCAAGTTCTTCTATCTTTTATAACTAGGAGTTAGTAAGAATTTGTTATTTAATAAATTAGAGAGCAAGAAGCAAATAAAAGACTCATTTTTAAAGTTGTCAAGTTCCATAACCCAAAAATGGTTATATAAATAAATCTTCATATGCCTTTGTCCAATAGTCCAAGTTGTATGTTCTACAACCCAAAAATGGGTATGTACACAAGTCCATATGCTTATGTTCAAGTCAAGTTCTATAACCATAGATGGGTATGTACATCCATCTCCATATGCTTGTGTCCTTTTAGTCTAAATAATAACAACAAGAACAACAATTACAACAACCAAAAGAGTCAATCTTTATGCTTTTATTTATTCATTCAATTCTACCATTCATTTTCTCATGTGGTCCTTCCCTTTTCTTTTTCCCACACAAAAGGCTAGTTCAAGTTGTTTAACACAAACAACATACCCAATCAAAAAAAACCAACAACACAACAACACCCAACAAAAGAACAAGAACAACACCACCCCACACACAAAAGAGAACAAAATAACACAAAACAAAAGAAAACAACACGCACATAAAGTTGGAGAAACCCCACCTTGAACCTCTTGAAGGAAGAACTAGACTAAGCTCCTTCTCCTACCCCTTAGGTCCTAGGAAAACTCCTATGGAAACCTACAATGAAAAACTCTCAAGTTAGGTTTTCTCTCTCTCTTTTCCTCTCCTTTATTTTTGTTCTTGTAAAAAGACAACAGGTGAAGTGGGAGGGGGTATTTATAGGTGGAAGGGAATGGTGGAGAGTGCAAATGCACCAACACATTTGCACAAAACCCCCCTAGGGTAATTTTCGGCCTACAAGGGATGTGAGGGGGTGAGGTGGAGGCATGGTGTTAGGGTGAGGTGGAGGTATGGTGAAGGGTGAGGTGGAGAGCTTCTAGAAGAACACCTCCTAATTCTCTCATGCACACTTTACCCTAGGTTAAACACTTATTAAAACCCTAACAATCTAATTAGATTTTTTCATGACAAAATACACACCACATAATTTGTACAATGTACTAATTTTCTACAACACACATATGTATGTATATATGTGTATACCGAAAATCTTCGCATAATCCGTATAAAAATAAATTAATTTCGAGAATAATAATAAAATAAATTTTATTACCAGCTCGGAAGATTACGGTACCAATTTGATACAATACAGATGTATGCAGACTGGTATATGTGTACAGATAATGTTTATGAACAAAACCGGGTGACAACCACCAAAATATTTCAATTATGGAATTAAAACAAAATAATGATAAAATAATAATAAAATAATAATTTATACAATGCAATATCCATCCATACAACCATCTACTCCACAATCAACTTAGGGTGGGGAGTTTCTCTAAATCTTTGTTTTTGTTCTTGATTGATTTCTTGCATGCATGTGTAGTATTAAGAGTTAGAATGAATGTTTAAGAAGATTGGAAGTTGAAATCAGAAACTAGAACTGGAATCTTGATCTGTACGCTATTTCTAGATTTTTCCGAGAGCAAACCACATGGAATCTGATCATGAAATTTTTACAGATTGTTCCTTTATATGTCTAGGTGATTCTGAATTATTTTGGATTTTTCTGAGATTGTTTGATATTTTAATAAAATCCATTTGTGGAACATTGCCGTAAGGCAGTAGCAGAAGTTGCTCACTAAGATGCCTGAGATTGTTGGATTTTTCATAATTAGTTGGAGGAAGATCTTAATCTGAAAATTTTACCTTGTTTTCCCACTTGTATCTAGACTCTACAGAAAAATCAGGAAAATATTTGGATGAAGTTACAGGCATGGTAAAAAATTGATCTATCAACAGTAGCTAGAGCTATAACTGAAGAAAAGGATAATTTTTGTGCTTAATTGAAACATGAAGAACTCAGTGTGGACTTAGAGTTTGGACATGAAACCTTTTGAATGTTGTTCATTATGAAGTATAGTTTCTTTAGTGTAAATTTTGTGTCTATTTGATGAGCATAGGATTTATGATGATTTTATCAGTATATACTGTGCTGGTTTCAGTCAGATTAGACACTCTGTAGAGATGACACAATTGAGGCTCCTTAAGAGCAAATTGTGAGGAAGTGTTTCCTTAGAGGATTGTAGTAGACATCAAGAACTTTCCAACAAGACCTATTTGAGGCGTTTCCAGTAAGTGGTTGATTTATTGATTTTTGCAATACTGGTCAAAGACTAGGATTTGAGCTGAGTGCTCTGATTGAGAAAGTCTTAGTGTATGACTTGGTACACGTGGGAGTAATGTGTGTGTTAGGGTGATCTATTGGCATATTTTGGACTTATGACCAACTAGAGGATTGTTGAGGACATCCACACCTTTCCATAGAACTTGGATTTGTAGCATTCTGATGAATGAGCAGTGTTTTATGCTACCGGTAAGGTGCAGCCCATGTACAGGAAATACACAGGCTGAGACTTGAGAGACCATTTTGAGGACTTAGATGATAGAATTTGAGGTTATGATCAACTAGGAAGTTGTAGCATAGGTTCTTACCTTTCCGAATTGGGCTTGTACACACCATTCGGAGTTGTATTGAGGGAGTTATGATCTTTTTAAGTTTCAGGCAGAAACCCTGTAGGTTGCTTAGTCTTGGGTTTTGACTAGGTATTGTGAGGACTTTTTCCCTGTGTACTATTAGAGTTAATAACTCTTGTCTAGGGACGTTTGGCATCTGTTGTTGGTTTTGTTGACTCCCATAGCGGGTCTGTGAATCGAGTTAGTCACTAGGGTAAGGTGATACCCTGCATCTGTCGACCCTAAGTTATGAACTTCCACTGAAGCGTAGGACATCCAAGTCATGCCATCAAATTAAACTCATTAGAGCTAAACACACCAGTTCACAGCCAGGTTAGGAGTGAACACATACATTCACAGCCGTGTTATGGGTGAATGTAGGCCATGGTGCTGGACAAATCCAAGCCCGGGGAAGTAGCGAACCCACTGGTATCGCCAGGGCCAGGGGTCGATAGGCAAGTTTTTGGAAGCAATCTTATCTTTTACCCAAAGTGATTAGAGTGAGGCTGGGCTTAGAGCGATGTATTAGGGGTTTGGGTAATTGCATTAGTACTAGCCGACCATAGTCGGTGTTGTACCTTCCTATCGTAGGGATATGTTTTCGGCACTCATGAGTGAGTCCTCGACTCGTATCTCGATCTGTTAATTTCCAAAGTTTTACCGGAGTAAGGAATGGGAGGCTAGGGGGATTTGACCCTCGAGGCCATCACGTTCCTTTGCACTTAGGTTTTGTTTATATATATATATCAGTTCACATCTGGGTTAGGGGTGAACACGCATGCGTCAGTCCATAGCCGAGTTAGGAGTGGACACACGAATTATACGGTCTTGCGTCCGAATTCAATGCGGCTTTCTGAAGAGGTCCATACGCGGGTACCGAGTGGCAAACACGACCACCACTTAGGCACTACAGTGGCGGAACTAGACCGACCAACTGGAACCTCCTTGGTCAACAGATAATCTATTGGGAACTAGTTGAGTACAAGAGTAGGATGCATGGCGAGGGTTTGAATCCCTAAACTTTGGAGAAAGACGGCTAGATTTGGGGGCGTATGTAGTATGGGATGCATTCGTTCTCCAAGATCTTGCTTGCATTAGAGTCAGGCATGTGATTTGTTGCATCTAGTCATAGGGTCATGGCATATCACTGCACTAGAACCCGAATTCATTAAACCTTTTCTTTGGCACATTACTTTTCCTTTTGCATAAATTATGGTTGTGATTGTAATTTAGAGGATCTCTGTTATTATCAGCTTTGCGTCAATCGAAGTACTGATGTTTTCCACCTTGTAGGTATCCGGAGCCGATTTACAGGCACTGCAGAGCTCGGGTTGGTCCAAGAATCCAAGGGACATATGCAAGTGCTATTATATTGTTATAAATCTTGTAATTTTTATTTGGATATTGTAACACTTGTAAATGTAACATTTATATGGAATAAAATTTTTAAATTTTCCTGTACTTTCTGTGATTGTGGTTATTTTGAAGTTCGACTCCTGGAGTAGGGTCTTAGGTTCCCGGTATAGGGATTTGGGGCGCTACAGTACCCGAGGAAGGGCTTCATCAAGTTCTCCCCAAGTGTTAGGGCAAGGCTTCCATCGGCTTTGGGCTATCTTCATCAATACTTGGTCTGAGGAGGACCTCCATCAAGACGGTCCGTTCCAAACCTTAGAGTGATGAGGAGGTGAGCTTGGAGAGGGCATCCGCCTGTGCGTTCTCCTCTCGAGGGACCCGTTGGAGTTGGACGTCTTCGAACAAGGCTAGTAGACCCTTAACCTTTGCCAAATACTTGGCCATGCACTCGTCCCTTGCTTCGTATTCTCCTGACACTTGGTTGACGACCAACTGGGAATCACTAAAGACTCTGACATGCTGGGCTCCTGCCTTACGAGCCATACAGAGCTCCGCTATGAGGGCCTCATACTCTGCTTCGTTGTTTGATGTCGGGAAGTTCAAGTGGAGGGAGTATTGGAGGACGAAAGCATCTGGGCCAGTCAGGATGATGCCAGCCCCACTTCTGTCGGTGCAACAAGATCCATCCACATAAACAGTTCAGACCAGGGGGTCAGCAGATGACTCATAAGGGTCGGGGATGGTGGTCTCCACATTGAATTCCTCCAGAGCTTGGGTCTTGATAGCTGTTCTGGGTTGGTAGCTGATGTCATGTTGGCTTAGCTCGATGGACCACTTCATAAGGTGCCCGAAGGTCTCGGGCTTGTGGAGAACTTATTTAAGCAGCTGGTCGGTAAGAACGACCACCAAATGAGACTGGAAGTAGGGGTGGAGCTTTCGGGCCGCCATAACCAAGGCAAGAGCCATCTTCTCCAGCTTCGAGTAACGGAGTTCAGCATCCCGGAGGACCTTACTCACATAGTAGATGGGCCTCTGCATTCTATCCTCTTCCCTTACAAGGACTGCACTGAAGGTCTGGTCCGAAGCGGTAAGGTATAGGTAGAGGACCTCCCCAGGCACTGGCTTGCTCAAGAGTGGGGGGTTAGCTAAGTATGCCTTGAGCTGGTGGAAGGACTCTTGTTGCTGTTGCCCCCATTTAAAGCCTTTAGCCCCCCTGAGGGCCTTTAAGAAGGGGATGCACTTCTCCCCGGATTTGGAGAGGAATCGCCCAATTACTGCGAGGCGCCCGGTGAGCCTCTGTACATCTTTAACACTAGAGGGCAGGAGCCATTTTGAGAATGGCTTGGATCTTCTCGGGGTTGGCCTCTATGCCCCTCTTGCTGACCATGAATCCCAAGAACTTGCCGGATGAGACTCCGAACGCACACTTGCTTGGATTCAGCCATATATTGTGCCTCCAGAGCACTCTGAAGGCTTCCTGGAGGTCGAGGACATGCTCCTTCCCTCGGATGCTCTTGACCAACATGTCATTTACATATATTTCCATGTTACGACCAATCTCGTCTCGGAAGACCCTGTTCACGAGGTGCTGATATGTAGCTTCCGCGTTCTTCAAGCTGAACGGCATGACTCGGTAGCAATACAGGCCCTGATCTGTCACGAACGAGGTCTTCGGAATGTCGGGAGGGAACATCCGGATCTGGTTGTACCCCGAGAAGGCGTCCATGAAGCTGAAGAGCTCGTGCCCGGAGGTCGCATCGATCAGGGCATCGATGCTTTGAAGTGGAAATGGATCCTTCGAGAACGCCTTACTGAGGTCGGTGAAGTCGATGCATATCCTCCAGCTCCCATTGGCTTTCTTGACCATCACCACATTTGATAGCAACTCAGGGTAGTTCACTTCCTGGATAAATCGGGTGTTGAGGACCTTTTCGACCTCTTTTTGATCGCCTGTTGACGCTCGGGAGTGAATTTGCATCGCTTCTGCTGAACGAGCTTGATGCCCGCGGAAACACTGAGGTGGTGCATTAGGAGCTCCTTTGAGATCCCGGGCATATCGGCCGCGGTCCTAGGCAAAGAGATCGCGGTTCTCCCTTATGCACTAGGAGATGTATTCCTTGATGGAGGGGGAAGTGCCTTGCTGACTCAAAACATCTTGGCGGCGTCTTCCTCTTAGAAGGCCACTTCTGCTAGTTCGTCCACTGGCTTAGAGATGGTCTGGCTACTCTCCGGTGGGAGCTCGAGGGCTTCTAGGGAGAGGACCAAGCCTCCCATTGAGGTCATATAGCACTTGCGAGCCACCTCCTGACTCCCTCCCACTTCTCCTACCCCTATGGGAGTGGGAAACTTCATCTTCATGTGGTAGGCCGAAGGGATAGCTTGGAGGGCGGTCAGACCTGGTCGGCCTAGGATAATATTGTAGGCGACCTTCACATCCACCACCATAAAATCCATCAGCTCTATACGGGTGATCGGGGTTTTTCCCATAGTGACGTGGAGAGTTATAACTCTCTCGATCGTCACCGGCACCCCGGTGAATCTAAGAAGGGTGTAGCCAGCTGGCTTGAGCCGGTTCCTTGATAGCTGGAGACCCTTGAACGCCTCCAAGAAGAGGATTTTAACCGAGCTGCCATTATCCAGCAAGACCCGACGCACGTCGAAGTTGGCCATTCGGAGGTTAATGACGAGGGTGTCGCAGTGGGGCATGCGGATGCCCTCCAAGTCTCTATCAAGAAAGTAACTGGGACTCCAAGGCCCTTAGGGGGAGGATGGCTCTGGACAGATTTCACTTCCCTAACGAAGGCTTTTCGGGAGGAGTTAGAATTTCCCCCCATTGGGCCTCCGTGTATAAGGTGCAAGATGGCCTCTGCTTCGACATCCGGGGCCTCCAGGTGCTGTTCTGTTCGCCTGTTAGCCGCCTGGGCGGCCGATCGGCTTTGTCCTTCCTTACGAACCGAGCGAGCTGCCTCCTCTGGATGAGGGCCTTGATCTCGTCCTTCACGGTCCGACAGTTGTCTGTGTCGTGCCTATGGTCCCGGTGGAAGCAGCACCACTTGTCCCGGTTTCTCTTCTTCCTGGAGGTGTTCATCTTCGGAGGTGGCGGCAGGAGACCTTCGTTCCCAATCTCCATCAGGATGGCAGAGACACTCGCATTGAGTGGAGTAAACTTTTCGAAGCGGGGGAGAGGGCACCGCTGACCTCCGTTATCCTTTTGGAGCTGCTTAGCTCCTTCTTCCTTTACAGCCTTCCGTTTGTTCCCGAAAGACGACCTCTCCAGAGTGGGGCGATTAAGAGCCTCTTCAGCTCGGATGTACTTCTCGCTCTTAAGGAGGAGCTCGGAGATGTTCCGAGGAGGCTTCTTGGCTAGGGAAGCCTTGAGGTCGGGGTTGATGACATTGGATTAGAAGGCAGCCAAAGCTACCGACTGATCCAGGAAGGCGATGGACTTGGCTTCTGTGGTGAACCCCTTGACATAGTCCCTCAGCCGTTCACCCTTCTTTTGGTTGAGGAAAAGCAATGAGGTGCTCGTCTTCTCGGAGCGGTGACTACTCACGAAATGTTTAAGGAAGAGGCATTCGAACTGGTCGAAGGAGAAGATGGATGTCGGTGCAAGTCGGGAGTACCATTCTTGAGCCGGCCCCTTGAGTGTGGCTGGGAAGGTCTTGCAGAGAAGGGCGTCGGATGCATGATGGATCATCGTGAGAGTTTTGAAACTCTCAATGTGATCTGCGGGGTCCGACTCCCTGGTACAAGTCTCGAAGTGTGGAGGCTTGAAGTTGTCTGGGACAGGGGCCTCTATGATAGTATGGGAGAAAGGGGGCCTGCTCGGGCAGAGGTTCCTCGCTCGTTGCTCTTCGTCTCTGTCCAGCTAGCCGAGGCACCTCTCCATCTCGTGGAGACGGCGGTAGACCGAGTCCTCCCTTCGGTTGTACCTCGCTGAGCCCCGAGACTCGTCCCTCACGTAGAGTAGGGCTGGGGCTGCGGCGGCGATGGCTCTGAGTAGGTCGTGGACTGATAGATTGAAGGGGATGGATCGGAGCGGGCCGAGGGTTGACGGCGATGGCTCTGAGCCGGCTGTGGACTCCGAGAATGACGGCGATGATCAGGAGAGGGGCAGTGATGGCTGGGAGCTGGTTGAGGACTGGGAGCACGTTGGGCATTGATGGGGGCGACGTTGAGCGCCCGAATGATCGCCTCCTAGAATTGTTGGAATTCCGCCCTCGTGATGGGGGCCTCCTGCTCTCGTTGGGCTCAATGTGTAGGATGGCCAGCCGGGGAGCGACTTCTTCTTTGGCAATGTTGGGGTGACTCTCTTCGTCTCCTGGGAGAGTTGGACCCGCTGCAATCTGTCCGACAGGGTGACCGGTCCCTCTGGTGCTCCCGACGAAGGTTCACATCACGGGTCTGCCTCTCGTCCAGGCAGATCCGAAGGTCTGGCTCGGGCTCGTTCTGCCAGTTGTTGAGCACATCTCACAGATCCTTTGGTGTTGGAGGGCTATGGAAGGCCATGGAATTCGTGGAGGCATTGTGGATGGAGACCCGAACTTGGTGCAGAGGATGCTTCTGGCAGCTTTGCCGAGAGGGCTCCCCAACAGTTGCCTGGGGCCCTAGAGGCTGCTGAATAGATTGAGTATTCAGGGGTTTGAGCTGTAGGGCCGGTTGGACGGGTGGAGGGAGATCCTCCGGTGGAGGAGGAGGAATAGTGGAGGTTGTTCTACGGTTGGAGGTTGCGGACTTCCTCTTGGGAGGCATAGCTACGAGTAGCTTTGGCTGAAGGAGGAGATGGATTGCTATTCGAGTTTTCCCACAGATGGCGCCAATCTATCGCCGCTGAATCTGGTGTAAGGGAAATAGATAGAATTTTTGGATTTGCAGGAACTCGAACGCGGGCCAAATCTGACCTCTTCCCTTGCTGACATGTTGACTCCTTGGTGCTCCCGTGGACCTGCACAAACGTTCAAAACACCGGGATGGATCCCGGTGACGAACCCTTCGACGCTCTTGTCAATACTCAGTAAAGAAAAGAGAAAGAGCTTAGGTAGACAAAGAGTGATCACCTTGTAACGGTAGGAGGTAGGAAGTATTTATCCCTACTTCCCGGTGTGAATGGATAGAAGTGGTTAAAACCACCCCCTAAGGATAAGGACGGGCCAGGATTTCCTCATATCCTGTTGAACTGGTCCTTAACGGGTTATGACCCATTCTTAGCTGGGTGGATCCGTTCACGGGTTATTGGGCCCAAGAGATGAGACCCGGTTCCCATTTCAGACTCGTCTGTAGGTGAAATTACTATTTTGCCCTTGTGAACTTTAAGATTCGTGCCCAATTTGAATGATTCCGATTTAACCCCATTTTTAGCCATATCACTGAGCTATGTCAAAATTTGAGCTCTATTTAATTTTGGCTGTTGTTTATATTTGAGCTCTATTTATAGTTCAGCCAGGTCTGAATTTGAGCTCTGTTTATAATTCAGCTCAAGTTTAATCTTGAGCTTTGTTTAAATTTCAGCTCTATTTATATTTAAGCTCTGTTTAGAAATTTGAGCTCTGTTTATAGTGCAGCTTTGTTTCAAATTTTTTTTTGTTTTTTGAGAGCTCTGTTTATATTTGATTTAGGAAGAGGTGGGGGTTTGTGAAGATAGCAGCTATTAGGCGTGGCATAGTACTGCAGCCATAGTGCTATAATGCTTCTCAATTTGTTCAATTTTCATATACTTATGCTTGATACACTTATGCTTCCCCAGTCAAAAAGTTGGGACTATTTGATATTCTTGTGGTGTGAATTCATCTTCTGAGCCTACATTAATTTATACCTAAATTCATGTTCTGAGCTAAATCATGCTCTCTGTTGGTTGTGTTGTCATGCGATTCTAAACTCATCTTGTTTTTTTTCCGGTATTGTTGTGAAGGGGCAGCCTGCAGATAGAGCGGAGCAGATGATGCATGTAGCAGTTGAAATTCATATGTGCCGAACAAGCAGTATTTTATGAGCAGCAGTTGAAATTCATATGAGCAGCAGGGAAGTATTTTATAAGTGTTTATGTTTGTGTTTGTGTTTGTGTTTTATAAGTGTTTGTATTATATAAGAAGTTGAATTTTTGAGCAGCAGTGAGAACTGTGTTTTACTGGCAGTATTAACACTGGGTTTCTGTATGTATTTGAATCTGTTTGTCTCTTGTACCGCTGTCACTGAAGAGGAAAAAAAAATGTAGAAAAAATGTTTAATCTCCTGGCTTGTAATAGTACAGTTTGTGACATAAATAAATTTGTAGTGAAAAGTCATGGTTGGAGTATTAGAATTTCCCACCCTCTTAAGATGGTTCTGCTGTTTTTCCCGAGTTTTTTTTTGCTGACCAATTTGTAGGTAATACATAGAATACAATTATATCGTGCATATATATATATATATATATATATATATATATATATATATATATATATATATGTAGGGAGCCCTTCGGTTGAGAACTAATTTTGGTGAGAACTCTGTGTGAACTAACGGAGTAGACCCTGCATGAAAAATCCGAACCGACCATCTTTTTCTACACACCTTAGATAGCATAACATAAAGAAATCAAGTAATTTGAAGTTCATTTGCCCATCCATCAAATGGAGTAGAATTTTCAAGCATACAATTTTGCGATGATGTAAATCATGGGCAAATGAACTTCAAATTACTTGATTTCTTTATGTTATGCTATCTAAGGTGTGTAGAGCAAGACGGTCGGTTCGGATTTTTCATGGGGGGTCTACTCCGTGATTTCTCAGGGAGTTCTCACCAAATTAGTTCTCAACCGAAGGGCTCCCTATATATATATATACTTTGTGACTACGAGCTCTAGCTAAATTATACTATATTAGGATTCAAGGAGAAATGCTCTCTACATGATTGTTATCAGATTCAGGATTTTGGATATCGATGAAATGCAGCTCGATCAGTTCTGAAGCCACAGATTTCTCTGTTATATACACTTACCCGTAAAATTTGGAATCTATTAAGATGTTCTATCAACGATCCTTTATTTATTTGTTATAGTTATGCATTTAATTTGCATGCAATGTCAAAGAAGCAAATTTGAGAAGATACGAACTCTGCGAATATTATTATGCTTAAAATCTGATTTCATTACACTGTCTCCCAAATCACAATAAAAAAGGAAAAGGAAGCGGGCTGTGTTCGATACTCGACAACTCCATAAAAATAAGCCGATAATCTGAAAGATCTAACATAAAAGTTGTGTTGTGGATCTTGTTATAAACGAAGTGCTGATGATCAGTGAAACAGAAGGTAGTAGTTAGAAACACGACATCTCAAACTCGAATCCCTCCTTACGCAGCGCACCAATCAGCCATAGCTTCAACGAGGCTACATTCATCACCTCCTTCGATCCCTTCATCACCTACATTTCATGTAAACAGTTAGTTAGTCAATGCTTGCATAGTAGTTAGTATCTTCAGCTAGAAATTTAAGTTTTCATTAGAATTGCATACAAGTTTCTTCAATGCCCAACTTATTGATTACATATAGGGGTATAAGGAACTTACATTCAAGGACAACGTGAGCACGAATCTTTCCGAGCTGGTAAACACAACACCAAGACTAAAGTAATCGAAATTTATGTTGTTTCTGCTGCGTTTGTTTACATGGCATGCAAGTTGAAGCTCTTGGCATTGATAGGCCCAAAAAAAAAAATCAGCGTAATAAGCAGCATCAGCATTATAAAGAACTGACTGGTTAGCAGATATCATGCAACCAAAACTTACTAACATAATTCATGACACATATACAAGCTTGTTTACTGCTTGAGTCAACTCGACTAAAAAAAATTACAAGCTTCAGGCCACTAACAATATACAAGCTTTTGGCCACTTTCTAGCAACTTTGTAGTAGCCGTTTTTAAATTAAAGCTTCAGGCACATATACAAATTCATGACACATATAGTAAGCATTACATAGTAGAAGATGGACACATTGCTTGTTAACAGATACATACACGATGTTTGACTCACACATCTTGAAAGTCCTCTAAACTCATATTCAACTTCAAACTAGTGCTGCTGTTGATGCCTACAAAATTAAAAAAAAAGTCATTGCAATGACTTTAGAGCATGATATTGCAAGTGTTAACAGTGAGTATGATTTCACAATGCTAAAAAATACTCAAAAATAACATAGGCTCAGAATTGAAGTGCATTGTTATGGAAATTTTCAAATAGCACCGTAAGTGTATAAAATGCAGTCAATTTTGAAGCACTATGGCTGCTTTATTATGCCATGCCTAAT
Source organism: Hemerocallis citrina (assembly GCA_017893485.1). NCBI lineage: Eukaryota > Viridiplantae > Streptophyta > Magnoliopsida > Asparagales > Asphodelaceae > Hemerocallis > Hemerocallis citrina. The sequence continues at coordinate 289,011,968 of CM030358.1, forward strand.
AGTTCAACCAAATTCCTAGCACCCCCACCTCTTAACTATAAACAATGAAGGGACCAATGTCACCAAAAACCAAAAACTGGACAAGATAACATTATGAAAATGAGAGTGAGAGGTTGCAGGCAGCAGCAGCAGTTAAGCTGTTAAACAAAATGCATTATGCAGTGTAACAAAATTACATACTAAGCATTTCCCTCAACCCATATAATCAGCAGTGTCATCGGAACTTTCTTCAGTGGAAGAATCCACCTCTTGTGCAATTAATAGGCATTTGCCTAGTTAATAAGTATATATATAGAGTTGTGTTTGGTTGTGCACTTGCCTTTTTGCACACAGCCATGTGCACTCCTCGTTAGCCGTTATATCTGGCGCTTGATCATGATCACCATCTAAAGGCTGATAGAACATCCCGCTCATCTCACTTAGGGACAGGGTTATTTGCGTCTTTTCAAGCCCCCGCTCATCCCCAAGTCCACTCACGTTCATCTCCAATAAAATGACCTGATAGGTGAGGGGAACACAATAATAAACTTGATGTTTTTTAGCATTCATCACTGCTTACTAACCGGATTTTTTATAACAATGGGAACACAATAAATTTAAAAATAACAGCTAATCAAACATATCCCTCAAACTATATATTCGACATTGTCATCGGAACCATCTTCATGGGAGGAATCCACCTCTTGTGCATTGAACCAACCAAACAAAATAACATGGAAGATGAAATTAGTCAAGCTCAATATTGAAAGTTAATAGAGAGTATGATTTCACAATGCTAAATGGAACACAGAGAGTATAAATATGAAAGACAATACCTATCCTGCGTTCTTGATACGTGACAATGCCAAGTGGAACATGTCCAAAAAAAAGTTAATCCAACTCTATCATATCCCCCCACTTGAAGGGGTATAGTTCACAGTACCATACAAATAGAGTTAAGTTTCCCTTCTGAATTTGTTGGTTAATTTGAAGGGGAACATGCTATAAGTCATATGTAATGAACCCTCATAAATGATTTCCTAGCCACTGCCCATCCTTTAATATAGGGATGGCGAACGGTCGAGTGGGCCGGGCCGGGCCCAACCCGTATGGGTTGGCACGAATACTTAGCCGGGCCGGGCCGGGTTGCTTCCTTATACGGGCCGGTCCGGGCCAGGGCTAAGTTTTCGTTTGGGTGGCCCACCCAACTCGTGAACCCTTTAGGGTTCAACCCGGGTTGGGCCGGGTCGACCCGCGGGTTGGCCCGTTTAATAAATTTTTTTTGGTAGCTTAAATTAAAATAATAATAATAATAATTTTACAAATGATGTATACAAACAACCATATCTTTGTTTGATGAATACTACAATTCTTCAAAAATTATAATACTAAGTAAGTAATAATACTAATAAGTAATAATACTACAATTCTTCAAATATCCCCAAATGATGTTTAATTATAATACTAAGTAAGTAAGTAAGTAATAATACTAATAAGTAATAATACTACAATTCTTCAAATATCCCCAAATGATGTTTAATTATAATACTAAGTAAGTAATAATACTAATAAACAATAAAAATCGTAATAATAATAATAGGATTGAAAGAGTGAAATTTAAAACAAATTTTGAAATATTATTCATATGAATTTAAGTTATACAATTTGAACAATTTATAACGAAATGAAGAATTCAATTCACAAATAAGTTTTATACAATAACATATTTCTTATATACAATTTTAATTGAGTACAAGTTTTCTAATTTGACATAACAAGCAAAGCTATTGTTGTTGTTGTTGTTGTTGTTGTTATTGTTCTTCGGGCAAGTTGCTCCCACTTGTGGAACTTGATAGTGCTTTCCCTTGCGTCCTATCTTCAGCCTTCAGTCAGTCTTCTGTGCAAACGAGCATCTCTAACGCCTCGGGCTTCAACCGATTCCTGTAATCAGATAAAACCCTGCCACTTGTAGAAAATTCACTCTCAGAAGCAACTGTAGAGACAGGAGGAGTTAGTAAATCTTTAGCCATAATTGACAGAATACTAAAAGTGTGTTCATGTTCTTTCCACCATTGTAAAATATCTAGTGGAGAAAGAGTAGGCTCAGTATCCTGTTGGTTATACCAATTTAATTCATTTGGTTGATTAGTCCTAGGTTTTTTAGATTGAATTTGTTCAAGTAAACTAAATGTTCTATCACCAATTCTACTTTTACCCTTACCTTTAGAACTACCAGAAGAAGAACTAACTACAGAAGTTGTACTACTAGAAGCAAAACGTCTATCATAATAATCATACAAGTTATTTAACGTAGATTCAAACTGAACTAAAAAAGTAGCGCAATCAGCTGTTAATTCTACATTGTTCTCTAAATATCCAAAAAACATTTCTATCAAATTCTTCGTACCTTCTAATTTGATATGGGGATCCATAACAGTAGCAACACAAATCAACATAGGAGGAGGAAAATAATACTTCAAAATTTTTTGAAATGCAGGTACTACAATGTCACTAATATAGGGATCATTTAACATTTCGTTAAATATTTGCACCATGCTAACTAATTCAATAAAAATGCTACTAGAAGTAGATTCATATGTTTTTGAAAATTTTAAAGTTGCGGTTTTAAAAGGTTCTAAAAATTTCAACAAAGATTCGGCAAAAAACAAATCGGTGGGAGTCATTTTAAAATTGTGCATATTTTTTGCGATACAAAAATCATTCACAACTGCTTTATAATCGGTGACAACATTTAGTAAATCAAAAGTAGAATTCCATCAGTGTCTAACATCCTTTGGAAATTTTCTAAAAGGAACATTTCTAACCCTACACCAAGCTTTCCATTCTTGTAAAATACTTGGACTTAATGCAATGAAATGTACACAATTTCTAATTTTATGTATATATGGATCAGCTATTCTTAATGCATCTTGAACACATAAATTTATAATATGACATGCACATCTAACATGAAAAATATTGTCAGATTGAGGGTTTAATACAGATTTTAAAGTAGTAATTGCTACATTGTTGTTAGATGCATTATCAAAACTAATAGCCATAATTTTATCGCGAATATGAAAAACATCACAAATGTCTATAATACGGTTTGCTATTTCAGCGCCACTATGGGGATACGGCAACGCCGCAAGTGATATGATTCTTTTTTGAAGAATCCAATCATTGTCGATCCAATGACAGGTTATTCCCATCGTTGGAATATTGTTGACACCCGTCCAACAATCCGAAGTTAAACTAACCCTACAAGTTAAACTCCATAAAATTGCAATCAACGCGTCCTTCATTTCAGCATACACTTTAAAACAATCCGATTTGCAAGTATTTCTCGGAATTCTTTTAAAATGAGGGTTTAAGGCCGTTTGATTAAAATTTTCCAAGTTCCTACTCTCGGGATAGAAAAATGGCAACTCTTCCTTAATGACTAATCGGACCATTTCCCGACGAACAAGTTCGGGATCATAAGGGTGGCTATCTACTTGACCGGTCCTAGGGTTGATTTTTTGTTGGCCTTGTATTTGATCAAGAAGTTCTTTATGATTATGTTGTATGTGCCTACTAATTGTACCGGTGCCGTCACCCCTCTTGAATTTGTATGTTTTACTACATGTTTTACACACTTTCAAACCTATACCCGGAGTATGTTCGTCCGGGATATAATCATAAAACTTATGCCAATCGCTAGTTTCTCCTCTACTTTTCCTACTACTATGGGGTTGTGTGGTTTCGGGTTGTTGTTGTTGTTCTTCTTCTTCTAATTGTATGTCACCTACAACATCCATGTCGTGTGTACCCCATTGTTCCATAGTAGGATCAATGTAATCTTGGGCGGGCTCACTAGTTGGTACAATTGGTGGCCTACGTGAAGAGGAGGAGGAATCTTGTCCACTACGACCGCTACCGCGTGATTTAGACATAATGTAGTAATGTGCTAAAGTAAAGTATGTAAAAAAAATATACAATGTAGGAGCGGTGAATTATACAAAAAAAAATCTAAAAAACAAGAGGATTGAGATAGAGAAGTTCAAAAAAACGAACAATAATTTTAACTACAACGCAAAAAAAATTAACAAGAGAGATAGAGATATTTTGATACCGTTTACCGTGGAATACGCGTATGTAAAAAAAACCGTTAAAATAAGAATAGAATAGAAAAGATGGAGGAGTGCTTTGCCGATTCCACAATTGAAGAGTTGAGAAAAGGTTGAAGTAGATTTGACGAGGGTTGAAAAGAGTTGAAGACGTTGATGACGTTGAATTTTGTTTCCGATACGACCAAAATTTGATCGTGTATATGCCTCCTTGTACACTTGTTTGATGAATACTACAATTGTTCAAAAATTCTTTACAAATGATGTATAATAGTAGAGAGAGTAAGAGAGTGAGGTGTGATTTTTTATGAGATTTTTGGGGGATATTTATAGGCTAAATAAGTGGGAAAAAACAAAAAAACAAAAATAAAAAACCAAACGGCTCAAAGAGCCGTTTACAACGGCTCTGTCCCAGACAGAGCGCAACGCAAGCAGCAACGGTGTGATTTTCGACCGTTCGACCCGCGGGTCAACGGTCGACCCGTCACGGGTCGAACGTTCGACCCGAATGGGTCGAAACCTATGGGTCGACCCGCGGGTTGGCGGGTCAAATTTGCGGGTTGGGCCGGGTTCGTGGGCCGGGTTTCGCGAATTCGATTCGCGAAAATTGAGACCCAGGTCGACCCGGTACTGTTCACCGGGTTCGACCCGAACCTGTGAAGCAATTTAACGGGCCGGGTTGGTGGGCCGGGTCGCGGGTGGGTCGCCGGTTGACCCGGCCCAGTTGCCATCCCTACTTTAATACAAAATTTTATCAATGAATTTAAAAGAACAAGTTAAACATCCGGATGAAATTTTCCATCATCTTAGTATGCAACTTGAAAACCAGGCATTAAACTAAGAAATTCATAACTGAAATGATAATTTTGAACTTGAACTAACATACAAATGTCAGTGATCAGATTATTAAGAAAAATAATTAAATCTACTACCCCTTTGCATGTCATTAGCATATATAAAGGAAAAAAGATGAAAGTTATGCAATATTTAGCATTCAAAGACAAACATTAATTCAAGAAATTAGGGTTGCAACGTCTCTCACGTCCTATTAACTGCACAAACATTATTTTAAGAATTTCGCAATAGTACTGTTCTTCAATAATAATGAAGAAAAACTAATTATAGGATGTGGAATATGAAACCCTAGTTTTCTTTTCATGTACATTTCATTTTTTTCAATTGATTAATTTTTTTTTCTTCTGTACTTTTTCTTTACCCCATATTAATTTCCAACTTATAATATGCAATCCAAATTTCAAAAAGTTATAATTTTTTCCCTTTACCCTAATTTTTTTTATCTACTGATCATTGAAGAAATTAGGGTTTCGATTGAACTCAAATAAAGGGAAAAGTTTTATACCTGAGATCGATTGGAGATGGTGGAAGCATGCGAGCAGTGGTGAAGGGAAAACGAAGAGGTAGGGTTTCGTTGATTTCCCAAATTGGTGGAGGAGTGTAACCCCTGTTTTCGCAAATACGTATTTTCTGTGTATTTTCGGTATTTCAAATTTTTGTAAATTTGTTTTCTGCTTTCAAATTATTTTTGTTAAAATGTATTTGTTGGATCTCCTATTAAAATCTATATTTGATCAATAATTTTATTTATGACTATTTTCTATGATTTTTATATTGTAATACTAACCCTATTATTATTGTTATTATTATTATTATTATTATTATTGTTTCTGCTATTATTATTATTATTGTTATTTTTACTACTACTATTATTATTATTTTTTATTATTGTCTTACCTTTTGATTTTATATTAAAAATCATATTTTTATTTATATATTTTTCCTACCTCTTATTGGTTTTAAAACCCAAAACCCAAACCCTATTTCTTATTGGATCTAACCTGTAAACACAATACCCAAAACCCTATACTAACCCATTACCCCCTACCCGTTTACACCCTACTCAACCCGAAACCTATCACCTAAACCCAACCCTATATCCTACCCTATATATACCGATCTGATATTTACCCTCTTGCTATGCCGCACCTTGCCGGCAACCCGCTCCTTCCCTTCCTCTCCCGCTGCGGCAGCAGACGACGCGCCACCTTGACGACCGCCAACGCGCTTCCACAGCAGCAACACCACAACCCTGTGCTCCTCCCGAAGGCACCAGCTGACTCCCCGCAGTCGACCCCTATGTCGTCCTCCTCCCTGCTCCCGACCATATAAGACAACAACGTCAACAGTATCATTCCCCTAGGCGCCGTCCTCTGCCCCAGTCGAAAGCCCCATCGCACCTTGCCCTCGGCAACCAGTCCACCTGTGTCGCGACGCCTACAACGTTGCCGTGCTGTGCGCTCCTCCAACTGCAGTGACCTTCCATCGCTGTTGCGCATGACAGCAGCCGACTCCACTTTGCAGTGCCGCCCTGCACCTCCTGCAGCACCGCCCATAGCAGCGACAACAGTCGCTGTCTTCTTTTTCGCAGTCGACAATAGTAGCCAGAGCAACAACCCCATCATTGCTGTCCCCTGGCCACCATCGTGCTGCGCTGCGTCACTGTCCCTGCCACTGTACATCCGAAGCCATTGATGGGTTGCTATTTGATCAGAGTTTTGATCAAGTGGATTCTTGGCCATCCGATCGTCGATAGATCTTGATCATCATGATCTCCATCATCTGATCTGGACCGTCCGATCTCTTCTTGATCGTCATGATCATGATGATCATCAAGCTTCCTTTGATCACAGTCGTTCGATCGATCGATCTTGATCATCATCATTATCTTCATCATCAGTCTTGATCTAGCCATCCGTTTGATCTGATCTCCATCATCCTCTTGATCATCGAGATCCGTGCTTTGTGTTCGTGATTGTGATCGTGATCGTGTGTTCGTGATTGGTTTGTGATTCGTTCACTCGTGTTCGTGCCCGAGAATCCATTCCCTTTGTTCTCTTTCTCTCCATCTTTTTCGTCGTCTGTCAGACAAGTAACTTATATTCTTTTCTTTGTGTAATATAAGTACTGAATACCGCCTATAGTGTAGTTGTTTTCTAGAGACAATTCTTGTGCAAAACCCCTGTTATATCTTGTCTCTATTGTGTTGACCCACCCGAGTTGCCTCATTACACACATGGCATGAAATAACTTAGGGATGACTACTTCTTGATGTATACATGCATGTTGTTCGTATGATGTCGTGTGCTTGCTTGTGTTGGCCATGGTATAACTTGTTATAGACTTGTCAAATACCCTATACCATGTTGCTTGGACATCTGTTATACCCTATTTCACGTTTGTTACGATTTGGATGAATTTCATATGATCTATGTTGATTTTGTACATGAGGAAGATTTCAGTTTTTTGTTGTACCCCATTTTGATCAGTATTTTAGACCCTATTAAGGTCAGTATGTGAAAATTATTTGTGAATATAAACTATAGAGAATTCTGTATACTTTCCAGATTTTCTTATATATCTCAGTTTCGATTTATGAGTTACGAGTTATGACTAATTTACTACAGATGTGTTTAAAATTCCAGAACCAGTTTTATATGAATTCTGTATGGTAATTTATTTTTCTACTGATGTTAAAGATACTATTTTGATCCAATATTTTGTTGGTTACAACTAGACTTGATTGGGATTAACCACTAATTTTTTGGGATTTAATCAATGACTTAACAACTATTATACATGCAAAATTTTCATGCTGTTTAGTAAAGATGCATAATTTCATCCTGATTCTATTTGCTATTTATAAGAACATTGTAAATATGATTTTTAGCTTACTGTATATATTTTATCATCCTTTTTACGAATCTGGATTTCGATTTATATTTTGTAAGATATTGCTATTTTAGTACTGCTGTGTTTATGATTCCAGATTTACAAAACTATCGTATCTTGCTGCTTTCTGATTTTAATTGACTATTCTATCTATGTTGGAAAATTATGAAACTTTATTTTCTATTACTAAACATACCAAGGAATACCCCAGATTTTTCTTGGATATATCAATACGTCTTTATGCTATTTTTCTGTTTATGAATACAAACTTCTGATTTCTGGCTGAACATGTTTTCTGGATACAACTCTATTTTGAGTCATGTTTTTGTGAAATACCATATGACTTATATATATTTGCTGGATTTGGCCGGAAGTCTATTTTCTAGATTTTCTGACGGATCCAGATTTGCATGTCTGTGACAACGGAAATCCCAGATTTGGTGCAGTACTGTCTTACTGTTCTGAACTAGAATTCTCGTTGTCCAAATCTTTTATGAGCTGTCTTTCACCTGTACGTATTTATCTTTCAACCTGAACCTGTTACATGTTCATACCATGCTATTGTTGCCATGTTTTGTATACGTACATGCCTGTTTGATAATAATAACAAGAAACTAAGTCGGAGTTTTAAAAGGAAAGATCTAATAGTGGAAAATACAGAATTGTGTACTCGGAAGAGGATTTATAAATCCTATTTGGTTATTTGGAGCTTGATATTTGGTTATTTGGAGCTTGATTACTTGGAGCTTGTCTACGAGTACACTGCCCTCTATGATCCACTATGAAATCTAAAACGAAATTGTTTGAATGTAGTAACCATGTGGTATAAGTTTGAGACACATGAAGTGCTACGTAGATAGTAATAAATACAAGACCTGAACATGATCACTTGACATTTTCTACTTGTTGCTTGTACATGATACTTGATTCTTGATACTTGACACTTGTTACTCGTTTACTTGTTTACTTGACACTTGTTACATACCACTTGCACTTGTTCATCTTGCCATGCTAGTTTTTTCTATTCTTGATCTAGAGTTAGTTCTCTATTTTGTTGTTACATCCTTTCCATGCTATTCTTACTTCCGCTGTTACTCTATTCTTGTCTATTTATCTTTCCTGTACTTGTTGCCTGCACTACAAGCGGCCCGTAACTTGCATTGACGGGTGTTTTGTTTCTCTTTCTTCTTCCTGCAATTTGTTAAATTGTAGATTATGGTGATCAGCTACCCGATGGAGTAGGTGATCTGAGATTCTAGTTGGCTGCAGATTTTTGCTATATCTATTTATTTCTTGTTGCTTATCTTGAATAATTGTACTTGGTTACATGGATTATTTTGTATTGTGCTTTGTGTCCTAGACTTGTATTTTGTTCCAGACATGATTATTTGAAATTCAGTATTCTTGCTTCTTATTTCAAGTAATCTTGTTGACTATATTGATTCAGTTAAGCATGCGTGGTTGATTTCTCCTTGTCATCTGTGATTATTCTTGTGAAATGTTGCAAAGATTCTGACAGCTTATAGATGATGGAAATCATTCGCTGGGCTTAGTCACGTATCCTTATTTTGTATTCTCTTTTGGGAAGCGGGCCGTGACAAGGAGAGGAGAATTGATGAGGGCTGAGAGGGGGTCGATGAGGTGGGTGGATTTGGTTTTTTTTTCAGAGCTAAGGTTTCGAGTTGGCGAACACGATGAGAAGGAGAAGGAGAAGCGATGAGCTTCACTGTGATGAAGGGAAAACAATGAGCTAGGGCTTCATCATTGGTGGAGTAGGAGATGAGAATCGGTTGGAGCATCGAGAGAGAGAGAAGGAGTCGATGAGCTAGGGCTTGCGAATTTGGGGAACGAGAGTGAGAGAGAGCGTGAGGAGGATGAGAGCGTGAGTGGACTTGGGGATGAGCTAGGGTATGAAAAGACGCAAATAACCCTTTCCATAAGTGAAAAGAGCGGGATGTTCTATCAGCCGTTAGATGACGATCATGATCAAGCGTTCGATCTAATGGCTGACGAGGAGTGCACACGGCTGTGTGCACTAGAGGAGTGCACAACCGAAGGCCCCCCTATATATATATATATATATATATATATATATATATATATATATGTATTTATAAAAGTTGTGCTTACGTGGTGTATTCAATATGGTGGTTATGACAATGAATATGGGTTTTCTATGAATATCGAATCGAAAGGAAATAAAACATGACAATTAAATATGTGTGTATATATATCAAGTGGTTCATGACTCGATTAAATCAAGAGGGGATTATGAACAAGTTGACAAAATGATAGTTTGATAAGAATTAGAACTACTTACAAGAGTTCCAGAAATGCTTGCCTTGTGTATGACGATTACAAACATGGACGAATAGCACAAAGAAGAGAAGCAACGATGGCAACAGGTAGCGGCACAAAGGTAGCAACACGAAAACAAAAATGGCAGTAACATGGAAGCAATGCGACAACAAGGGAAGAAACATGATAGAAACAATAGCAACACGATAGTAATGATAACAACATTACAGTAAGCAGCGGGTTAAAGGATAAAGGTAATGAGTTGTTCATGGGTTTTGATGGCAGCAAGTTGAGAGGATGAGGCTGCACTATTTTGGTTTCAATGGAGAGGTGGCACTCTGGTGGAGGCTATGGAGTGGAGGTTGGGATTGAGGTGGATTTGGAGTTGTAGGCAGCAAGGAGTGTGGGATGAAGATGATGTAGAGGTCGGGTTGAGGGGCTGATGGAGTTTGGCGGGGGTGCTGCTGGGTTTGGAGCAGAGTTCGGGTGTGTGGGAGTTGGTGATGAGATGAGGTGGAGGTGATCAGGAAGTAATCCTGATAAGGGAATTAATAAAGAGGAGATTAGGGAATTGAATAAGGAAATAGGTGATGGAGATGAGATGGGGTTCGGGATGGTGATGGAGGCTGATTAGGGGTTAGTGGTGATTAGGTTGAAATATAGGCAGTAAGGGGGGTGGCTGATGATTAGGGAAGGAGATTAGGGTGATTAGGATTAGGGATTGTGATTAGTGGATTAAATAGATGGGGTTAGGTTAGTGAATTAGGATTTGGGATTGGGCTTGGGTTTAGGGTTTGAATTTAAACTCAAACCAGATAGTCACAATAATTTAGAATGGATCAGAAAATACTTGGGCTTTAAAATATTTACAGTGCATGATAAAGAGTCCAAAACTAAAGCGGGAAAAAATGTCGGATAAATGAAATACAAGATTCATGTAATAAAATTCGTACAAATAAAACAAGGAGTTATAATCCTACCCACATTATAAAAAAATTCATCCTCAAAATTTGCTTAGGCAGAAAGTAAGATAGCCAAGCAAAACCTATAAGATAACGAAGCCAGAAATAAAAGAGTGGGTAGCACATGAATCAAAGAGAACATGGGTAGGAAGGAGAGAACTAGTATGATACTAAATAGTGAATCAATGAATGAAGATGAATGCAAGGTATGGAAATTAATATAGGATGCGAGAACTGAAATTTATCTACCACCATGCCTTTAGCTGTCACGCCACTCTTCCCACTATACTGAAGTACGGGCACACAACTGAGGTTCAGAGAATGATACATATATACCAACTTATATCTTCCATAAGCTGTACAATACCAGTAAGCTCAACAATACAATAATAATCACATGAACAAGAATATAATACAATAACCAATATCAAATATACAAGAACTTACAAAAAGTCCGAGAATATATAATGCAGTAAACAGTTCGCTACGATTAAGTAGCGATAGGAAAGTAGAGAAGTAGCACCAGCAATTCCATCACGGCAGTCTTGAAAGTATGTTTGTCAAGTTCCTTCAGAACCCCCTCATCTATACCTGTATAAATATTAACTGAAATGGTGGGGGGTATCCGTTAATGCAAGCTTTAGACAGCAAGTAGAAACAAGCAGTGAAACAGTAAAGTATGATATAACAATAAATGATGAACTGGAACAATATAAGAGGTCAATAAACGATAGTTGACAACAAAATCAATAGCCAATAATCAATGGTGGATTGTTTGGTAAATAATAGTCAATAATCACTGATCGATAAACAATAAACAATAATTAATAATAGGGTCAATAGTTGATAACCAATTGTTGATAAACTATTGTCAATAATCTATGGTCGATAATCAATAATCAATAATCAATAGTCAATAGTCAATGGTCGATAAACAATAATGCCAATCTTAGGTTTATCAGTCTTTTATTAACCTATCTAATGCACGCAGTCATGCGTCCCATATCACAGGTTCGGGTGCATACAATCAAGCGAACATTTAGACTTAAGTGGTGAGTTTTACAGGGTCATGTACTCGGCAAAAATAATTCAATAACAATAATCGGTACATGATACAATATACGATATAGTTAGGATACTATAGTTAGTAATCCGCAATCAATCGATAAAACAATAACCGTAATAATCAATACGGGAAACACGAGACCCTCATTTGAGTACAGACTCATATATTGTCCACTACTGAGTCGTTACCTTATTACCCCGACTTGTTATTCTTTTATTACGATCAATTATGGGCATGTAATCAATGCGATCAATGAGAACGGTGCTATCAATAATTATGCAACAAAGTTGTTTTATCAATCTACTGTATTATTCAATTCATTAAACAAAAAAATAACATATTTATATGCAAAAATATAACGATATGATTCTGGGCAGTAGTACACTACCGTACAGAAACTCACTTTCCCACCTCCACGGAAAATCAAATTCGGTTCCATCAGAGATTATTGAAAGTAGACTCTTTGCTGATTCCAACACATATTCACACGATACATTCCAAGGACAGTAGCTATGCATAAAAATTCATTCTTTACTGGTTTCGTGTACAAGCTCTGTTCTGGAAATTTCTATGTTGCGGTACTAAAATGCCAATATCTTGCAATCTACTAATCATTTTGCAAAACCGAGAGGTTCTGTAGATTCTATACTTAGGGAATACAATTTTCATGTATAAAGTTCTGAATTTCAGTATTGGGAACTGTGTCAAATTCTCAGTACAATTTTGGAAAAACGACGTGGCAGAACTTTCAAGTATTCGATAGCATGATATGAAGTGTGTTAACAGTTCAATATTTGAATCTATGATATGACATGATAAAGAAAACTGTTATTCTGACTCGCTTATGAATCAATCATAGAATTTCTTGATATGTGATAATCAATACATAGAACTACTTGCAAGAGTTCAATAAATGTTTCTTGAACATGAACAATAAAAGTGGTTCAAGAGACGCTTGCCTTTTACGCAACGACAACAACGAGCAAGGCAGCAAGAACGGCGTGATGATGCAGGGGCAGCGAACAACAACAGGTGTGGAAGCAGCAATAACAAGTACATTGGCAGCAAGAAAGAGAAGAGTTCGGGATATTGAGGCAGCAAACAGCAAGGTTAAAGAGGAGTCGGGGCAGCAAAGGTGGGGATGGTCGGATAGCTGCGGTGATGAGGTAGCGGGGACTAATGGGATTGCAGAGGCTGTCGAGGCGTAGCAAGGTGCTGCAGCGGGTGGTCGGAGGTAGGGTGAGTGATCAGGATGGGGGGCTGACGAGGCTCATTGAAGAGCAGCAAGGTGAGAGGCAAGGTGTAGGTGGTACAGTGGAGAGCTATCGGTGTACGGTGCTCGGGGCGCGGGGAGAAGAGCCAGCAAGGTGAAAGGCCAAATGGAGGGGATGGTCGCTGGTTTTTGGGGTTTCAGGAATAAAGGAGGATGTTTGGTGCTAATAATGTAGGGGGGTTACTCAAGTGATTAAAGTATGGATGTCACGCTTCGCTTCCTAAAAATACGAAATACTAGTAGATGACATTGTCCCAGCGAATGACTAACGTCACCCATAAGCTGTTTATCTGATTAACTCAACAATATAATCAATACAGAACAATTGCGCAGGCAATAATAATAATCTCATTAACAATAATACTTGGAATGAACAATATGAAATATCCAAATACAATAATAATCCAACATCTGGAACAATAATAGCAATATTCGGGTCAAAAGTCCACAATACAATGAAATATCAATAGTTCAATAATTAAGTCTCCATGATAAAATAATAAATTTAAGCGGCGATGCTATCAATTTTATTGACCAATGTTGTTCTCCCAATCCATCAGGCAATTCTCCATCAATACCTGTAATCACTTCATCTAAAAAGAGGAGAATGTCCTTAGAGCAAGTCATGGATAGCAAGTAGAGAAAGCAGGAAACAATGGAATAACGATATAACAATAAATCAATGGATCAATAGGATTCAATAACATGGGACAATAACAATAATCAATATCATGATAATCGATACAATGGCTATAAACAATGATTCAATATTCGGTAACGATAATCAATGATCAATAACAATAACACTTAGCCAATGTTCGATATCAATAGGAACAATGATGAATAATATGCAGTGTCAATGTCGTGTCAATTATTAAGTCTATTAATCATTTTAATCCTAACTAATGTAGCACTTCATGCGTCCCATTTATTTACCACATGGTTGCTACATGCAAACAAGTTACGTTTAGACTAAGTGGCTGATTTTATAGTTCATGTACTCGGCAACAATATTCATTAATGACCGATGACGGAATCAATCGAGATACTGTAGTCAGTAATCTACAATTAATCGATGATCGATATGACCAATATGACCAATAGACCAATAGACTGATAGATACGGAAACACAGGCTTCTCCTCCGAGTACAGTCCTTATATTGTCCACTACTAAAGTCAACCCTTAAACCTCGGCTTGTTAATTATTTTATCAATGCAACAATACATTATGCAACTTGAGACATGAGATGAACAATAGTATCAATAGGAGAATAATAGGACGATGACTTAGATAGGACGATTAGAATGATGACAATAATTCATTAGGATAATGCAATGCAACATAAACACTTTAATTCATGCAATACTACAATATAGAAACAATTAACTTATTAAAAACTAGAAGATAATGTTCTGGACAGCAAGAGTAGTCTACACTAAAACGTAATTCTCGCTGTTTCAGAACTCGAAAACTGAAACCGTCAAAAATTATGACAACTAGACTTCCACAAGGTTCCAACGCATATTTAAAGTTCAAAATCTGACAACAGTAACTAGGTCACTCACATTGTTCTTTACAGATTTCATGTTCAGGCAGAATATCGATATCATGTTATTATAATTTTAGAATCAGCAAAAAGTCAATAATAAATTTATTAAAAATATATTCTAGACTCCTAAACATGATTACTAACAATCTGTAAATTATCAGAGCAAAATTTTATCATTTGATCAGCCTTTTTACTGTTTAAACATGAAAGATACAAGAATGTGAAAATCTGAAATTAAAAACACATATGTAATACAACGGGCATAACTTTTGCTACACACCTCGGAATTGAAAAATTCAAGATATTCTGGAAACTAGAAAGATAAAGCTACAATTCTTATTCAGAAAATTTTTCATTTTAAGATCATTTACTGGTTCAAAAATAGCAGTTAACATACAGGCCAGCAAGAAAGATACAGGTTTTAGGGTATTTTCAAGAAATAAATCAATTAAACATGATGGTTATCAATTCTATTAGTCAATAAGTTATATAATCAGCATGATGAGTGTCAAAACATGATAAATAAAATTAGAACACATACATACACTAATTTATCATCAATCAACCATTAATCGATCAAACAACATACAACATAGCAATTGTCTCTACAATAATTAATCATGCATGTTATGAGATGCATGAAGGTTTCCTATCATCAATACTATATGACGTATGCAAGATTCAATATTTTTGGAGTCAAAGTGGCACGATGTCAAGAATATTGGAGTTAGCTCGTGTAAACCCTCAATAGACCCAACGAAAGAGATAAACAATGTATAGTACGATAACAACGGGATATACTTGCAAGAGTTTCAATAAAACTTGAAATTGATACAATTAACAATTCAAGAGGACAGTGACTTGCCTTATTAACGGTGAAATTGAATACAAAGAATAACGGGATAAGGATCCCGAAGCAACGAACACCAATCCGCAACAACTTGAACCCACGAACACACAAATTAGCACGTGTATAATACGTGCAAAAGAGAATCAGCAACAACAACAAACGCACAGCAAGTAATGATAGCAGCTAAGAGGGCATCAGGGTCTGGGCTCGACGCTGGCGTGGACTGGCTCGACGGCAACGGACAGCGGCGTCGCAGGCTAGCGGTGCGGCCGGAAACAGGGCAGCTCTGGGGGTTTCGGCTGTTGGCATCGGCAGGAGCGGGAAGGAGGAGATCGGGGTGGGGTCACGGCTGTGCTGGGCGGGAGGCGATGGGGTGTGCAGCCGAAGTTGGAGGGTCGCCGGAGAAGAAGGCCGGAGGGGGGTGTTGGTTGGGGAAGAAGGCCGGAAAAATGGGGGTTTGCTGCAGTTCGGGGAGAGAGAAAGAGGGAGGAGAGAGAAAGAGGAGAGGAATTGATGACGGCTACAATTTGTGTTTTTGGGTTTTAGGGTTTGATAAGATTTGAGTTTGAAGACAATAAGGTTCAAATAAAATAACCACAATCCAATAAAATAAGATCCACAAGATATATTGCCCAACAAAAAGAGAAAATAGTTCATGAACGAAAATTTAAATCCAATTAGATAGATGAATAACACAAATGCAAAAGTATCAATTGGGCTTGAAAATAGACTGACATTTGCCAGGAAAATCAAAACAAATAAAATAATAAAATAATTCAATAGATGGATTTTAAATAGATTAATCAAGAAATAATAATTAATTATTATAATTATAAAAATAATAATATCATACAACAAAATAATATTCGGGTTTAACAATTTCATTAGAATAATCCAATAATAATAATATATTAGATTTTAGGATCAAATATAAATTGTCGATCAATGAGAAATAGGAAGTAAGATTAAAATACACAATTATTCAAAATGAGAATTTTTTTTTTATTAGAAAACACTTTAATACAAATCTGAAACGAATTTAGCACAAAATAAATTTTATAAAAGTTAAATTATAGAAAATACACGGAAATTACCTATTGTCAGGAATGGGGGTTACAATGGAAAAATGGATTTGATTAAAATGTGATTATGGGATTTGATTATATGGCAGGAACAGGTTGAGAGTGAGGGTTTCAATTAAAACATGAAGTGGTGGAATTTGGCTGTTATGAACTTGCTTGGATTTCCTCGTTTGGGTATGGGCTCTCAATATGATAAGAAAATAATTAATTTGGAGAGTAGGCTAGGATGGAATGAAAAATTATAATTAAAATCGAATGAGTTACAAAAAAGTTAATAGCTAAATAAATTACAGAATGGATTGGGCTTTGACAAAATAATTGATTATTCATATGCAATAGGGTTTAAAAAATAGAAAGAATTACGGAAAATTGAAATACAATAATACGACGAAAAAAAGAAAATATAAATCTATATAATCGAAAACAGGGGTTGCAAATCCTACCCACCTTACTAAAAGAATTTCGTTCTTGAAATTCATTGAGGTGGAACACAGGACGGAACAAGTGTAAAACCCATGAGATAACGAAGCAAAGAATAAAAGAGTGGGTTGCACCGAAGAAAACATGAATAGAAAATGAGGGAGCTAGCATGATACCAAATAATGAGTCAATGGATGAGAATGAATGTGAGGTATGGAAGAAAATAAGCAATGCAAGATGGAAGAACTGAATACAAAAAAAAAATCGCAGAAATACCTCCAACAACGCCTTCGGCGATTTTCGCCTCCTCTGCAGTTGGATTGTAGGCCTGATCACGTCCTTCGTTCAGTCATTTCCTGTGAGCTGATCCTCCAGCTGGTATAATGACTCTTCTCTTCGGTGAGCTCGAGCCATATGATCACTTTCTCCACACACAAAGCTCCGGCAGTTGGCAGTCCTGCAATCCTCGTGTACGCGGCCAACCTTTTTGGTTATAATCACACATCTGGTCCTTCTTCCAACAACGGGTTAGTAGGCTTGCACTGTAACCTTTGGGGTCTGAGTTGGCCTCCGTACCGGTCCTCCTGATGGTTGCGTTAATGACGGGCTGCACTGCCGGCTGAGTTGCCCTCCTGGATTATGGGACCACCACGCTTCTGCTGTGCCATTCTGATTGGGTGAATTCTGCCATTAGCATCCATTATCTCCAAAAACCTGCCTCGTGGATCACCGAATCCTTGACATGTTTAAATGACGTCTCTCTAGTGTGAAATTCGAACTCCTGGCGACTTGGGAATCTGAACACTACCTGAGTTCCTGGGACTCTGCCTGCACACCTTAGAGCGAACAACAACACCTTCTATTGTGATATTCCAAGCCACTGACATGTCGTAGAAGATTAAGAGAAGCTGACCCACGAATCAAAAAGAAATAAAAGAGAATAAGGTAAGTATCCGGATTCAAGATGGTTATTACATGTTCATGTGATTAGTGCGGTTGTGTATACTTGTTGAGCTTAAACTAGCTCTGATACCACTAGAAACCGGTCACGCCCCGCTTACCACTATACGAAAGTACGGGGACACAAGTGTGGCCCATCGAATAATATAAGTAGACTAACTCATATCATCCATAAGTTGTACAATACCAGTAAGCTCAATAATACAATAATAATTACATGAACAAGAATATACAATAACCAATATCTGAGATACAAGACCTTACAAAATGCTCAAGAATGTACAATGCAGCAAACAGTTCACTACGATAAAATAGTGATAGGAAAGTAAAGAAGTAGAACCAGCAATTCCATCACGGCAGTTTAGAAAGTCTGTTTGTCAAGTTCCTTTAGTACCCCATCGTCTGTACCTGTATAAACATTAACTAAAATGGTGGGCGGTGTCCATTAGATCAAGCTTCAAACAGCAAGTAGCAACATGCAATGAAATAATAAAGTATGATACAAC
Organism: Hemerocallis citrina; assembly: GCA_017893485.1. Taxonomy (NCBI): domain Eukaryota; kingdom Viridiplantae; phylum Streptophyta; class Magnoliopsida; order Asparagales; family Asphodelaceae; genus Hemerocallis; species Hemerocallis citrina. The sequence goes on from CM030358.1 coordinate 289,030,771, forward strand.
AATAAACGATGAACTGGAACAATGTCAGAGGTCAATAAACGGTAGTTGATTGCAAGATCAAAAGCCAATAATCAGTGGTGTAATGTTTGGTAAACAGTAGTCAATAATCACTGATCAATAAATAATAAACAACAAACAATAATCAATAATAGGGTCAATAGTCAATAGCCAATTGTCGATAAACTATTTTCAATAATCAATGGTTAATAATTTATAATTAATAATCAATAGTCGATAGTCAGTGGTCGATAAACATTAATGCCAATCTTAGGTCTATCAGTCTTTTTATTAACCTATCTAATGCAAGTAATCCTGCGTCCCATGCCAGAGGTTCGAGTGAATACAATCAAGTAAACATTTAGACTAAAGCGGTGAAATGCTATAGGGTCATGTACTCGATAATAGTAATTCAATAACAATAATCGGTACATGATACAATACACGATACAATCAGGATACACTAGTCAGTAATCTACAATCAATCAATACAGGAAACATGAGCCCTTCCTCCCAGTACAATCTCCTATATTGTCCACTACTAAGTCGTTCTCTTATTACCCCGGCTTGTTAATCTTTTATTACGATCAATTATGGACATACAATCAAAGTGATCAATCAGAATAGTGGTATCAAGAATTATGCAATGAAGTTGTTTTATCAATCTACTATATTAATTCAATTCATTAAACAAGAAAACAACATATTTATATGCCAAAATATTACGATACGATTCTGGACAGTAGTACATTACTGTACAGAAACTCACTTTCCCACCTCCACGGAAAAGAAAATCTGATTCTGTCGAAGATTCTAGAAATTGGACTCTCTGTCGGTTCCAACATATATTCACATGATACATTTCAAGGACAGTAGTTATGCGTATAAATTCATTCTTTACTAGTTTCGTGTATAGGCTATATTCTGAAAATTTCGATGTTGCAGTACTAAAATGTCAATATCTTGCAATCTACTACTCAGTTTGCAAGACCGAGAGGTGCTCTGGATTCTACACCTAGGGGACTACAATTTTCATGTATAAAAATCTAAATTTCAGTACCGGGAACTATGTCAAATTCTCAGTACAATTTTGGGAAAACGACAGTGCAGACTTTCTAGTATTCGATAACACGATATGCAATGTGTTAATGGTTCAATATTTGAATCTATGATATGGCACGATAAAGAAAACTATTATTCCGACTCGTCGATGAATCAATAATAGAATTCCTTGATATGCGATAAGCAATACGAAGAACTACTTGTGGGAGATCAATAAATATTTCTTGAACGTAAACAATAAAAGTGGTTCAAGAGACGCTTACATTTTATGCTACGACAACAATGAGCAAGGCGACAAGAACAGTGCGACAATGCAAGGGTAGTGAGCAACAACGAGGATGACAGCAGCAATAGCAATTACGTCGGAAGCAAAAAAAAGAAGAGCTCAGGATATTGAGGCAGTAATAGCAAGGTTGAAGAGGAGTCGAGGCAACAAAGGTGGGGATGGAAAAGGGTGAGCAACCAATCACCACCACAAGCACCCAAGCACAAAAATAAAGAAGACAAGAACCAAATGAAAGAAAGAACAATAATTTGATGAAGAACAAAACAAAAAGACAACCAATGAACACAAAGAGCTCAAAATGAAATAAACGAATATATATTGAAAACAACTCCAATATATGGTTCAGAAAAAAATACAAGAGAGTACAAATACCAAGAAAAGGAAAAATACCCCAAAAATACGAAAAACGAAAAACGGGAGTTACAACATGGGTCAACCATAACGGTGTGAGTGATATCAAAAGAAATACAACATAAATAAAACATAAAGAATAAAGTTATAAACAACACATACCAACAATAGTAATAGAAGGAATATGAAATGACAGTAAATAAAACATGAAAACATCAAGTAAAACTAGACTAAGTGTCAAGTGTAGGAAAACAAGAAAACATACATGCATAAAATCAAGTCAAGAAAATACAAATGCAATATGATGACTCTCTAATGCATACTTGTCAGATTGTATGCATTCCATACTACATAGGTCTGGTGCAAGCCCATATCGTTCTCCACTTTATAGGTTTCAATCCCTCGTTATGCAGCTAATCCTACTACGGTGATAGAAACAAGATCCAGAATACTTCGCGAATAGGCATCACAACCCTCGACGCGCATGCATCATGTAAGAATAGCTCTAACTCTCAGGAAGAAATCACCTCCCTGATGTGTACCCCATGAATAGGTTTGCGAGATCCTCGACATGCAGATACACTAGTACATCCCGTAAATAGGCCCGTTGACCCTCAACACGCGAATGCACTTGTATGCTCCGTAAATAGGCCTGCAGACCCTTGACACGCGAACATACCAAATTTCCTCTCGAGACAGAACAACACGCAGTCCCGGAACACGTCCGTTGGACTATACCCTTAGAGCATAGACATACGTTTTCCAAGTTCTATTACATCTCCATTAGTGCCTGTCCTTAAGTTGATTATTATTAAAACACAAATTCCCCCTCTCTAGAGTTAGTGTATCCTGCCGGACTTTATTCCACAACAACAACAACCTCAAGACCCAACTGGTCATAATCCAAAAAATCTCATCGGCCGATTCACAGAAATCCCACTCAACTCCTAGAGACTCACAAAACGAATATCAATACCAAAACTTTTGATAACACTCTTTATTTCGTCATCGAAATGTTTATATCTAGATAACTTCTTTAATTAACAAAATCCAAGTTTATTCAATATAATCATAAATTTACAGAACTGAAATAAAATATTAAATCCAATAAATAACTGAGAATCATATTTTAAAGTCGTAGAAAGTCAAAAAACATCAATTTCTTCAAAAACCGAATATATTCCACTTTATAAAGTCATAGAAATACAATTTAAATTCTATCATAAACAAAATAAAACTCTCTGTAAAATACTGTAATCTGTAGCAAAAACATCATCTAAAATAATAGATCAATAATCCATAATATCGAAAAAACGATCGTTCAAGAAAAACGAAGAAAAACTCCAGAAAACAATCAGTCAAAGTGCTGTCAGTCGACTGTCAAAGATAGTGCAAAACATGACGGTAGACTGTCGAGAAAAAATCCGAAAACCTAAGAATTAACAGTCGACTGTCATTCTAGTACAAAAATATGGCGGTCGACTATCATATTAAGAAAAATACAGCTTTGAAATTCGTGCACCATTTTGCTGATACTTCGTTAAATCTTCGTAAAATCATAAATTTGTAAAACAAAATTCCTGAGATGATCAAATACAACTTGTACAACATACTGGAGTTTATAAAAAAAAATAAAAACCACATCAAGATCATGAAAGAGGAAATTTTCATAAAAACTCTTCAAAACAGTAAAAGTAGTATATATATATATATATATATATATATATATATATATATATATATATATATATATATATATATATATATATATAGGCTGTTTAAGCATCAGTTAAAGCATCAAGATCCATCAAACAGGAGTAGCGTAATATTCAATTTAAACTCAGAATTAATAAAATCAAGATTCGATCGAAATTTCACAAAACATCAATTTTCGACAACTTCTTCAAAACAGGGTATATATGAAAGTGTGTATATATATATAAAAGTTAAGACACAGCAGTACCAAAACAGAGATAATTCACAAAATAAAATTTGAAATCCAGATCCGTCAAAAGGGTAGAAAACTAGACAAATCAGGCTACAGTTTATATTCACGAAGTTTTCATAAAAAACAAATAAAATCAGGTTGAAAACATGATTCTTAATTGAACAGCATGCAGTTTGGAGATATATGGATTGGTTTCATAAGCATGAAATGAGATACAAAAGTCGTTAATTAATTCAAAAATTAGGGATTGATCCCAGTCATTTCTAAACATACTTTGAAAAATATAGAATTCAAATTCTACTTTTAATATCAGTTTTAAAATAATATTTCATACAGAAATCGCATAGTTCAGAATCTGGAATATACGATATGACTACAGTAAAACAGTAATAACTCATGCATCGAAAATCGGAATTCAGATCCGTCGAAAGTTCAGAAAACTAGAAAACAAAATCTATAAATCATGTTCAGAAATTTATTTATTTTACTGATGTTAACAGGGTCGAAATTACTGTACAAAAATCAATTTCGGCTGAAACCCTATCAGACCCGAAAATCAAGAAACACTCCAACCCTCAAAACTTAATCTTTTTGATCCAAGAATCCCTCTTGTAATTTATTAAACACACATACCACTACTTACAATAGTTTACTGTAACCCCTGTTTTCCATTTTTTGTATTTTTGAGTATATTTTTCTTTTTGGTGTATTTCTCTCTCTGTATTCTTCTTGTATCTCTTTTGGACCGTATATTGGATCTTTTGTTTTCAATATATTCATTTTATTGTTTATCATCTTTTATTTGAGTTCTTGATTCAGCTGTCTCTTTTTGTTTCGTCCCTGCTTGATCATGCCAGTATTTTTTATCCTCATTGATTAAAACTGATTCATATCCTAGTTTATTCTTTTTATTCGTTTTTGCCCTGTCTAAAATTTTGGATCTTTATTAACTTATTTAACTCCACTATGCACATTTACATTACCCAAAACCCGCTACCCAATTACTTAAACCCATTAATTATTCACTTATACACATTTTAACCAAACCCAAGCCCGTTAATTATCTCCTTGGACCCGTTAGTGTACCCGATACCCTATATCTTTTTCTCCCTAACCTAAACCAATCTCTAAACCCATATATATACACCTGGGCCGAATGTTCACCTTCTTCCCCATAACCCTACCCTCCCATCCACCTCACCGTGCCCCTCTCGATCTCCCCTACCTTCTGCATACCCCGGCCTTCACCCCTTCTTTCCATCGTTCAGCAATCCTCCTCTCTTTCGCTCCTCCATCCCGTTCTCCCTCCCTGCCATTGTGCCGCACCATCGCGACACAACCACCTCTCCTTGGCAGCCAGTTGCTCCCATCTCCCGTGTGTCGCTCCATTGTCGCGCCGCTGCGGCAGTAACAACGACAGTGCCTTGCTTTGTTGTCGACAGTGCGCACCGGTAGCACCTCGCTATGTCGCCTCCTTCCGTGCAGTCGTGTTCCCTCAGGTGTGCACGTGTTCATTCGTGCATTTGCTATCGTGGTTGTTTCGATGGATTTCGTGTTTCGTGTGTTCGGTTGGAGTTCGTGTGTTCGTTGTGTTCGTGGGCTTTGATCGTTCGTTGAGTTCGTTGCCCGGGAATCCGTTCCTGTTATTCTTGCTTTTGCTTCGTCGGTTTTTCGTCGTCGGTTAAGGCAAGTAACTTGTATTCTGTTCTTCGTGTAATACAAGTACTAAATACCGCATGTAGTGTAGTCGGGTTCTAGAAACAATTTGTGTGTGAATTCTCTGTTATCTATTGTCTCTATTGTGCTGATTAGACCATAGTTTCCTTACGACTAATATGACATGAAACAACCTAGGGTTGACCACTTTTTGATGTATATGTTCATACTACTTTGAGATATCTGTGCTTGATGTTTTATTCGTGATATACTTGTCGAATACTTGTAAAATACCCTATACCATATTGTTTGGACATCTAGTACATTATATTTCATGTTTGGGTTGATTTGGATGAATTTCGCGTGACCTATATTGATTTGTGTATGAAGGACAATTTCTGAAATTTCTGTTACCCTAATGTTGATCAGTATTTTAGACCCTATTAAGGTCAGTATATAGAAATATTTTGTGAATATGATTTGTAGAATTTTTTTCTATTTTCCAACCCTTTTGACGGATTTCAGTTTTGATTTACGTTATGTGAGTTATGTCTATTTTACTACAGAGGTGTAGAGAGATTTCCATATTTTATTTTTTATGAATTCTGAAGAGTAATCTATTTTTATCATGATGTTAAAAGTATTATTTCGATCCAAAATTTTTAGCACAGTATAATTACCAGATTGGGATTAACCCTGAATTTTTGTGAATTTATTTGATGAGTTTTACCAACTGTTTTATGTTTTTAAACAGTTACTATACTAGCAGATTTTTCATACTGTTAAGTAAAAAACCTAATTTTCGACCTATTTCTACTTACTGTTTGTAAAATATTTGTAAATATGAAAGTTAGCCTACTGTGTCTATTTTACTACCCTTTTGGCGGATTTAGATTTCGATTTATGGTTTGTGAGATATTTCTATTTTTGTACTGCAGTGTTTATAATTCCAGATTTACAAATCTACTGCATCTTTATGTTTTCTGATTTTTGTTGACTAAACTATATATATTGAAAAATTATGAAACTTTATATTCTGATACTAAACATATAGGGAAATACCCCAGATTTTTCGTGAATTTAATTAATGAGTTTCATGCTATCTTCTGATTTCTGACTGAATGTGTTTTCTGGATTCAAACCTGTTTTGAGTTATAATTTTGTGAAATACTATATGACTTATATATGTTTTCTGGATTCGGCCAGGAGTCTATTTTCCAGTTTCTTTAATAGATTCAGATTTGAATTTTTGTAGCAATGGGAATCCCAGTTTAGTGCAGCACTGTCTTGCTGTCCTGCACGAGAATTTTTGTTGTTTTGCTCTTTTATGTGTTATCTTTAGTATGTATATGTTGGTCTGTCACTCTGAACCTTTTAATTGTTTATACCATGCTATTCTCACTCTGTTTTCTGTACATACATGCCTATCTGATAATAATAACAAAATAACCAAGCTGGGATTAAGGGAAAGATCTAGTAGTGAAAAATATAGAAATGTGTACTGAGAAGAGAGCCCGTGTTCCCTATCTGTTACATGTTCATGACTATATGATACATGACTCTGTTTATCTGAACCCTGACTACATTACTTCCCTATAGGAAGGTGTACTCAGAAGAGAACCCATAGGTTCTATCTGTCTATCTGAAATGTATATGATATCTGTCTGTCTGAACACTGAGTACACTACCCTATGGACTCTACTACGAAATCTAAACGTAACTTGTTTGATTATAGCAACCATGTTGTAAAAACCGGGATTCATGAAGTGCTACCTAGATAGTAATCACACAAAACTTATAAGAACATGACATCTGTATCTGTTTATCTATCTGTTACCTGACATCTGTTATTTGATTATCTGCTATCTGTCTGACTATCATCTGACACTATCATCTGTATATGTGTTTGCATACCATCTGACACTTGACGCTTGACACGTATTATTTGTATCTGTTAGTATACCATGCTATCTGATTGTCCCTGATTCATGTTATATATTATATTTCTGTTGACATGCTTATACCATGCTATATTTGTTCTGCTATTATTTTGTATTTGTTATTCATCCCAAGTATTTGTATCCTGCACTACAAGCGGCCCGTAAATTGCATTAACGAGAGTTTGTTTTCTTTTTCCTCTTCGTGCAATTTATTTAATTGCATATTAGGATGACCAGTTGCCAGATGGAGTTGTGACATGAGATATTAGTGCTGGAGTTTTTATTATTATTTATGTTGCTTATTTGAACATTGTATTTGATACTTGGATTTATTTTGTAGTTGGGCAATGTGGCCCAGAATATTTGACTTATTCAGATCTGATTTATTTGAGATTATAATATTTTAGTTTCAAGTAAATTTTTATTGGTATATTTGATTCGATTATGCATACTTGGTTGACTTTTCTTGCTTCCGACTCTGATTATTTCTGTGAGATGTTGAACAGCTTATGGATGATGAAAATCATTCGCTAGGCTTAGTCATGTATCCGTATTCCGTATACTCTTTTGGGAAGTGGGGCGTGACATTTACCCATGAATATATGCAATTATAACAATCATTCATCAAGTTTTTCTCATTAAAACATCAAGAACAAATTATATCTTCATACACACAGTGAAGAATTCATCTTTAATCAATTTTGTGCATTACACAACATACATACTTATTATAACCCATTAAATCAGTAAGCAAGCAACATACATGATTTCTATTAGGTTCTTTAACATTCTAAATCATCTATATAGAATTTTAATCATCAATAGCATAGTTTTCATAAAAAGATTCAATCTTTATTCATCCATCCTTCAATAATTTATTATATCATCACACAATCCTCTAACATCCTTTCTAATAGACAAATCATTACATACAACATGCATACAACAGCAAGAAATCAAACATATGTCACTCACCTTATTGAAGAATCAACCGAATTAATAAAGAATAAGAAAAGTCATTCATTTCGCAAAAATTCAAGATCCTTGCTTCGAAACTCCAAGAAAAACAATAGTAAAATAATATTTTGTTTTTGCAGAGGAGGGGGGCGACTGTAGCGGCTCTTTAATAGGCCAAAATCTGGAGTTTTTAGGGTTTTACAAGTTATATGGAAACATCCCTTAACAAATTATTACTTTTCATATATAGACCTTTCTTTAATAAAGTAGTTAAATAAGTTAAATAAATTAAAATAAAACCAAATCCCTTTACTTCTGAGTTATCCAGCCATCAAGTAGCCCAGAAATTAAAAAAATTCAGATTTGTACTCCAAGTGGTAATTTTGCACAAAAGTCCATCTCTTTGTAATATTTGCAAATATTTCAAAAAAATATCAGAAAAATCCAAAAAATTCATAAATAATACCTACTAATAAATATTAGATTTTCCAAATAAATTTTTTGAATTTTAGTTTCCAAGAAAAATATTTGCACAAGGTCCAACTTAAACTTTATATTTGCAAAAATACCATATTTGTTTAAATCTTTACCAAATCAACTCTAAATAAATTTTAAATAAATACAATCTTTAATACTGATCTTGGACAGCCCAAAAAGATGTAAAAACAAATTTTCATTATTTGTTTGAGATCCAATCGACTTTTTACATAAAAGCCCATCTTTTTCGAAGTATTTATAAAAATAGTTTCTTTATTCAGAAAAGTCCCAAAATTTAGGATATACTTAATTATAAATAGGAGGATTTATTCAGAAATTTAAAAGTGGAGATTTGCACCCAAAAAAGTATTTGCATGTGTAAAATTGACAAATTCATAAAATAGTCAAAATTAATTTAAATAAATCTGAAAAATTAAAATATCAAAAATAAAATCAAAAAATAAATCATTAACCATAAAATTTTAAGAATTCAAAATTTTCTAACTTTGCACATCTGTTGCACGTGCAAAATTGCGATATCAAGAAAATAGTCAAAATAGTCAACTTTACTGATTTAATATTATTTAATAATGCAACATAAATAATTTTATTTTGCGGAGTGCTACATGTAATTTGTTGTGTAAATATGCGTCGGAACCGGAAGGGAGTCTAGTTTCTAGAACTCCTGACGGAACATGATTCGCTTTTCGATAACAGTGAAAAAATTAGGTTTTGTACAACAACGTCCTGCTGCTCAGAGTTATGCCTTCATGTTTTTAAATACATATATGTTTGTTCCTTGAATATTATGAACTGAATTATATTACATGCACTGCATAGTCCTTGATACCCCCTTGATCATGTCCCGTTACCTGTTATCATGTTCGTGTTCATGTTTAATTATTGTAAAAGAATAATAAGCTGGGGTAATACGGGTAAGATCTAGTAGTGGACGATATAGGAGATTGTACTTGGAAGGGGGCCCGTGTTTCCCAAGCTAGTGATTTCTGTTACAAGTTACATGGACTTAAGTGCCACGTAATGGGTGACGGAGGCCACCTCTAGACTCTACGAGGGCCACCTCTAGATTCCATTACATATGTAACGCCCCGAATTCCAAATAAGACCGAATTCGAAGTTCCATAGGATCTTTACACTTCACTTCGTACAATTTTACAAGAAAATTTGAACTTTTTATCTTACATCAGAGTCCTTTTACATTTATTTACATAGCGGAAGATAAAATGAAGTACAATAATGAAAATAATATACAACTTGCAACATCTTTAACATTTAAGTAAATCAACAGCATCATATCAACTTTATATCTTCATGAAAGTCCAACTCCTACATATAAAGCTGTGGGCACGTTAATTGCTTACAACCGACGAAAATGTTATACACGGCTATTCTCTCTATGCCGAAAACATAACGATCTTAATACTTTAACAGGCCACAAACTTGAATGCAAAATATAGTGTTAAGCGTGATTACTCTAAACATGTAAGTGTATGCAATGCCTTAATGCCTAATGCAGATATTTTATACTAAGATGACACTAATGCATACGTGTTCGGATTCTATGCATCCCATACTATATAGGTCAGAGGGCAAGCACCTACGTACTCCACATTAAAAGGTTTGATCCTTCGCCATAACAACTACCCAGTAATAAAAGTAAGGTTTAGACATTCCACGAGTACGGATCCCAGTCCCAGAGTACACTGCCCGACTATTAGACAGACTCATCGTCGTGCAAACATCCCGCAAGTGCCCCTCTAGCCCCGGTATACATATATACACTGGAGTATGAAAAACTATCTGCCTGACTATGCATAGTTCCGGATTTAAAATAAAATTCGTCTCCATCGAAGCAACCTCAGTCCTGGAGTACACCGCCCGACTTGGTCTATAGTCCAGAAGTACATTGCTCGACTATATAGAGTGCCCCACTTACGTTTGCCCAGGTTTACAACATCTTCTCTTAGTGCCTAGTTCTTAAGTTCAAGACATGAATAAATTATCATTCCTAGAGTTAGTTTTACCCCCCACCGGACTTAATCACAAAATACCGAGCTAGCTCCATGGCCATATCTCAAAAATATATCTTAATTCTTTTAATTCAATAATGTCGGTACCCGAGGTCTCACTAAACTCTAGATCAAAACCTTTCATGTACAAGTATCCATGGGTACTCATACCCTTCAATAATCATGTCTTAACTCAATGTATTCATATCTTCAACTTATCTACAATTTGATCAAAGTCTTGTCTTATCACCATTTATGATTCATTTATTTATTTACAATTCAAAATAAAAAAATATTTCTTTCCATGAACATAGATTCATCTACTTTAAGTCTCATTGGCAATTTAGGCTCATAAAATATCTCAATCCACATCAAATATTTCTTAACTCAAATGAGTATATAATCTCTTCAAGAGAAATCAATTCACAAGAATATTTTACTCTTCTTCTAAAATAAATGTCATATACTCAAATAAACAATTTGGAAATCAATAACTCATTTTCTCTCTCAATTCCTCTTTTTATTTCTCAAATATGCATGAAAAATTCTAAAACTATTTTAAATAAATTTTATATCACTTTATAGGAATACTAGAATTTTTTCCCAAATTTTGTTTGCATTTAAACTCTCATTTTGATTAAAGCAAACCAAAAAAAAAAAAGATTTAAGCCATTAGGTTTCGAACCCGAGCTCCCCCGCCCAACTCAGTGAACGCCCAAAGCCCTCACAGATCGCCACTAAGCCCATGTGGCTTAGTTGTCACAGCAATGAGCCCAAAACACTAAATATTGTGTTTCCGGTCTGTGTTTTATTTAAAGAAAAATCAAACAAAAGAGGGGGTACCAAGCTTCGAACCCAGAACCAACAGCTACAATACCGACCTCTAGTGCACCGACTAACCAATAAGTCCAAGTGTGATAACTGATATCAAGTTACCCAAATATGTTTTTGTCAAATCTTACTGTTATTCAATTATTTCCACAAAACTCGAATTTTTCATTTGATCAAATCTTTCATTTGACTGTTGATGTGAATATTTGCAAGTGTACAAAATCGCAACAAGTAGTATAGTTAAGTGAATAGAGTGTTGAACCCACAGGGACTAATTATTTTATTGAGTACCGATTTTACTAGATTAACTACTATTTGGAAGATCGAAATTTAATAAATAAAGAAAACAACTAAATTAAATTAATCTAAAAGTCTAACCTAATTAATTAAGAGGGAGCAGAATCTGTAAATTGTGATTTATTAATGGAAAAATTAATTCTAGGGCTTTTGACTTCACCTAGTTCATCCCACCCAACTTATAATTCCATAATGAATAAAAAGATTATTTTTTCCAAGTTGTAGACCAAAATCCCCAAATTATTCAATGCTTTCTCTTGAACAACACCAAAAATATCTCCAACTAACAGTTTGTCATATCTCTATGCAAATTTAATTAATCGAAGACTCATTAAGTTCTATTGATTTCTTAACGGTCACATCAATCGCGGTAAATCATCTCTAATTCACTCAATTAATGGTATTCAATTTTATAGTTCTAAATCACAAATTACATCTAGGTCTCTCCATGATCCAATAAATCATACAATCGTCTATCCACCAATTGTACGCATTAAGAATAAAAATCAAACACAAAACCATGGAAAAATAGAAAAAATATTATGGAATTAAAATTGTGTTTTCAAAACTAGGCTACATCAAAGCCCCTAGAAAAATAAATTTAGTTCATAATGAATTTTCAACTAACAAATATTGTATTGGATTGCATTATAAAAATTAGAGGGAGAAAAGAGATACAAAAAGAGACTGTTTTGTAATAAAAATTGCAAACCGAACAGCCTTGAAAAGCGTGCCCAACAAGCCAAATTGCCTCTCTCCTCTCTGTCTGCGTTGAAGCCCGAGCCGCCAGCCACGTCAACGGAACGCGTCGTTGTCGCCACGTCAGCGTTGAGCCACCCAGGAGGATGACGTCACGCCTGCTGTCCCTGGTCATGTCTCGAGTCGCGTCTTGTTGTGCGTATCAGAGAGCCAGCGCTGAAGTAGCCTGCTCTATTCTTCTCTTTGCCTTTTCGTCTTTGGTTTTCGCGCATCTAACAGAGACAGAGCCCCTGTATACATATATATATATATATATATATATATATATATATATATATATTTATTATTGAGTAGCCATCACGTCGCTGTGTGTCTTCGTTAAGCGCTCTCTTTTTTTCTCTTCATCTGTTGTTGTATTTATAAGAGTAGAAGATGTAGGAATTAGGATTTTCTTTTGCAGAAAGAACCCGTCCTCTTCATTTATTTGAAACACATCATGCAAATACAAATAAAATAAGGATTTAGAATTTAAAAATAAAAATTTTAATTTTAATTAATTAGTTCAAATTAAATTAACTAATTTTCACATTAGCTCTATCAAAATTCTTTTAAAATTTGTTTATTCTTTTTACACTCTATTGACAATTAAAATTGTACTTTCCTTCTCATATTGCCAAATTGTAAAAATTAAAATTCAACAAATCAATAAAAATAATAAATCAATAGTTTTGCTTTGTGTGTTGATTTTTACCAAAAATTTTCACATTTTGCATCAAAAGTTTTATTTCTTCAAAAATGATTAATTACATGAAATCTTATGGAAATAAGATAAATTATCAACAATATAGACGAATACAAGCGATATTTATGGGTAAATGAGTACAAATATTTGTATAAAAGTTAGATACATCAAATACCCCCAAACTTAAGATTTTGCTTGTCCTCGAGCGAAAAGTAAAATCATGAATAAGGGAATAATAATCAATAATAACTCAACTCACCACACTAAGAGATCTCATCATGCAAGAATCAAAATTTCAAATATAAATATAAACAATAGCAAATAAAGTAAAATCAAGTATACTCATTTTCTCTAGTGCAATTATTTATTCATAATTCCAAACTTAATCATATTTGTCATGCAACTAATATAATTATAGTATGTAACAACTAAATCTGTGATTTTTCCTTCTCACTACTACAAACCGAGTAGCAAACTAGAGTTTTTTTTTTTTTTTTAAATTTTTTTTTCTAAGTTGTCACTTGCCTTTTTACGCGAATGCAAACATTTGTGATGAATTCATCCGGTTACTCAACAAGTCACAAACTTAGAGTGCTTTGCATACTCATATTTTAAGTTGCCGTTTAACGTAAAAGTAAACATTGGTGATGAATACCCCTAGTTACTAAGCAACTCAAAATATTGGAGTAGATAGACTTTATTCATTTAATTTTTTTTTATCATTATCACTCTATTTACTTAAACTCTGTTTAAGACTAGATGAAAGGGGATAATCACAAGAAAAAACATCATATTTTTCTTTTATGTATAATTGCATGACTCATACAATTTTGTAAGGAATTGTGAAATTCAATAATCCTAAAGTAAATAAGTATGCTTACTCTTGCTTTATAAGAAATTGTCTATCCTAAAAAAAGTTATTTCAATGCTTAGCACAATAAAGAACTAAAAAGTGTAATGATGAGACTAATTGAAATCCCTTTTATTTTGTTTTTTTACTTTTCAAAAATAAATAATAATTTTGTAAACCTTCCCCCCAAACTTGAATATCACATTGTTCTCAATGGGAAAGGAAAAAGAAAAACAAAAAAAGAATGCAAAAAGTTCAGAATTTCTCTCCTGGTTCGTCTAAAAATTTCTGCACACGCGGCGTTCAGTATTTTTGCGATATCTGGAGCTGTAGATGTCGAATGGGCTGATTTTTTTTTGCTGGAAAGCTAAGACAATTGTCTACAATTTATCTTTGAATTAGTTTTCCAGATTTTGACTCCATACTGCTAAAAAATAGCCATCAATGTAGGTGTATAAAACAACTTCGCCCGGCGACTTCAAATTTTATGCAATCCTACAAAATAAACTCAAAAATTAAAATTAAAGTAAACTAAAATAAAAATCAAATCTAAATGCAGTAAAAGAAAATATGGGTTGCCTCCCAAGAAGCACTACGTTTTAAGTCTCCAGCCAGACATGGGGGTGAGATGATTATGTGATGCCAAGATCCAACAACATCAAAACATCTTTTCAAATACTTCTCTTCTGGTGTGGATCAGGATCAAGCTCAAGTTTGAGGCATTTTCTTCGTGATGATGATGTCTTTGATTCCCCCACTTCTTTAAATTTTTTCTGAAAAAATAAATAAATAGAGGGTGCAGCATTCAAATACATATCGCATTCTGAAATATTTTCTTTTTCAGATTCAAGTGTTTCTGAATTTATTAGACATACTTCGATTGGTGATTTTTCAAATTTCGGCTTATGTTTCTCGTCCACAATTAAATCAGTTCCACTTACTTGAAGACACGACTGTTCTTCAGGAGAAAACTTTATGGAATTAAAAATATCATACATTACTTGCTCATGCTGAATTTGTTCCTCCATAATTGGTTCGATCTAACTTTGCTTTTCAACCACATTTCGTTCGCCATTTTCTTCTTGTGGTTGCTCAATTGTCCTCCCGCTGCTTAGTGTTATAGCCTTGGCATACTACATGGGAATGATAACTGTGATGATTGGTAATGTTCCTGCAGTTTTTTCATTAAGAATATTTGAAATTTGACTAATTTGTACATCATGATTGTGAATGAAGGCCGAAATTAGATTTGCGACATTTTGAATTGCCAAATCTGTCTTTTGTATGTATTGCTCTGTTTTCTGCATGTAGTGCATAAACATATCTTCAAGTGTCGACTTCTTTTCTTGCTGTGAAAAATTTTGAGGTTGTCTAATTACTCCTTGATTGTTGTTCCATGGACAATTGGGGCCACCCATCAAAACCCGAACCCTCTTTTCTCCATCCCTTGCCGACCTCTCACCACACCACCATCATCAACTCTTGCACCATATAATCCCGAGTTCTCTTCGTGGTGTTCTCGAGTGGTCGCTAGCCACTTTGATCGTCGTGCGCTTATGGAAGTTCGTTCGTGAGGAGATTTTTGTTCGTGATTGCTTGGATTCGTGGATTAGCGGATTTTTGTTCGTGTTTTTTGCATCTAGTCTTGGTTGTATCGTTCTTCATCCCCAAATTAAGGCAAGTAACTTGTACTCCAATTCATTTGTTTGATACAAGTTCCAAAGTTCACCTATAGTGTAGTTGGGTCTAGAGACAACTCTTGATTGTGTTTTACTTGATGGGTTTTGTCTCTATTGTGATAATTTGGCCATAGATGACTCACGACACCATATGGACATGAATTAACTTAGGATTCGCCCAATTCTTGATTTTTGAGCATGTATGTGAGACTTGTGTGCAAACTCATGTTTTGGTTGAGACCCATGTGAAATTCTTGGTGTGGACATGTTAATAAACCTAATTTATGATGTTTAGACCTTTGGTAGACTCAATTTCAAGTTTGGATGTGTTTGAATCAATTTTCTTGAAGCTATGTTGTTTTTGTTTTAAGGGGAAAAATCTTTGTTTTTGGCACTGTTCTGTTTTGTTTACAGTTTTCGACTGTGCTACAGTCAGTATCTTGATTTCGGTATAAAACATGAGTTTTAGATAATTTTTTCTATTTTCAAACCCCTCTCACCTTGCTTGATTTTGATTTCGTATGACTAAGTTATGACTGTTTTAGTACAGAGGTGTCGATCTTTTCCAGATTCTGTTTTTGGGTAATTTTGATAACAAACTATTTTCAGGAATCATGTTATACATATTATTTTGATCTAAAACTTTGGTCAGTATTTCTTTATTAAGTTAGGGATTACCTAGAATTTTGGTGAATTTTATTGATAAGTTTTTATGTGATGTTCCATGCTCGTTTATAAAATCTATATATACTATATTTTGCTCGCTGTTCTGTAAAGAACCCTATTTTCACTATGATTCCTTTTACTGTATGAAAAATGTTTGTGAAATGTGAAAGTTAGTATATTCTATCTATTTTCTTATCCCTTTGTCGGAATTGGATTTTGTTTCACTGTTTGCGAGATATCTTAGTTTTCGTACAGCAGTGTCGAGAATTCTAAATTTGCCAAACTATGTTTTCTTGATGCTTTCTTATTTTTGATGACTAACCTATTTTTACTGGAAAATTCTGAAACTTTATATTTATATACTGGACATATAGGGAAATACCCCAGATTTTTCGTGGATTTATTTATTGAGTTTTCATGCTTTTTTCCTGTTCTTGAATTCGTTTCCCTGATTTCTGGCTGAACCTATTTTCTGTATTAAAACCAGTTTTGAGTTATGATTTTGTGAATTAGTATATAAATTATTTATATTCGCTGGATTCGTGTGTAAGTCTATTTTCCAGATCCTTCGACGGATCCAGATTTTCCTATTTATAATACTGGGAATCACTATTTTACTACAGTATGGTCTTGCTGTCCTGAACTTGAGATGTGTTTATTTTATTCGTTTATGAGATATCTTGAACTCGTACATGTTTAGTTTGCTGATCATGCCATGCTATTCTTGATATATTTTGCACATATACATTCTTGTTTGACATTAATAATAAAATTAACCAAGCCGAGGTTAAGGCTAAGATCTAGTAGTGGATAGTGCAGAAACGTGTACTCGGAAGAACCTAGTGGTTATTGGAGCTTGTTTACATGTGGAGCTTGACACGATATACATGACACGTACACACATGACACTGGAGCTTGTTTGGATTTTGGATCTTGTTTACATGATACATGATTACATGATACTTAGAGCTTGTCCCTGAGTACACTGCCCTGCATGGTCCCCTACAAAATCTAAACCGGAACTGTTTGTTGTAGCATCCATGTAGTAAAAACCGGGATGCATGAAGTGCTACATAGATAGTAAATCACTACAAGACTTGATACATGCTACTTGAACATGATACATGCTTGCTTGATACTTGACTACATGATACATGAGACTTGTTTACATGACACTTGAAACATGACACTTGATACATGTTTACATGACACTTGACATTTGATGCATGTTGACATGACACTTGATTTCGTGACACTTGATTTAAGCCATTTACACTTGTTCACTTTTGCCATGCTAGTTGTTTATTTTGGGCATCATGATTATACCATGCTAGGTTTGTTACTTAGATTCACCCATTTCCATGTCCTTGTATCCTACATTATATGTGACCCGTAACTTGCAATTGAC
The DNA here is from genome assembly GCA_017893485.1 of Hemerocallis citrina. Taxonomy (NCBI): domain Eukaryota; kingdom Viridiplantae; phylum Streptophyta; class Magnoliopsida; order Asparagales; family Asphodelaceae; genus Hemerocallis; species Hemerocallis citrina. The sequence continues at coordinate 289,048,647 of CM030358.1, forward strand.
GGGTACTTGTTTTTATCTTTCCTTCTCCTGCAAAATTACTAATTGCAGATTAGGATGGACGGCTGCCAGATGGTATTGGCGAGATGATGTATTAGTGGCTGGAGTTTCTGCTTTATTATTATTATTATTTATTGCTTGAACTTGAATAAGATAAACTTGATTACTTGGGTATTATCTTGTACTTGGGCAATGTGACCCAGAATATTTGACTTGTTTAGAACTTGATTATTTGAGATTATTATATTTGGTTTTAAGTAATTTCTGTTGGTATCTTGTTTCAATTATGCATGTTTGGTTTTATCTTCCGCTTTCGACTCTAATTATCTTGTGAAGTATTATAAAGATTCTTGAACAGCTTATGGATGATGAAAATCATTCACTGGGCTTTTGTTATGTATCCTGTATTCCGTATTCTTTTGAAAAGCGGGAGTGTGACATGGTTTTTAGTGGTATCAGAGTACCAGGTTTGGCTAATGTATTAGTTGCCTAATATATTAGACAAGCTTGGCCCCAACTGGGATCTGCACAAAATTTCACCAACCATGCATACATAAATGAAATATATACCAACTCTGGTTCTGGATGCTAATTGTTTTGGATTTTGTGCAGACTATGGCTCGCAGAGGTTCTACTTCTCAGTCGCAGGTTGATCCGATTGAGGTTGTCACGACTGTGCTTGAGCGGCTGATTAATCAGCAGCAAAACCACAGTGATCTTGTGATGGCTGCTCTTGAAGCTATCCGGGTTCTGCCTCCTGTTGTGCCTGTGCAGGAAAATCTTCCGCCTCGCCCAGAGACAGTTACAGATTTTATGAGGCTGCATCCCGACCGTTTTTCCGGCACTGAGACGCCTTTGGAGGCTGAACAGTGGTTGATTCGGACTGAGCGCTTGTTGTTAGCGGCTCGTGTTGCCGAGGCTGATCGGGTGGACGTTGTTTCCACCCAACTGGTGGATCTGGCCCATATCTGGTGGATGGCCGAGTCTGAGCGTTTTGAGAGGCCTATTGCTTGGGCTACTTTTACTGGGGATTCTTAGAGAAGTTCATCCCCGGTAGTACTCAAGTTGAGATGGAACATCAATTCCTGGCCCTAAAATAGGGTTCCAGGTCAGTGGACGAGTACGCAGCTGAGTTTAATAGACTTAGCCGCTTCGTTGTCGTTCTTGTGGCAACCGAAGAGGATAGGGCTCATAGATTCACAAATAGGCTTGTGCAAGATATCAAGTGGCATCTTGTCTCTCTTCGCTTGCGTACCTACACTGAGGCTCTTGAGGCAGCCCGAACTCAGGAGCAGGCTCGTGGTGGTTTGTCTTCTTCTCAGCGGACTGTTCCCGCTGCTGTTGCTAGGACTTCTGGTGGGCCTATTCGGAGGCCTATTTTCGCCCATCCAGTTAGAGCAGCTCCTTACTCTTCTGCTGGTTCCCAGAGGGGTAGTTTTTGCGACTTTTGCCGACTTGTCGGGCATGAGCGCAAGGACTGTAGGCGGGCCAATCGCTGTTGTTTTGCTTGTGGTGCTCCTGACCACACTTTGCGGGATTGTCCACAGCAGAGGGTGACTCTTCCAGTCCGTGGTCATGTCCAGCCAGCAGTTCCAGCTCGTGGTGGACTTAGGCCACCGCTTCCTTCCCAGCATCAGATTGTTGGTCAGAAGACCGCTGTTCAGAGGAGAGGTCAGGCTTTCAACTTGACTACTGCAGATGCTGAGACAGCTGAGGGTGTGGTTGCAAGTATCTTTTGTTTTATTGTTTTATTGTTGGTTGTTTCTCTTTGTTTCTCCATTTTCCTTGCTTTATTTCTTTCTATTTGTTCTTCTACATTTTGTTTTCCTCACCCCTGTTCACCCCTTCTTTTCTCTGTCTCTTTTGCTTTCTGTCTTAGGTGTTGTATTTGTGTGCTTTTTTCCTGCTTATGTTCTTTTTGATTCTGGGGCGACCCATTCTTTTGTCTCCTCTTGATTTGTTGCTCACCATCAGTTGGAGTGCAGCATCATGTCAGAGGCTTGGAACATTGTGACAGGTGGTGGAGTTGTCATATGTTCCCATGAGTGCAGGCAATGTTTCGTCGTTATTGGGGACCGAGTGGAGAACTTTATAGACCACAAAAGTCTCAAGTACGTCTTCACCCAGAAGGAGTTAAACATGAGGCAAAGGCGTTGGTTGTGTAACACCCCGAATTCCAGAATACAACTGAATTCGAGTTCCACAGGATCTTTACACTTCTTTCGTACAATTTTACAAGGAAATAAAAACTTTTCTTTCATCAGTGTTACATTTACACTTGTACATTAACACAGCGGAAGCAATATTACAATAAATTATATGAAACAACACTTAAATCAATCTTGCGCAGCATGTATACTTCAATTGTCAAGCATATTTACCCAGCATATAAAACTGTGGGCGCGTCAGTTCATTCAACTGACAAAATATTATGCACGGCCATCCTCTCTATGCCGAAAATAGTATAACGATTCTCATTTCTTAACAACCACAAACTTGTCACAAACAAAGCTAAAGGGACTATCCCATTGATGTCGTGCTGTGAATGTGCATTTAATCCTTAATGCAATTATTTATATTATATGACACAAATGCGCACTTCTTCAGAGTCTATGCAACCCATACTACATAGGTCCGAGGGCAAGCCCTTAATCGTTCTTCATCTTGTAGGGTTCAATTCCTCGCCATGACTTAATCTACTACTGTAATTACGGTAAGTATCCTAGATGTTTTCTGAACTACGAACTCATGTCTAAGTGCCCCAGAGGGAATCCCAACGCACTGACACATGACTTATCATGCCGGCATCTTGTAGTTATTCAGCTCCTACCATAGACATGACACCACCCGCAGTCGTCAATCACCGCACGTGTGTCGCCACCAGGACGGTACTCTGGAGCAGTATCCACGCCCTATCATGACTCATCATGGGACAACCTGTGAATACTTTCACGCCGCCAATCCAATGGCCTTCACACTCAATGTTTTTCTCTTACTTTCATCACATCTTCACTATGTATCTAATTCTTAATTTAATAATCATGAATAAAATCAATCTCTTAGAATGTAGCACCTCCACTATACCGGTCTTATTCATTTAATTTCACATGACCCAACCTTGGTCTTCTCATTTCAAAACATCATTTCACAATTCTTTCTTTACCGGTATAAGGTTTGGCTATACCTTAATTCTCAATTTCAACTTATAATTACAATGTCATGCTCACAAGATCTTTTCATGATTAATCATAATTCACGTTTCAAAAGCATAGTATTCATGTATTCACATCTTTCATAATTCATCACAAACAATAATTCAATTTCACGTGCAATCCATATGCAAGGGTCAATTTCAATTAATAATCACTAATAATTTGTGTTCCACACATCCATTATTCACAAATCAAGTCTTGCTACTACTCATTTTTATAATTCCATTTAATCATACGAATTACAACTTTTCAAAATTCATCTTTTATAACCCAAAAATTTTCATTTATTTTCCTTTGTTTAAAAAAATAATTTAATCTAAAAAATGAGTCATTTCTTGCAAAACACCAATTTCTTATTCACAGTTCACCAAAAGTTGTATAAATACTTCCTAATAAGTTCCATTAATTTTTCAGAATTTATCCCATAATTTTCTGATTTTTATTCTAATTTAAAAGTCTATTTTCATTCAAAAAAAAATCAAAAAAAAATATTTTTTTCTAAACTCCCAAACCCACTAAGATTCGAACCAGCGACCAGCGGTAAGGCAGACAGCGCACAAGACCAAACCGCCACAGCCACTAGGCGATATAGGTAGGGATTAAAAACCCTATGTTCTGTTCTCGGCGAATTTAGTTTTTAACCAAAAAATTAAAAAAACTGAGCGACGGTATCGAACCCGAGACCTCCGCTACTGTAGCTACCCAAACCCATTCCGACCAGTTGGTCTAGGTGAACATATCGATATGATAATAATAAAAATAGGTTTTGTTTTCACTCTCTGTTCGAAACTAAATTTCAAAATTTTCAAAAGGAAATTGTCTCTTCTTATCCTCTTTTGAAAACAAAAATACCCAGAATAAACCCACATTTATTTTAACCATAACCAGTATATTTAAAGCTATTTTTTCCCTCTTTTAAAACATGTATTTAGCCTTAGATTGCATATTATGAACATTGTTTCGACATTTGAAAACTATTACACGTTTGTTCATAAATGAAAATAGTTTCTCACACCAAAATTCACTACTATGATATTTTGACACTATGGTATTTTAGAGCAAAAAATCAACATTATAAGAGAGTAAAACTTCCATTTTACTAATTTATTTATCTACACATGATATATTTAATTATGTGTATGCAAAAAGTCATTCTTTTTCATTTGTTCAAATCTTCCACATGATAAATATCACAATAGGGAAATTCACCACATCTATTAACAAACATTTCGATCAATTAAATTTTAACACACTATTCTACTTTGGCATGTGCAATCAATAAGCATGGTTCAATTTCTTACTAGCGAATTTTACATAATTGTAATTTAATATAATCAACATGCATTCTAATGGTCATAACAATGAGAAACATACACTTTTACTCATAGGTAATAACTCTAGTAATCAATCAACACATTTGCTAATTAACAATTTTCTTCTAATTAAACAAGCATGCATTTCATTTCAACTAGTAGCTTATAATAATAATTAAATTTCATTTTCTAGCATGCTTTCTAGTCTAGAATTCATGAGAAACACCCACCTTTTGAAGAAAACCCAATTAAGAAAAATCCCGTAGAGCCTCCTAGATTGCGAGCGAGTGCCTTCTCCTCCTACATTGCAATGCACGACTCCGCCTCCTTGCTCCTTGCCAAAACCGAGAGCTCCTAGAGTGGGGTTTGAATAACCGGCCTCCAAGGGAAACACAACACACAAATCACAACTCACACACTAATATGTATATATCGGGGGGGGGGGGGGGGGGGGAGGGGTATTTATACTATTTTTAGAGTAGGTTGGAGGGCTAGGATTGGTTGGATAGTTGTAGAATGGAGGGCTAGGATAGGAGTAGAAGTTATAGCAACTACCCACACACAAATAAACCACCCATACACACAACCCACTCTCCCATGTCTCCATACACCATCCGGCCACCAAAATAGTGTGCATTGCACACTACGTGCTTCGCACGTGCCACCTAGTACCCCTATGTAGATGTTTGTACAATTTAATTAATCAAATTGTTCACTATTTGTCTCTACATGACAAGTGTGACCATTTAATTGATTTATTAAATTGGTGGGCTTCACAATTAGTGGGCTTAGGCTCGTGGGCCAAGACAACCAAAATAATAATCAATTAAAGTGGGCTAAAACAAATAAATAGTGTTTTAGGCTTTAGAAATAGGCTTCTAGAAAAATAAAGGAAAATAATTGTTCATACTAAAATGAGATCTTATATAAAATAAAATAAATAATATACACATAAAGTTTACACGTGCACAACACGTGAAAAAATAATATTTTATTAAAAATGAAATTTTAGGATATTACAACACTCCCTCCTTAGAATAGTTCCGTCCCCGGAACTCTAATTAAAGAGTGATAAAACAAAACACAATAAGAAAAAACAATCAAGCAAACAGCTCAGGATGATCCTTCGTCATCCTCTCCTCAGATTCCCAAGTAGCCTCTTCGACCAACTGGTTTCTCCAGACTACCTTGACCATCGGTATTATCTTATTCCTCAAGACTTTCTTCCGACGATCAACAATCTCAACTAGGAGCTCAATGTAACTTAGATCCAACTGCAAACCCTCTGGCACTTCGGGCAAATGATGACTTGGATCTGGAATGTAACCTCTCAGCATAGACACATGAAAGATATTGTGCACCTGAGACAACTCTTCCGGTAACTCAAGCTGGTAAGAAGTTTTTCCGATCCTTTTCAATACCTTATACGGGCCTATGAACCTCGGGGCTAACATTCCACCCTTGCTGAATCGGATCACGCCTTTGCTGGGCGATACCTTCAGAAAGACAAAGTCACCAACCTCAAACTCAAGGTCCCTTCTCCGGTTGTCTGCATAGCTCTTCTGCCTACTCTGAGCATCCACCAACCTCTTCCTGATCAGATCAATCTTTTCAGAGGTCTGCTACACAATCTCAGGCCCAAACATCTGACTCTCCTCAACTTCGAACCAACAAACAGGCATCCTGCACTTCCTACCATATAGAGCTTCGTACGGTGCCATCCCAATGCTAGTCTGAAAACTGTTGTTGTAGGCAAACTCCACCAAAGGTAAATGCCTTTCCCAACTGCCTCCAAAGTCTAGTACACAACACCGAAGCATATCCTCAAGAATATGGTTGACTCTCTCGGTTTGCCCATCGGTCTGGGGATGAAAAGCAGTGCTAAAATCTGTCTTGGTACCCAAAGCTGTCTGAAGACTCCTCCATAAATGCAAAGTAAACCGCGCATCTCGATCAGAAACAATGGTCAACGGAACACCATGAAGCCTGACGATCTCACCAACATACAGCTCAGCCAACTTGTCTATCGAAGCAGTGAGTTTTATCGCCAAGAAGTGAGTGGACTTGGTTAGTCGATCGACTATGACCCAAATCGCATCATTGCCTTTAGGACTCTTAGGAAAACCCATGATGAAATCCATATTGATGTTATCCCACTTTCATTCTGGAAGAGGTGACGGTTGCAATAAACCTCCGGGTTTCTGATTCTCGACTTTGACTTGTTGACAAATCTCACACCTCGACACAAATTCAGCCACATTCCGCTTCAAACCTGACCACCAGAAATGCTGTTTAGTGTCTTTATACATCTTGGTACTCCCGGGATGTACAGACAAAAGAGTAGCATGTACCTCCTGAAGAATACTTTCTTTCAAGTCCGACTGGTCCGGAACACAGCCTCTCTCCAAACCACAGCAGTTCATCCCTGATTTGAAATCCGGCCAACTTGCCAGCACAAACTTGCTCCTTCATCTTCTGAATCTCTGCATCTTCCTTCTGACTTGCAATAATCCTTTCATTCAGTGTCAGTTGAAGCCTCAACTGAGCTAAAGATGATCCCAAGCCTTGCAAAATAACATTAATACCAGCCCGATCCAACTCCTCTGCCAGTTATCTCTGAGTTGTAATCAAACTCGCCAGACTGCTTTTGTGGCTAAGTATGTCAGCAACAACATTAGCCTTCCCAGGATGATACTTAATCTCTGAACGAATGTCCTCAAGTACCTTCAGCCATCTCCTTAGCCTCAGGTTTAGATCCTTCTGCTGATAGATGTACTTCAAGCTTTTATGGTCTGTATACCTGTTCAGCTTCTCGCCATACACATAATGTCTCCATTGCTTTAAGGCAAAGATAATCGCAGCCAACTCCAGATCATGAGTCGGATAATTCTTCTCATGCGGTCTTAGTTGCCTAGACCCATAAGCGATCACTTTTCCTTCTTGCATTAAGACACAACCAAGCCCACGATGTAAAGCATCGTTGTAGACATCATATTCAACACATGCTCTAGGCAAAGACAAAATGGGTGCAGTAGGCAGCCTCTTTTTCAACTCCTGAAAGCTTGCCTCGCACTGCTCGGTCCACTTGAAGTTCACATTTTTCTTGGTCAGACCAGTGAGCGGCACAGCTATCTGAGCGTAGCCCTGGATAAATCTCCTGTAATATCTAGTTAGCCCAAGGAAACTCCTTATTTCCTTCACTGTAGTAGGCCTTTCCCAATCTCTCACTGCCTCTATCTTTTGAGGATCAGTTGCCACTCCCTCCTTAGAAAGGATGTGACCTAGGAATGCCACTTCAGATTTCTAGAAATCACACTTGGACAATTTGGCATACAACTCCTGCTCCTGAAGCTTCCTCAAAACTGCCGCCAGATGTTCCATGTGCTCCTCCTCTGACTTGGAGTACACGAGAATATCGTCGATAAACACCACAACAAAAGAATCAATGAACGGCCTCAGAACTCTGTTCATCATGTCCATGAAGATTGCAGGCGCATTCGTCACTCCAAATGGCATAACTAAGAATTCATAATGCCCGTATCGAGTTCTGAATGCAGTATTATGCAGGTCTTTAGCTTTCACTCGAACTTGATGATATCCCGATCGAAGATCTATTTTGGAGAAAATAGCTGCTCCTTGTAGACGATCGAACAAGTCATCAATTCGTGGAATAAGATACTTATTCTGAACAGTGACCTTATTCAGCTCTCGGTAATCGATGCACATTCTCATCGAACCATCCTTCTTCTTTACCAAAAGTACCGGCGCTCCCCAAGGTGACGCACTCGGTTGAATAAAGCATTTCTCCAACAGTTCCTCAATCTGCCGTTTGATCTCATCCTGCTCCACAGGTGCCATCCTATACGATGCCTTGGAAATAGGTGCACTCCCTGGCTAAATGGTGATGCTGAACTCCACATCACGATACGGGGGTAACCCAGGAAAATCTTCCAAGAACACAGTCGGATAATCCCGAACCACAGGAATCTGCTACACCTCTGCAGGAATCCCTTTCTTCTGGCTAATAACAGCAACCAAATTTGAACATCTTCTCTTCCCTTGGAAAGTGACTTCAGGTCCACCTGGAGCCTTCACTGTTACTGTCTTGGTCTTGCACTCGATGTTCGCACTGTACACCGACATCCAATCAATGCCAATGATAACATCAACTCCCAAAACATTCAGCTCGATCAGATCGATCCTGAAAATTCGATCTCCAATCACGATCTCGCAGTCAGCATAGTACCGATCAGTGGTTAGAGTCTCCCCTGACGGCGTAGCTACTGCTAAAACCTTGCTTGGAAATATCTTCGATTCGACTTCCAGAACTTTAGCAAATTTAGGTGATACAAAAGTATGAGAGAACCCAGTATCGAACAAAACAACAGCTTTCTTTCCATTCAAATTAAGTTCTCCTGTTACACAACATATACTCGTTACATAACAGTTTACTAATTAACGGGAAAAGAGAATCAACAGAAAACACTCCTAAACATCCTTCCTCGTACCAGTGATGACGTGATCCACCTCATCAGTGTTAGCTTCAGTCAAGGCAAATACTCGCCCCTGTTGGTACGGCTTCTTCCCGGTCTACTGAGTTGGTCCATCACGGAGGTCCCACCCAAGTATTCCTGGGTCTTCCTGCCACTTGAACAGCGTTCGCACCTGTAGGCTTGAACCTTTGAACCGGTGGCTATCCCTTGACATTGCTAGAAACTGCGGGCCTCTACCCCGCATTCCAGTTGTTCCTCCAATTCTGAACAGCGTGGAACTGCTCCATGTCCGCCTCCGTGGCGGCCGCTCGTTTGACCAGCATGTCAAACCTCCTGATATCGAGGGGTATCATCCTAGATCTCAAACTTGGCCTCAACCCATGCTCAAACTTACAAGCCTTCTTCGTTTCATCCATCACTAATTCGGGTGCATACCTTGAAAGCTGAGTGAATCTGGTCTCATACTCCCTAACCGACATGCCGTCCTGCTGCAGCGACAGAAACTCCATGGCCTTCTTCTCCTGGACATCTGAGGGAACATAATGACTGCGAAATTCCTCCAAGAATTCTTCCCAGCCAAGAACCAAGCCTCCCATCGTCCGCTTCATCGACTACCACCACACAGCCGCATCCTTCTCGAATTGCAGAGTCGCCAACTTCACCTTGCTGCCTTCCGGGGTCTCCAGGACTTCGAATATAGTCTCTACCTGCCGGATCCAATTGTCAGCCGTGTCAGGGTCTGACTTTTCCTCAAACACCGGTGGTTTCATTCGTTTAAATGATTCCATGAGTTTGACTGCTTTGGGTACTGGATTTGCAAGCACCCTTCCTTGATTCTGATTCATGGCAACGGTATTAAGTGTCTGATAGGCCCTCGCTAGCTCCGTTTCCAAGTCCAGACCTTCACCATTTCGAGCTCGTCTTCCAGCCATATTCTAATGCAAAAGATCCATTAAATTCAAAGTATAAAACACGAATTTTAAATCAACTTTTCCTTTCATTGAATTTCAAACTTTATACATTCGAATTTAAAATATTTCTGACATCAAAATGAAAGCAGTAGATGATACAACAGTCTAACTCCTACGGTTCCTCTTGGCTTCACAAAGCTCTCCCCGTAGTTCTTCAACTTCCTTCTTTAGTACATCGGTCATGTTTTTCTTCTTCTCGAGTTCCTACACACGATGACTGAGAACTGCAAAATCATTCTTGCGCTTTGCCAATTGAGCCTCCAATAGCCCGACTCTCTCCCGTATAGTCTCTACCTACCTCTGAAGAGACACAATGAGATTACCCGGAACTGGTTCCTCTTCGTCAGAAGAATCATCAGATGAATCCGGAGGTGGGGTGATCTCTCGGGACTCAGGTCATTCCTCTTCCACTTCTTCAGGATCTTCCTCTTCTGAATCAGCTTGCCCGAGGTAGTAATCTTCCTCAATAATATGCCAATGGTCATCTCCAGCTGGGTCGAAGTGGTCCGCCATCTTAAAAATAGAGAGGAAGAAGAAGCATAAATCATAGAGTAACACAAATGTAAGTGACTTACATTTAAATCTCTAGACTCAAAACACACTCTAATGCCCACTTCTAGGGTTTCGTTCCTTATAAATCTGTACAACTTAGAAGTGTGCTCTGATACCACTCTGTAACACCCCGAATTCCAGAGTACAACTGAATTTGAGTTCCACAGGATCTTTACACTTCTTTCGTACAATTTTACAAGGAAATAAAAACTTTTCTTTCATCAGAGTTACATTTACACTTGTACATTAACACAGCGGAAGCAATATAACAATAAATTACATAAAACAATATTTAAATCAATCTTGTGCAGCATGTATACTTCAATTGTCAAGCATCTTTACCCTGCATATAAAATTATGGGCGCATATTATATACGGCCATCCTCTCTATGCCGGAAAGAGTATAACGATTCTCATTTCTTAACAACCACAAACTTGTCACAAACAAAGCTAAAGGGACTATCCTATTGATGTCGTATTGTGAATGTGCACTTAATCCTTAATGCAATTATTTATATTATATGACACTAATGCGCACTTGTTCAGAGTCTATGCAGTCCATACTACATAGGTCCGAGGACAAGCCCTTAATCGTTCTTCATCTTGTAGGGTTCAATCCCTCACCATAACTTAATCTACTACTGTAACTATGGTAAGTATCCTAGATGTTTTCTGACCTACGAACTCATGTCTAGGTGCCCTGGAGGGAATCCCAACGCACTGACACATGACTCATCATGCAGGCATCCTGTGGTAATTCAGCTCCTACCATAGACATGATACCACCCGTAGTTGTCAAACACCCCACGAGCGTCGCCACTGGGACGGTACTCTGGAGCAGTATCCACGCCCTATCATGACTCATCATGGGACATCCTGTGAATACTTTCACGCCGCCAATCCAATGGCCCTCATACTCAATATTTTTCTCTTACTTTCATCATATCTTCATTATATATCTAATCCTTAATTTAATTGAATCATGAATTGTAACGCCCCGAATCCCAAATACACTGAATTCGAGATGTTCTACAGGATCTTTTCACTTCTTTTAGTACAATTTTACAAGGAAATTTGAACTTTTCACTTTACATTAGAGTTTACATCAATATTACACTTTACATTGCACAGCGGAAGTAAAATTTACAACAATGAAACAAATATACAACAACATTGAGTAATCTTTAAGCATTTGTTCCTCTTTAATCCTTATCAAGCTATTTACCTGCATATAAGACTCTGGGTACGTCAGTTTATTCAACCGACGATCATTATACACGGCCATCCTCTCTATGCCGGAAATTGTATAACTTAATTTTCCATATTTAGCAAACACAAACTTATCACATTTCAAACTAAAGGGACTACCCTATTGATGTCGTGTTGTGATTGTGCACTTAGTCCTTAATGCAATTATTTATATTAGATGACACTAATGTGCACTTGTTCGGATTCTATGCATCCCATACTACATAGGTCCGAGGGCAAGCCTCTTATTCGTTCTTCATCTTTATAGGGTTCAATCCCTCGCCATGCCTTAATCTACTACTGTAACTACGGTAGGTATCTTAGATGATCTATGAGTACAAGCTCGTGTACAGAAAATTCTGGAGGGGAATCCCACGTCATGTCACGATGCATCGTGAAGACAGCCTATGGTAATTCAGCCTCACTTCATGGCACACAATCCTCTTGCAGTCACCAAACACCCCACAAGCGTCGCCACCGGGACGATAATTCTGGAGTAGTGCCCACGCCATGTCTTGACACATCAAGCAGGCAGCCTGTGGATCACTCTCACACCGCCAATCCGATGGCCATCATACTCGTGTTTTTCTCCTACTTTCATTACGTCTCCACTATGTACTAATCCTTAGTTTTTATTAGAATCATGAACAAAATCAAAGCTCTAGAGTTAGCCTCTCCACTAAACCGGACTTATTCATTCATTCAAACACGACCAATCTTGGTCTTTCATTTCAATTCATTTTATTTTTTTTCCAATTGCCGGGGGAGACTTAGCTACTCTTTGGGTTCAATTCAAATTCACAATTTCCAACATTGAGTGTTACTAGCTCATAAGTTCACTTTTCATAATCATAATAGATTTTCTTTTTCATGTTCATAGCTTTCACATTCATACAACTTTCACAAATTCTAATAAATGATTCACTTCATGTAAATTCACACAAAGACAAATAGAATTTACTGTCATAACCAATAATCAACATAAGATTCATAACCTTTATTATAAAGAAATCATAGAATTTCTGATATACCAAAAGTACTCTGAACAGTCGACTTGGAGCTCATCCAGTCGGCTTGTTCAGTCAAATAAAGTGCTTCAATAATCGCTCGGAAGAGTCGACTGCTGCACATGGCCAGCCGGCTGTTCCGCAGTTTTCCACATCTAAAAATGTCATCCTGCTTAACAGTCGACTGTCATTCCAATCAGTCGTCTGTACTGGGTGATTCAACTATACACTATCCATGCTCAGTACAGTCGACTGCTACAAGCATTCGGTCGACTGAACAGGTTAAATTCCAAATTAAGGAACCATCTTTCCTTCCGTTCTTCAATTCACATATTACATTATATTCGTGCAAACATAACAAGTAATTTCTTATCTGTTTACTAACATCACAACGTGGTTTCAATTAAATGTAAATTTCACATAACTAGTGTTTCTTTTATCAAAAGAAATGCTAAGCATGCACTTTCATTTACTCATCATTTACTTGCAGAGATGAATACTAATCTCAATTTAACACACTAGAACATCACATTAAAATACATCGTTTCATGGAACTCTGGACTGTACACACTTCATTTCAATAAGCCAGTCGACTGTTCACATTACCAGTTCTCTAATCATCACTAGTTCTTTTTCATCCATTCATATTTTCTAAATCAATCGTTCTAGCACTTCAGTTTGCATACACATACACAACTAAATCTTTAGTCTTAATAAGGATTATAATTTAGAAATCATGAGAAAACACCCGCCTCGTACCAGTCGACTTGTCCACTTGACGGTCGACTGTACAGGCCATTTGCAGTCTTTTTACAATGTCATTACTAATAGAACCACATACAATTGCACATCCATATATCAATCAATCAATAGGTCATTTTCCAATTAAATGTGTACTTGATATGGCTAAAAATGGGGTTAAATCGGAGCCGTCCAGATTGGGCACGAATCTTGATGCCCAGGGGTAAAAAGGTAATTTCACATACAAGCGGATCCAAAGCAGGTACGGAATCTCCTCCAACAACCCGCGACCGGATCCACACCACTGTTGGGTTCGGGTCTCGACCCGAGGCGAACCCAAAACATCAAGGGGCAAATCAGGATCCCTGATTTAGCCAAATCAACCACCCTGATTTGCTCCCACCTGGGAATCAGGGGCTAATTTCCCAAAACAGAATAGGAAGATTTTCCTCCTTGCTGTTAAGCAGGAAATCAGGCCCCTAACCGTTCCAATGGCGACTATAAATATCACCCCTCTACCACCAAGACCAGGTTAATCACTCTTTCACCACTTAAGCTCTTTCTTAATCTTTTTCTGATTACTGACAAGTGCGTCGGAGGGTGCGTCGCCGGAATCAACCCCGGTGTCTCGCACTTCCTTGCAGGTCGCGGCGGGAGCAAGGAGGTTGAGTCAACTGTTCAGGTTTTTCTCGGACTCACAAATTCTATCTGTTTACCCCCACACCGAAATCAGCGGTAACAGATTGGCGCCGTCTGTGGGAAGACCACACGAACAGCCTCAGCCCATTCTCCGTCGTCCTCTGCAGTCATGCCTCCGAAGAAGGTCAGATCCAGAGGGTCGAACCGTGTAGGGCAACCTCGCCGACCCGGCGAATGAAGTCCCAGTCAATCCTATTCCCCAGTCCGACCTCCCTCCGCCGGCCCAGCAGGTCCCACCTCCTCCTCCCAAGCAGCAGCCCAACAATGGTCCGTCCGGTCATAACGGTCGGAAGGAGAAGCAGCCCCTCAATCCGGGCCATGTCTCGGTCCATAATGGGTCCTCGGACTCGATGGCTTCTCATCATCCCGACCTCCGTATCACACTTCTGAACCGCCAGAAGGACGACGACCTCCGCACCCATCTTGACGAGAGGCGGGCCGGAGAGGGAGCCTCCTGCCAGCATCAGGGTGAGCGGTCCCCACGTCGCCGAGACGACAGAAGGTCCCCGGACCGCAGAGGCCGAGCGGCGTCCCCCGAGCGCCGAAGGAGGAGGTCTCGTTCCCCCGGGGATCGGCATCATCCGAGGGACCGAGAAGTGCCTATCAGTCGCGCCGAATTCCTCCAATTTCAGGAGACCGTTCTACAGGCTCTCAACCTTCGGCAGAACGTCCAGAATGCTCAGAGGGCTCCGACGCCCCCGAGGGATCCCAGTCCTCGCCGCCGAACCCGGAGCCCTTCCCCGGCTCCCAGCCGCCAGCAGCGGCAACAGAGCCCTCGCCGGTCCCAGGACTACCGACGCCGCAGTCCACGCTCCCCTTCCTATGAAGAGGAGTCCGGGGGGTCATACGATTACCAGCGGAGGGACGACGCCCTCATCCGCCGTCTCCATGAGGTGGAAAGGCGTATCGGCCGCATGGACAGGGAGGAAGAGTCCCGAGCAGGAACCTTCCGTCCCAGCCGACCCCCCTTCTCACGGTCGATCATGGAGGCCCACATACCGAGGAGTTTCAAACCGCCACAGTTTGAAACATACTCAGGGGAATCCGATCTGGTCGATCACGTCGAAAGCTTCAAGACCCTGATGCTGATCCATCAAGCTTCCTGATGCTGTGCTCTGCAGGACCTTCCCTGCCACCCTCAGGGGGTCGGCTCGGGAATGGTCTTCCAGGCTCGCCCCCTCCTCAATCTTCTCGTTCGAGCAGTTTGAGACACTGTTCATTACTCACTTCGTCAGTAGTAGGCGAGCCGAGAAGACAAGTCTGTCCCTGCTGAACCTGCGGCAGGAAAGAGAGGAGAAGCTGCGGGACTATGTGAAAAGATTCACCTGCAGAGGTAAGGTCTATCGCCTCCTTAGACCAGTCGGTGGCAACCGTGGCGTTCCAGTCGAACGTCCTCAACGCCAACCTCCGATTGTCCCTAGCCAAGAAGCCACCGCATGACTTCGCCGACCTCCTCCTGAGGTGCGAGAAGTACATCCGAGCAGAGGAGGCTGAAGCCCTTCCGAGCTTCGAAGGGCCCTCCGCAGGTTCGAAGAGGAAGGCGACGGGAGAAGAGGGGTCCAAGAAAGCTCAGAAGGACAATGGCGGTCAGAGTCGCACACCCCCCAGGTTCGAGAAGTTCACTCCCCTCACCACCAACGTCTCTACTATCCTGATGGAAGTGGAGAAGGAGGGGGTCATCCCTCCAGCTCCGAGGATGCACACCCCGACAAAGAGAAGGAACAAAGATAAGTGGTGTCGTTACCACCGAGACCACGGGCACGACACGAACGACTGCCGGGCCTTGAGAGATGAGATTGAAGCCCTCATCCGGAGGGGGCAGTTGGCCAAGTTCGTGAAGGCGAACGATCGGGCGGATCGCAATTCTCCTCCGGCTCGGGGGGCTAACAAGCGCTCCGAGCGGCGCGAGGAAACACCCGAGTTCGAGGATGAAAGGATTCTGCACCTGATCCATGGAGGCCCCATGGGGGGCTCCTCTAATACCTCCCGGAAGGCCTTCGTCCGAGAGGTCAACTCGGTTCACAGTGCTCCTCCTCCCCAAGGTCTCGGCGTCCCTGTATCGTTCTCCGATGCCGACCTCGAAGGGGTCCGAACCCCACACTGTGATGCCCTCGTCATCGACCTCCGCATGGCCAACTTCAAGGTGCAGAGGATTTTGGTGGACAACGGGAGTTCGGTCAATATCCTTTTCCTCTCGGCCTTCCGAGGCCTGCAGCTGTCCCGGGACCGTCTCAAGCCGGCCGGTTACACTCTCCACGGGTTCACGGGGGTCCCGGTAACCGTCGAGTGGGTAATAACCCTAGACGTTACTGCGGGAAGCACCCCTACTACTCGGACCGAGCCGATGGACTTCATGGTCGTCGACGTCCCGGCAGCATATAATGTCATCCTAGGCCGTCCCGGCCTAGCCGCCCTGGAGGCTGTCCCCTCGGCATATCATTTGAAAATGAAGTTCTCCACTCGGTCGGGAGTAGGGGAAGTAAGGGGAAGCCAAGAAACAGCCCGGAAGTGCTACATGACTTCCACCGGGGGACCAGTGCTCTCGCTCGAGACACTAGAAATCCCCAAGCCAAAAGCTCGACCAACGTCCGAGCCGGCGGACGAGCTAGAAGAAGTGCTCTTCTCGGACAAGGATCCGAGTCGGAAATTCCTCATCAGCAAATCCCTGCCGACCGCACTATGCTCGGACCTGATCCAATGCATCCGGGATAACCGTGGCTTGTTCGCTTGGTCGGCCGCGGACATGCCCGGCATTTCCGAGGAGCTGCTCATCCATCGCCTGAGTGTCGAACCGGGGTGCAAACCGGTCCAACAGAAACGGCGAAAGTTCGCTCCCGAGCGACAGCAGGCCATCAAAGAGGAGGTGGATAAACTGCTGAAGGCCAAGTTCATACAGGAGGTAAATTGCCCCGAGTGGCTGTCGAATGTTGTAATGGTCAAGAAGTCCAATGGCTCGTGGAGAATATGCATCGACTTCACCGACCTGAACAAGGCGTGTCTGAAGGACCCATTCCCTCTCCCGAACATCGACACCCTTATTGACGCCACCTCGGGCCATGAGCTCCTCAGCTTCATGGACGCCTTCTCGGGGTACAATCAAATCCGAATGTTCCCTCCGGACATTCCGAAGACCTCCTTCGTCACCGACCAAGGCCTCTACTACTACCGAGTAATGCCGTTCGGCTTGAAGAACGCAGGCGCCACCTACCAGCGCCTCGTCAACAAGGTCTTCCAGAGCCAGATCGGCCGAAACATGGAGGTGTACGTTGACGACATGCTCGTCAAAAGCGTCCGAGGCACCGATCATGTAGCCGACCTCCAGGAGGCCTTCGGCGTATTGAGAAAGCACAGGCATGAGGCTGAACCCGAACAAGTGTGCGTTCGGGGTCTCCTCGGGAAAATTCCTCAGCTTCATGGTAAGACAGCGAGGAATCGAAGCTAACCCCGAGAAGATTAAGGCCATATTAGACATGGCCCCGCCTCGGAACATCAAGGAGGTACAGAAGCTCACCGGTCGGCTCGCCACTATCTGTCGTTTCCTCTCGAAGTCGGGGGAAAAGTGCCTCCCCTTCTTCAAAGCTCTCAGGGGGGCTAAGGGTTTTGAATGGGGCCAACCACAACAGGAATCTTTCGACCAGTTGAAGGCATACTTGGTGAACCCCCCTCTGCTCAGCAAACCGGTCCCGGGCGAGACCCTCTTCGTCTATTTGGCTGCTTCCGAGCAGACATTGAGCGCTGTCTTGGTGAGAGAGGAGGATCGAACCCAAAGGCCTATCTACTACGTGAGCAAGGTGCTCCGGGACGCCGAGCTCCGTTATCCGAAGATCGAGAAGATGGCCTACTCACTAGTCACGGCGGCGAGGAAGCTTCGGCCATACTTCCAGTCCCACTCCATCGTCGTCCTCACCGACCAACCTCTAAAGTAGATCCTCTACAAGCCCAAGACCTCGGGTCGGCTAATGAAGTGGTCCATAGAGCTGAGCTAGCATGACATCACTTACCAGCCCCGAACAGCGATTAAGGCACAGGCGCTCGCCGACTTCATTGTGGAGTCCACTATCCCTGAGGTCGAACACATCCCGAACGGACCCCCCATTTGGACAGTATTCGTGGACGGGTCCTCATGTAATGAAGGAAGCGGCGCTGGCATCATTCTGAATGGCCCTGACGACTTCGTCCTCCAGTACGCGATCCGTATGAACTTCAAGGCCTCGAACAACGAGGCGGAGTACGAGGCACTCATTGCTGGCCTCGGACTTGCACGAAGTGCTGGGGCGCAGTGCCTCCGAATCCACAGCGATTCCCAGCTCGTCGTGAACCAAGTCTTGGGCGAATACGAGGCTCGAGATGAGCGGATGGCGAGTACCTTGCTAAAGTTCGGGCCCTTATGGGTCGGTTTCGAGGAGGCGCTCATCCAGCGCGTCCCCCGAGAAGAGAACTCACAGGCCGATGCTCTCTCCAAATTGGCCCCGTCCTCCCTGCAAGGTCTCGAACAAACCGTGCTGATTGAAGTCCTCTCCAAGCCGAGCATCGAAGATGAGGCACTGGGCTCGGTGGAGTCGTTGCCGGTCATGCTGCAGGACAATTGGATGAAGCCCTTGGTGGAGTTTCTAAGGGATGGAGTTCTGCCCTCGGATCCCAAAGAGGCTCGCCGAGTCAGGACTCGGGCCGAGCGCTATGTCTTGATCGAGGGTATACTATACAAACGCTCTTTCTCTCAAATAGACGGCCGACTGTACCTAAGGTGCCTCTCTCCGGATCAGGCCGAATATGCCCTACAAGAGCTCCACGAAGGCGTCAGAGGGGCGCACTCGGGGTTTAGGTCCTTGGCCCGAAAAGCTTTGAATTATGGGTACTTCTGGCCGACCCTCCTTCAAGACGCCGAGCGACACGTTCGGCAATGCAGCTCCTGTCAGAGACACTCTAGCATCCGACGCCTCCCTCAGGCCAACCTTGCCTCCCTATCAAGTCCCATCCCCTTCGCAATGTGGGGCATGGACTTACTGGGGCCCTTCCCTCCGGCTCCGGGTCAGTTCAGGTTCTTGGTCGTAGCCATTGACTACTTCTCGAAGTGGGTCGAGGCCGAGCCCCTCGCCACTATAACCGAGAACAAAGTGGTACAGTTCTTCTGGAAGAGCATCATATGCAGGTTTGGCGTTCCCCGTGTCCTCGTAACGGACAACGGGACTCAGTTCACAGGCGCAGCATTCCGAGCTCTATGCGACGACTTGGCCATTCAGCAGCACTTCTCGTCCGTCTCCCACCCTCAGTCGAACGGACAGGCAGAAAATGCTAACCGACAGATCCTAGCAGGCATCAAGAAAAGGCTCGACAAAAGTTCCAAGGGTTTATGGGTCGACCAACTCCCCAACGTCTTATGGAACTACCGCACGAGCAAGCGGACCCCCACAGGCGAGTCTCCTTTCAACCTCACCTATGGGTCCGAGGTCGTGATACCTCTTGAGGTCGGAATACCTTCCCCTCGGCTCACAGCCTATGACGAAGCACAGAATGCCAGGGACCTCAGAGCAGACTTGGACTTGATAGACGAGCTGAGGGAAAGGGCGTCGATTCGGCAGCAGAGTTACCGAAGAAGAGTTGAACTAGCGTACAACAAAAGGGTCCGACCCGCCAACCTTAAGCGAGGAGATTTGGTCTTGAGGAAGCTAGCCATATCCTTCCCCAGTCAGAAGAGCAAGTTGGCTCCGAACTGGGAAGGGCCGTACAGGATCACAAAGGTAGTTCGGCCCGGAACATATCGCCTTGAAGACCTGGAGGACAGAGAGCTTCCGAGGACCTGGAATGCCGACCACCTCCTAAAATACCAAGAAAGCGCTCCGGCGCCACTCTAAGTATCATAGGATATCGAGCCATTCCAGTCCTCCGACTTGTAACCCATTTTCATAAAATTGTACTATGTAAAACGGTTCGCCGTAGATTATTAATAAAGAAAGCTCTCGCATGTTTTTTGGATTCATCTGTTTTCTCCCCTCCTGTCAACTGCTTTTTAAATACATGATTTCAATCAATGGTTCGGAGTCCACGTTCGGCTCGACCACACCCCCTCGGCTCGTCCCCGGACGAACCAGGGGTAGGTCGTTGTTCAGAACTGCTCCCACAACCGTTGAACTACATCGATGGTTCGGAGTCCAACACTCGGCTCGACTTTACCACCTCGGCTCGCCTCCGAGCGAGCCAGGGGTAGATCGCCGTTCGGAATTGCTCCCACAACCGTTGAACTACACCGATGGTTCGGAGTCCAACACTCGGCTCGACTTTACCTCCTCGGCTCGTCTCCGGACGAACCAGGGGTAGGTCGCCGTTCAGAATTGCTCCCACAACCGTTGAACTACACCAATGGTCCGGAACCCAACACTTGGCTCCCAGTCCCCCCAAACTCACTTCGGCCACATAATCCGAACTCTCCTAACTAATAGCCGAAGCCCGAAGACCCATGCCTTCGGTCGGCTACCGAGCAAGTGCCTTCCCGAGCTCGCAAATGGAGAAAAGTCACTTTCTCCTCAACTTTCGCGCATGATCTTGATCTGACGAATCAGATCTTGCCACCTGCGCTAAACGACAAGATAGCATTCTCTTGGGAACTGAGCCTGCCTCGAGATTCGTGCCCACGCTCAACGGCTCAGATCTTGCCAACTGCGCTAAACGACGAGATTGAGCTTTCTCGAGGACAGAGCCGTCTGGGAACTTGCGCCGTACCTTGTCAGAGTCACTAAACGACAAAATACCGCACATATGGTAGCCCGTTCGGCTCAACGCTCCCGCCGACGGAACACAGACCTCGGCACGGACAACACAATTATAAACGAGATAGAAGTGCAGAGCAATAAAAGATATTTTATTAAACAGCCAAGCTAAAATACAAAGCACGTCTTCTCATGGTTACAAAGCATGGGGAAACAAAATACACGACGCCGACCCACTACACTTAGCCTTCATATGGAAAAATCTTCACTAGACTGTTCGGCCGACTGTTCGTCCCCCTCGGTTGGTAGCTCCCCTGGATCGTTCCGGAGCTTCGCTACCACAGTCTGCAAATGTCGAATCTCCGAGAGCAAATCATCCCGCTCGGCTATAATCTTCGACTGGTTGTGCCGAATACACTTGACCCGAAGAGCATTGCTGAATGCAGTTTGCGAGTCCACGTCCCCTTCTGCAGGGTCCAGCTCGGCGATCCTATCCTCTAGACGCTGGATCTCGGCTTCCCTTAGGTCGAGGACGGACAAAAGGTGAGCCCGCTCACCCTCAGCCCGGCGTAACTCCAGCTCGACGCTCCGAGGACTCAGAGTCCCCGTCCCAGAAGAGGCTCCGGACTCAGAGTCATCATCCGAGCCGTACAGATCAGCATATGAATCGGATGCCTCGAGCTGAAAAAAGGGGAAAGCAAACAACAAGATTTCAATATACTTCCGAGGCACCACACTTGAAGAATTTTCCAATCATATTCAAACATAATGGTTCCATAATACAACAAGACCAAGCCTACGACAACGTTTTACAACAAATCAGAAGGGACACGAAGCGACACAGTCAGGTCCTCTTCGGAAGGGGAACGCTTCGGTTTAAGGAAACACGAGGACGACGAGGCCTGCCCTCCGAGCTCGATCCTAAACCAACGAAGCGCGACCCCCCTTCGCTGCTAGCTCTAACTGCGGTGCCGACCGAGGCCCCTGCTCGACGAGACGGCTGCGCTGCTCTGAGCGTCAGCTGGGCTCCGTCTGGTCACAGGCGAGCGTGTCGCGAGTTCGTAAAACGTAATCCCCCTCTCGCTCTCTTTACGAGTGCACGACGTGCTGCAGACGTTAGCCCTCTCCGGCGCAGGCTTGAGCGATGCGACCTCTTTCTCCAGTTCAATGATTCTGTTTCTCAAAGCGTCGTCCTTCGCCGTCTTCTTCGGATGAGAGGGTCTTGACGAGCCGGAGATGGTGGCGCCATCAGTCGCGAGCCGTCGGAAGTGGGTGACCTCGATCCCCCTGTCTATCGTGATCCTTCTGAGTCTATCGACTTCGGCCAATAGCCTCTTGTGCTCGGTCGATGCCTTCTCCAGCTCGGAGGTCAGTTTCTCTTCTGCCGCCGAGCGTTCCTTCTCCGCTAATTCCAAGTGTTGGACCTCGGCCAAAAGGTCGTCATTCTTCTGCTCGGCGGCAGTAAGCTCCCCACGGAGCCGCTCGATTTCCCCTTCTGGACGAGGAGCTTGGGGGTACTTCTGCAGTTGAAACAGCTCGCGACAGTACCTCCGCAGAGCTGCCCTCGTCTCCTCCAGCTGGCCGAGCAGGAGAAACCGCCTCTGTCGGCTGTCCAAAAGCTCGCGCTTCGTTTTGGCCAGCTCCTTCCGAAGGTAGACAACCTCCGTGATCGGACCGAACTTCACCTGAAAAGCGGAGATAAATCCGATGGGACAATACACGGAAACATCTATAGCTAGTTACGCACAAATCCGAGGCTCAACACTTGGACAAATTTTGGGCCAAACAAAATGTTTTCATTCAAAATCGAAGTGAAGGTTTTACACAAGCGGTGGCCAGTCCGCAATAAGGCTTACGAAAATAAACAAGACGACAAAAGACTAAAAAAGACAACCGAGTCAGGGGTCGACCTTTTTGTCGCTCGGGTCCGTCGACCCCCCGGCCTTGTCCTTGCCATCGCCCTCGCCTCCGCCTTCGCTCCAACTCTCCTCCTCGGAGTCGTCCTCCTCCTCGCCCTCGGCTTCGGTCTCCCCTGGGCCTTCGACAGGTTCCGTCTCCCCCTCGGGGCCGAGCAGACCCTCGGTGATCCCCTCCTCCCCTTCCACAGGGTCGTAGAAATGGTAGGAGGACGTGTCGAAGCCCGGGTTCTTGGCGGCTACGTGGAGCAGGGCTCGACCGTAGGCATCCTCCATGTTCTGGATCATATGCTGCGCGGCCTCCTCCTGCACGGCCTTCCTCACCTTCTTCACCTTCTCCAGGTGCTTGGCCTTGATCCTCTCCGCCCTCTTCCGAGCCTTCTCTACTTCCGACCGGGCGTTGGCCAACTCCTCCTTCAGCTCGGCCGCCTCCTCCTCCTTCGCCTCAAGTTTGGCCGCCACGTCCTTCGACAGCTGAGTGGCGTTGGCCAGCTGCTGCTCCAGCCCCTTCACTTCAGCAGCCCTCTTCGTCGAGAGAAGCTGCTCGGTATCAAGCCGCTGCGTAGCCTTGACGCGCTCCGCCCTCTCCCGCTCCCTCTCCTGCTCCTTGCTCGCGAACTCCTCCACCGGGAAATTAAAGTGGCAGAGGGTCTGAAAGAAAACAGCGGATTAAAATCCGAACCCAAAGACTTAGAAAAAATTCCAGGAAAGAAATTTCAATGAGGGAGAGCCCAGCCTACTTACCGACATAGTATTCCGAGCAATCTGCATCACGGCGTCCCCTGCTTGCCCGGCCTTCAGGGTCGCTCGGTCCTTGGGGGTCGGCAAGTGCTTCACCGCCTCCATGCAGATGTTGTCGTCGCCCAAGAAGCCGTCGATGTTCATCATCTGCCAGTCGGGGACGAAGATCTGCTTATGACGCTCGGTCAAGATCTTCTCCGCCTCAGCAGTGAGGGGCGGAACCTGGAGGGACAGCACCTCCGTCACGCCGAACGTACCGCTCGACGAACCAGGAGCATCCACCTTCGGGGTCGGAGTCGGCACCTCCGAAGTAGGGGGATCGAGAACGCTGATCTCCCCCTGCTCGAGGACCGCGACCTTCGGTCGGTCGGGAGTCTTCTCGACCGAAGGCTTCTTCGGGGCTCGACTGTCCTGAGGCGCTGCCGACGACCTCTTCTTCTTCTCCTGCTCTGACCTGCCCTTTGCCACCAGAGCTTTGTAGTCTAGCTTCATCGTCTCTGCATAAGCCGAACGAAAAAACTTAGAAAAATTTTCATGAACTTAAAGCGAAGGGCATAAATACCAGAAGCATACTAGGGTCGATCGGACTGAGACCCCCTCGGAACAGGTGCTCCTCAGTGATATCTTTCCAGCTTAGCGCTGGCAGGGCAAGGAGCTTCTTCTGGACCTCCACCTCCTCCTCACTCAGCGCCGCCTCTCTCTTGGTCTGCTTGGGCAGACCTTCCTTTGCCCAAACCGTCGGTATCACCCACGGCGTCAGGGCTCGGACGAAGAAGTACTTCTCCTTCCAATGTTTGATTGAGTCCGGATTCTCGATCAACTTCACGCCTGTCCGAGGAGAAAGGAAAAACCTCTGCTCGTCCCGCCTTGGCTGGCAAGGTCGGAAGAGACTCCGAAAGAGGAACATACTCGGCTTGGCGCCGACCTCTTGGCATCGGAGAACGAACGCCACGACGTGCCTCCATGTGTTCGGCATCAGCTGGGCGGGACTCAAACCGTACCAGACCAGGACTTCAACCACGAAAGGGTGGAGGGGAAAGCGGAGTCCGGCAATAAGGGAGTCAACCGGAAAGATGCATACGTTCGACGAGGACTTTGTGTTGGCTCGGAATCCCGGCCCAGGGAGGAGCAGTACATACTCAAGCGGGATCCGGAAACCCTCTCGGATCAGACGAAGATCGGTCTCGGTAAGAGTCGAGATCCTATGGTCCACCTCGGATAGCTCCCTAGGCTCGTTCTCCTCCACCAGCTTAGCCGTACCTTGGGTGACTCTCTCCAAGGTATCCTCGGCGTAGTCCCGGACGCCTCCCACGCTTGACAGGGCGATAGGCTGCCGACCGAATGCCCCCGCTCTCTTCGGTGTTTCCACTATCGTGACCACGGCTTTACCCTTTTGGGACTCCGCCACGACTTCCTCGGGTACCTCAGCCACTTCGCCCTCTTTGTCCGGACGAACGACGTCCTGCTCACTCGGCTCCGCAACTCCCTTCCCTTTATCCCCTCGGCCAACGGCTTGCTCCGAGGCGGGGGTCTCATCCGTAATCTTAACCATTTTTCCTAAAAGAGAAGGGAAAGAGACTGACCTTGAAGTGACAGGTGCGGTCGAAAAGTTTGCCGGAAACAAGGAACGCTACCGCGACAGCTAGCAACGCCACCAGAGAGCTAAAAACTTCGAAGCAAAGTAAAAACTGAAGAGAGAGAGTAAAAGTGAAAAATGAGACTTGGTCTAAGGGGGGGTGAAGATTTATAGTAAAAATGGAACGTCCCTTGGACTTCCAAACGAAAGTTTGCGACTTTTGGGCTGCTCTCGAAACGTCGCGAAGGCCCATCACCACTGTCTCCATCACCAAGTCAACTAGCTCGGCTCCAGGGGATCTGAATCCGAGCTACAAGCAATCCGAACTTGTCTGCAACAGGGTCCGGTCGGAATCCGAGAAAGTGCCTTTCCGAGCTCTTAAATGGGGAAAACTCACTTTCTCCTCAAGAATCGCGCCTGATCTCGATCAGACGGCCCAGATCTCACCGAGGACACTAAACGACAAGATAGTGTTTTCTGGAGAAATGTGCCCGTCTTGAGATGCGCGCCATCATCCAACGGCTCGGGTTGCACCACGTCGCCCGGACGATTGAATCCCTCGGACGCCCCACCTATGTCTAGAAGAACCAGGAAAAATTTTGATTCAAAGTCTTAAGGCACCGCCCTCGGCCCGCACCCCCCGAGGTCCCGCGTTCGGTCGATATTCGACCGACCCACGGGCCCCGGTCAAAAACAGATCGGCACTCCCCCCATCTCTAACTCCTCCGGGTTGACATCCATCAGAAGGCATCAGCCCGGAAGGAAGACAGAGATGGGAGGGGGCCCATCAACACTCAGAGATCAGGAGAAGCACACCATTCCGAGCTAGTTGTTTGCAACTGGAAGGCTCGGCCTGGCAGAGGGCTCTGGCAACCGCGCCTTCACAGTTACTAACAACGAGCTCAGATGGTCCGGAAAAAATCATGGCGGAGGAACGACCGCTCGTCCTTCCGAACAAGCTCACCCCTCGGATTCGGACATGGATGATCACCTCTCCCACCATGACCTCTGCCGACCATGACACCCGCTGTGGAGCAAACAGGGAAGGCAGAAGATCTTGGTGGAAGAACGACCACCCGTCCTTCTGAAGCAACTCATCCTTCGGATCCGGTCTACGGTCGTCACCATTACTGCCTCGTTCCCCCCTGCTCCTGACATCCACTTTGGGGCCGTCAGGAACAGAGGGAAAACCAGGCAGAAGAGCAACCACCCCTCCGGACCTCAAAAGAGAAGCTACCCAAGGCAGACACCTCCGAGGTCTGAAACTCTATGTTGATTGCGACTGAAATAACAAGGGGAATGGAGTACTTATAGCTTAACCTTCAAGAACCAGCCATTATGATCCTCGGAAGTCGAAATGCCGCACATTAATTGAAGGAGTTATCCCTAATGACCTGGGGAAGGTGGAACGCCGCACAAACCCCAAAGCACCATTAATGCCCTTGAGAGCAGGATCGTCTCGAGACAGAGTACGCCACATCGCTCGTCCCGCCGAGACCCCTTGCCTACGGTCGGATTCCGAGCAAGTCCCTTTCCGAGCTCGCTAAACGGAGAATAAAGTGTTCGAGACCCCCTGTCTACGGTCGGATTCCGAGCAAGTGCCTTTCCGAGCTCGCAAACGGAGAAAACACATTTCCTCCTCAACTTTCGCGCATGATCTCAATCAGACGGCCCAGATCTCGCCGAGAACACTAAACGACAAGATAGTGTTTTCTTGAGAAATGTGTCTGCCTAGAGATGCACGCCGTCATCCAACGGCTCAGATTGCGCCACGTCGCTTGGATCGCCGAACCCCCTATTCTCCGGTCGGCAGCCGAGCAAGTGTCATTCCGAGCTCGTAAATGGAGAAAAAAAGACACCGAGCTACTACGACCGTTGGATCTTTCAGAAATTCGCGCTCTTAATGATGAACGGTCCAGATCGAACGCCGAGGACACTAAACGACAAGATAACGTTTTCTTGGGAAACGTGCCGCCATCCGATGGCTCAGATTGCACCACGTCGCTCGGATAGCCGAACCCCCTGGTCTTCGGTCGGCAGCCGAGCAAGTGCCTTTCCGAGCTCGTAAACGGAGAGAAAAGCTGCCGAGCAATAACAACCGTCAGATCCTTCCGAAATTCGTGCTCGTCCGTGATCAACGGTTCAAATCGAGCCACGCCATTAATCGGTATTTAAATCGTTTTTTATCTATTTAAATCGTTTTATTTATTTAAAAATTGCGAAAAAATTGCTAAAAATTCGGAAAAATTAGCTAAAAATTCTGGAAAATAGTTGGAAATTCGGAGGCACATTTTCGAACCTTTGAACGAACAATTATTACCTAGAATCTACCGCTAAGACCCCCAAACGATTAGCAAACACATCGCAAAATTAAATAAGTACTTCGAAAGAATAGATAAAAGACCACCAGATACCCGATGCAGCTAAAGAACCGCACACGACGCCAAAAATTACCTCACTACCCCCTTCGAGATTCGAAATCCTCCACTCGGACACCGATACAACTCCACCAGCCACTAAAACGGTTAAACTACTCCTCAAAGTCTGATCACACTCAGTCTTTAGGAGTGGGGGGCTCGTGATATGGCTAAAAATGGGGTTAAATCGGAGCCGTCCAGATTGGGCACGAATCTTGATGCCCAGGGGTAAAAAGGTAATTTCACATACAAGCAGGATCCAAAGCAGGTACGGAATCTCCTCCAACAAGCCCGCGACCGGATCCACACCACTGTTGGGTTCAGGTCCCGACCCGAGGCGAACCCAAAACATCAAGGGGCAAATCAGGATCCCTGATTTAGCCAAATCAACCACCCTGATTTGCTCCCACTGGGAATCAGGGGCTAATTTCCCAAAACAGAATAGGAAGATTTTCCTCCTTACTGTTAAGCAGGAAATCAGGCCCCTAACCGTTCCAATGGCGACTATAAATATCACCCCTCTACCACCAAGACCAGGTTAATCACTCTTTCACCACTTAAGCTCTTTCTTAATCTTTTTCTGATTACTGACAAGAGCGTCGGAGGGTGCGTCGCCGGAATCAACCCCGGTGTCTCGCACTTCCTTGCAGGTCGCGGCGGGAGTAAGGAGGTTGAGTCAACTGTTCAGGTTTTTCTCGGACTCACAAATTCTATCTGTTTACCCCCACACCGAAATCAGCGGTAACAGTACTCTTATTAATCATTTTCATGCTTCGTTCATTCAATTCAATCTAGCATGCATTCCTAATTAGAAACATGGAAAATTTACCCACCTTGTATGGAGAGAAAAACACAATCAGCAACAAAAAATCCTTTGCAACACGAGTGCACCTCCTCCTAGACGCGCGCACACGAACCTCCAAGCACACACCCAAAACCGAAAGCTCCCTCCTTGAATAGCCGGCCTCTCCTTCTTCTTGGTATTGCAAGAACAAGTCCACACACACTCAATCTTTTAACTCACAAAAATACTACTAGATAATGCAACTTAGACTATAGGTTTGGAAAGATTAATAGGCACAAGGACAACTAGCCATGGGGGGGGGGGGAGGGGGGTATTTATACTAAAAATCAAGGGAAATAAATGGCTAGGATCAATTGGTTGGTTGTAGGATGGAGGGCTAGGATGAAAGTAGGAGTTGCAATAACTACCCACATCTAAGTAACCACCACACCATGATCACCACTCAAAATTTGAGTTTCCCTCCAAAGTTACAACCGGCCTACAAGAAAGAATGCATTTTGCACGTGTACGTGCAATGCACGTGCATGCCACTAGGCTCAAAAATTGTGCATTAAATTTTTGTATAAAAATAAAATAGTCTTTAAATTGTATTCTACATGACAAATTGTATAAAAATAGTCCATGGGCTTTAGTTTATGGGCCAAAATAGTTATTTTAAAATAAAATAAATGAATTACATTTTGGGCTTTTAAAAGAAAAAGGCTTTTCATCCAATTAAAATAAGGCTTTTGTATAAAATAATTAAAAGCACATATTAAAATATCTTTACTCATCTTGATGAAAATATTAACCAAAACATTGCACGTGCACACTACGTGCAAAATAAATAATTTTCCATTAAATGAAAAATCAGGGCATTACATGAATAAAATCAATCTCTTAGAATGTAGCACCGCCACTATACCGGTCTTATTTATTTAATTTCACATGACCCAACCTTGGTCTTCTCATTTCAGAACATCATTTCACAATTCTTTCTTTGCCTGTATAAGGTTTGGCTATACCCTAATTCTCAATTTCAACTCATAATTACAATGTCATGCTCATAAGATCTTTACATGATTAATCATAATTCATGTTTCAAAAGCATAGTATTTATGTATTCACATCTTTCACAATTCATCACAAACAATGATTCAATTTCACGTGCAATCCATATGCAAGGGTCAATTTCAATTAATAATCACTAATAATTTGTGTGTTCCACACATCCATTATTCACAAATCAAGTCTTGCTACTACTCATTTTTATAATTCCATTTAATCATACGAATTACAACTTTTCAAAATTCATCTTTTATAACCCAAAAATTTTCATTTATTTTCCTTTGTTTAAAAAAATTATTTAATCTAAAAAATGAGTCATTTCTTGCAAAACTCCAATTTCTTATTCACACTTCACCAAAAGTTGTATAAATACTTCCTAATAAGTTCCATTATTTTTTTTAGAATTTATCCCTTAATTTTCTGATTTTTATTCTAATTTAAAAGTCTATTTTCATTCCAAAAAAATCAAAAAAATATTTATTTTTTAAACTCCCAAACCCACCAAGATTCGAACCAGCGACCAGCGGTAAGGCAGACAGTGCACAAGACCAAAGCGCCACAGCCACTAGGCGATATAGGTAGGGATTAAAAACCCTATGTTCTATTCTCGGCGAATTTGGTTTTTAACCAAAAAATTAAAGAAACTGAGCGGCAGTATCGAACCCGAGACCTCCGCTACTATAGCGACCCAAACCCATTCCGACCAGTTGGTCTAGGTGAACATATCGATATGATAATAATAAAAATAGGTTTTGTTTCACTCTCTGTTCGAAACTAAATTTCAAAATTTTCAAAACGAAATTGTCTCTTCTTCTCCTCTTTTGAAAACAAAAATACCCAGAATAAACCCACATTTATTTTAACCATAACCAGTATATTTAAAGATATTTTTCCCTCTTTTAAAACATGTATTTTGCCTTAGATTGCATATTATGAACACTATTTCGACATTTGAAAACTATTACACGTTTGTTCATAAATGAAAATAGTTTCTCACACCAAAATTCACTACTATGATATTTTGACAGTATGGTATTTTAGAGCACAAAACCAACATTATAAGAGAGTAAAACTTCCATTTTACTAATTTATCTACACATGATATATTTAATTATGTGTATGCATAAAGACATTCTTTTTCATTTATTCAAATCTTTCACATGATAAATATCACAATAGGGAAATTCACCACATCTATTAACAAACATTTCGATCAATTAAATTTTAACGCACTATTCTACTTTCGCATGTTCAATCAATAAGCATGGTTCAATTTCTTACTAGCGAATTTCACATAATTGTAATTTAATATAATCAACATGCATTTTAATGGTCATAACAATGAGAAACATAAACTTTTACTCATATGCAATAACTCTAGTAATCAATCAACATATTTGCTAATTAACAATGTTCTTCTAATTAAACAAGCATGTATTTCATTTCAACTAGTAGCTTATAATAATAATTAAATTTCATTTTCTAGCATGCTTTCTAGTCTAGAAGTTATGAGAAACACCCACTTTTTGAAGAAAATCCAATTACGAAAAATCCCCTAGAGCCTCCTAGATTGCGAACGAGTGCCTTCTCTTCCTAGATTGCAATGCACGACTCCTCCTCCTTGCTCCTTGCCAAAACCGAGAGCTCCTATAGTGGGGTTTGAATAACCGGCCTCCAAGGGAAACACAACACACAACTCACACACTAATATGTATATATCGGGGGGGGGGGGGGGGGGGAGGGGGGGGGTATTTATACTATTTTTAGAGTAGATTGGAGGGCAAGGATTGGTTGGATAGTTGTAGAATGGAGGGCTAGGATAGGAGTAGAAGTTATAGTAACCACCCACACACAAATAAACTACCCATGCACACAACCCACTCTCCCAGGTCACCATACACCATCCGGCCACCAAAATAGTGTGCATTGCACACTACGTGCTTGGCACGTGCCACCTAGTACCCCTATGTAGAAGTTTGTACAATTTAATTAATCAAAATGTTCACTATTTGTCTCTACATGACAAGTGTGACCATTTAATTGATTTATTAAATTGGTGGGCTTCACAATTAGTGGGCTTAGGCTCGTGGGCCAAGACAACCAAAATAATAATCAATTAAAGTGGGCTAAAACAAATAAATAGTGTTTTAGGCTTTAGAAATAGGCTTTTAGAAAAATAAAGGAAAATAATTGTTTATACTAAAATGAGATCTTATATAAAATAAAATAAGCAATATACACATGAAGTTTGCACGTGCTCAACACGTGAAAAAATAATATTTTATTAAAAATGAAATTTTAGGATATTACAGGTTGGAACTTATGGCTGATTATGACATCAGTTTGCAATACCATCCTGAAAAAATAAACTTGGTGCCTGATACTTTGAGCAAGAGACCGGCAGTTATATTTCTTACTCAGCAGAGTGATCTCATTGAGTAGATGAGGAGGTTGGAGCTGGAGATAATTCAATCAGTTCTGAAAGTTTTACATGGTCATCAGTTATGGCCATTTTTCTTCTCTAAAATGAAGTATTTTGAGAAAAAAATTTTCAACTGAGAAGATTAAGTTGACTTAATGACCTTTCTAAAGAACCTAAGAACTTGGAATTTCATTGAGTATGTGATTAATTATGATTTTTTTCCAAACAACACAAGAGCCAAATTGAATAGTTACGCTCAATGTTTTGATTGAATATATGTTTCATCATACTAGGGCTTTAGAATGGACTTAGAATGATGTTTATCTAACACTTGAATCATGTTTGATCATGTTAGAGTTGTGCAAGTAACTTCTACTGTGCCTTAAAAGTAGAATGGCTACTGTCTTATCTTTGCTTGGTGCCCTTGCTTGTTAATTAAGTTCCTCAGCTTTCTTCTGGATAGAATAGCCATGAACTAGTTTTTAATTGATGCTTGGTGATGAACTTGTTGCTGGGAATAGCATTTAGTTTGCTAATTACTTAGGGTAGTGAGCCGTACCCTATGACCTATTAATACTACTGTAACTACCCTTTCCGCTATTTTCATTTTTCTCCTTTTTGTAATATTTTATTTTTAATTGAATAAAATACTCAATTTTGTGTTTCTTGATTATTTTAATTTAAATCTTGTTCATGAAAATTCTTCGTTCTTGTTGTTTGAGCTGTTCTTATTGATTCTATTTTCTTCTATTTATTGTAGGCATTTTTATTTGAATCCTATTGATTTGGATCTATCTCTTATTGAACCCTAAACCCAATTCCAATTGTTCTTGATCCAAATCTGCTATTATTGGACCCTAATTCACCAACTCATTACCCTAATGGTACCCTATATTTGATTGTTGCCTTATCCCGTTATTCTTGGTATTCATTTTCACTGTTTATAAGACAAGTCACTGTCCTCTTGAAATGTATCAAATTCAAATTTTGTTGAAATTCTTGCAAGTAGATCCCTTGTTTATCGTATTATACTTTGTTCATCTCTTCGTTGGGTCTATTGAGGGTTTACACGAGCTAACCACAATATTCTTGACATTGTGCCTTTTGACTCTAAAGATTGAATCTTTCATGCATTCATGTAGAATTGGTAATAGGGATATACATATAGTCATTGTAGAAATAATTGATAGGTTGCATGTTGATTGGTTAATTGTTGTTTGGATGTTGTTAGAGTTGTGTATGTGTGTATTTTTAATTTATTTATCATGATATTACACTTTTCATGTTGATTATATAACTTATTAACTAATGGAATTGATACCCATCATATTTAATTAATTTATTTCAAGAAAACTACACAAAACCTCTATATTGCTTGTTGGTCTGTATGTTGACTGCTGTTTTTGAACCAGTAAACGATGTTAAAATGAATTACTTTCTGAATAAGAATCGTAGCTTTATCTTTCTAGTTTTCAGAATACCTTGAATTTATAAATTTCGAGTTCTGTAGCAAAAGTTATGCCCGTTTTACTACAGCTGTGTTCTTAATTCCAGATTCCCAGATTTTTGTATTTGCAGATGCCCGTTTTACAATAAAAAGGCTGATCAAATTTTAAAATTTTGCTCTGCAATTTTTCAGAATGTTAGTAATCGTGTTTAGGAGTCCAGAAAATATTTTTAATGAATTTATTATGGATTTTTTGCTGATTCTAAAAATAAAATAACATGATGTCGAAATTCTGCCTGAACATGAAATCTGTAAAGAACAGTGTGATTGACCTATTTACTGATGTCGGATTCTGAACTTTAAATATGCGTTGGAACCGTGTGGAAGTCTAGTTTCTAGAACTTCTGACAGATTCACTTTTTGATATCTGAAATAGCAGAAAACTGTATTTTTGTACAGACTACTCTTGCTATCCAGAATTTTATATTCCCGATTTTAATTGCTAAATTATCCCTATAACATAGTATTGCATGAATTAATGTATACATGTTACATTGCATGACCCCAATGAGTTATTTTCATCATTCTAATTTTCCTATCCCATGTTTTGAACCTATTGTTTCCCTGTTGATACTATTGTTCACCGAAGTGTCCATTGATTGCATATTGTATTATTGCATTGTTAAATAATTAACAAGCCGGGGTTAACAGGTGATTTGAGTAGTGAACAAAGTAGAGATTGTACTTGGAGGAGGGGTCCGTGTTTCCCTAATTACCGTTTCGGCTATCTTTTTATCGTGTGATTGTGATTACGACGGTAACCCAATCTATCGTGTACCGTATCGTACACCGAAAGGTGAATAATGTTTACCGTTGCCAACTACATGATCTACGGAGTACACCACTTAAGTCTAAATGAAATTGATTGTATGCATCGAACCTGTGGTATGGAACATATGGGACACAGTAGTACGTGCATTAGTTAGGATTTAAAATGATTAATAGACATAAAGATTGACACATCACTAACATTGCATATTGTTCATCATTATTTCTATTGATATCGAATATTGGCTAAGTGTTACCGTTATTGATCATTGATTACTGTTACCGAATATTGCATCATTATTTATAGCCATTGTACCGATTACCATGGTATCGATTATTCTTATTGTCCCGTGTTATTGATTCTTATTGATCCATTGGTTCATTGTTATACTGTTATTCCATTGTTTCCTGCTTTCTTTACTTGCTTTCTATGACTTACTTTAAGGACAATTTTTCTTCTCTTTTTAGATAAGTGTACACAGGTAATGAAGGAGAATTGCCTGCTGGGATTGGAGAACAAAAATTCTAAAGACTTAATGCTTTTTAATTGCTTTTTGCTGTAATGAACTTATTGTATTGAGACTTGTTACTATTGTATTGAGATTTATTATTGTATTGGGTTT
The DNA here is from genome assembly GCA_017893485.1 of Hemerocallis citrina. Lineage (NCBI taxonomy): Eukaryota > Viridiplantae > Streptophyta > Magnoliopsida > Asparagales > Asphodelaceae > Hemerocallis > Hemerocallis citrina. The sequence goes on from CM030358.1 coordinate 289,083,406, forward strand.
ATGTCCCGGATTTTATTATTGTTCCAGATGTTGAATTATTATTGTAATTGGATATTTTTATTGCTTCATTCTAAGTATTATTGTTCATGAGATTATTATTATTGCCTGCATATTTGTTCTGTATTGATTATATTGTTGAGTTGTTCGGATAAACAACTTATGGGTGACGTTAATCATTCGCTAGGCCAATGTCATGTACTCGTATTTCGTATTTTTGGGAAGGGGGCGTGACAAATACATGATCATTTAGGTAGCTAGTAGCCCTTGTCACCTCTAGTGCCCTGGATGAAGAGTGTCTTCGTGCACCGGCAAATCGCTAACCAAGGAGGGATTGATCGCGGGGCGGAGACAGGGTCGAGTTCCAAACAAGTGGGTGATTGGAGATCGAAGGGGGTCGAATCACTAATGTGACGGGGCTGGTTTTCCTTAGAGCTTTGTGAGATTGGATAAAAGATTAGGTAATTAACTCGCTAGCAATCGTCAGGTATTTTTCACTAATCATCTCACTAGTAAATAATAAGATGCTTTAAATAAGACCACTGTATAAGTTCTAAGTTAGTATCGGTGAGTTAAAGGTGGAATCCTAAGATCAAACATGTCATTTATTTGTTAGGACAGACACTAGTCGGGTGGTTATACTTGCCTGTTAGAGGGACACGTGTGGTGTCTTTCCACTTGTCTGGGAGCATGATATGCGTAGTCTCATCTGTTAATTCTTGAAGTACTATGATAAGAATGGGAGGTGCTCCTGTCGGAAGTAGGGAATGAACCCTACCAATCCGTCAAGTTCTATGTTGTTTAATACGGACAAGAAGCTAGAGTAAGACCCCAAGTGAGTAAGACTCGATACATCTCGGTGAGCGGGGGTTACTGCGGGGCCACCTTATGTTCATAGCAACTTTTGAGTGATGTCCCGGTGCCGGGGAATAATGAAAACTTGGATACAACTATTAACTGCAGTGGCAAAATTAGACCGAAGCACTGTAACCTCATTAGTCACTAGTTAACTGTCAAGAACTGGTATGAGTACAAGAGTAGGATGTACAGCGAGGGATCAAACCATGTGATCTGGAGACTACGAACTCTTTAGAAAGTATGTACTATGGGATGCATACGTTTCATTAAATTTGTATTTGGGAAAGTATATAGTATGAGATGCATACATTTCCAAATAAATTGCATTAGAGCCAGTGCATTGGGTACATTTGGAATTATGCATTAGACTCTAGGGCATGGCATACATAACACTTGTGATTTGACTACACATTTTTCATTTGCATCAATTATTGATTGTTGAGTTTGAAAAGTCGTTGTTTTATTAGCATTTGGTCAGTTGCCTTCAACTGACGTGCCCATAGTTTGATTAGTTGCAAGACTACTGGATCATGGAAGCATGAGACTCGAGTTGCCGTGGAACGTCTAAGTGGAGATTGTATTTTATATAGTAAATTTTATTGATGTAAATCTTGATGTAAAATTTTATGTAAGAATATGTTGTACAATGTAACATTCTGGGAAGCAATAAAAGTTTTTAATTTTCTGTATTTTTCTGTGTTGTGGGACTATTTCAAGTAAAGATTCTGGATTATGTCTCGAGTTTGCTGGGTACAGAACTCGGGGCGTTACAACAACATTCAAAAAAACTGTCGGGCTAAATGTAAAATTTAAAATTAATAAAAGACAACATTTTCTTTAGAAATGCTGTTAAAGATCACTTTCAACTGCATTAATAATTAAATGCCTGAATAAATCCACTGTAGAAAGCCATTTATGTTATAGTGAAAAGTAGTAGTTAACTAAAGGTTCTACCTTTGTGGCAAGGAATAAACTATAAGTCCAGAACAACCTAAAGTGAGTGGGTATACTGAATGCAAAAATATGGGAGAGTATATCAAGTATGCAAAATGATATAATTTTTGGAGTAAAAAGGTGGTGAGAAGTATTCAAATGTGAAAAAGAAATGATTTTTATGATGAAAATATGCTAAGAAATATGCAAATGTAAGAAAGATCCAATCTTTATGCTAAGAATGCAAAGCTCAGCATGCAAACATACCAGATGCAATATATATGTGAAGGATGTGTGAGTGCAAGTGTAGACAGGAAAAATAGGATAACATGTGGAAAACCCCCCTGACCTATAAGGTCAACGCAACACCCCCCCCCCCCCCCCCCCCAAAAAAAAAAAAAAAAAAATCATATTTCAGTCAACTCAATAAACCCCTTGTAGTAATATTTGCAGTCAAGTATATGAAAAACAATAATTTTGGATGTGAAATAACCTAAGTACCCTATTTAAGTACATTGTAAAAAAAACACCTCCACCACCACATCCACCACCATCTCCACCCCGAGCTCCATCTCCATCATCTCCACCATCTGAATTTTTTTTGTAAATGGATTTGAATTAAAAACATCCACCATCTCCACCGACGTCGCTTCTCCACCCGCGCAGCCTCGTCCTCCACCACTGCCCCCTTTTCCACCCCACCCCTTCCCACCAATCATTCCTCCCCTACGCCTTACCTCCCAACTCCACTCCTTCCTCATTGAAAAAAGTCAAAATACAGTCCATAAAACCAGAAATCTAAATCTAAATCGTGATGAATGGAGTAGGAATGAGGAGGGAAGGTAGTAGGGCCGGGTTTTGGGTTAGATGGGTGGAACTGAAGAGGAGATGGATAATGAGGTGGTGGGCATTGTGATTGAGACTTAGGAGAGGATGAGGAAGGTTGGAGGTGATTGGGGTTGGGATTGAAGCCGCGAGAGAGGAGGAGGGAGGTTGGAGGTGGTCAGGGTTGGGATTGAAGCCGAAAGATAGGAGGAGGGTGGGGGTTTATGGCGAGAATGAGAATGGGAGGATAGGGGAAAGGAAGGAGGTGTTTGGATGAGGGATAAAGAGATTTGGATTTTTTTATATAAAAAAAATCTTTAAAAGGGTATTTTGGATATTTCACATTGAATTTTAGGGTTTTTGGGGATAGTTAACAGCAAATATTAGTACTGGGGGTTTATTGCGTTGACTGAAACATGAGGGGGGTTTATTGCGTTTACTGTATAGATCAGGGGGGTTTTCTGCAATTTACCTGGATAAATATGCAATCTAAAAATAATAAAGATGCAATCTTTAATTTAAAACCAACCCTAAAACTAGAGAGAAAGTATAAATTAAAGAGAGCAAGAAGGTACGCTAGATCTAATCTAAAAATATGCTAATGAACTAGGAGAGCAAGAAAGTACAAGAAAGCACGAGAGAAAGACTACCTCTAATTTACAACTAGAAAATTCCTAAAATTATACTGTCATTAAAACAAAATTAAAGAGAGCAAGAAAGTACAAGAAAGTACGAGAGAAAGACTACCTCTAACTTACACTAGAAAATTCCTAAAATTATACTATCATTAAAACAAAATAAAAATGCAAGTCGATAGCTCAATAAAAAGAAAATGTAGGATCTTTATGGGAAACGAACCACCTTTCTCATGCAAAATACTTAATACAATAAGAAAGAACAAGAAAAGAGTTGAAGAAGAACTTCCTTTGAAGAGAGGCCTCCTTGATCTCCAAGAACTTTTTACCCAAAAAAAGAAAAGAAAATAGAAGAATTAATATGGAGGAAGATGAAAGACAAATCTATTTAAAATAAGACAAAATATAGAGTGAAATGTTTATGGATTAGAAGATCTCGAACATTGTTCCATCTCAAGGGCCCTAAAAACCTATAGAAAAGATGAAAAATGAGAGATTTTTAGTGGCTAAACCTTACAGAAATCCTAGTTTTGCCTCCAAAAAAGTTTAACCCTAACCCTAGATTTTTCTTTCTTTTCTGGCTCTCTTAATATAATGGAAATGATGGGGGTATTTATGAAGGATTTTAGTATCTTGGGAGTGCATAGTTTGAGGAAAATATGTAGTCAGAAATTAGTCAAGATATGTCCAAACCCATGTAGGAAGCTGTCTAAAGCTACAGAGTGGGTGAGCTGGCTTAGAGCCTGGTCGGCGCTCGGTGCTGGCCGATGCAAGCTCTGAGCCAAAGGCGGTGCAACTTTGGTCAGGCAGCGACTGAGATGTTCTGACTGCTTTGGCATAGTTGTGTAGTCTTGCAAGGCCGAAAGTGAGTTCCGTTGTCTCTACATAAAAGAAGCGTGACATCAGACCCGATTTCGACATTTTTCAACTCAATAAGTGTTTGGGGGCATAACTCGCAGCTGGATTGTCAAAAAGAGAATCCAAGAGCACCATTGGATTCATGGTAATGAAACAATCAGTTTGCTATATAGTGTGTCATTTTCTGAGCTTGTTTTGGAAAAAGGTATTTCTAGCCCACCAAATTGTGCGATCAGATGGTCCAGAGTACTCTGAGAGTTTGGCGTATTTTTTTATGGCATTGGGATTGTTTTGGAAAATGAAGCATTTTGGCTTTTGGAAGACGATCAAACAGTCGAGATTGACTTTCAGGTACGGGTGTCTGATCCGGGTGGTTCTTGTCTTGTTGGCTTCATATGGAGATGAAGACTTCAAACACAAGAGAGATCGTAAATTTTAATAGTCGGATCGCAAAGGATTTTTGAAATGGGTCATTTGGGGCAATTTAGGCCACTGAATCCCTTTGTACTCTAGGTGTCTCCCCGTTGGCAAGGATATGACCAAAATCCCCATCATACAAATAGACTTTTATAATGAAAAGTGTCGTGCACCTAACTAAATGGGTGAAAATGCATATGAAGATGCAACATGTAAGTTGACCTGGGGATTTTGGCCCAAGGGATGCAAAATGGTCCCAGTGGTCGGAACAGATTAGAACCTGAGAATTTGCCATCATTGTGGCATTTTTGGCCCTTAAATATGGGTGTCAATAGATATGTCTCTCCTTAGTGAGTAGAGTTAGCAAGGTCAAAGTGTGCGAGTTTAAGGACAAAGGTGCCATCCCAGATTTTGGGAGTGATCGCCTTCGTGTGGACAAGCATAGAGAAGTGTACTTGTAGTAGATCATAGGAAAAAGAGTTTTGGCATTCCTTGTGTTCGTGGGTGGATCATAATAAGGGTGGTCCCTTTGTCGGCTGTATCAAAGCACGGCAGGTTAACTGATCGAACCCATAATGAATGGTTTTTGCAGTAAAGGTGAAGTACATTGCAAAATTTCTATTTTATTCTAGAGAGGCTGTAGCAATGAGATTCACTTTGGCGAGGTGTCTGAGCTATGTTAGAGAGGATGTGGAGAGCAAGTTCATTGCGAAGTGTCATTTCTAATCCTAAGAGTCTGTAGCAAATGAGACCCACATGTGCGAGGTACCAAATATGTACTGGAGAGGCTGTACCGAGAAAGTGGGTAAAAGAAGGTAACTCGTGCAATGGTGTCCGTTTTAACAACGGGGCCGCAAAAGAATGTAACTCGTGCAATGGTGTCTGTTTTAACAAAGAGGTCGCAACACACAAGGAAAAGAAGCCCATGCAATGATGTCCATTTTTTATGGAAAGGTTGCAAATACATGGGTGTTTAAAAAGGAGGGATTATGGTTCATTTTGTTTGACTGCAACTTCTGGATATAACTGTCTAGGGATATGGAGATAGAAGTTTGTATTTGGATAGTTTGTTGTTTGGGTTTTGGCTCGTTTGGGTATTTGCCTTATCACCTGCTCAACAATGCCCGTGTCAAATTGGTGTAACTACTGTTTCCGCTATTTTCATTTTTTTTCTCTTTTGTAATATTTTTATTTCAATTGAATAAAATACTCTATTTTTATTTCTTGATTATTTTAATTAAACTTGTTCAGAAATTCTTCGTTCTTCTTGGTTGAGCTATTCTTGTTGATCCTATTTTCTTTTATTTAATTGTGGATATTTTTATTGAACCCTATTGTTTTTAGATCCCGCTCTTATTGAACCCTAAAACCCAATTTCTATTGTTCTTGACCTAAAACCACTATTATTGGATCCTAAACCACTAACTCAACAATCTACTTGTATTCTATAAATACAACCCTAGTACAAACCCTAAAAATACAAAAATATAATGTGTAGCTGTCATTTCCTCTCTCATCTCTCCTCTTTCTCTCTCATCTCTCCTCTCTCAACCCATCAGCCAAACCCGTCGCCATAAGGTAGGTCACTTTCCCCTTGAATCGAACATCGTATCAAATTCAAGTTTTATTGAAATTGTTGCAAATAGATCCTATTCATTATCATATCGTTGTATTGATTACCTTTCGTTAGGTCTATTGAGGGTTTACACGAGCTAACCCCAATATTCTTGTTATCGTGCCACTTTTGACTCTAAAGATCGAATCTTTCATGCATCCATATAGTATTCATTATAGGGTTACACATATAATCATAACACAAATAATTATTGTAGAGATAATTGCTAGGTTGTATGTTTGATTGATTGATTGATGTTGAATGTCGTTAGAATTGTGTATGTGTGTATTTTTAATTGTATTTATCATGATATTACAACTTTCATGTTGAATACATAATTTATCGACTATATAATTGATACCCATCTTGTTTAATTAATTTATTTCATGAAAAATACCCAAAAACCTAGTATGTTACTAGCTGGCTGTATTTTGTCTGCTATTTTCGATCCAGTAAATGATCTTAAAATAAATAACTTTTATGAACAAGAGTTCTAGCCCTATGTTTCTAGTTTCCAGAACATCTTGAATTTCTGAATTTCAAGTTGTGTAGCAAAAGTTATGACCGTTTTACTACAACTGTGTTTTTATTTCCAGAATTTCAGATTCTTGTATGATTCATGTTTAATCAGTTAAAAGGTTGTTTTAATATTAAAATATTCCTCTAAAAATTTTCAGATTGTTACTTAACATGTTGAGGGTTATAATAAATAATTTTAATGAATTTATTATCGAGTTTCGCTGATTCTAAAAAATATAATAACATGATGTTGAATTTCTGCCTGAACATGAAATCTGTAAAGAATGATGTTTTTAACCTAGCTACTGCTGTCGGATTCTGAATTTTAAATATGCGTTGGAACCGTGTGGAAGTCTAGTTTCTGGAACTACTGACGGATTCAGTCTTCGAGTTCTGTAAAAGCGGAAAATTATATTTTAGTACAAACTACTCTTGCTGTCCAGAATTTTATTGTCACGCCCCGCTTTCCAATATGAGATACGGAATACGGATACGTGACTAAGTTCAGCGAATGGATTTCACCATTCATAATCTGTAAGGATCTTTTCAACATTTCACAGGAATAAACAAGAGATAACAAGGAGAAATTATCCACGCATGCATGAATAATTTAATATCACCAACATGATTTACTTGAAACAAAATTTAATAAATCTCAAATAAATAAGATCTGAACAAGTCATAAATTCTGGGTCAAACTTTCCATTACAAAATTCATGTAGCAATTACATTTATTCATGAATAACAGGAAAAATAATTATAGCAAGAACTCCAGCAACTAGAAAGTCAGATCACCTACTCCATCGGGCAGCTGATCACCAATATCTGCAATTTAACAAATTGCAAGAAAGGGAAAAAGAAACAAAACGCCCGTCAATGCAAGTTACGGGCCGCTTGTAGTGCACGAAATAAGTACAGGAAAAGAATAAACAACATATAGCAATAGCGGAAGCAAGTGCAGAATAAGTATGGAATACATGTGACAGAATGGCTAACAGAAAACAGTAACAGGATCAAGTGATGTGATGAGATAACGGGGTGCATGTGACATGTGATAGGTAACAGGTATCATGCAAGTAAGTAAACATGTAACAGGTGTCAAGTAGTATGTACAGGTAATCATGTAACAGGTAAGCATGTAACAGGTATTATGTCATGTCAAGTTTTGAATTTATTTCTATCTAGGTAGTACTTCATGCATCCCAAATTTTACCACATGGTTGCTACATTTAAACAAGTTGCGTTTAGATCTAGTGGTGGGTTTCTATAGGGCCGTGTACTCAAGCGTCATGTAACAGGTAACATGTAAACAGGTTCATGAATTGGGTAGTAAACAGGTACACGAACCAATGGGTTCATGCATCGACAGGTTCATGAATCAATAGGTAACAGGTACACGAACCAACAGGTTCATGCATCAAAGCATAAAGTACAACAGGTTCACGAATCCACAGATTCATGAAACAAACACAAAGTGCAACAGGTTCATGAATCAACATGAATCAAACATAAAATAGGAAACACGGGCCCCCTTCTGAGTACACATACCTATATTGTTCACTACTAAGGTCTTTCCCTTAACCCCGGCTTGATTACTTATTATTATTATCAAACAGGAATATACGTGCACCAAACAGGACAAGAATAACATGGCAAGGATAAGGGACAGGTTCAGGTCAGAACATAAACATGCACAGGTGATAGACAACACATAAAAGGGTAAGACAACGAAAATTCTAGTTCAGGACAGCAAGACAGTATTGCACCAAATCTGGGATTTCCATTGCCACAGACATGCAGATCTGGATCCGTCAGAAAATCTGGAAAATAGACTCTCGGCCGAATCCAGCAAATATATATAAGTCATATGTTATTTCACAAAAACAGGACTCAAAACAGAATTGTATCTAGAAAACATGTTCAGCCAGAAATCGCAAAGTTGTATTCATGAACAGGAAATTGACATAAAAATTTACTGATTAAATCCAAGAAAAATTTGGGGTATTTCCTAGTATGTTTAGTATCAGCAAATATAATTTCATAATATTCCAACATAGATAGTATAGTCAAATAAAATCAGAAAACAGCAAGATACAACAAATTTGTAAATCTGAAACTTTGAACACAATAGTACTAAAACAGCAATAGATTACAGAATATAAATCAAAATCCAGATCCGTCAAAAGGGTGATAAAATAGATACAGTAGGCTACATTTAATTCACAAAGTTATTATCAATAGTAGAATCAGGTTGAAAACTTGGTTATTTGCTGAACAGCATGCAAAACTTGAAATATTGTAGTTTGTTCACAATTATAGAATAGTTTATAAATATTATCAAATAAATTCACAAAATTTTGGGGTTAATCCCAGTCAAGTCTAGTTGTACTCAGTAAAATATTGGATCAAAATATTACCTTTAAAATCAGTATGAAAAATAAAAAACCATACATAATTCATTTAAAACTAAATCTGGAATTTTCTACACATCTGTAGTAAAATAGCAATAACTTGCAACTCACAAATCGAAACTAAGATCTGTCAGAAATTCTGGAAAGTAGACAGAATTCTCTATAATTCATATTCACAAATAACTTTCATATACTGACCTCAATAGGGTCTAAAATATTGAACAAAAATGGGGTAACAGCAAAACAGAAATCTTCTCATGTAGTAAATCAAATAGTTCATTTGCGACAAATCCAAATTAAAACAAAATACAAGGCATGGTATAATAGATGTCCAACAACATAGTATGGGTGTTTTACAAGTTGCCACAAGAGATTACTACTAACACATCAAGCATGCGAGATTCACACAACATATCATGGATCACGAACAACATACATACATGCATCAAGTCTAGATTATTTCTAAATTGTTTTCATGTCGTGTGTGTAACAAAAGATGACTACAGATGGATCAACAAGTAAAGACATGATCTAACAAGGGATTTCATGAGGATCAATCTAGAAACAAAGAGTAGCACTACAGGAGGTATTTAGTACTTGTATATACAACAAAATAATACAAGTTACTTGCCTTATAGTCGACGACAAAGACGATGCAAAGAGCGAGAATAACGGGAACGATTTCCCAGGAACGAACTCAATGACATCGAATGAAGAACGAATCACGAACCACAAACAAGCGATCACAACTTTCGAGATCACACACGCACACAGTAGCCAAGGTAGTCGAGTGTGCACGCGTCGAGAGAACGGTGGACAGTGGAGTCACTGTGCCCGCTGCTGGATGTCGACGGAGACAGCACAGGGAAAGCACTGCGGCTGCTGCATCGGGAGGAGCACAGGGCAGGGGAGGTCGCAGTCTGGTGTTGCTGTCGAGGTGGGGGTGTGGTGTCGCTGCTGATGTTGCTGCTAACTTCAGAAAAGGCAGGAAGGGAGTTGTCGGGCTGCTGTTGCAAACTGGCTGGCACTCGGGAGGAGGCAGCACAGCGGGGGGTTAGGGGAAGGTCGATCAGAGGGGTAGTCGCCGGCACGGCGACAGGGGGGCTGTTGCTGCTGTCTAGGCACCAGGGAGGAAGAGGGAAGGAAGGAGGGGATGGGAGCGGTGCTGGGGCTGTCGTCGCTGTAGTGGGTTGGCGTCGGGCTGCAGGGCGACAGGGGGTGCCGAGGGGTGGTCCGGAGACAAGACCGGGGCGCACACAGGGTAGAGGGAGAGTGATGGGTGGGAGAGATGATGAAAAGTAGGAAAGAAAAATATTGCAGTTGTAGGGTTAGAGGTGATAGGGTTAGGGTTTAGATATAAACATTAGGATATATATATAGGGGTTAAGAGGGTTATTGGGTAATGGGTATAGGGGTTTTGGATCCAATAAGAAGGGTTATAGGGTATTGGGTTTAAAAATCCAATAAGAAAATGGGTTGGGAGTTTTAGGAAAATAAATTAATAAATAGATCAACAATAATATAGTAGCACCATTAATCAATTTGTATGCATCAAATTAATACTCAAATACTACTATACACAATAGAATGTAGGACCTCACAAAAGATCAAGACTGTATTTGAATCGAACCAAAATATAATAAGGAGCAAAATAATATTACATTTTATTTAGTTAAATAAAATGGTATACATAAAATCCATACTCTAATAAAAATACAATATAGATTACGGTCTATAAGCTTCCGAAAGTTTTATAAATAATAAGGTTATTAACATATTAATAATAATCATAAACATAAACATAAACATAAACATAATAACAACAACAACAACAACAACAACAACAACAACAATAATAATAATAATAATAATAATAATAATAATAATAATAATAATAATAATAATAACAATTGTAGTAGTAGTAGTAGTAGTAACAACAACAATATGATTTAAATTACGACATAAATTTATTGGAAAATAGTCACAAATAAAATTATCGATTAGAATAGGCTTTAACATAAGATCCAATAATACATTTTAACAAAAGAATTTGATAGCGGAAAAAATAATTTACAAAAATTTTAAACACATAAAATACACAGAAAATACATATTTGCGGAAAGAGGGGTTACATTTATTTTCCAGTTTTTATTGAATTAATTATTCCTATATCATTGTATTGCATGAATCAAAGTGTGTATGTTGAATTTCATGATCCTAGTGTCCTATTGTCATCATTCTAATTTTCCTACTTCATTTTACTATCTTATTGTCCCTCTATTGTTACTATTGTTCACCCAACGTCTCATATTTGCATATTGTATATTGCATTGATTAAATAATTAACAAGCCGTGATTTAAGAGAATGACTTGAGTAGTGAATAATATAGTAACTGTGTCGTCCAGTGTTTATCGATTGATTGTGGAGCACTGACTACAACACCCCAATCTTTCGTGTATCGTATCAATGAATCGTATCAATGTATCGTATCAGTGAATCATCGTAATGTATCGTGCAACAATATTGTATCGTATCAGTGATTATCGTACCGACACATGATCTATAGAATTCACTACTTAGTCTAAACGAAATTGATTGTATGCATCGAACTTGTAGTATGAGATGCAGTAGTGCGTACAATAGTTAGGATTAAAATGATTAATAGACTTAAGAATTGACACAACTTCGATATTGCATATTGTACATCATTGTTCCTATTGATACCAAATATTGTTTAAGTGTTATTGATACCATTGAATATTGTTATCGATTATTGAATCATTGTTACACCAATTGCATCGATTATCATGATATTGATTATTGCTATTGTCCAATGTTATTGATTCCTATTTATCCATTGAATTTATTGTTATATTGTTATTCCATTGTTCCTTGCTTTCTCTACTTACTTTTCATAACTTGCTCTAAGGACAATTTTACTTCTCTTTTTAGATGGAGTGTTCACAGGTAATGAAGAAGAATTGCCTGCTAGGATTGGAGAACCAAGATTCTGAAGATTTAATGCTTTTTAATTGGTTATTGTTCTATTGAACTTTATGTATTTAGACTTATTATTATTTGTGATTGGATTTATTATTGTGTTGGGCTTATGTCCCGGATTTTATTATTTGTTTCCAGACGTTGGTTTATTGTATTTGGATATTTCATATTGCTTCATTCCAAGTATTATTGTTCATAAGATTATTATTATTGCATGCGCAATTGTTCTGTATTTATTATATTATTGAGTTTAAATAAATACTATACTAGCAGATTTTTTTTTGCTGTTCAGTAAAGAACTTGATTTTCGATCTATTTCTATTTGTTGTTTGAAAAATGTTTCTGAATATGAAAGTTAGCCTACTGTACCTATTTTATTAACATTTTGGTGGATTTGGATTTGGATTTATGGTTTGTGAGATATTGCTGTTTTCGTACTGTAGCGTTTGTGATTTCAGATTTACAAAACTGACGTGTCTTGTTATTTTCTGATTTTACTTGACTACTCTATTTTTATTGAAAAATTATGAAACTTTATATTCTGATGCTACACATATAAGGGAATACCCCATATTTTTCGTCGATTTAATTAAAGAGTTTTCATACTGTTTTCCTGACTCTGAATACAATCTTCTGATTTCTGACTGAACGTATTTTCTGGATTCAAACCTATTTTGAGACTTGATTTTGTGAAATACCATATGACTAAAATATGTTTGCTGGATTCGGAAGGAAGTCTATTTTCTAGACTCAATGGGAATTAAAGTTTTAGTACAGTACTGTCTTACTATCCTGAACTAGAGTTTTCGTTATTATATCTTGTTATGTATTGTCTATTACCTGTACATGTTTATCTTGCAACCTCAACCTGTTACTTGTTCATGCCATGTTATACTTGCCCTGTTTGTGACACATACATGTCTGTTTGATAATAATAATAAATAACCAAGCCGGGATTAAGAAAAAGATCGAGTAATAGACAATATAGGAGCCTGTACTCGGAAGGGAGACTCGTGTTTCCCGTATGACATGTTTACCGATCAAGTTAATTTCTGTTACCGATCATGTTTACCGATCAAGTTACCGACCAAGTTCTGTGATTCTGTGATACCCGAGTACATGACCTATAGAATTCCCTACGAAATATAAATGTAACTTGTTTGAATGTAGCTACCATGTGATAAAAACCGGGGCGCATGATGAAGTGCTACCTAGATAGTAATAATTATAAGACTTGACCATGACACTTGAACATGATACTTGATGCATGACTCTTGATACTTGTTTACATGATACTTGATACTTATTGCTTGTTTACATGATACTTGTTTACTTGACACTTGATACATGCTACTTACACATGTTTATCTTGCCATGCTAGTTGTTATATTTTGTTATCATGCCTATTCCATGCTATTTGTTTAGTTTTCCAATGTACTTGTATCCTGCACTACAAGCGGCCCGTAACTTGCATTGACGGGAGTGTGTTTTCTTTTTTCCTCTTCCTGCAATTTATTAAATTGCAGATTTTGTAGATCAGCTGCCATTTAGAATAGGCGAGATGATATACTAGATGTTGGAGTTTTGCTATCTTGATTTTCCTTCTATTATTATTTCTTGTTGCTTGTTTTGAACAATTGTATTTTGTACTTGAATTTATTTGTATTTGTACAATGTGGCCCAAGATATTTGACTTATTCAGATTTGGATTATTTGAGATTAATATATTTTGATTTCAAGTATTCTTGTTGGTTTTGACTCATATATGCATGCTTGGTTGATTCTTTTGCTTCCGACTCTGATTACTCTTATGAAATGTTGAAAAGATTCTTGAACAGCTTATAGATGATGAAAATCATTTGCTGTGCTTAGTCACGTATCCGTATTCCGTATTCTCTTTTGGGAAGCGGAGCGTGACAAGGTTTTTAGTGGTATCAGAGTACTAGGTTTGGCTAATGTATTAGTTGCCTAATATATTATACAAGTTTGGCTTGAACTGGGATCGGCTCAAAATTTCACCATCTATGCGTGCATGAATGAATTACAATCAACATTGATCTGAATACTAGTCTTATTCCTTTTATTTTGATCCCTTCTTAGTTAATCCCTTGATTCCTTGATTCTTCCGTCTTTTTCAATTGTCCTCATTTGTTGACCTCTTGTTGGGTATGAATTCATTCTTTCCATACCCATATTCTTTTGATTCCGGTGCTATCCATTCTTTTCTTTCTGCTTGGACTGTTAGTCGGCATCACTGGATGCTATTGGCAGAGTCTTCCCGATCAGAGTGGCGCAGCGAAAGCGTGGTGGGCCTATAACCCACAGGTCCCAGGATTCTCTTATTGTTTCTCCTTCCCTGCATTGTTTGCTTCTTTCCATCCCTTGCATTCATCTTCATCCATTGACTCATTGCTTGGTTCATCTCTTCCTTGTCCATCCATTCTTCGATTCCAGCTCTATCTATTTCTTCATCTCTTTGCTTTGTTATCTTGTAAGTCTTGTGTTGTTTCTTATTTATTTTTTATACTGGTTACTTTTTTCTTGCATTCCATTTTGCCTATCATGCACCCATTCATTCTTTTTTGGTTTGATTCTTCCCTGTTCATTCTTCCTTTGATTCCAGTTCTACCTGCTCCCTATCTTGCTTTGTTATCTTGTGTTGATTCTTCCTTTTGATACTGTTTATTCTCTTTCATGCATTCCTTTGACCTCATTGTATCCACTTCCTTTTTTTTTTCTGGTATTTCCACTGCTTTGTTCCTTTCCTTAATCCTCTATTTTGTTGCCCTTCCCCCTAGTTTGCTTTTGCCTTGTCCTATGTACGGCCTAAGCAAAATTCGATGACGAAATTTTTTTGTAAGGTGGGTAGGATTTGTAACCCCTGTTTCTCCAAAAATGTATTTTCTGTGTATTTTCGGTATTTCAAATTTTTGTGAATTAGTTTTCCACTTTTGAACTATTTTTGTTAAAATGTATTATTGGATCTTCTATTAAAATTTACTTTTGATTAATAATTTTAGCTGTAACTATTTTTCTATGATTTATATTGAAATACAATTCTTATTTTTGTTATTATTACTCTTATTATTATTATTACTGTTATTACTGTTATCATTATTAATAATTTTGACTGGTTATTGAAAATACATTTCTATGTGCTAATTGTATTTGTATCCATTTTAAATAAATTCTATTATTGTAATACAAAATTACGATTTATTATAAAAAATATTTTTATTTGTTATTTTATTGAATTTATATACCCATTTTTCCTTATTGGATTTTTTTAAAACACCTAAAACCCAATATAAACCTAACCCATTACCCTATTGGAGCTTGAACTCGTTTACCCATTTATTTCCTATCCCCTGTTTTCACCCGTTATACCAATTTCACCCAACCCGGTATACAAACCCTACCCGTTAGCCATAATATACCTATTCTGCTCAACCCTAATACATCCTACCCTACCTACATATTATGCCTGTTCACCTTCCTCTTCTCAACCCTATACAGCCGTCTTCAACCCATAAGCCTGTGCCTCCTAACCCATGCACCTGTTCATCTTCCTATATCCCCTGTCGTGCCTCGACCTTCCCCCTGGGCACTGACGACGCACCGCAAACCTGTGCCGCTCACCTGCTCCCGCTCCCCTCCTCTCCATTCCTCCTTCCTCCCATCTTCTCCCTTTGGCCTGCGCCAGCGTCGCCCTGCTCGGCCCTGGTTTCCTCTCCCCGTGCTGCCTCTGAGATACTAGATGTTGGAGTTTTGCTATCTTGATTTTCCTACTATTATTATTTCTTATTGCTTGTTTTGAATAATTGTATTTTGTACTTGGATTTATTTGTATTTGTGCAATGTGACCCAGGATATTTGACTTATTAAGATCTGATTTTTTTTTTTGAAGGAAAATATCTGAATTATTTGAGATTAATATATTTTGGTTTCCGGTATTCTTGTTGGTTTTGACTCAAAAATGCATGCTTGGTTGATTCTTTTGCTTCCGTCTTTGATTATTCTTGTGAAATGTTGAAAAGATTCTTGAACAGCTTATGGATGATGAAAATCATTCACTGGGCTTAGTCACGTACCCGTATTCCGTATTCTCTTTTAGGAAGCCGGGCATGACAAGGTTTTTAGTGGTATCAGAGCACCAGGTTTGGCTAATGTATTTGTTGCCTAATATATGAGACAAGTTTGGCTCGAACTGGGATCGGCTCAAAATTTCACCAGCCATGCATGCATGACTGAATTATAATCAACATTGATCTGAATACTAGTCTTATTCCTTTCATTTTGATCCCTTGATTCCTTGATTCTTCTGTCTTTTTCAATTGTCCTTATTTGTTGACCTCATGTTGGGTATGAATTCATTCTTTCCATACTCATATTCTTTTGATTCCGGCGCTATCCATTCTTTTCTTTCTACTTGGTCCGTCAGTCGGCATCGCTGGATGCTATTAGCAGAGTCTTCCCGATCAGAGTGGCGCAGCGGAAGCATGGTGGGCCCATAACCCACAGGTCCCAGGATTCTCTTGTTGTTTCTCCTTCCCTGCATTGTTTGCTTCTTTCCATCCCTTGCGTTCATCTTCATCCATTGACTCATTGCTTGGTTCATCTCTTCCTTGTCCATCCTTTCTTCGATTCCAGCTCTATCTATTTCTTCATCTCTTTGCTTTGTTATCTTGCAAGTCTTGTGTTGTTTGTTATTCATTTTTTATACTGGTTACTTTTTTCTTGCATTCCATTTTGCCATCATGCACCCATTCATTCTTTTTAGGTTTGATTCTTCCCTTGTTCATTCTTCCTTTGATTCCAGTTCTACCTGCTCCCTATCTTGCTTTGTTAACTTGTGTTGATTCTTCCTTTTGATACTGTTTATTCTCTTTCATGCATTCCTTTGACCTCATTGTATCCACTTCCCTTTTTTTCTGGTATTGCCACTGCTTTGTTCCTTTCCTTAATCCTCTGTTTTGTTGCCCTTCCCCCTAGTTTGCTTTTGCCTTGTCCTATGTACGGCCTAAGCAAAATTCGATGGCGAAATTTTTTTGTAAGGTGGGTAGGATTTGTAATCCCTGTTTCTCCAAAAATGTATTTTCTGTGTATTTTTGGTATTTCAAATTTTTGTAAATTAGTTTTCCACTTTTGAACTATTTTTGTTAAAATGTATTATTGGATCTTCTATTAAAATTTACTTTTGATCAATAATTTTAGCTGTAACTATTTTTCTATGATTTTATATTGAAATACAATTCTTATTTTTGTTATTATTACTCTTATTATTATTATTACTGTTATTATTGTTATTATTATTATTAATTTTGACTGGTTATTGAAAATCCATTTCTATGTGCTAATTGTATTTGTATCCATTTTAAATAAATTCTATTATCTATATAATAAATTATAAAGAAAGCTATCAAGTGGCTCTCATTCAATCTCCCCTAAAATCAATGGCCTAGATTGACTATCACAAAACATATTTTCCCGCTTAAAAATTCAAACCCCAAAATTAAAATTTTTCCCCCAAACTAAAAAACTCATTACTTTATTACTCTCTCTCTCTCTCTTCTCTCTTTACTTTTTCATATTTCTCTATTTCTCTCTCTCCCTCTCTCCCTCTCTCTCCCATTCTTTCTGTATTTACTTAGAAATTTAGATTTTAAGATTTCAGGTTTGTAAAATTTTTAGAATTTTTATGCTTTTTTTATTGCACATGTTATATTGAAAATAGCAAATATCTCTTCAACAGTTAAATTTCATCATTTTCCACACTTAAAGGTACAAGAAGTTGGATTTTACACCCTCATTTATAATTATTTTTCAACATATACTAATAGAAACATGGACTTTTATTTACAACTAATTATTATCATACTACTCAAACTTGAACTACATAATTGTTGTTTTACTTTTTACAGGGCTTTTCGTGTGTTGTATCATTCTGAAGACGTGTCGTAGGCACATGCCCACGGGCAAATCTAGTTGTAATACAAAATTACAATTTACTATAAAAAATATTTTTATTTGTTATTTTATTGAATTTATATACCCATTTTTCCTTATTGGATTTTTTTAAACACCCAAAACCCAATATAAGCCTAACCCGTAACCCTGTTGGAGCTTTAACCCGTTTAACCATTTATTTCCTATACCCTATTTTCACCCGTTACACCAATTTCACCCAACCCGGTATACAAACCCTACCCGTTAGCCATAATATACACATTCTACTCAACCCTAATACATCCTACCCTACCTATATATTATGCCTCTTCACCTTCCTCCTCTCAACCCTATACAGCCATCTTCAACCCATAAGCCTGTGCCTCCTAACCTATGCACCTGTTCATCTTCCTATATCCCCTATCGCGCCTCGGCCTTCCCCCTGGCCGCTGACACCGCACCGCAACCCTGTGCCGCTCACCTGCTCCTGCTTTCCTCCTCTCCATTCCTCTTTCCCCCCTTCGTCTCCCTCTGGCCTGTGCCAGCATCGCTCTGCTCTGCCTTGGTTTCCTCTCCCCATCCTTCCTCCCCAATGATAGCGCCCCGCAGCAACAACCAGCCCAACCGCACCCCTGATCACCTCCTGTTTCCCTAGCTCCGCCTGCAACCAGCTTTGTCCAGCAGCCGTCACCGTCCGCCAGTATTGCCATCCCTGTCGACACTCCGGCCAGTTCAGCCCCGCACTCAACCAGCTGCGGCACCAATGCTCGCCCTCTCTTGTGTGCGAGTGTGTTTGTGGGTTCGTCTCGTTATGTTCGTACGGTTGTGCGATCTTTGTTCGTTAATTCGTGGTTCATGTTCGGAGTTCGTTTTGTGTTCATGGGTTGTCTCCGTGTTTGGTTTCCTCGTGTTCTTGTTCGTGTTCTCTCATTCGTGGTATTGTGTTCGTGCCCGGGATCCGTTCCTATTATTCTTGTTCTTGATCTGTTTCCGTTGTCGTCTCTCAGGCAAGTAACTTGTATTCTTTTCTTTGTGTAATATAAGTACTAAATACCGCCTGTAGTAGTGTAGGTGGGTTCTAGAGACAATTTGTGTGTGAAACTCCCTTGTTGATATTGTCTCTGTTGTGATGATTGACTGTAGTTGCCTCACGACATATATGACATGAATTAACCTAGGGTTGACCACTCTTGATGTGTATGTTCATGCTATTTTGAGATATCTGTGTTGATGTGTTATGCGTGATATACTTGTCTAACACTTGCAAAATACCTTATACCATGTTGTTTAGACATCTAGTACACTATATTTCATGTTTGGTTATGATTTGGACAATTTCTGTATGATCTATGTCGGTTTGAGTATGAAGAACAAATCTGTATTTTTTGTTACCCTGATGTTGATCAGTATTTAGATCCTATTAAGGTCAGTATTTGAAAATATTTTGTGAATATGATTCGTAGAGAATTCGGTCTATTTTCCAAACCTTTTGACGGATCTCAGTTTCGATTTTTGGTTTGCAAATTATTCTATTTTACTACAGTGGTATCGAAAGATTCCCCGATTTTGCTTTCTATGAATTCTGAAGAGTAATCAATTTTTATTCTGGTATTAAAATTATTATTTTAATCTGAAATTTTGCTCAGTACTTCTAGACTTGATTGGGGTTTACCCAGAAATTTTGTGAATTTATTTGATGAGTTTTACAAACCGTTTTATGTTTCCAAACAAATACTATACTAGCAGATTTTTTTTTGCTGTTTAGTAAAGAACTTGATTTTCGACCTATTTCTACTTGCTTTTTGAAAAAAGTTTCTGAATATGAAAGTTAGCCTACTGTATCTATTTTATTAACATTTTGGCGGATTTGGATTTGGATTTATGGTTTGTGAGATATTGCTTTTTTCGTACTGTAGTGTTTGTGATTTCAGATTTACAAAACTATCGTGTCTTGTTATTTTCTGATTTTACTTGACTACTCTATTTTTATTGAAAAATTCTGAAACTTTATATTTTGATGCTACACATATAGGGTAATACCCTTGATTTTTCGTGGATTTAATTAAATAGTTTTCATGCTGTTTTCCTGACTTTGAATATAATCTTCTGATTTCTGACTAAACGTGCTTTCTGGATTCAAACCTGTTTTGTGACTTGATTTTGTGAAATACCATATGACTCATTATGTTTTCTGGATTTGGAAGGAAGTCTATTTTCCAGAATCTTCGACGGATCCAGATTTGTATTTTTGTAGCAACGAGAATCTCAATTTTAGTGTAGTACTGTCTTGCTGTCCTGAACTAGAATTTTCGTTGTTATATCGTGTTATGTGTTGTCTATCACCTGTACATGTTTATCTTGTAACCTGAACCTATTACTTGTTCATGGCATGTTATACTTGACCTGTTTGTGACACATACATGTCTGTTTGATAATAATAATAAATAACCAAGCCGGGGTAAGGGAAAGATCTAGTAGTGGACAATATAAGAGCCTGTAATCGGAAGGGGACTCGTGTTTCCCGTCTGACATGTTTACCGATCAAGTTAATTACTGTTACCGATCATGTTTACCGATCAAGTTACCGACCAAGTTCTGTGATTCTGTGATACCCGAGTACATGGCCTATAAAATCCCCTATGAAATCTAAACGTAACTTGTTTGAATGTAGCAACCATGTGATAAAAACTAGGGCGCATGAAGTGCTACCTAGATAGTAATAACTACAAGACTTGACCATGACACTTGAACATGATACTTGATACATGACACTTGATACTTGTTTACATGATACTTGATACTTGTTGCATGTTTACATGATACTTGTTTACTTGACACTTGATACATGCTACTGACACTTGTTTATCTTGACATGCTAGTTGTTATATTTTGTTATCATGCCTATTCCATGCTATTTGTTTAGTTTTCCCATGTACTTGTATCCTGCACTACAAGCGGCCCGTAACTTGCTTTGACGAGAGTTTGTTTTCTTTTTCCTCTTCCAGCAATTTGTTAAATTGCAGATTTTGGAGATCAACTGCCATTTGGAACAGGCGAGATGAGATACTAGATGCTAGAGTTTTCCTTTCTTGATTTTCCTGCTATTATTATTTCTTGTTGCTTGTTTTGAACAACTGTATTTTTGTACTTGGATTTATTTGTATTTGGGCAATGTGACCCAGTATATTTGACTTATTCAGATCTTGATTATTTGAGATTAATATATTTTGGTTTCAAGTATTCTTGTTGGTTTTGACTCGTATATGCATGCTTGGTTGATACTTTTGCTTCCGACTCTGATTATTCTTGTGAAATGTTGAAAAGATTCTTGAACAACATATGGATGATGAAGATCATTCGCTGTGCATAGTCACGTATCCGTATTCCGTATTCTTTTTTGGGAAGCGTGGTGTGACATATGATCATGATGATCATGACGATCAACCCAAGATGGTCAAACCAAACAAAGCATGGGGAAAAGTGGCTCTGCGACTGTTGGCGACTGACTAGAGGCGGGGTGAGACGACAGGGAGGCAGGGAGGGCGGCGCTGTAGGTGGCTGCAGGCGAGGAGGTGGGAGGAAGCTGCGCACAGGGGCTGGCACCGGGGGTGCTGCTCGCTGGCTGTCTGCAGTCGAAAGGGGAACAACACAGGGTGTGGCGCACAATGGAGGGGGTAACCGCACACAGGGTGGACGGCGGCAGGACCACCGCGACGGCAGGACCACCGCGACGGCAGCAACGATTGCTACTTGCTGTCGGGGGTCGCGAGTAAGGAGAAGGAGCGACGCTGAAGGAGGGTGCGCCAGACTGCTGAGGTCGCGAGCGACAGGAGGAAGGGACGAGGTAGGGGATAAGAGGATTGGGAGATAGGCTTGGGAGGCGACTAGGGTTAGCAATATGGGGTAGGGGATGACAGGGTAGTTATATAGGGTGGTGGGTATTCGGGTAGGGTTAAATGGGTTAGGTGTGAAATAGGGTAGGGTAATGTAATCGGGTATGGGTATTAGGTTGCAACCGAGTATGGGATTCAAAAATAGAATTTAATTGGGTTATAAAAATCCAATAAGAAAATTAAATAATGAAATACTAAATTAGTCAACACATAAAAGAATAATAATAATAATAATAATAATAATAATAATAATAATAATAATAATAATAATAATAAGAATAAAAATAACCGAAATAATAATAATAATAATAACAATAGTAACATAAATAATAGGATTTGAATTACTACATAAATTCATCGGAAAATAGCCACAAATGAAATCATCGATTACAAATAGACTTTAACGGAAGATCCAAGAACACATATAAAAAAAAAGAATTTGAAAGGGGAAAAATAATTTACAAAAATTTAAAATACCAAAAATACACAGAAAATACAGATTTGGGAAAACAGGGGTTACAACTGCTTTCACTACTTGCTGTCCATGACTTGCTCTAAGGACAAGTTTTCTTCTCTTTTTAGATGAAGTGTTCACAGGTAATGATGGAGAATTGCCTACTGGAATTGGAGAACAAACATTCTGAAGATTCTACTGCTTTCTAGTTGCTCATTATTTTATTGAACTATTGTATTGAGACTTATTACTATTGTGTTTGGGATATATTATTGTATTGGACATATGTACCGGATTTTATTATTGTTCTAGATGTTGGATTGTTATTGTATTTGGATATTTCATCTTTGTTTCATTTCAAGTATTATTGTTCATGAGATTATTATTATTGCCTGCGCAATTGTTCTGTATTGATTATATTGTTGAGTTGATCGATTAAACAACTTATGGGTGACATTAGTCATTCACTGGGCCAATGTCATGTGCTCGTATTCCGTATTTTTGAGAAGCGGGGCGTGACATGCAGTGGCGACGTGGATGACTCCAGCCCTACGGTCCCTTTCTTCTCGATGGAGAGAAATGTCGGTGACAGACGAGGAAAGACAATCTAGATACCGCACCTTCCTGGCAACTCGGCCGCATTGAGGGAGCTCTATGGGGATGAGGTGCTTAGTCGTGTGACACTCCCAGTGGGTGCTAACCTCCTTGTACGTGTTCCCCTACTCCAGTGTGTAAGTGCACACTCTCAATGCCTAGATGAAGGTCCTAAAGCCTGGCATCTCAGAGTTTAGAGTGTGCATGCACACACACCTTTGAGGGCATTGCGCCAAAGAGGATGCATTTGGACATTGGGTGAGTTGGGAGCAGGATTATGCCTGACTTTGCAGAACATATATGCATTTTTTTAATTTGTGAGAGACTCAGCTTGGCTTGGAACAAGGTGCCTGGCTCTATAGTTGGTATCTTAATGGGTTCTCGAATGATGGTCCCAAAGATGAAATGTCATTCCAGCCACTGGCTAAGGAGATGGAGAAGCCCATATAAGTACTTCCCTCTGGCGGTAGTGTCCATGCCTTGATAGAGGTAGGCGAGAAAAATAGGGGACATAGGGCCGCCATCTTGAAAGAAGTGCTCCTCAATGAGGACGAGAAGGGCCTTGCCGATGAGCCCATGATCAAAGGGGGAAAGGAACAGTCCTGCCATTATGATGGTGAGGCCAAATTTGGCTTTCGTTTGCTCTGTGGTGGACCGGTGGTGGGACTTATCAAGGATGAGAGGCCATAATTATTGGAAGTTTAGGTAGCCTTGGTGAGAGACTTGGTCGACCCTGTCCGAATTGGTGGTGAAGCGACAGAGAAATGTGTCGAATTCTGGTAGCGTCGTTTCATTGGCGGGACAGAAAGTGGTCGACTCGCCGACTCCATAGGCCAACTCAACCTCCTGCAGCAAGATGGTTATCTCAGATGCGGGGAAGATGAACATGTGAGTATGAGGGTTCCACCTTTCAAGCACTACCCCTTTGAGTGTCCATGAGACATGGCGATCATAGTGGTCGGGTGAGAGTCGAAGACTGGAGTCGATAAGGAAATCTAAGTGCTCTGCGAATATCTCCTTGGTGAATCCTAATAGACAATGCACAATGAGATTGCCTTCCTGTGGGAATTCGCGGATGGTCCTCCCTTCACAAATGTCGTTGGCAATGTGGGCAGGTTGGAAAGCAGTGATTTAGTTGACATCAACGTCGAGGAGCGAGCAATTTTGACTACGTCTTAGGAGCTGATTGTAAGTGACCATCTTGTGTAATGGATTGTAGAGTGGGATGATGAAAATGAGAGTTACCATCCCTTATTTATAGATTTAACCGAGGGAAAAAATGATAATTCTTGGGTAATGGATTAGGAAAAAGAGACCAGCCACCAGGAGGTGTTGGCTGGTGCTGGCAAGTGATGGCTGGTGCTAGCAAGTGATGACCGGTGCTGGCAAGTGATGGCCGGTGTCGACAGTTGTTGGCAAGTGTTGGCCAGCATTGGATGGCGCTGACTAGTGCAGATTGGTTCTGTAGGTGGATGGTCATGGCCAGTCGTAGTCGGGTGAGGGGCATCCTTCTGTTCATCTGAGTTCTATAAATAGGAGATGGATAGTCTCCTTTCCCCTCATCTCATTATCTTTATTCTTTATTCATGTATTGGTTTGTGAAGCATTGTCCTTGTTCCCCTTTCATTAGGAAAGTTCTTGTTTCTTTAGCTTCCTTGATGATCTTTTGTGTTAGCAAGCCAATGTTGAGATCCCTCTGATAGGGGTGCTGAAGGACTATGCTCGATACCTCTTTAAGAAGGTACACTTCCCCTCTTTTGTTCGCTTCTCCTCTATTGACTGGAATGTGAACGATTGTGTTCTTACCAGTCCCCATATTTCCAGATAACGAAGACCTAATGAAAGGGGTCTACCGCACTGTCATATCCCCTCTATAGGCAATAGATGGGTCTTCCCAGTCTCCTGAGGTGCCCAAGACCTAGGGAATAAGGAGCACTAGGACGAGTAGCGCATAGCCCCGGTCTTCTCTTAGTTTGTTATAGTTGTTTTGATTTTGCTCTCTGTATGAAGGACTGCGGGTCTTCGACCGAAGTCCCCCAGTCACTTTTGATTTCAATATAATCATGAATGTTTGTTTTCGTTTATTATGCTGTACTAAGTACACATTTTTTTGCACTAACTTATTAAATTCATCGGTAATCTCGGGGGAGTACCCTTCTCTAATAATTCTCACGAACGGAGTGTGAGGATACTTATCAAGATTCGGGGAGACCAAGGTTTACACCCTTAATTATATGGTGAAGGCTTCCTATCAAGTTTATTAATCGCGTGGGGGACCTTAGAGGTAAGGGTTTTCCTTGGAAGAGTTTCCTGTGAAGTCTTCAAGTTGTGACGGGACTTAGAGAAAGGAGAATTTTTCAAATGGGATTATGTTGAGCCCGCCAATCGCGTGGGGCATAATGAGTAGAATACTCCATAAAGAGAGACCCGATATGAATATTTTGTTATAGGCTCAAACCCTTATGAGTAGGTATGTGACTTCCCAGTTTTTTTGGAAAAATCGTCATCGCCTAAAGAAGCCTCATTTATGTCTGAGGAAGTTCGGGCGAAAGCCTGACTATCACATGGGTGTGTGATTCTGTCCTAGACATAAACGAGGAGGTAGAAGGATTTTTTCCAAGAATTATAGCTTCATGACGGGATAAAGGATAGCTTTTTCATGCCCACCTATTATAGAGAAGGGACCTAACGAATTTATCACATGAATTATCGTTGAAGACAAATGCTGCACGAGTATCAAAACTAACACTCAACTCTTCCATGCAATGGTGGTAATCCATAAAACATGCTCCCCGGGGTCCAACATCGGTGGGGGAAAAGAACTTTAGAAAAGTTTGGGGTTAGACGAATTGGTTGAGTTTAAGCGAGTGAGGATGAAGTCCTTAGCTGAGGTTAACATAGCCGTCTACTTCGCCCACCGAGGTGTGTGAAGGAGGAAACGTTGTGCTCTTAGAACCGACTTGGTGGTCGGACTCCCGATCTCGGAGGGCATCCCGCTTGCGGTTGTAAGCACACCACTCAATACCTTCATTTGAGGCTTAAGGTTCGATCATCATCGTTACCTGCAAGGATCTTAGGTTCACTCCCAGCCTAAGGGGGACTGGAGACTGTAAACACAGCACGGTCTGCATTTTAGGTTACCAGGCCCAAAGGGTGCCTTGGGTGCATAGGACATAAGACCGTGAATTTTGAAAGTTATTATTCATGTCATGGGGCGTCGAACTAAGATCTTATCCTTTTGGCCATGCGAAGTGCAATGCCCAAAGGTATTAGAATCATCCTCATCGCTTACCAAGTGGAAAGTGGTAGATGAGAACTATAGAAAGTAGAAGAAGCTCTGGGTTTAGCTTCTGGTGGGAGATCATGAGTATGATCGTGCCTTCCTGGCTAGCCTAGAGGGACTAAAAAGAATATAATAGTAGGAAAAGGGGACCCTGTTTAGGCCTCAAGAATCCCTTAGTCAAAGGACTAAAGACTCTACCAAGGGTGTAACCCCTGTCTTTCATTTTCTGTATTTTTAGATGTATTTTTCTTTTTGTGTATTTATTCTCATTGTATCTCTTTTTGGACCGTGTATTGGATCTTCATTTTCTATATATCCATTTATTTGAGTTTCTTGATTCTGTTGTCTTCTATTGTTTCGTCTCTGATTGTTCGAGCTATTATTTTGAGCCCTATTCTATGATTGTTCATGTCCTATTTTATTTTGTTCTTTTTGTTCCCACTTTATTAGTTTGGATCTATTTATACTCAAATCATATTCAAAATTCCTATTGGATCTTGGATACCCTATAAGCCAACTAAACCCATAACCAATATTTCCCTCAACCCATTACCCATCAACTCCAAACCCTAATATTATCCCCCTATGTATATTACCCTTCTGATTAACCCTATTCACCAAAACCCTATCAGCCACAACCCTACCTCCTCCTCTCGATCCAGCCCTAGCACCTCCCGACCTCCGGCCTCCGTAGCGACCACTATGTGCTCCTCTCCCGAAGCCCATCCCGGTCTCTCTACCCTGCTCTCTTCCTCTCTCCTTTGTACCCTCATCCCTGTGTCGCGCCGCCCTAGTAGCCGACGACAGCCCCCTGCCTCCTTTCTCCTCTCCCGAAGCCAGCGATGCCAGCAGCAGCACTCACAGCCAGAGCATCCCTCCGGGCTTTCGAACTTGCTCCCAGTGTTGCGCCTCCTCCCGAGTGCCGCACGACAGCACCAGCAGCCGCGCTGCTCGTAGCCCCCCTGTCCGCCGTCGGCAGTGCCCCCTGCTTTGCTACCCCCGACGCCGACCAGCAGCCACAGCGTGCTCCCCTCCCAGCGCTGTGCTGCCCTCCGCTGCCCTCTCTGGTGTGCATGTGTTGGATCTCATTGTGATCATGTGTTCATTGTTGGTTCATGGTTCGTCGTTCATTGAGTTCGTGCCTGAGAATCCGTTATCGTTATTCTTGCTCTTTGCATCGTTACCATCGTCGACTATAAGGCATGTAACTTGTATAATTTTCTGTTGCATATACAAGTACTAAATACCGTCAGTAGTGTAGTTGTTTTCTAAAGAAAATTCTGGTGCAAAACTCCTGTTATATCTTGTCTCTATGTGTTGACCCGCCCGTAGTTGTCACATTACACACACGACATGAATTTTAACTTAGATCTAATTAATCCCTATTGCATATGTGTATGTTGGTCGTGAACCCTAATATGATGTGAGAATCTTGCATGCTTGACGTGTTACTAGTAGTATATCCTGTTGTTGATCTGTTAAACACCCTATACCATGTTGCTTGGACATCTTGTATACCCTATTTTACACTTCGTTATGATTTGGATGTATTTCATATGATCTAGTTGATTTTATAGATAAAGAATATTTCTGTATTTGTTGTTATCCCGTTTTTGTTCAGTACTTTAGACCCTATTAAGGTCAGTATATGAAAATTATTTGTGAATATAATTGATAGAGAATTCTTTCTACTTTCCAGATTTTCTGATAGATCTCAGTTTCGATTTATAAGTGGTAAGTTATGGCTATTTAACTATAGATGTGTAGAAAATTCCAGATCCAGTTTTATATGACTTCTGTATGGTAATTTATTTTTATACTGAGGTTAAAGAATATTTTGATCCAATATTTTGCTGAATAGAAGTAGACTTGATTGGGATTTACCCCTAATTTTTGTGGAATTAATTGACAACTTTTATAAACTAATCTATACTTGCAAACAACTACTATACTTGCAGAATTTTCGTGCTGTTCTGTGAAGAAACATAATTTTGACCTGATTCTATTTGCTGTTTATAAAAACTTTGTGAATATGAAATGTATCCAAATGTATCTATTTTATCACCATTTTGACAGATCTGGATTTTGACTTATATTTTGTAATCTATTGCAGTTTTAGTACTGCTCTGTGTGTGATTTCAGATTTACAAACTTTTTGTATCTTGCTGCTTTCTGATTTTACTTGAATATTCTATCTATATTGGAAAATTATAAAACTTTATTTTCTATTACTAACCATATTAGGGAATACCCCAGATTTTTCGTGGATTTAATCAGTAAGTTGTTATGCTGTTTTTCTGTCTATGAATACAAATTTCTGATTTCTGGCTGAACATGTTTTCTGGATACAATCCTATTTTGAGGCTTATTTTTGTGAAATACCATATGACCTACATATATTTTCTGAATTCGGCTGAGAGTCTATTTTCTAGATTTTCTGACGGATCCAGATTTACATATTTTTGACAACGGGAATCCCAGAATTGGTGCAGTACTGTCTTGCTGTCCTGAACTAGAATTCTCGTTGTCCTACCCTTTTATGAGTTATCTTTCACCTATGCATGTTTATCTTCCAACCTAAACCTGTTGCTTGTTCATGCCATATTATTCTTGCGCTGTGTTATGCCCATACTTGCCTGTTTAATAATAATAACAAGTAATCAAGCCAGGGTTAAGGGAAAGACCTTAGTAGTGGACAATATATGTATGTGTACTCAGAAGGGGCCCCGTGTTTCCCATTTTTATGTTTGATTCATGTGGAAACATGAACCTATTGCACTTTACATTTTATTCATGAATCTTTGGATTCGTGAACCTATTGTACTTTATGCTTGGATGCATGGACCTGTTGGTTCGTGTACCTGTTGATTCATGAACCTGTTGATGCATGAATCGGTTGATTCGTGTACCTGTTTGATTCATGAACCTGTTCCTGTAACCTGCTACATGACGCCTGAGTACACTGCCCTATAGAAACCCACCATTAGGCCTAAACGCAATTTGCATGTAAGTGGCAACCATGTGGTAAAAACTTGGGAAGCATGAAGTGTTACCTAATTCGAATTAAATACAAGACTTGACATAACAAGACACCTGTTACATGCTTACTTGTACATGCTACCTGTATACCTGATTACTTGCTTACCTGCTTGCATGACACTTGATACATGATTACCTGTACATGTTACTTGACACCTGTTACATGTTTACTTGCTTGCATGATACCTGTTACCTGTTACATGTCACATACACATGTTATTTCACCACATAACTTGATTCTGTTTATGATTCATGCTAGTTGCTCTATTTTGTTGACATGTCTATTCCATGCTATGTTTGCTTTCGCTGTTTCTCTATATTTGTTTATTTTTAGTACTTGTGCCTGCACTACAAGCAGCCCGTAACTTAAATTGACGGGAGTTTTGTTTTCTTTTTTCTCTTTCTATAATTTATTAAATTGCAGATTTTGGTGATCAGCTGCCCCATGGAGTGGTGATCTGAGATTCTAGTCCTGGAGTTCTTGCTACTATTATTATTATTATTTCCTATTGCTTATTTTGAATAAATGTATCTGTTACTTGCATCTTTGTATTGAGCAATGTGACCCAGAATTATTGACTTATTCCAGATATGGTTTATTTGAGATTTATTAAATTTTTTTCAAGTGAATTCCTATTGGTATATCGATTCATTTATGCATGTGTGGTTGATTTCTCTTTGTTTGCCTCCTGTTATTCTTGTGAAATGTTGTAAAGATCCTGACAGCTTATGGATGATGAAAATCAATCGCTGGACTAATTCATGTATCCGTATTCCGTATTCCTTTTTGGAAAGTGGGGCGTGACAAAGGGTTTTATTGGTGTTCCATCCTAGGCCAAAGCAGGGTTATTGCCCCAAAACTTCTCATGAACCCGAGGTTTAGAGTCTGTTATCCATCCTCATTGTTTTGGGAAACGATCCATATGCAAAATGTACAAATAATGAGAATGCATTTTTTTGTAGGGAGGAAATGTACATCGACATATGGACGTAGCGATAAGGAATTTAAAGCAAAAAACACCTCTGACAGCCTGAATCACTTGAGGGGCAACTTCTCGTCCTATCCTGCTGGCGATGTGGACAAGAAGCTCCTCTGCATGCATAGAGGGTTCTTCGAAGCTTCCTTTCGGAAAAACATCCCAAGATACATGCCCTTAACGTGGAGACGGACTTTGAAGGTGTCGTGTTTGGAACTATTCTATTTTTTGAAGACGAGAAAGGGAACTACAAGAAAGGACCAAAAGACCATTCGAGATACAAGTGATTCTAGATCTTTTGTCCCTTAACAGATGGTACCGCAATTGGGAGGGTGATGTAGTTGTTAGGGGCCAATATTACTCCTCCCACGAGAACCGTAAGGACTTTTAACTAGAGAAGAGCACTCCCTTCGTAGGGGTTCAAGATAAAAGATGTATCCTAATGCAACCGCCCCCTAACAATGTCGGAGATCAGCCGCATAGGTCAGACTCTTCACAGGTATTCTGTACAAATATACAAGGAAGGAAATATGTACATAAATCTTTGAGAAGCGTGCAGCCTTTGAGGCCACATTCGAGGGTTC
Organism: Hemerocallis citrina; assembly: GCA_017893485.1. Classification (NCBI taxonomy): domain Eukaryota; kingdom Viridiplantae; phylum Streptophyta; class Magnoliopsida; order Asparagales; family Asphodelaceae; genus Hemerocallis; species Hemerocallis citrina. Next base: position 289,114,245 of record CM030358.1, read on the forward strand.
TAGTAACACCGGGAAGGAGGAGGGTTCTAATAAATCCAAACACAATGATAATAAGTTTCAATACAGTAATTCTAATGAAATAACAATCAACTAGAAAGCAATAGATCTTTAGAAAGCTTGTTCTCCAATTCCTGCAGGTAATTCTCCTTGATCACCTGTGAACACTTCATCTAAAAGGTGGAGAAAAATTATCCTTAGAGCAAGTCATGGACAGCAAGTAGAGAAAGCAAGGATACAATGACAATAACGATATAACAATGAATTCAATGGATCAATAAGAATCAATAATAATGGACGATAGCAAATATCAATATCAATGGTAACCGACACAATGGTTATAAACAATGACTCATTATTCGATGTCAATGTTCAATGGCTGATGTCAATATCACTTAGACAATGTTCGATATCGATAGAAATGAAGATGTTCAATATGCAATGTCGATGTTGTGTTAATTCTTAAGTCTATTAATTTTTATCCTAACTAATGAACGTACTACTGCATCCCATACTACAGGTTCGATGCATACAATCAATGTCGTTTAGACTCTAGTGGTGAATTCTATAGATCATGTGTCGGTACGATAATCACTGATACGATAGCAGCTTTGTTGCACGATACACTAAAATGATACACTGAAAGGATACACGTAAGATTGGGGTGCCGTAGTCAGCACTCCAACAATCAATCGATAAAACACTGGCCCACACAATCTATACATTGTTCACTACTCAAGTCAATCCCTTAAACCCCGGCTTGTTAATTATTTTATTGATGCAAACAATACATTATGCAATTTAGAGACATTAGATGAACGATAGTAACAATAGGGGAACAATAGGATGATAACACTGGATGAGACAAATATAATGATGACAATAGTACATTAGGATCATGCAATACAACACATACACTTCAATTCACACAATACAATGATGTATATATAATTATATTAAGAAAATCTGTACACAATACAATGATGTATATACAATACAATGATGTTTATATAATCACACCAAGAGATCACTGTACAAAAATCAGTTTTTCCACTGCTACAGAAATGAAAAACTGAACCTGTCAAAAGTTTTGGAAACTAGACTTCCCAACGATTCCAACGCATATTTAAAATACAAAATCCGACAATAGTAACCAGGTTAAATACATCATTCTTTACAGATTACAAGTTCTGACTAAAAATCGACTTCAATTTGTTGCATCTTTACAATCAGCGAACACTCAATTATAAATTCATCAAAAATATTCATTAGACTCCAAATCATGTTAACTATCATTCTGGAAATTATCAGAGTATTATTCAAATATTCACTTAGCCTTTTAATTGTTTAAACATGAAACATACATGAATCTGAAATTCTAGAAATAAAATGTAGCAGTAGTAAAATGATCATAACTTTTGCAATACAACTCGGAATTTAAATATCTTTGATGTTCGGAAAACTAGAGACATAGAGCTACAACTCTGGTTTAGAAAGTTATAAATTTTGATATCAAATACTGGGTCGAAAACGTCTCACAAATTCCAGACAGACCATAGACATACAGATTTTCAACATATTTCATGAAATAAAGCAATCTAACATGATGGGTTCTACTTCAATTAGTCAATAAATCTTATAATCAGCATGGTAGGTGCAATAGCACGGTAAAAATAATTAAGAATACACACATACACTAGTTTAACAACAACAAAACATCAATAGATCATTCAAGCACACGACCTAGCATTCAATTTTATGATAGTTTATTTGTGTGCTATTTGTATGAATAAACCATACCATCAATACTACATGAATGCATGAAAGATTCATCTTTTTTAGTCAACAAAGTCACGAAGTCGAGGATATTTGGGTTAGTTCGTGTAAACCCTCAATATAATCAACGAAAAAGGAACAATAGTATACGATACGATGAACGATTAGGATCTACTTGCAAGAAATTTATTAAAAACTTGACTTTGATACAATATTAATTCAAAAGGAAAGTAACTTGCCTTATCGAAGATTAGTTCGAATACCAACAAATAACGGGATGAGAATCCCAGGGCAATGAACACGAACCCACAAAGAATACGTGCAACCTACGTTCATAAGAGAACGCAGCAAACAATCGCAAGAGCAAGACAGTGAGGGCACACAACAACAATAGAAGAGCGGAAGCAACAGCAGGGTTACTGTTGATGCTGGCGGCGACGGGCAGTGAGACTGGCGTCATCGACGAGGTGGTGGCGCGGCGACTGGAGGCGCGACATCGAGGGTCTTCGGGTGGCTACAGTCGGAAAGGAAGAGGAGCAGCGGTGAGGGCTCTAGATTGGGTGTTGGCGACGCTAGGTTGGTCGCCGGATGATGGCTTGATGGTCAGCTGATGGGTTCTTGATGACAGGGGAGGCAGCAGATGCAGCGGGGAGTTTAGGCGGGAATATGAAGTGCAGATGGGGGGGGGTCGGGGAGAGAGAAATCACGAGGATAAAAAGACGGCTGAATAGTATAGTAATTAGGGTTGTGTTTTTAGGGTTTGCATTAGGGTAATATTTATATAATACAGTTAGGTTGTTGGGTTATTGGGCTAGGATCCAATAATAATGGATTTGGGTCTAGAAGTAAAAATAATTGGGTTTTGGGTTCAGTAAGAAATGGATTTGAAGGCAATATGGATCAAATAAAGTAATCACAATTTAACAAGAATGAAATCTACAAGATAAATAGGCTAATACAAAGAAAAGAATAGCTTATGAACAAAATTTAACTAAGATGGTCAAGAAAAAATAGAGTATTTTATTCAAATTGCAAATAAAATATTACAATGAAGGGAAAAAGGAAAAGAACGAAAACGATAGTTACAATCCTACCCACCTTACAATAAAATTTCGTCCTCGAAATTTAAGCAAGTGGCAATAGGATAAATTTCTATTGATTTCTTTTGGTACTTCTTTTCCCCATAAGAATATGGAATAGAAACCCAAAGAAAAGAAAAGAACTACACAAAAAGATGGGAAAACTTCTTCTGAACTTCTTTCTCAAGCTCCCAAGTCGACTCACCCGGCGAGTGAGGATTCCAAGCAACTCGTACCAAAACCTTATTCTTCAAAGTCTTCTCCTGTCTGTCCAAAATCGAAACAGGATGGATCTCACAGGACAAATCTGGTCGAACAGACAATTCCGAGTAGTCGATAACATGACTGTCATCCCGAACATACTTCATGAGTTGGGAGACATGAAAGACGTCATGCACTCCAGATAGAGCCAGCGGCAATGCGAGTCTATAGGCTACCTTCCATACTCGCTCCACCACATCAAATGGACCAATGAATCTAGTGCTTAGCTTGCCCCCTACCTCCAAACCAGATAACACCTCTCCATGGTGATACCTTGAGGAACACATGGTCACCAACTTCGAATTCCAACAGGCCTCCTGTGAATGTCTTTCCATTTCCTCTGCCTGTTCTAAGCTGCTTGTAGATACATCCTGATCTGGGCCACTACGTCAACAGTCCTCGTGATCAACTCTGGTCCCAAAAGCTTCATCTCACCAATGTCATCCCAGCACACTGGTGATTTACACCTCCGACCATACAAAGCTTCATACGGAGCTGCCTTAAGGCTTGCTTGGTAGCTGTGTTGTACAAAAACTCTACCAAGTGTAGATGAACTTCCCAGGATCCTCCAAACTGAAGAACAGAGGACTTCAACATACCCTCCAATGTTTGAACAGTCCTCTCTAATTGCCCATCTATTTGCGGATGGAATGCAGTACTTAAATTCAGCTTACTCCCAAGACTGTTTTGAAGACTCCCAGAATTGATATTTGAATCTAGTGTCTTTGTCTGATATAATGCTGACAGGGATCCCATGCAATCTAACAATCTCCTGCATATACTTCTCTGCAAGGCTCTCTGTAGACTGGCCCTCTCTGAAGGGAATAAAGTGAGCACTCTTCGTCAAGCGATCCACAATCACCCAGATGACATTGTGACCCTTGGGACTTCTAGGCAAAGCAGTCACAAAATCCATGGTAATGTTCTCCTACTTCCACTCCGAAATCAGAAGAGGTTGAAAAAGTCCAGCAGTCCTATGATGTTCTGCTTTCACCTGCTAGCAGATCACACACTGCGAAACAAATTTTGCCACGTCTCTCTTCGTACCATGCCACCAGAAATGCAACTTAAAAGCTCGATACATCTTCGTACCACCAGGATGAATAGAATATAGGGGAGCGATGGGCTTCCTCAAGTACCTTCTGTCTGACATCCCCCTTCGGAACACATAGACGGGTCCCAAAGTCGAGAGATACATCCTCATGAATAACCATATCAGTCCTTGAACCAGCATCGACTTCAGCTCGAAACTTTTGCAATTGCTCATCACCAGACTGTGCTTCCTGAATCTGTTCTGCAAAAGACGACTGCAACTGAAGCACCATACAACTTTGATCAGAACCAGGCAAAACCACATCCAAATATAACCTCCTCATAGTATCCACAAGCTCATCCTGCTTAGTTAGAACCATGGCAACCGGTCTTCTGCTCAAAGCATCAAACACCAAATTAATCTTACCAGTATGATACTACAAACTGATACCATAATCTGCCATCAATTCCAGCCATCGTCTCTGCCTCATATTCAGCTCATTTTGAGTGAACACGTACTTAAGACTTTTGGGGTTAGTGAAAATCTCCAGTCGGTCTCCAAGTAAGTAATGCCTCCAAAGCTTCAAGGCAAAAATCACAGCTGCAAGCTCCAAATCATGTGTAGGATAACTCTTCTCATGCGGCTTCAATTGTCTAGATGCATATGCAATAACTTTCCCTTGTTGCATCAAACCAGCACTCAAACCTGTTCCTGAAGCGTCACAATGAATTACAAAACCTCCTGATCCATCCAGTATGGTTAACACAGGTGCTGATGTCAACCAATTCTTCAATTTAGTGAAGGCTTCATCACAGGACTCATCCCACACAAACTTCTGGCAATCTTCGGAAAATCCTGAACAAACTTCTTGTAGTACCCTACTAGACCAAGGAAACTCTGAACTTCTGGTACTGATTTTGGCGTCGGCCAATCCTTAACTACATAGATCTTGGACGGATCGACAAAAACTCCATCACCAGAAATGATATGGCCCAAGAATACCACACTATTCAGCCAAACTCACACTTGCTAAGCTTCCCATATAGCTGATTCTCCCTCAATGTTTGCAAAACCACCTTCAGGTGCTCAACATGCTCATCACGATTTTGAGAATAGATGAGAATTTCATCAATGAACTCCATAATAAACTTGTCCAGGAAGAGAGAGCAAACCTGATTCATCAAGCTCATGAACGCAGCTGGAGCCTTAGTAACTTCGAAAGGCATCACCAAGAACTCATAGTGCCCATATCTAGTACGAAAGGCAGTATTTTGTACATACTCGGCTTTCACCTTAACTTGATGGTAACCAGATCGAAGATCCAGCTCTGAAAATACAGAAGGGCCTCCCAGTTAATCAAATAGGTCATCAATCCTTGGCAGTGGATACCGATTCTTCACTGTAACATTATTTAGCTCACGGTAGTCAATACAGAACCAGCGACTACCATCTTTCTTATTGACGAACAGTACCGGAGCTCTTCAAGGCAAAACACTCGGCCTGATAAAACCTCTATCTAGCAACTCCTGAATCTGCTCCTTCAACTCGGCCAGCTCAACGGGAGCCATTCTATACGGACTCTTAAAGTTTGGAGTTGTACCCGGTTGAACATCAATGCTGAACACAACTTCACGATCTGGCAGTAATCCCGACAATTCCTCAAGAAAAAAAACCAGAAAGTCTCGCACAACCAACGGTGCAACATCACCATCAGCACACACTTCTTCCATCACTTCATCTTCTTCACTTGCCAACTTCTCCACACAACCAAGCGGTGTTTAACCGATAGAGAATTCAAATTCCTGACATCCCGGCATTTGGAACACCACCTTCTTCACATGGCAGCCAATTACAGCATGAGTAACACCAAGCCAACCATCCCTAAGACAACATCAAAACCAGAATTGTTGATGACAATCAGATCGGCAACAAAATAAACACCACCAATAATCATAGGACTCTGCTCACAGATCTGAGAACACACGACAACACTTCAACCTATAGTGATATTCCATGCTTCTGGCATAGTGCAATGTAGGTCGACAAAGCAGGAGGAAACTAATGAATGAGGAGCACCGGAGTCAAAAAGAACATGAGAGGGAAAGGAGTGAACAAGGATAATGTCTAGCAAGAAGTCAAAGATGAGAACACAATATGCGGAAAGCAAAAATGCAAGAAATAGACATGGATGGAAGGATAACATGACAAAGCAAGAGAATAGAATAACAAGATAGCAAGGAAAAACAAAATCCAAAATAAACACAATTAAAGTATACCTGCAACAACGCCCAAAGCGGTTTCAGCATCCTACGCAGTCAGGTTATAGGCCTGACCACGACCTGCAGGAATATTACCCCTAGGAGCGGCTTTCCTCTGATCAAAAATCTGCCTCTGAGGTGGGAGTGGTGGTCCGCCCTGACCATGAGCAACTGCTCCCTGCGGAGCGGAACCTCCAACTGGTGCGAGGGGCCTAGATTTGGGCAATCACGAACTATGTGGTCATTGCCTCCACACGGTGATTTGCTATTCGACAGTCCTGGCGTAAGTGCCTAATCTTGTGATAGTATGAACAGACCAAGTGCGACCTCTGAACAGCCAGTGGGTACAGCAATGCCCTGGCCGGAAGGGTCGGAATTGGACTCGTAATAGGACCTCCGGAAGGCCTGGCAGCAACAGGGTGCGGAACAGAGGGCAGGAAGGTATGCTTCCTCGTACTAGTCTGCTCCTGAATTCTAGCAGCATCCAGAATATGAGCATAAGAACGAAGTTACAGAGCAGCAAGATGGTCCTGAATCTCAATATCCAAGCCCAACAAGAAACAACAGTATCTATCTTCGTCATTCGCCACCATATAAGTAGCAAAACGACTCAGTTGGGTAAATTCCGCAGCGTACTCGTCCACGGTCTGACTCCCCTGATTCAAGATAGTATTTAGTTTAACATCGGTACTTTATGAAATAACAACGAAAAAGCATGACTAAACATTATCTAACGAACCTGAGTTAGTGAGATAAACTATCGTTCCATTTCATTCTTGGTGGCATTAGGAAAGAACTTCGTGAGGAAGCTCTCAGTGAAGATGGCCTAGGAGATGGGTAGCCCAATCGTTCAGCCTCTGCTTGCCACCAGATGTGGGTAAGATCAACAAGCTGGATCTCACGACATCCACACGGTCGACATACGAGATCCGTGCTGCGGTTAACAGCTGCTCAGTCCGAAAAGCCGTTGCTCGTGTAACCCAACTTTCCCATTTTTTGTATTTTTGGATGTATTTTTCTTTTGGGGTATTTATTCAAATTGTATCTCCTTTTAGACCCTGTATTGGATCTTCATTTTATCTATTTAGTTGATTTGTCGTCTTCTTATTTGAGTTCTTAATTCTATTGTCTCATATTATTCCATCTCTGTTGATCGAGCTATTATTTTGAGCCCCGTTCTATTATTGTTCATGTCCTATTTTTATCTAGTGTTTTTATTCTCATCTTATTCGATTTGGATCTTTTTAATTCTAAACCTACCTTCTATGGGATCTCTTTTATCAAGCCCAATTAACCACTATCCCAAAACCTTATTGGAGCTTGAACCCGTTACCCAATATATATACACCGAAAACCCCATCAGCACCTAACCCTAATCCCCGTATATACATATATACCCATGTATATACTTCTTGTGCAAGCCAACCCTAGCCGCCTATCACCCCGACCTCCCTACTGCAGCTCTCGACTCCTTTGCACCCTGACATCTGAACCCATCCCTTTCTCCCGTCCTCCCTCTCCCTGCGTCTCCCGACCCTGTCATCTTCTTCAACCCATCTCCCGATCTTTGTCCTCCTGTCGTACCTCTGCAATGCTACAGCCGCCTGTGCTCCCCTGCATCGCCCCCGTTTCGACGACAGACAGCACCGCAGCAGCAGCACCCTTTCGGCACCGCTCCCGTCCGCCGTCCGGCCTGGCCTTCGTCGACACAGTGCACACACCCCTCTGCCATTGCCTTTGCTTGTGTGTTGTGCACGTATGCTGATCTCGAGATTTTGTTCGTGGTTCGTGGGTTCGTCCGTTCGTTGTGTTCGTGCCTGGGAATTCGTTCCCATTATTCTTTTTGCATCGTCGTTATTCTATATGGTAAGTAACTTATATAATTTTCTTTTGCAAATACATGTACTAAATACCACATGTAATGTAGTTGTGTTCTAGAGACAACTCTTGTGCAAAACCCCTGTTATAGCTTGTCTCTATGTGTTGATTTACCCGTAGTTATCTCATTACACACACGACATAAATTTAGGGTTAGAGATAATCAATTCTTGTATACATGCATGTGTTCGTGAACTATGAGATGGGTATGATCTTGTATGTTTGATGGATACGTTGTAGTATAACTTGTTGTAGACTTGCTAAACCCTATACCATGTTACTTGGACATCTAGTATACCATATTTCTCATTTTTTATGATTTGGATGTGTTACATATGACCTAGTTGATTTTATGCATGAAGAATATTTCTGTCTTTTCTGTTATCCCGTTTTTTATCTGTATTTTAGACCCTATCAAGGTCAGTATATGAAAAATATTTGTGAATATGAATTATAGAGAATTTTGTCTACTTTCCAGATTTTCTGACAGATCTCAGTTGCGATTTATAAGTTGCAAGTTATGACTATTTTAATACAGATGTGTTTAAAAATTTCAGATTCTGTTTTATATGAATTCTGTATGGTTAATTATTTTTCTACTGATGTTAAAGATAATATTTTGATCCAATATTTTGCTGAGTATAGCTAGACCTGATTGGTATTAACCACTATTTTTTGCGGATTTAATTAATGACATTTATGAACTATTCTATGCTTGCAAACAACTACTATACATACAGAATTTTCATATTGTTCTAGTAAAGAAACATAATTTCGATCTGATTTTATTTGCTTTCTATAAAAATCTTAGGTGAATAAGAATTTTCTCCTATTGTATCTATTGTATCACCCTTTTGACGGATCTAGATTTAGATTTATATTTTGTAATCTACTGCTGTTTTAGTACTGCGGTGTTTATGATTCCAGATTTACAAAACTGTTGTATCTTACTGCTTTCTGATTTTAATTGATTATTCTATCTATGTTGGAAAATTATAAAATATTATTTTCTGTTACTAAACATACTAGGAAATACCCCAGATTTTTCTTGGATTTAATCAGCATGTTTTGATGTTGTTTTCCTGTTTATGAATACAAATATCTGATTTCTGGCTGAACACGTTTTCTGGATACAATTCTGTTTGAGTCATGTTGTTGTGAAATACCATATAACTTATATATATTTGCTAGATTCGGTCGAGAGTCTATTTTCTAGATTTTCTGACGGATCCAGGTTTGCATATTTGTAGCAACATGAATTCCAGATTTAGTGCGGTAGTGTCTTGCTGTCCTGAACTAGAATTTTTGTCGTTCTCCCTTTTATGTGTTGTCTATCACCTATACGTGTTTATCTTTCAATCTGAACCTGTTACTTGTTCATGCCATGTTATTCTTGATCTGTTTTGTGACACATACATGCCTGTCTGATAATAATAACAAAATAACCAAGCTGGAGTTAAGGGAAAGATCTAGTAGTGAATAATATAGAAATGTGTACTTGGAAGGGGGCCCGTGTTTCCCATAAGATTATCTGTTACGTGTTCATGATTACATGATACATGACTATGTCTGTCTGATTACCTGATTGCACACTTTCTTATAGGAAGGTGTACTCAGAAAGGAACCCGTAGGTTCAATCTGTCTGTCTGGATCTGCATCTGATATCTGTCTATCTGATACCTGAGTACTCGGTCCTGTACAGTCCACTACGAAATCTAAACATAAACTTTTTGAATGTAGCAACCATGTGGTAAAAACCTGGGACACATGAAGTGCTACCTAGATAGAACTAAAACACAAGACCTGTAATAACATGATATATGTTGCCTGTTTACCTATATCTGTTATCTGACATCTATTATCTGTTTGTATGTTACATGCTACTGGACAACTGTTACCTGTTTACCTGTCTGCATGACACTTGACATCTGTTACATATCACCCGTACTTGCTAGCACACCATGTTACTTGATTCTTTTTTTTGATTCATGTTAGACATTCTATTTTGCTCTGTTATATCTATTCCATAATATGTTTGTTTCTGCTGTTATTTTATATTTTTTTATCTTTTTATGTACTTGTGCCTGCACTACAAGTGGTCCGTAACATGCATTGACGGGCATTTTGTTTTCTTTTTCCTCTTCCTACAATTTATTAAATTGCAGATTATGGTGATCAGCTGTCTGATGGAGTAGGTGATCTGAGATTTTAGTTGCTGGAGTCTTGCTATTATTATTATTATTTCCTGTTGCTTATTTGAATAATTTTATCTGTTACTTGGATTATTAGTAATGGGCAATGTGACCCAGAATTATTGACTTGTTCAGATCTGGTTTATTTGAAATTTATAAAAAAAAATTCAAGTAAATTCTCTTGGTATATTGATTCAGTTATGCATGCGTGGTTGACTTCTCTTGCTTCTTACTCCGATTATTACTGTAAAATGTTGTAAAGATCCTGACAGCTTATGGATGATGAAAATCATTCGCTGGACTTAGTCACATATCCATATTCCGTATTCCTTCTTGGGAAGCAGGGCGTGACAAGGTTTTTAGTGGTATCAGAGCCCTGGTTTGGCTAATTTATTAGTTTGACTAATATATTAGATAAGCTTGGTTTGATCTGGGATTGGCTCAACAGTACACAGACTATGCATGCATGAATGAATTATAGTCAACTTTGATCTGGATGCTAAATGTTTTTTATCTTGTGCAGACCATGGCTCGCAGAGGTTCCACTTCTCGTTCTCAGGAAGATCAGCCCGGGCTTGAGGCCATTACCAATGTGTTGGAACGGTTGATCAATATGCAACAAAAACACAATGACCTTGTGATGGCTGCTTTGGAAGCTGCCCGGGTTTTGCCTCCCACTGTGCCTATGTAGGCAGCTCTTCCTTCCTATCCGGGTACAGTCACAGATTTCATGAGGCTGCATCCTGATAGATTCTTCGGTACTGAGTTTCCTTTGGAGGTTGAACAGTGGTGGATCCGATATGAGCAGTTGCTTTTGGCAGCAAGAGTTGCAGATGCTAATAGAGTGGATGTGGTAGCCATCTAGCTGATGGATCTGGCCTACATTTGGTGGAGGTCCGAGTCCGAAAGGCTCGAGCGACCAATTACTTGGGCCACATTCACTAGGAGCTTCTTGCAGAAGTTCTTCCCTAGCAGCACTCGAGTTGAAATGGAGTAGCAGTTCTTGTCCCTGAAACAGGTTGGTCGCTATTCGATTTTGAAATTTTGTTACATATTGTTCATGCAATATTGTAACATGCGACTTTCTTGAAACAGGGCTCCAGGTCTGTGGATGAGTATGCAGCAAAATTTACCAGACATAGCCATTTTGCAGCCGTTCTTGTGGAAAATGAAGAGGACAGGGCTCGTAGATTCACACTGGGACTTGAGCGAGTGATTCGGGTGCATCTCGTCTCCCTTTGCTTGCGTACTTATGTTGAGGCTCTTGAGGCAGCTCGAGCTCAGGAGCAGGCTCGTGGCTGGTTGGCTCCTCCCTAGCGGACTGTTTCACACTCTGTTGTTGCTAGGCCTTCTAGTAGGGCCGATTCGGAGGCCTGTCCCAGTCCATCCTGTCAGGGCGACTCCCTACTCTTCTGCTATTTCTCGGGGAGGTAGTTTCTGTGACTACTGCTAGTTGGCTGGGCATGATTGCAGGAACTGTTGGCGCGCCAACCGCCAATGTTTCAGATGTGGCGCTACAGACCATTCAGTGCAGGGTTTGCCCAAAGCAGAGGATGGCTCTTCTAGTCGGGGTTCCAGCTCAGCTGGTAGCCCCAGCTCGTGGTTCAGTTAGACTACCGCTTCCTCTGCAGCGAGAGATTTTCGGTCAGAGGACCACTGCCCCTAGGAGAGGTCAGGCTTTCCACTTGACTGCTGCTGAGGCTGGGTCAGCAGAGGGTGTTGTTGCAGGTATATCTTGCATTTTTGTTGTTTTTGTTGTTTCTATTTTGCTTATTTTAGTTTGTCATGCATTATTCTTCCATATTATCTTTCTGCATTGTGTTTTCCTCACCCTTGATCATCCATTCTTTTTCTCTTGCTTTTGATTCTATCTTAGGTGTTGTCCTTGTGAGCTTTTTTCTTGCTCATGTTCTTTTTTATTCCGGAGTAACCCATTCCTTCATCACTTCCTGTTTCATGGCTTACCCTCAGTTGGAGTGTAGCATCATGTCGGAGGTCTAGAACATTGTGACAGGTGGCGGTGTTGTCATTTGTTCCCAGGAGTGCAGGCAGTATCCCGTGATTATTGGTGGCACAGATTTCAAGGCCGACCTGATTGTAATTGGGAATTCAAGATTCGACGTTATTTTCGGTATGGATTGGTTGGGTGAATCCCATGCCATTATTGATTACCATGCCTAGAAAGTTGTATTCTAGATCCCAAGTCACACAGAGTTTGAGTTCCATGCCGGGGAGATGCCCCTTGGCTGAGCTGAGACTGCTGTTGATTAGGAGGTTTGTGCGATGGAATTGCATTTAGGCTGTGAGGCTGCGCCTCTAGTAGTGCGAGATTTCCTAGATGTTTTTCCAAAAGAGTTGCCTGGCTTACCCCCTGATAGGGATGTAGAGTTCGATATTGAAGTTGAGCCTAGTACAGCACCGATATCGAAGAGTCCCTACAGGTTGGCGGCAGTTGAGTTAGCAAAGCTTAAGGTGTAGATTTAGGAGTTGCTAGATTTGGGGTTCATCAGGCCCAGTGTTTCGCCGTGGTGTGCTCCATTCCTTTTTATCAACAAGAAGGATGGTAGTCATCGACTGTGCGTTGATTATCGGAAACTGAACAGTGTTACCTGTGAAGAACTGGTATCCATTGCCCAGGATTGATGACTTATTTGATCAGTTGAGCGAAGCAGCTCTTGAAGTTGGATCTTCGTTTCGGGTATCATCAGTTCAAGCTGAAGTCTGCATTCAGGACTAGATATAGGCACTATGAGTATCTTGTGATGCCGTTCGGGGACACGAATGTGCTAGATGTATTTGAGTCTTATGAACTGGGTCTTTTCCCAGTTCCTAGATAGATTTGTGGTGGTCTTCATTGATGACATTCTGGTGTATTCTCGGAATTGGGAAGATCATGCTGAGCATCTTAGGTTGGTTCTGCAGATCTTGAGGGAGAATCATCTCTATGGAAAACTCAGCAAGTACGAGTTTTGGCTCGACAAGGTTACATTCTTGGGGCACATTATCTCGTGCGATGGTATTTCTGTGGATCCGTCCAAGGTTGAGGCTGTGAAGGATTGGCCATTTCCTAAGTCAGTTTTGGAGGTGCGTAATTTCCTTGGTCTAGCTGGCTATTATCGGAAATTAGTCCAAGATTTTTTGAAGATAGCAGGACCACTGACTAAGCTCACTGGGAAGTATCAGAAGTTCTATTGGTCTGAGGCTTGTAGTGAGGCTTTTGCTGAGTTAAAGAGCAGGTTGACGGCAGCGCCAGTGTTGACTACTCCAGATGGTTCAGACAGATTTGTAGTTCATTGTGATGCTTCGGGCAACGGCCTTGGAGCAGTTCTGATGCAGAAGGCCTACTCGTTGCTTATGCATCAAGGCAGTTGAGGCCACATGAGAAGAACTATATGATTCATGACTTGGAGTTAGCGATAGTGATCTTTGCTTTGAAGCTGTGGAGACATTATTTACTTGGAGACCGAGTGGAGATCTTTACAGAGCACAAAAGTCTCAAGTCCATCTTCACCCAGAAGGAGTTGAACCTGAGGCAAAGGCATTGGTTAGAGCTTGTGGTTGATTTTAACATCAGTTTGCAAAACCACCCTGGTAAAATGAATTTGGTGCCAGATGCTTTGAGCAGGAGACCTGGCAACTTTGTTCCTGACTTAGCAGAGTGATTTGGTTGAGCAGATACGGAGGTTGGAGATAGATGTGTTGTTGCTGAGTTCTGGTTGGAGTTGTTTGGTGTTTCAGCTTCAGTTGTCTCTTGTTGATCAGATCAAAGAGGCTCAGGTTGGTGAAGTGCAGTTGTAGGATTTCAGAGAAGAAGTTGAGGCTAGTTCCCAAACAGATATAATTATTCATGTTAATGGATCAGCTCATTTTAGGTCCAGGCTGTGTGTCTATAACCCCTGTTTTTCATTTTGTATATTTTTGAGTGTATTTTTCGTTTCGGTGTATTTTCTCTCTTGTATTCTTTCTGAACCGTATATTGGAGTTGTTTTCAATATATATTTTTTTTATTTCATTTTGAGCTCTTTGTATTTGATTGGTTTTCTCTTTTGTTTCGTTCTTCAATATTTTGTTCTTTCTTTCGTTTTGTTCTTGTCCCTTTTATTTTTGTTCTTGGGTGTGTGTGGTGGTGATTGGTTGTGATCCTATTTCCTAGTCCTATTATTTGATCCCTAATGAGATTTACCAAAGCCTAATTAAATCCCCAATCCAATTTGATATCATATACAATTTGTATCCTAATCAAAGCCCAATTAAACAAATCCTATTACTACTCTTATATACCCACAACCCATTACCCATTAACCCAACTTGTATTATTAACGCTATTCCTTCCATATAAATACACTCTTCCTCACACAAAACCCTAACCCTAGTCCCTCTACCTCTCTCACCCGGCCTCCCTCTCTCTCCCCTTGCTTGCGCTGCCCACCTACAGCCGACACCAACCCAGCCCGATACCAAGGCTGACCCCCCCTCCCGGCCTGCCTTCAACCTGAGCCGCCCCATCTCCTTCAACCCGAGCCTCCACTCTCCTTTTTCCCCCTCTTGGCCATCCCAACCACCATCCATACCACCTCGCACCACGACATATAATCCCTAGTCTCTCTCGTGGTGTTCTCTTGTGGCCGCAAGCCACTATTGTCATCCGGCTTTTGGAGTTTTTGTTCGTGTGAAGATTTTCGCTCTAGTTTGCTTGGATTCGTTGATTCGTGGATTTTCGTTCGTGGGTTTTGCTCCTTATCCTTGGTTTTCATTGCTCTTCATCCTCGGTTAAGGCAAGTAACTTGTACTCAAATTCCTTTGTATGATACAAGTCAAAAATATCACCTATAGTGTAGTTGGGCCTAGAGATGACTCTTGTTTGTGTTATGTTTGATGGGTTTTCTCTCTATTGTGAAAGTATGACCATAGTTGCCTCACGACACAATATGGAAATGAATTAACTTAGGTTTTACCCGTTCTTGATTTTGATCATGTATGTGAGACTTTTGTGAGAATTCGTGATTTGGTTGAGACCCATGTGATATATTTGGTGTGGACATGCTAGATACCCTAATTCATGATGTTTGGGCACTTGGTAGACTCGATTTCATGTTTGGTTGTGTTTTGAACAAGTTTTGTATGATATATGATGAGTTGTTGTTAAAGGGAAAAAATCTGTATTTTGTCGATGATCTGTTTTGTTTGCTGTTTTGGACTGTCTTGAAGTCCGTATCATAATTTTGGTATAACACATGAGTTTTAGAGAATTTTGTTTATTTTCAAACCCCTCAACCTTGCTTGATTTCGTTTTCGTATGAGTGAGTTATGACTGTTTTACTACAGGGGTGTCGATCTTTTCCAGATTTTGTTTTTCGATGTTCTTGATGACTAAATGATTTTATTAACTGTTCTATACATGTTATTTTGATCCAAAATGTTGGTCAGTATTTTTTTAACTAGTTAGGGATTACCCAGAATTTTGGTGAATTTTATTGATAAGTTTATACGTCATTTCATGATCGTTTATGAAAACTATATTTGCTGTATTTTGCTCGCTGTTCTGTAAAGAACCTTATTTTCACTATGACTCCTTTTACTGTAAGGAAAATGTTTGTGAAATATGAAAGTTAGTATATTTTATCTATTTTTATATCCCTTTGGCGGAATTGGATTTCATTTCACTGGTTGCGAGATATCATAGTTTTCGTACAACAGTGTTGGGAATTCCAGATTTGCCAAACTACCATTTGTTGAGATATCATAGTTTTCTTATTTTCAATGACTGATATAATTTCACTGGAAAATTATGAAACTTTTTATTTAGATACTGGACATAAAGGGGAATACCCCAGATTTTTCGTGGATTTATTTACTAAGTTTTCATGTTGTTTTCCTGCTCTTGAATTCGTTTTCCTGATTTCTGACTGAACATGTTTTCTGGATTCAACCCCGTTTTGAGTTGTGATTTGATGAATTAATGTATGACTTATTTGTACTCGCTGGATTCGGTTGGGAGTCTATTTTCTAGACGTTTTGACAGATTCAGATTTGCATGTTTGTAACACTGGGAATCACTATTTCACTACAGTATGGTCTTGCTGTCCTAAACTTGAGATTTGTTTATTTTAGTTCTTTTATGAGATATCTTGCACACGTACATGTTTATCTTGCAACTTGAACTTATTACATGATTATGACATGATATACTTGATATGTATTGCACACCTACATGCTTGTTTGACATTAACAATAAAATAACCAAGCCGGGGTTAAAGGAAAGATCTAGAAGTGGATAGTGCAGAAACGTGTACTCGGAAGAACCTAGTGGTTATTGGACCTTGTTTACATGTGGAGCTTGATACGATATACATGACTCGTACACACATGATACTTGGAGCTTGTCCCTGAGTACACTGCCCTGTATGGTCCCCTACAAAAATCTAAAGCAAAACTTTTTGTTGTAGCAACCATGTAGTAAAAACCGAGATGCATGAAGTGCTACCTAGATAGTAATACATACAAGACTTGATACATGACACTTGAACATGATACATGCCTACTTGACACTTGAATACGTGATACATGAGATTTGATGCTTGCTACATGCTACATGATTACATGATTCTTGATACTGGTTACTTGATGCATGACATTTGTTTACTTGACAATCGACACATGCTATTATACTTGCTCATCTTGCCATGCTATGATTTATATCCTGAAATCATGATTATACCATGCTAGGTTTGTTACATAGATTTACCTATCCCATGTACTTGTATCTTACATTATAAGTGGCCCGTAACTTGCAATTGACGGGTACTTATTTTTCTTTTTCCTCCTCCTACAAATTTACTAATTGCAGATCAGGATAGTCGGCTGCCAGATGGTATTGGCGAGATGATGTATTAGTGCTGGATTTTCTGCTTTATGATTTTTATTATTATTGTTGCTTGAACTTGAATAAGATGTACTTGATTACTTAGATATTTATCTTGTATTTGGGCGATGTGACCCAGAATATTTGACTTGTTCAGAATTTGATTATTTGAGATTATTATATTTGGTTTCAAGTAATTTCTATTGGTATCTTGTTTCAATTATGCATGCCTGGTTGTATCTTTTACTTCCGACTCTGATTATCTTGTAAAATATTGTAAAGATTCCTGAACTGCTTATGGATGATAAGAATCATTTGCTGGGCTTTTCTCTCGTATCTGTATTCCATACTCTTTTTGGGAAGCGGGGCGTGACAGGTTTTTTAGTGGTATCAGAGTGCCTGGTTTGGCTAATGTATTAGTTGCCTAATATACTAGACAAGCTTGGCTCAAACTGGGATCTGCTCAACATTTCACTAACCATGCATACATAAATGAATGTATACCAACTCTGATTTTAGATGCTGATTGTTTTGGTTTTGTGCAGACTATGGCTCGCAGAGGTTTTTACTTCTCAGTCACAGGTTGATCCGATTGAGGCTGTCACTACTGTGCTTAAGCAGCTGATTAATCAGCAGCAAAACCACAGTGATCTTGTGATGGCTACTCTTGAAGCTGCCCGAGTTCTGCCTCCTGTTGTGCCTGTGCAGGCAAATCTTCCGCCTCGTCCAGGGACAGTTACAGATTTTATGAGGCTACATCCCGACTGTTTTTTCGGCACTGAGATGCCTTTGGAGGCTGAAGAGTGGTTGATTCGGACTGAGCGCTTGTTGTTAGCGGCTCGTATTGCCGAGGCTGACCGGGTGGACGTGATTTCCATTCAGTGGATCTGGCCCATATTTGGTTGATGTCCGAGTCTGAGCGACTTGAGAGGCCTATTGCTTGGGCTACTTTCACTCGGGGATTCTTGGAGAAGTTCTTCCCCAGTAGTACTCGAGTTGATATGGAACAGCAATTCCTGGCCCTAAAACAGGTTAAGTCATTATTCTATTTTGAATTTTGTTACATAATTGTTCATGCAATGCTGTAACATGGACTTCCTTGCAACAATGTTCTAGGTCAGTGGATGAGTACTCAGCTGAGTTTTCTAGACTTAGCCGCTTTGCTGCCGTTCTTGTGGCAACCGAAGAGGATAGGGCTCGTAGATTCACATATGGGCTTGAGCAGGATAAGAAGAGGCATCTTGTCTCTCTTTGCTTGCGTACCTACACTGAGGCTCTTGAGGCAGCTCGAGCTCAGGAGCAGGCTCGTGGTGGTTCGTCTTCTTCTCAGCAGACTGTTCCCTACTGCTGTTGCTAGGCCTTCTGGTGGGCCTATTCGGAGGCCTGTTTCCACCCACCCAGTTAGAACAGCTCCTTACTCTTCTGCTGGTTCCAAGAGGGGTGGTTTTTGCGACTTTTGCCGACTTGCCGGGCATGAGCGCAAGGACTGTAGGCGGGCAAATCGCCGCTATTTTGCTTATGGTGCTCCTGACCACACTTTGCGGGATTGTCCATAGCAGAGGGTGACTCTTCCAGTCCTGTGGTCCTGTCTAGCCGGCAGTTCTAGCTCGTGGTCCAGTTAGGCCACCGCTTCCTCCCCAGCATCAGATTGTAGGTCAGAGGACCGCTGTTCCGAGGAGAGGTTAGGCTTTCAACTTGACTGCTGCAGATGCTGAGAAAGCTGAAGGAGTTGTGGCAGGTATATTTTGTTTTGTTGTTTTGTTTCTCTATGGTTTTCTTTCTTTTGGTCTTGCTTTACTTCCTTATGTTATCTTTCTGCATTGTTGTTTTTTTTTTTCTCACCCTTAATTGTCTATTCCTTCTCCTTGTCTTTGATTCCATTTAGGTATCATCCTTGTTTGCTCTTTTCCTGCCCATGTTCTTTTTGATTCTGGGGCAACCCATTCTTTTGTCTCCTCTCGATTTGTCGCTCGCCATCAGTTAGAATGCAGCAACATGTCAGAGGCTTGGAACATTGTGACAGGTGGTGGAGTTGTCGTATGTTCCCATGAGTGCAGGCAGTGTCCCGTTGTTATTGGGGATGCAGATTTCAAAGCCAACCTGATTATAATTAGAAATTCAGGATTCGATGTTATTCTCGGTATGGATTTGTTAGGTGAAGCCCATGTCATTATTGATTGTCGTGCAAAGAAATATGTCTTCAGAATTCCAGATCGAGCAGAATTCGAGTTCCATGCCGGGGAGTCTTTCCTTGGACGAGCAAAGATTGCAGTTAAACAGGTGGATTGTGTGATGGAATTGCACTCAGGCTGTGAGGCTGCGCCTCTAGTAGTTCGGGATTTCTTGGATTTTTTCCAGATGAATTTCCTAGCTTACCCTCTTATAAGAAAGTGGAATTCGGTATTGATGTTCAGCCTGGAATAGCGCCGATATCGAAGAGTCCCTACAGGATGGCACCGGTTGAGCTAGTAGAGCTTAAGGTGCAGATTCAGCAGTTGCTTGATTTGGGTTTCATCAGACCTAGTGTTTCGCTTTGGAGTGCTCCGGTCCTTTTTGTCGACAAGAAGGATGGTAGTCGTCGACTGTGCATGGATTATCGGGAACTGAACAGAGTTATTGTGAAGAATCGGTATCCGCTGCCGAGGATCGATGATTTATTGATCAGTTGTGTGGGGCTACTATTTTCTCGAAGTTGGATCTTCGTTCTGGGTATCACCAAGTCAAGGTGAAGGTTGTAGATATACAGAAGACTACTTTCAGGACTAGATACGGGCACTATGAGTATCTTGTGATGCCGTTCGGGGTCACGAATGTGCCGACTGTATTCATGAATCTTATGAATCGGGTTTTCTCTCAATTCTTGGATAGATTTTTGGTAGTCTTCATTGATGATATTTTGGTATATTCTCGGAATCAGGAAGATCATGCTGAGCATCTTAGAGTGGTTCTATAGACTTTGAGAGAGAATCAGCTCTATGGGAAACTCAGCAAGTGCGAGTTTTAGCTCGACAGGGTTTCTTTCTTGGGGCACATTATTTCTGGCGATGGTGTTTCTGTGGTTCCTGTAATACCCCAGATCAGTCGACTGGTACTGCCAGCAGTCGACTGATAGAGGACAGTCGACTGGTACTGCCAGCAGTCGACTGGTCTGTGAGATTTGTGAGAGAATTGTGAAAGATAGTCCCATATCGGGAATTTGCGAGGATAATCAGAGTATAAATACTATTGCCTGAGATCAAGAGTCACCAATTCGGTTAACCACCTTTTGAGAGGCAGCCTGTGGTGGGCAGTGGAACTACATAGTATTTATAGTTTGTCTGAGCATTGGGGCAGGGGCGTTACAAAATGGTATCATAGCCGACTTTCGACCCCGGGTGTAGTAGAGGTCATACGATCTGTGGTGCTGGGAGTCATTGATCTCTGAACCAGTGTTGAGTATCCGGGATCTGCGGTGTTGGGAGTGACTGATCTCCGATCTAAGGGACTGTACTACATCGGCTAGAAAGGACGGTCCTACACTGAGGTGTGCCCTGTGCTCAGCGAGGACGCTGATTCCTAAGGGGGGGTGTATGTAATACCCCAGATCAGTCGACTAGTACTGCCAGCAGTCGACTGATAGAGGACAGTCGACTGGTACTGTCAGCAGTCGACTGGTCTGTGAGATTTGTGAGAGAATTGTGAAAGATAGTCCCATATCGGGAATTTGCGAGGATAATCAGAGTATAAATACTATTGCCTGAGATCAAGAGTCACCAATTCGGTTAACCACCTTTTGAGAGGCAGCCTGTGGTGGGCAGTGGAACTACATAGTATTTATAGTTTGTCTGAGCATTGGGGCGGGGCGTTACAGTTCCAGCTAAGGTTGAGGCTATGAAGGATTGGCCTATTCCCAAGTCAGTTTCAGAGGTCAGGAGTTTTCTTGGTTTGGCTGGCTATTATCGGAGGTTTGTCCAAGCCTTTTCGAAGATAGCAGGACCGTTGACTAAATTGACTGGGAAAGATCAGAAGTTTTGTTGGTCTGATGAGTGCAATGAGGCTTTTGTTGAGTTGAAGAACAGATTGACATCAGCGCCTGTGTTGACTATTCCCGATGGTTCAGGGAGATTTGTAATTCACTCTGATGCTTCTAGTAAGGGTCTTGGAGCAGTTTTGATGCAGAAGGGCCGAGTCGTTATGTATGCATCGAGGCAGTTGAGGCCGCATGAGAAGAACTATCCTACTCATGACTTGGAGTTAGCGGCAGTGATTCATGCTTTGAAGCTGTGGAGACATTATTTACTTGGAGACCTGAGTGGAGATCTTTACAAACCACAAAAGTCTCAAGTACGTCTTCACCCAGAAGGAGTTAAACATGAGGCAAAGGCGTTGGTTGGAACTTATGGCCGATTATGACATCAGTTTGCAATACCATCCTGGTAAAGTAAACTTGGTACCAGATGCTTTGAGCAGGAGATCAGCAGTTATGTTTCTTACTCAGCAAAGTGATCTCATTGAGCAAATGAGGAGTTTGGAGTTGGTTGTTGTGTTTCCGAGTTCTGGTCGGAGTTGTTTGGCGCTCCAGCTACAGTCGTCTCTTGTTGATCAAATTAAGGAGGCACACACTGGTGATGCGCAGTTGCAGGGTTTTCGAGCTGAGGTTGAGTCTGGGTCCAGGACGGACATGGTTATTCATGCTGATGGATCGCTTCATTTTGGTTCCCAGTTGTGTGTCCCTAAGGGTAAAGTTCGTCAGAGGTTGCTTGAAGAAGCTCATTAGTCTTCGTATTCCATCCATCCTGGCGATACTAAGATGTATCGGGATTTGAAGCTTCATTTCTGGTGGCATGGTATGGAAAAGGGCTGTGGCTCGGTTTGTTTCTCAGTGTTTGGTCTGCCAGCAGGTTAAGGCAGAGCATCAGAGGACCGCGGGACTTCTTCAACCGCTTCCTATTCCTGAGTGGAAGTGGGATTATATCACTATGGATTTTGTGACCGCTTTGCCGAGTAGTCCTAAGGGTCATAATGCCATTTGGGTGATTGTTGACCGGTTGACGAAGAGTGCTCACTTCATTCCCTTTTGTGTCGGTCAGTCTACTGAGAGCCTAGCTGAGAGGTATATGCAAGAGATTGTTAGACTTCATGGGGTTCCAGTCAGTATTGTTTCCGACAAGGATACGAGATTCAGATCTCAGTTCTGGGAGAGTCTTCAGAACAGTTTGGGGGTAAATTAAAGTACAGTACAGCTTTTCATCCCCAGACTGATGGACAGTCAGAGCGGACTATTCAGATTCTTGAGGACATGTTGATGTCCTGTATGCTTCAGTTTGGTGGATCTTGGGAGGATCATTTGCATCTCGTGGAGTTCTCGCACAATAACAGCTTTCAAGCTAGTATTAAAGTTGCTCCGTTCGAGGCACTCTATGGGCGGAAGTGCAGATCACCAGTGTGCTGGGATGACATTGGTGAGAGAAGGTTGTCGGGTCCGGAGTTGATCACCAAGACAGTGGATGTTGTGGTTCAGATCAGGAAGCACTTGTAGGCAGCTCAGGATCGGTAGAAGCGATGGGCCGATGTCAATCGGAGAGCTTTGGAGTTTGGTGTTGGTGACCATGTTTTCCTTAAGGTATCGCTGTGGCGCGGTATCATTCGGTTCGGTTGGGGGGGGGCAAAATTAGCCCGAGGTTTAATGGACCGTTTGAGATTATGGAGCGAGTAGGCAGGGTGGCCTATCGTCTTGCTTTGCCGCCAGCTTTATCAGGAGTCCACGATGTTTTCCATGTCTCACAACTCAGGAGATATATTCGAGATGAGAGCCACGTGATCGACTATTCTGAGTTAACCGTTTGGCCAGATTTGACTTGTGAGATTCAGCTAGTTGCTATTATGGATCGGCGGGAGAAAGTGCTGAAGAACAAGGTCATCAAGTTGGTTCGTGTTGCTTGGAATGCTTACTCGCCTGGTGAGTCGACTTGGGAGCTGGAGGAGAAGATTCAGCAGAAGTTTCCTCATTTGTTTGAGTAGTTTTTGTTTTGTTCTTTTGGATGTTTTGGGGTTACCCTATGTATCTTCTTTTTGAATTTTGAGGACGAAATTGTTCTAGTTAGGTGGGTAGGATTGTAACCCCTGTTTCTCATTTTGTGTATTTTTGAGTATATTTTTTGTTTTGGTGTATTTTCTCTCTTGTATTCTTTCTGAACCGTATATTGGAGTTATTTTCAATATATATTCGTTTTATTTCATTTGAGCTCTCTGTGTTTGATTGGTAGTCTTTTTTGTTTCGTTCTTCAATATTTTGTTCTTTCTTTCATTTTGTTCTTGTCCCTTTTATTTTTGTTCTTGGGTGTGTGTGGTGGTGATTGGTTGTGATCCTATTTCCCAATCCTATTATTTGATCCCTAATAAAATTTACCAAAGCCAAATTAAATTCCCAACCCTATTTGATATCCTATACAATTTATATCCTAATTAAAGCCAAATTAAACAAATCCTATTACTACTCCGATATACACACAACCCATTACCCATTAACCCAACATATATTATTAACCCTAATCCCTCCATATAAATACACCCTCCCTCACACAAAACCCTAACCCTAGTCCCTCTACCTCTCTCACCCGGCCTCCCTCTCTCTCGCCTTGCTTGCGCTGCCCACCTACAGCCGACACCAACCCAACCCGACACCCGTGCCGACTCCCCCTCCTAGCCTGCCTTCAACCCGAGCCACCCCATCTCCTTCAACCCGGGCCTCCACTCTCCTCTTTCCCCCTCTTTGCCATCCCCACCACCCTTCACACCTGTAACGTCCCGAATCCCAAATACACTGAATTCGAGATGTTTTACAGGATCTTTCCGCTCCCTTTAGTACAATTTTACAAGGAAATTTAAACTTTTCTCTTTACATCAGAGTTTACATCAATATTACACTTTACATTGCACAGCGGAAGTAAAATTTACAACAATGAAACAAGTATACAACAACATTGAGTAATCTTTAAGCATTTGTTCATCTTTAATCTTTATCAAGCCATTTACCTGCATATAAGACTGTGGGTACGTCAGTTTATTCAACCGATGATCATTATACACGGCCATCCTCTCTATGCCGGAAATAGTATAACTTAATTTTCCATATTTAGCAAACACAAACTTGTCACATTTCAAACTAAATGGACTACCCTATTGATGTCGTGTTGTGATTGTGCACTTAGTCCTTAATGCAATTATTTATATTAGATGATACTAATGCGCACTTGTTCGGATTCTATGCATCCCATACTACATAGGTCTGAGGGCAAGCCTCTTATTCGTTCTTCATCTTTATAGGGTTCAATCCCTCGCCATGCCTTAATCTACTACTGTAACTACGGTAGGTATCTTAGATGACCTATGAGTACAAGCTCGTGTACAGAAAATTCTGGAGGGGAATCCCACGTCATGTCACGACGCATCGTGAAGACAGCCTGTGGTAATTCAGCCTCACTTCATGGCACACGATCCTCTTGCAGTCACCAAACACCCCACAAGCGTCGCCACCGGGACGATAATTCTGGAGTAGTGCCCACGCCATGTCTTGACGCATCAAGCAGGGAACCTGTGGATCACTCTCACACTGCCAATCCGATGACCCTCATACTCGTGTTTTTCTCCTACTTTCATCACGTCTCCACTATGTACTAATCCTTAGTTTATATTAGAATCATGAACAAAATCAAAGCTCTAGAGTTAGCCTCTCCACTAAACCGGACTTATTCATTCATTCAAACACGACCAACCTTGGTCTTTCATTTCCATTCATTTCATTTCTTTCCAATTGCCGGGGGAGACTTAGCTACTCTTTTGTTTCAATTCAAATTCACAATTTCCAACATTGAGCGTTACTAGCTCATAAGTTCACTTTTCATAATCACACTAGATTTTCTTTTTCATGTTCATAGCTTTCACATTCATACAACTTTCACAAATTCTAATAAATGATTCACTTCATGTAAATTCACACAAAGACAAATAGAATTTACTGTCATAACCAATAATCAACATGAGATTCATAACCTTTATTATAAACAAATCATAGAATTTCTGATATACCAAAAGTACTATGAACAGTCGACTTGGAGCTCATCCAGTCGACTTGTTCAGTCAAATAAAGTGCTTCAATAATCGCTCGGAAGAGTCGACTGCTGCACATGGCCAGTCGGCTGTTCCGCAGTTTTCCACATCTAAAAATGTCATCCGCTTAACAGTCGACTGTCATTCCAATCAGTTGTCTGTACTGGGTGATTCAACTATAAACTATCCATGCTCAGTACAGTCGACTGCTACAAGCATTCGGTCGACTGAACAGGTTAAATTCCAAATTAAGAAACCATCTTTCCTTCCGTTCTTCAATTCACATATTACATTATATTCGTGCCAACATAACATGTAATTTCTTATCTGTTTACTAACATCACAACGTGGTTTCAATTAAATGTAAATTTCACATAACTAGTGTTTCTTTTTTTCAAAAGAAATGCTAAGCATGCACTTTTATTTACTCATCATTTACTTGCAGAGATGAATACTAATCTCAATTTAACACACTAGAACATCACATTAAAATGCATCGTTTCATGGAACTCTGGACTGTACACACTTCATTTCAATAAGCCAGTCGACTGTTCACATTACCAGTTCTCTAATCATCACTAGTTCTTTTTCATCCATTCATATTTTCTAAATCAATCGTTCTAGCACTTTAGTTTGCATACACATACACAACTAAATCTTTAGTCTTAATAAGGATTATAATTTAGAAATCCTGAGAAAACACCCACCTCGTACCAGTCGACTTGTCCACCTGACGGTCGACTGTACAGGCCATTTGCAGTCTTTTTACAATGTCATTACTAATAGAACCACATACAATTGCACATCCATATATCAATCAATCAATAGGTCATTTTCCAATTAAATGTGTACTCTTATCAATCATTTTCATGCTTTGTTCATTCAATTCAATCTAGCATGCATTCCTAATTAGAAACATGGAAAATTTACCCACCTTGTATGGAGAGAAAAACACAATTAGCAACAAAAAATCCTTTGCAACACGAGTGCACCTCCTCCTAGACGCGCGCACACGAACCTCCAAGCACACACCCAAAACCGAAAGCTCCCTCCTTGAATAGCCGGCCTCTCTTTCTTCTTGGTGTTGCAAGAACAAGCCCACACACACTCAATCTTTTAACTCACAAAAATACTACTAGATAATGCAACTTAGACTATAGGTTTGGAAAGATTAATAGGCACAAGGATAACTAGCCATGGGGGGGGGGGGGGGGGGGTATTTGTACTAAAAATCAAGGGAAATAAATGGCTAGGATCAATTGGTTGGTTGTAGGATGGAGGGCTAGGATGAAAGTAGGAGTTGCAATAACTACCCACATCTAAGTAACCACCACACCATGATCATCACTCAAAATTTGAGTTTCCCTCCAAAAGTTACAACCGGCCAACAAGAAAGAATGCATTTTGCACGTGTACGTGCAATGCACGTGCATGCCACTAGGCCCAAAAATTGTGCATTAAATTTTTGGTGTAAAAATAATATAGTCTTTAAATTGTATTCTACATGACAAATTGTATAAAAATAGTCCATGGGCTTTAGTTTATGGGCCAAAATAGTTATTTTAAAATAAAATAAATGAATTACATTTTGGGCTTTTAAATGAAAAAGGCTTTTCACCCAATTAAAATAAGGCTTTTGTATAAAATAATTAAAAGCACATATTAAAATATCTTTACTCATCTTGATGAAAATATTAACCAAAATATTGCACGTGCACACTACGTGCAAAATAAAAAAATTTTCATTAAATGAAAAATCAGGGTATTACAACACTCCCTCCTTAGAATAGTTCCGTCCCCGGAACTATAGTCAAGATTGAGAAACAAAAAATACAACACTCACAACAAGAACAAAAAGATACAAAGATACAATCAAGCAAAAAGCTCAGGATAGTCTTTCAACATCCTCTCCTCAGACTCCCAAGTAGCCTCTTCAACCAAGTGGTTTCTCCAAACTACCTTGACCATCGGTATCGTCTTATTCCTCAAGACTTTCTCTCGACGGTCAACAATCTCGACAGGAGAGTCGATGTAGTTCAGATCCAATTGCAAACCTTCATGCACTTCAGGCAAATGATGACTCGGATCTGGAATATAACCTCTCAGCATAGACACATGAAAGACATTGTGCACCCGAGATAACTCTTCCTGTAATTCAAGCCGGTAAGCAGTTTTTCCGATCCTTTTCAATATCTTGTACGGGCCTATAAACCTCGGGGCTAACTTCCCGCCTTTGCCAAATCGGACCACAGCTTTACTTGGTGATACCTTCAGAAAGACGAAGTCACCAACCTCAAACTCAAGGTCCCTTCTCCGGTTGTCTGCATAGCTTTTTTGCCTGCTCTGAGCTTCTACCAACCTTTTCCTGATCAGAACAATCTTCTCAGAGGTTTGCTGCACAAGCTCAGGACCAAACAACTGACACTCCCCAACTTCATACCAACAAACAGGTGTCCTGCACTTCCTGCCATACAGAGCTTCGTACGGCGCCATCCCTGATGCTAGCCTAAAAACTGTTGTTGTAGGCAAACTCTACCAAAGGTAAATGCCTTTCCCAACTGCCTCCAAAGTCTAGTATACAACACCGAAGCATATCCTCAAGAATACGGTTGACTCTCTCGGTCTGCCCATCGGTTTGCGGATGAAAAGTAGTGGTGAAGTCTGTCTTGGTACCCAAAGCTGTCTGAAGACTCCCCCAGAAATGCGAAGTAAACCGC
This sequence comes from Hemerocallis citrina, assembly GCA_017893485.1. NCBI lineage: Eukaryota > Viridiplantae > Streptophyta > Magnoliopsida > Asparagales > Asphodelaceae > Hemerocallis > Hemerocallis citrina. Next base: position 289,142,386 of record CM030358.1, read on the forward strand.
GCATCTCGATCAGACACAATAGTTGACGGAACACCATGAAGCCGGACGATCTCGCCAACATACTACTCAGCTAACTTGTCCATCGAAGCAGTGAGTTTCATCGCCAGAAAGTGAGCGGACTTGGTTAGTCGATCGACTATAACCCAAATTGCATCATTGCCTTTAGGACTCTTAGGCAATCCCGTGATGAAATCCATAGTGATGTTATCCCACTTCCATTCCGGAATAGGTAACGGCTGTAATAGACCTCCAGGTCTCTGATTTTCGGCTTTGACTTGCTGACAAACCTCACACTTCGCCACAAATTCAGCCACATCCCGCTTCAAACCTGACCACCAGAAATGCTGTTTGATGTCTTTGTACATCTTAGTACTCCCAGGATGTACCGACAAAAGAGTAGCATGCGCCTCCTGAAGAATACTCTCTTTCAGGTCCGCCTGATTTGGAACACACAGTCTATCTCCGAACCACAGCACTCCATCCCTGATTTGAAATCCGGGCAACCTACCTGCACCAACCTGCTCCTTCATCTCCAAAATATCAGCATCAACCTCCTGACTTGCAATGATCCTTGCATTCAGTGTAGGCTGAAGCCTCAACTGAGCCAAAGATGCTCCCAATCCTTGCAAGACAACTTCAATACCTGCTCGGTCCAATTCCTCAATCAGATGCTTCTGAGTTGTAATCAAACTGGCTAAACTGCTCTTGCGACTAAGTGCATCAGCAACAACATTAGCCTTCCCAGGATGATACTTGATCTCAGGTCGCATGTCCTCAAGCACTTCCAACCATCTCTGCTGCCTCAGATTCAGATCCCTCTGCTGATATATATACTTCAAGCTCTTGTGGTCCGTGTACATGTTCAACTTCTCACCGTACAAGTAGTGCCTCCATTGCTTCAGGGCAAAGATAATCGCAGCCAACTCTAGATCATGAGTCGGGTAATTCTTCTCATGCGGTCATAGTTGCCTAGACCCATAAGCGATTACTCTTCCTTCTAGCATTAAGACACAACCAAGCCCACGATGTGAAGCATCGCTATAAACATCATACTCAACACCTGCTCTAGGCAAAGCCAAAATAGGTGCAGTAGTCAGTTTCTCTTTCAACTCCTGAAAGCTTGCCTCACATTGCTCAGTCCACTTGAAGTTCACATTCTTCTTGGTCAGTCCAGTAAGCGGCACGGCTATCTGAGCATAACCTTGAATGAATCTCCGGTAGTATCCAGTCATTCCAAGGAAACTTCTGACTTCCTTTACTGTAGTAGGCCTTACCCGATCTCTCACTGCATCTATCTTCTGAGGGTCAGTTGCCACTCCCTCCTTAGAAAGGATGTGACCTAGGAATGCCACTTCAGATTTCCAGAAATCACACTTGGATAACTTGGCATACAACTTCTGCTCTTCCAGCTTCTTCAAAACTGCTGCCAGATGCTCGGTGTGCTCTTCCTCTGACTTGGAGTACACGAGAATATCGTCGATAAACACCACGACGAAAGAATCAATGAACGGCCTCAGAACTCTGTTCATCAAATCCATGAAGATTGCAGGTGCATTCGTCACTCCGAATGGCATAACTAAGAATTCGTAATGCCCATGTCGAGTTCTAAATGCGGTTTTGTGCACATCTTCAGCTTTCACTCGAACTTGGTGATATCCTGATCGAAGATCTATTTTGGAGAATACAGCTGCTCCTTGTAGACGATCGAACAAATCATCTATTCGAGGAATAGGATACTTATTCTGAACAGTGACCTTATTCAGCTCTCGGTAATCGATGCACATTCTCATCGATCCATCCTTCTTCTTTACCAAAAGCACTGGTGCTCCCCAAGGTGACGCACTAGGTTGAATAAAGCCTTTCTCCAACAGTTCCTCAATATGCCGTTTCACCTCATCCTGTTCCACTGGAGCCTACCTATACGGTGCCTTAGAAATGGGTGCACTTCCCGGTTGAATAGTGATGCTGAACTCTACATCACGATGTGGGGGTAACCCAGGAAAATCATCCAAGAACACAGTCGGATAGTCCCGAACCACAGGAATCCCTTGCACTTCCACAGAAGTCTCTTCCTTGCGGATAGTTGCCACCAGCCTAGAACATTTCTACTTCCCATGGAAAGTGACTTCAGGTCCACCTGGAGCCGTCACTGTTACCGTCTTGGTCTTACACTCGATGCTTGCACTGTACACCGACATCCAATCAATGCCACTGATAAGATCGACTCCCAAGATAGTCAGCTCGATTAGATCAATCCCAAAGATTCGATCTCCAATCACAATCTCGCAATCAGCATAATACCGATCAGTGGTTAAAGTTTCCCCTGATGGAGTAGCTACTGCTAAGATCTTGCCTGGAAAAATCTTCGGTTCAACTCCCAACACTTTAGCAAATTTAGGAGACACAAAAGTATGAGAGGATCCAGTATCGAACAACACAACAGCTTTCATTCCATTAAGATAAAGTTCTCCGGTGATGACATGATCAACCTCATCAGCATAAGCTTCCGTCAAGGCAAATACTCGCCCTGGTTGGTACGGTCTCTTCCCAGTCTGCTGCGTTGGTACATTGCGATCACCATTCCGTAGTTTGGGACATTGGGATCGGTAATGTCCTGTCTCACCACAGTTGTAGCAAGTTACCGCAGGAGGTCTCACCACATTGTTCCCAGGTCCTCCAGCCACACTAATAGCGTTCGCCCCTGTCGGTTTGAACCGTTGTGCAGATGGTTGCCCCCTGAAACTCCCAGGATTGGTGGGCCTCTTCCCAGACTGCCAGTTGTTCCTCCGGTTCTGAACAACATGAAACTGCTCCATATCTGCTTCCGTCGCTGCTGCTCTCTTGACCAACTTGTCGAATCTCCTGATACCAAGAGGTATCATCCGGGACCTCAAGCTTGCCTCAATCCATGCTCGAACTTATGAGCCTTCTTAGCCTCATCTATCACTAGTTCAGGCGCATACCTAGAGAGCTGAGTAAACTTAGTCTCGTACTCTCTCACTGACATGCTACCTTGCTGTAGCGATAGAAACTCCATAGCCTTCTTCTCTTGAACATCGGAGGGGAAATAGTGACTGCGAAATTCTTCCAGAAATTCCTCCCAGCCAAGCACTATACCTCCCATGGTCCTCTTCATCGACTGCCACCACACAGCCGCGTCCTTCTCAAATTGCAGAGTCGCCAACTTGACCTTACTGCCTTCAGGGGTCTCCAACACTTCAAAGATTGTCTCCACTTGACGAATCCAGTTGTCAGCCGCATCAGGGTCTGACTTCCTTTCGAATACAGGTGGTTTCATTCGCTTGAACGATTCCACCAGTTTAATCGCTTCGGGCACCGGATTCGCAGGTCCCCTTCCTTGGTTTTGATTCATAGCCACGACGTTGAGCGTCTGATAGACTCTCGCAAGTTCCGTTTCCAGATCCAGACCTTCCCCGTTTCTAGCTCCTCTTCTAGCCATATTCTGATGCAAAAGATCCATTAAATTCGAAGTATAAGACATGAATTTTAAATCAACTTGCATTTCATTGAATTCAAAACTTTATACATTCGAATTGAAAAACATTTCTTGACATCAGAATGAAAGATAGTAGAAGCTATAACAGTTTAACTCCTACGGTTCCTCTTCGCTTCTCGAAGTTCTCCCCGTAGTTCATCAACTTCATCCTTCAGCACATCGGTCAGATTCTTCCTCTTCTCGAGTTCCTATATACGGTGACTGAGAACAGAATAGTCGTCCTTACGCTTTGCCAGCTGAGCCTCCAATAATCCGACTCTCTCTCGCAGTGTTTCTACCTGCCTCTGAAGAGAAGTCACAAGACTATTTGGAACTGGTTCTTCTTCAGAAGAAGAAGAAGAGTCATCAGATGAATCCGGAGGTGGGGTGATCTCTCGGGATTCAGGCCATTCTTCTCCATCAGAATCTGCTTGCCCTGGATAGTATTCGTCCTCGGAATCTGCCTGTCCAGGATGGTACTCTTCCTCAATGATATGCCAGTCGTCGTCTCCAGCAGGGTCGAAGTGGTCAGCCATCTTAGAAATAGGGAGGAAGAAGCATAAGTCTTAGAGCACACAAATGTAAGACACTTACATTTAAATCTCTAGACTCAAACACACACTCTAATATCCACTTCTAGGGTGTCGTTCCTTATAAATTTGTACAAGTGTGGAAGCGTAGAAGCGTGGCTCTGATACCACTCTGTAACACCCCGAATCCCAAATACACTGAATTCGAGATGTTCTAAAGGATCTTTCTGCTCCCTTTAGTACAATTTTACAAGGAAATTTAAACTTTTCTCTTTACATCAGAGTTTACATCAATATTACACTTTACATTGCACAGCAGAAGTAAAATTTACAACAATGAAACAAGTATACAACAACATTGAGTAATCTTTAAGCATTTGTTCCTCTTTAATCTTTATCAAGTCATTTACCTGCATATAAGACTGTGGGTACGTCAGTTTATTCAACCGACGATCATTATACACGGCCATCCTCTCTATGCCGGAAATAGTATAACTTAATTTTCCACATTTAGCAAACACAAACTTGTCACATTTCAAACTAAAGGGACTACCCTATTGATGTCGTGTTGTGATTGTGCACTTAGTCCATAATGCAATTATTGATATTAGATGACACTATTGCGCACTTGTTCTGATTCTATGCATCCCATACTACATAGGTCCGAGGGCAAGCCTCTTATTCGTTCTTCATCTTTATAGGGTTCAATCCCTCGCCATGCCTTAATCTACTACTGTAACTATGGTAGGTATCTTAGATGATCTATGAGTACAAGCTCGTGTACAGAAAATTCTGGAGGGAAATCCCACGTCATGTCACGACGCATCCTGAAGACAGCCTGTGGTAATTCAGCCTCACTTCATGGCACACGATCCTCTTGCAGTCACCAAACACCCCACAAGCGTCGCCACCGGGACGATAATTCTGGAGTAGTGCTCACGCCATGTCTTGAAGCATCAAGCAGGCAGCCTGTGGATCACTCTCACACTGCCAATCCGATGACCCTCATACTCGTGTTTTTCTCCTACTTTCATCACGTCTCCACTATGTACTAATCCTTAGTTTATATTAGAATCATGAACAAAATCAAAGCTCTAGAGTTAGCCTCTCCACTAAACTGGACTTATTCATTCATTCAAACACGACCAACCTTGGTCTTTCATTTCCATTCATTTCATTTCTTTCCAATTGCCGGGGGAGACTTAGCTACTCTTTTGTTTCAATTCAAATTCACAATTTCCAACATTGACCATTACTAGCTCATAAGTTCACTTTTCATAATCACACTAGATTTTCTTTTTCATATTCATAGGTTTCACATTCATACAACTTTCACAAATTCTAATAAATGATTCACTTCATGTAAATTCACACAAAGACAAATAGAATTTACTGTCATAACCAATAATCAACATGAGATTCATAACCTTTATTATAAACAAATCATAGAATTTCTGATATACCAAAAGTACTCTGAACAGTCGACTTGGAGCTCATCCAGTCGACTTGTTCAGTCAAATAAAGTGCTTCAATAATCGCTCAGAAGAGTCGACTGCTGCACATGGCCAGTCGGCTGTTCCGCAGTTTTCCACATCTAAAAATGTCATCCGCTTAACAGTCGACTGTCATTCCAATCAGTCGTCTGTACTGGGTGATTCAACTATACACTATCCATGCTCAGTACAGTCGACTGCTACAAGCATTCGGTCGACTGAACAGGTTAAATTCCAAATTAAGGAACCATCTTTCCTTCCGTTCTTCAATTCACATATTACATTATATTCGTGCCAACATAACATGTAATTTCTTATCTGTTTACTAACATCACAACGTGGTTTCAATTAAATGTAAATTTCACATAACTAGTGTTTCTTTTTTTCAAAAGAAATGCTAAGCATGCACTTTTATTTACTCATCATTTACTTGCAGAGTTGAAGACTAATCTCAATTTAACACACTAGAACATCACATTAAAATACATCGTTTCATGGAACTCTGGACTGTACACACTTCATTTCAATAAGCCAGTCGACTGTTCACATTACCAGTTCTCTAATCATCACTAGTTCTTTTTCATCCATTCATATTTTCTAAATCAATCGTTCTAGCACTTCAGTTTGCATACACATACACAACTAAATCTTTAGTGTTAATAAGGATTATAATTTAGAAATCCTGAGAAAACACCCGCCTCGTACCAGTCGACTTGTCCACCTGACGGTCGACTGTACAGGCCATTTGCAGTCTTTTTACAATGTCATTACTAATAGAACCACATACAATTGCACATCCATATATCAATCAATCAATAGGTCATTTTCCAACTAAATGTGTACTCTTATCAATCATTTTCATGCTTTGCAACACGAGTGCACCGCCTCCTAGACTGCGCGCACACGAACCTCCAAGCACACACCCAAAACCGAAAGCTCCCTCCTTGAATAGCCGGCCTCTCCTTCTTCTTGGTATTACAAGAACAAGCCCACACACACTCAATCTTTTAACTCACAAAAATACTACTAGATAATGCAACTAAGACTATAGGTTTGGAAAGATTAATAGGCACAAGGACAACTGGCCATGTGGGGGGGGGGGGTATTTATACTAAAAATCAAGGGAAATAAATGGCTAGGATCAATTGGTTGGTTGTAGGATGGAGGGCTAGGATGAAAGTAGGAGTTGCAATAACTACCCACATCTAAGTAACCACCACACCATGATCACCACTCAAAATTTGAGTTTCCCTCCAAAAGTTACAACCGGCCAACAAGAAAGAATGCATTTTCACGTGCACGTGCAATGCACGTGCATGCCA